>CM046361.1:6432735-6526445 GCA_025413025.1 Ficus hispida
GAAGGCCAATCTTCCGATTCCTCTTCCATTTTCAAGATATTAAGGGACCAAAAAAATAAAAAAAAAAAATAGTGGTCCCTAAATTTCGTGTTGGTCCAGTCTATGTTGTGTCGTCAAAGTCATCTTCTAATTGCGGAAGCCTATTCCGAGACAGCCTGCTCATCATAGCAAGACCTGCAATAGATAAACCCAAATATTTGACATGGAAATATGGATTAAAACACGCAAAATTTTCTAAATTGGAGAGCTTTCATTTGATTTTGGATGCCAAAATTGAACAAGCTTGCTATGTCACTCTTCAATATGATGGGATGAAGGTGTTGCATTCATTTAGTCACGACGAGAGTCACGGTTTAAATGTTATCAGACTCCAGTACATGTGAATGTAGCCTCCGTTGGGAGAAACATTCGGATTGTAACATTTGAATGGAATATTGCATATAAATGTTTGAATTGTCGTCCGAATTGATGTTTGGATGTTACATTTAGAAAAATACATTTCTACAGAAATATTTGAATTTATATTTGGATAGTTGTTGAAAACTATCATTTGTAAGGTTAAAAAAACTTGAAATGGTGTTTAGATGAAAAACCATTTAGAACTGAATGTTAAAATGAGTTAATCAAAATGCTTCATTTTAAATGTGGAAAGACCAATTGCTATTGGGATGTGCCATTCAAATTAAATAGCCTAAATGGAGGCAAATGGCTGCCCCAAAACACAAGCGTAGTGATACGAGACGTACCTTCAACTATTCTATACAGAGTGACCACCACCTATCTCTCGGAATTGGAAATGACTTAGCGTTTCATCTATATCCCGGTCATGCTTCCCCTCTAGAACTCCCTGTAAGTTATGACAGGCGTCGTTTGCTTTCATCAGGATATTGTTTTTGTCGTCGATTGTTGACGGTTTAAGTTCATTTCGTGATTCGGCAAGGAAACAGCTAGCGCATACTGAGCAGCAATGCTCCAGCGGGATGATGATAGCCGTCTCCTCTGGCTAGCCAGCTGCATGGCTTCTTCCCTATCTGTTTTGTTCTGTTTATCTCCGAGCACCAACCCACGCAAGTACTCGGCATTTGCAGGCCCTGTACTCTGAACCATTCTGGAGAATGCACTTTCTTTATTCAAAAGTTCTTCCGGGAATCATATTCTAGAACCTGAAAGGCAATGTTGAGAAATCCTCACTTCACCATGATTCACTTCGAACCAAACATAATTTTTTTTTCTTTTACAAACTTTACTTGCTTTGCAAGAAAACATCACAGATTAGAAAGATATTAAAGGAATACCTGACCAGCATCAAGAACTAGAATCCGATCACTGTCAATAATGGTGTTCAATCTATGAGCAATGATTAGCATAGTGCATGATTTGAATTCATCGCGAATAGTTTTCTGGATAAGAGCGTCAGTTGCAACATCAACGGCCGATGTTGCTTCATCAAGAACAAGTATCTTTGATCTCCGCAGCAATGCTCTCCCAAGACTTATTAGTTGCCTTTGTCCGACACTGAAATTCTCTCCTCCCTCAAGAACCTTGACACAAGTAAATATTAACAAAATAAGAATCATTTTAGCAAGTTTCTAACTTTCTCATCTCTATTTTAAGGTAGGTCAACAGAAGAAATTAAGCTCGATCAGTTTCTCTTCTCATTTCCATAAATTTATAATTAACAGCTAATCATAGAACTATATTATTGCATTAGACCTGAAACTTCCGAGACGGGATTGCAGTTATGTTAAATATGAATATTAAATGTAAAATTAAAGATCCTAACTAAAGTTAATTAGGAAGCTCAAGGTTATACCTCTACATCCAGACCAAGAGGGTTTCTTCTAATAACATCCTTAAGATGTGCTCTCTCTAATGCCTCCCAAAGATTAGGATCATTATGCTCGTGAAAAGGATCGAGATTAAATCGCACAGTTCCTACACAAAAAAAAAAAAAAAAAAAGGTACGACCATAAGAGTTATCTCAAAAAAAAATTTTTTTTTGCTACATTTTCACACAGTCACACACAAACATTTTTCTGCTAATAAAGAGGGCATAAAAATACACAAGTTAAAATGATGAAATCACTATTCTCTTCAAATTGCATACCTGAGAAAAGGACAGGTGATTGCGGTATGATACTGATGACTTTTCTCAAGTCTGTTAGTCCAATCTTGGAAATATCACAGTCATCAATCAAGATACGTCCTTTCTCCATTTCAACTATTCGAAACAATGCATTGAGAATACTAGATTTCCTGCACCAGTTCGTCCCACTATTCCGACCTTTTCACTTGGAGAGATTTTGAAGGACAATCCATGTAGAACCGGAGGAAGTCTGGCCTATAGCGCAGGACAACATCTCGAATTTAATAGTTCCAGACGAAGGCCATCCTGGTGGTGGACGGTTGCTCTCAATTATTTCCGGAGCTTCAGAAACCAAATCAATGTATGTGCCAACACGCTCAACGGAGTTTAAGCTATTTTCAGCCCTACTTGCTTGCCTAAGTACACCACTCAACAAATTAGTGATGTTTAGAGTATAACTGAGAAGCAGACCCATTGTGGATGCGAATTCCACTTGATTGTCTGATCTTCCATTTGCAAAACAGCAAAGCTTGCGGTCATCCAAATCATAATACCTCCTAACGTTTCCAATCTTATCGAGAGCCAGCGGTTCGAGCTGAGGTTTGCAAGGGTGAATCGTATGTTATCTCCATGGACTTCCCATTTATGGAAGCCATCCGATCATATGCCTTGTATGCACGAATGCTTGACAAACCATTTAGTGCTTCTCCAAATTGTGCATAAACCGGAGATCTTGTGGTGGAATCCAAGCGCTTCACTTCACGGGCTGTGCTCTGCATATGTGTGCATTGGCAATCATCATGAAACTAATTTAAGAATAAAATGGGTGAGCAATGGAAGAATTCCTTTCATTTTGCTATTTTTTTTTCCCTTCACATCGTCTTTTTCTTTTGTCGCAGATTGAAAATAAAATAGATCTAACTCCTTACAAAGTCTAGGTTTAGATTCTTAGGCACCTTGCGACGATGAAACTTCCATTAGTGTATAACGAGATGAAAGTGAAAATAGAAAATGCTGAACCATTTTAAACTTACCTGATAGTACAGATACGCTACGTAGAACAAGATCATAAGAGGCATAATGGCCCAGAGAGATATTGTGCTCACAATTCCTATGAGCACAAAAGTTGAAAGAAGCTGCCACATCTGGTTCAGAAACATATTCATAAGATTTGCAACATTTCGATCTATATCTCCGAGATCTTTCGCAAACCTATTGATTATCCGCCCGGTTGGATTAGTGTGAAAGAAAACCATTGGAGCTCTTAGTATAGAATGCAACATTGTATCATGCAATTTTTTGGCCGCACGAAGACTAGATGTGATTAACCAAAAAGAGTTGGCCAGTGTCACAGTCACCTGAATCAAACATAGCAAACTTTAGTCTTCGAACTTTGTGCCAATTGCATATTACATTTCGTGACTATGATTCAACTATAAATATCTTATTAAAAAAAAAAAAGGGAGGACGTGGTCTTGTGAGAGAGAGCGCAAACTTGTAGAAGTAAAAATGATCTAGATAGTGTCAATGATAGACTCACCTGGCCGGATGAAAGAAGTGCATACACGACAATGTAGAATGTAGGTTTATAACTTTCCGAACTGCTTTGCTGTGTCCAAAAACTTAACCATGTGCTACTCGAAACACGAAGAACTTCGTTAGTAAATAGAAACTAAAAAGAATCATCACCACCCATAGGCCTCCCAGTGCATTTTTGTACCTGCAAATAGAACAAAAATTAACGCCTGAAATCGCAAGATATCAGATTTATGCAAATTGACAATTGTCATAAGCATTTTCATTAAACAATTATAATGTTTCACGTCAATCTGACAGAAAACATGAATAGATTTTATTTTAGTATTACCTCATTAAGACATTCCAACTAACAACGCCTGTTTCCCTTTCCTCTTGCTTGATTAAAACCGACTTCCCCAATTTCCCTTTTCTTGCAGTGCTTGCATCTGTGGATGATTCATTTACCACTCTGTTAGAAGTTGGCATTGAACTTTTCTCGGCACAAGTTTCACTTTGACCTCCTCTTCTACATTCTCTTCCATTTTCCCTGCATTTTCCATCAGCTTTTGGAACACCTTTCCATTCTTAGCCAGCTCGTCATAGGTTCCTTCCTCCCAAATCATACCATCACAAACTACCAAAACTCTATCCACTTGTGGTAGAAAATGTAGCTGGTTTGTGACAAGTAACCGAGTTTTTCCTTCTAACTCTTGCTTGATACAGTTGTTAAAAACCTAGAGACAAAGGTGAATTACATAAATACAAATTTCACGACATGAATTACGTGTATATATATTTAGAACCTAAGAGAGTGGAAGAAGATAGAACAAGTACCTGTCTAGCAACACGAGCATCGAGAGCACTTAAAGGGTCGTCAAATATGAACACATCTGCATTGGAATACACAGCTCTAGCCATTGATATTCTCTGCTTTTGTCCACCACTAATATTTACCCCGCGTTCGCCTATCTCGGTTAGATCTCGACCCTTAAAAAAAAAGAAAAAAAATGTACATTTGTAAACTAGAGGAACAATTATGGTAAACTATTGCTTGGTGTATGAATTCCTAAAATCCACTCAACTGGAAGAGAATCTAGATCATGCTGTAACTCGGTCACGTCAATAGCCTTCCAATATTTTGCAGCGTCAAATTCTGATCCAAATAATATATTTTCACGTACCTGGAAAAACAATTTCAAAAGTTTAGAGAAACCAAGGAATTTTGCTGTGGTTTATGTTTAGCAGAATGATATTTTGAAACTAGAAAATATGGGAAATTCAACTCACAGTTGCATTGAAAATCCATGAAATTTGGGGAACATAAGCAAAATTCCCTCTTACTACAACACTTGCATTTGATATTGGTGGAAGCTCGCCTAGCATTGCGGATATAAGCGACGTTTTTCCTTCTCCGGTTCCACCAACAATTGCAACTAAGCTACCAACTGTATATCCAAATTAATATTGGATAAGGTAGGCTTCTTTGCCTAAAAAAAATAAAAATAAAGAGAAAAAGATCTTTAGTAGCAAATTTAAAAAAAAAAAAATCTATGAATGCCTTCTTTTATTAATTTGAAAGAAAACCTCTCAGGTTTTGAACTGAGACCTAAGACCTCCCTTCCCACCTGCAAACTAGCCCCAACTGGGTAATCTCTCATGTAAGTATAAATATTTCATCTATGGAAATAAGAGGTATGGATGTTCGAATTTTACCTTAGGGTCCCACGAAAAGTCACCATCCCTAATTGATATGGCTGGAAGACTGGTTGAAGAGGTGGGTTCGGTTGTAGAACTCTCTCTTCAGCTAAGAGTAGTTCCTCCAAACGTTGTAATGATATGTTTGCGTTCACGACCTGTTGAATCGGAGTCATCTCGTAAACTTAGGATGAAAAATAACTATTTTCAATTTGTCTTAAAGTTTCCAACTACTAAGAATCACATATTCGTATTCACCGCTTAGCCTCCCATATTTGATGAGATATAATGCAGATTGGAAAACATTAATTTTCTGCCATATAGAGGGATTGCCATAGAAGAAAATTGTGACACCTGACTTAGTAGATTAGGAAGCATGTTTAGTGGATATCGCAACACTGCAAACAGAGAAAGGGATGTGAAGGCTCTTGCAGGCGTCAAATCTCCGCCGAGCAATGTGAAAATTCCGAATGATAACACCGTCACAACAACAGGGATGCTGTTTAGTATGAAGCTATTGAACTGCAACAAAAGGAAAAATAATCAAAATAAATACAAGGTTATGAAAGAGATCGATCATTCGGGTACATACATCCGCATAATATAGAGTGATTATCTAGGATATACGCGGAAAAAAAATGAAAAATACAGCAAATTGTTATCATGATAAAATCTATCATTGAGGAAGATTAGTAGTTAGTATGTAAAAATCATGCACATTTCATTAATTTTAGTTGAATGAGTAATTAGCGTGTTCATCATAAAATTTTGGCCTTCAAGAATATAAAACGTAAATCTTTCACACATACAGCAGAAAGTAATTGCGCTTTGCGGAACCATGACAACTCATCATCTCGGATGCTCTGGATACGAGATTGGAAGCTTGCTTCCCATGCATAACATCTGAAACATTTTCAGCATAGCTTTAGAACAATCAGCATTAAGTGGTGTGAAGCTAAATACAAATATAGATCACAAAGTCCTTTTCGAGAAAGAACCATACTTCACGGTATCCATGGCTGCCAAAATTTCATTCATGAGACCGACTCTCTTGTCAGTGCGCAGCAGTCCTTCCTTCGTCAGTTTACGCATTTTGGAAAGCACAAGTGTCTGTCCTCGTCACAAATTAAAAAATTCAAATTATCTAGTATTAGACAATCATTTAACTAATGAAACTGAACTTGTTTTGCCCAAAAAATAAACCGGAGAAAGAAAGTTTCCATTTTGCATAAGGCATCTTGAAACTCAATTCAAGTGATATAAACAGTGTTAATGCTCGGATCCGAACTCTTTCACCAACTTTTAAACACTAGAGACATGGTGAATGAGTTATTATCTTTCCACTAGTATGTGCATAATAATTTTACAATCGATCGGTACTAAAACGTTGTCAACTACCAATAAAAGAATCGTGCCTTGTTAAGTCCGTTGATTAAAAACGGTGCAAGAGTTAAGATATCTAACGTTATAGCTTTGTTTATGAGCCTCCAGGCAAGGAAACAATACCTGAGCAGGCAACAAAGTGACGGAAAACGATACTTACCTGCACGGGAAGCATGAGAACTAGCACTAGAGCCCCAATAAGAGATGCAACTCCTAATTGCTGGTACAAGAGGACCAGAGATATGATAATACGGAACGGAGATGACCATAATCCGTGAAGTTGTTGACATATTTGCTGAAAAATCATTAAGGTCATAGTGTTATAACTCAATCTTTGTGCACAAATAATGTGATAATATCTAATTACACTAAAACATACTTGAAGTGCATTGGCATCTGTAGTGATCATATTTGTTATCTTTCCTGTCGGGAAATTCTTGCGACCCTCATGAGTCAGTTGTAGCGATTTTCTAAATATAGCAGCCACCTAAAGAAACTTGAAATAAGGAACATTTTCCTAGGAAATTCCCCAAAAAAAAAAAAAAATGCTAACATAAAGGAGAGATTTTTACCAAAGTTGATCTTAGCCGGAATCCAACCCGCATAACATTTTGGAAATATTGAGATTCTGTCAGCACCCCGAGCGACTGAACAAAGTCGAACCAACTAGTCAATAGGAAACTGATTGTTACACCTCTACTCTGTTCTAATCCGACATATATGTGTGGTAAATCTAAACCAGTAATTTGACACATTCAAGCAACATCTAGTTCCGTTTCATTCTTTGTTAACAAGTGTTTAGACATGTCAATATTTGGAAGACACTAAAACAATATCTGTCTCTTTCCTCCAAAGAACGACCAGCAGAGATTTGCACAGGAAGGAAAAAGTACATAAATACTTCAAACAAAACAAAATCAAATTGCGCTGTAAGTTCTCATAGGCGACGTATATAAGTTAAGAATGCAACATGTAGAATTTTCCTACCTTTTTCCAATAATAATGCTTCAATCTACTATGAATCTCTACTTATATCATTTGAATTACTGTAGTTTTAACTTGCCAATATAAGTCATAGCAGAAAAATGCTTCAAATTTCGTACTGACTAGCGCAGAACTTTATTCGAGTAAATGAAAGATGGATGTCATACCACTCCAGCAAAAATCAAGAAGGCATAAATGTACCCGATCCAAGCTGGATCGCCTCGTTGCATTGACTGCAGGTTGTAACAAGACAATTAGAAATTCTATGCTTCAAAACAAGAACTAATAAACTGTGTACCCTGTATCTAGCTCATTGAATTTGTAGCAATAAAATGAATTATACTCGCTTCATTTAAGATGAGCTAATGGCCGAAATTCAGTAAAGGCAAATCATTCATTTGCTCAAGTTAATCACTGTTTAATTTTTAGTAAATTAGATAAATATCATCAGGTTACTCTAAGAAAAACAGGACATGAACTTATACAGAAAGTTTTACGGAGATCTTAAAAAAAAGTTTGGAAAATTATGTGTATCCTAAAGAACATTGTGTATGTGTGTCCATCAAAGAATTCCTTTCTAAAGTTTCTATGCTATAAACAAAGGAAAAAAAAAAAAAAAAAAAGAACTAACCTGTAAGAGACTATTCAAAAGAATGGGCCCCACAAATTGCGAAAGATCATATATTATCTACAAGTTTGGGTAAAGTTAGTAAAGCTTCAGTAATTGCATTAAAAAAAAAAAAGTGAAAAAATTTAGGCGTTTTACCTTGAAAAGGCCTCCATACCAAAACCTACACACAACGTTTTAAAAACCAAAATTAAATTAGGAGGAATCTATTTATGAAAAGTTTTAGTTCACCAAGTAAAAAATAAAATAAAACTAATGACTTATTTGCCAAGTAACTTTATAGAAACTTCACTAATATTGTCTTTTTAAAATCAAATAATTGTGGAAATGAGATTCTATATAAACAAGTTGTAGGTAAATTAAGACACCTTCCTCCAAGGCTTTGATTTAGTGCTCTTAGAAGCGATGGCTTGGACCTTTGAGATTCTTCATTCCAACATCTCTGGAACCTGAAGAAGTCAACAACGATGTATATAGCGGGATCAATATGTATGAACAAAAGCATAAAACAAACCAAAAGGAGGTAATTAACATCAGGCCAACTTTTTTATCAGTGTCTCCGTTTGATCCCATGTGTCCAACTTCCAGACATCCTTTTCCGTGATCGGCTTTCTATATCCTTTCTGCATAAGTGGAGTCATCCATCCGAAATATATTTCTGTAAGCAACGATGAAAATATCAGTATCGATAGATGTAACAAAGGTCTTCTTTTATGAAGAGAACGATGGGGGTGAAAGCTGAAAACCATATGAAGTTCAATATGATCTTTAAGGTTTGTTCTCTACACTATTTTTGATTAATTATGGCATTCGATCTCCTGTCTTTCTGACGATGTCGCGATTATACAATTCTAAAACCACTGATATAAAAAGTTAAAAAGGGGAAGAAATAAGAAAAATTCTTAAACTACTTACTTGAGAATATATTGACATGTCTCTCGGGACAAATTTGGTCTCCACTAGGAAGTGCTTCGTATTCAACATTCTCAAGAGACTCAGGTTGAAGCACAACGTAACCCGGATAAGGATCCAAATTAGGAAGATATATGGTGAGAAGAATTCCAAATAGGACCTAGATAACAAAACTAGAACATATCACTATGCAATTGACAAGCTTCGCTAGCAAACAACATCAAATGAAGACGATCTCTTCCAAAACATAATTCATTAAGAACAAGCGGATCTCACCGGATATTTTGAAAAACAGAGTCACTGACAAGGATTTTACATAAATTTGAAATTTAGCTAGGTAAAAAGTACGGCACAGACGGGTAACAAACCTGGAAAAATACTGCACCGGCATACAGATACAACACGTATCTGCACGAGCATAAATTTTAACCATAAGCTTGGAATTGAAGAGAAAAGAAAAAGTGTGCCTAAAATCCTTATCTTTGTTACATTTTGGATCACTACTTAATATAGTATTATTTCTTATGTTCCCCAATCCTTGGAGGTATCATTTATCCAATTTTAATATTGACTGTTTTAAGTTCCCATAACTTATTCTATATTATCTCATTTGACATAAATATATCTTGTCTAATACACTTTCCAAAAATTAAAATTAAAATAAAATAAACAAATTTTAAGTATAATTCTGAAAATTGGAATTAAGCAAAAGAAAGGATCCAATAGTAGAAAGAGAAAAAGGGTATAAAAGATCCAATAGTAGAAAGAGAAAAAGGGTATAAGAACTCGGATAGAATAAAAATTCTTTAGATCTACTTTTTTATAGATGCTTATTCTATGAATGCGAAAAGAACTAACCCGCTGTAGTAATCCTTTACTGAGAGGATGAGATTGAGGACCACAGCATCTGCTACCAACACGTAAACAACTCCGAACCTCACGTACCACCGGAATTCCCTTATGTAAACTTTTGTTTCCAATCCTATCATCATCAGCATGGCGCCCCAAGCGAGAAACTTGATGAACATAGAAATTATCTGTGACCGTAAAAAAGAAAAAAAAAAATTCAATTTGCAAGTTTGACAACCACATTAGTCTAATCTACATTGTAATCACTCTGCCAAAGTTGGAACAACTACCAAAATATGGTTTAAACTTCCAAAAATACTCGCTAGCTAATAGGTATTAATTTCGTTTATAACACTAAAAAGTACTCAAAGTTGAACACTGGTTTTGATTAATTTCTTGTAAGTGTCGATATGATAGTGACACAAACGAAAATAATCAAAACCAATGCTATTAACAAACATTTGACAATTTGGAATACATACTTGTTTACAAGTGAATCAAAAGAGAGAGAAAAATTCAAAATTCAATATGAACTGAGAACAAGAACTAAACCGAACCTCAAAAGGAGCAAAACCGTTCTGGCCATTTAGGTTAAAGATTGAAATATCCGTGACCAATCTTAGTAAAGGTTCAGCAGTGCTAAGACCAGCCAAGAGAGCCAACAGGTAATTGTAATAATTCGACCGCAAACGAAACCGCTGCGCTTTGTGATGTTTCTTGATCAGCCACACCCGGTATAAGCCGAGGCCGAGAAGAACCAAATGAGAAATGGACACCACCAAAGTGTCAATCGCACAAGGTGTGTAGGAACCAAAAGAATTGTCCACTATCTGTCCCCATAACCCATAAGCTTCTGGCTTACAGTACCAACTTAGTGGCTTAAAACCCATGTTTTTCTTGTCCTCTTTACACTAGTGAAGGCACATTCATAAACCCACAACTCCTTTTTTCCCTTTTTTTTTTTTGGGTACAATCACTTTGTCCTTGACAAGTTCCTGCAATAAGACCAACTCGAAAACTCGATATTCAACGAAAAATTTGGAAGTAATCTTACAAACCCAATTTGATTTTTTAGACTTAATTTGATGAAAAAAAAAAAAACACACACACACACACACGCTTTCTTTAGTGGGTTACAGAGGAAACAGAGAGAAGACTTGGGTTTCAATTCGACTAAGCGGGAAAAGTAGTTTTGAGAACTACCCATCACACAAAACCAAAAACTAATCACGGTAGTACCTTTCTTCCCTCATATTTTCCTGGCATCCAAACAGAAAAAACGGCCGGAAAGAAGCAACAATACAGGGAATGGAATTTAAAAAAAAAAGGTCAGCGCATTTACCTTTGAGTTAATATGGACTATGTTGATGTCTTTTCAGCACTACAAGAAACCATTGGAAAGGAACAAAAGTGAAAGGATTTTTTCAGTAGAAAAAACGCTTCACATGCATGGATATGGCAACACATATTATATACAAACACACACACACACACACACACACACACACCCATAGTAAAAAACTGGAAGTGAACTTAAACAACAAATGAATACCAGAAAAGGCTTAAAAAAAAAAAAAAAAGGAGCATGCCAACGTCACGGCTTACGAAGTATTGTGGACAGATGCACCTCTTTCCTTTTTAAAGGTTATTTATTTATTTAAGTCTAGTGATAAGCTAAATGATGATAAAAATATACTAAGAGCTCTTTTTTGGTCGTTTTTTTTCCCCCTCTCCTATTCTATGATTGGATTTTTCAATATTGTTGAGTTGAAACACGCAAGGAAAAAGACAAACCATGTGTAGACAAAAACAGAGAGATAAGGTTTTCTTTTTTTTATTTAATTTTTTTTAATGTATGATCTGTTTAGTTGGTCCAGACATCTCTGCGGCAATTTGGAACCACATGTTGCCACCTAGGTCCTAACGATATAGGTCTTATGCAGTGGATTTCATCTTTCCTTTATTTACGTAGTTTTTGGGATTAATTTGATTTAAACCCTGAATGTTTCGATCGCTTTTATTTTATCTAATGAACATTAAAAATTTTTAATTTATCTCATAAATTTTAAATTTAATATCACTTTATTCCTTTTATTAAAATTTCACTTAAAAATTGACAGAAAAAAAAAAAAAAGAATTAGTCTTACTTAATCCATTCTATTATAATTATGTTAAAAAACAAATGAAAAATGATCACATAACTATACATAACTCACTTTTTCTGTCTGTTTTTAAGTGGAATTCTGATGAAAAGGATAAAATGGGTTTTAAATTCAGTGGGTGTTTGAGGGACTTCTCCAAACACATCTCTATTTTTTTTTTTGTCTTTTTCTTCGATTCAAAACTAATTTTCACAATTCATATATTCAAATATCTACATTAAATTCAAACTATAAAAGTTCATTATTTTATCATTTTAAGTACAACTAAGATGATTTTTATTTTCAATTTATATAGAATTTTGAGATGAACAAAATATCCAAATTGATTGTTTTTTTCCCAAATGCATTTTTAGTTTTTATGCATTTTCACTCCAAACAGTTTTTTTTTTTTTTTTTTTATAACTAAATACATATTTTCAAAACTTATCTAAATTCCAATTCAAATGTCTCCAAATCTCCGTTTTCAATACCTCCTCAGAAACTGGCCCTCAAAGTTGAGGGAAAAAAGTGAGTGTTTTCAAAGTTTAGAGGATAAAATAAAAGTGATTCAAAAATTCAGAGATATATATGAAATTAATCATTTCTCTTTTTTTTTTTTATCTTTTAAATAATATTACATCACACAAATTAAAATGTCGTATTAGATCAATTAAAATATAAGCAATATCGCATGATATGATATTTTTAGACGACAGTAAAGAGATAATGAAAAAACCAGAACTGCATGGAGGTTTATCACTAGTGCACACTCTTTAACTTTAGATATTATATCACTAACATTAAATATATGCATAGGTAAAATATTTGATGATATGAAAAGGAAGGAACGAAGAAAGACTTGTGTTTCTATTAATTTATTATTTATCTTTGCTAGAGTATTTATTTTCATTAATTGTTGGAAAATGACAAAAGCAGCCTGAGGTGGAGAAATAGTACAGCTGTGGTGGAGAAATAGTGAGCTGAGTTAGCTAAGTGCAGTGTACGTTATTATTTGTTTAATAGGACTTTGGAAAATAATAGACTCCGGTTTGACATGTATAAGGAAAAAGCTTTACA
Organism: Ficus hispida; assembly: GCA_025413025.1. Lineage (NCBI taxonomy): Eukaryota > Viridiplantae > Streptophyta > Magnoliopsida > Rosales > Moraceae > Ficus > Ficus hispida. The sequence goes on from CM046361.1 coordinate 6,446,009, forward strand.
TAATAGCGGCACAAACTTATTTACATTCTTGCACCTGAATTTGTTTCTATTTCTTGCTCTCTTGCCAACATATTTACATCGTTCAAGCATTTTGCAACCCAAGTCCTTAAGCATGTGACACATAAGTACGTTAAGCGATAGAGAAATAATACTGCAAACTAATAGTAAATACAAATTTTTTTGAGAGAATATATTATAATTTTTTTGAAAAATATTTTTAAAAGCGGATAAAAATAGGATGCAAATGTGATAGTCATCAGTCCTTACAAAGAATAGGATAAGCTATGTAATCTCATATCATTTGAAAATAGATATATGTGATAGTTCATAAGTAAAGAGACCACCTCCTACTAATATAAAGTCTTTTGGGGGCGAGCTCAAGAGTAAAACTGTGAGGGCATGAGGCCAAAAGTGGACAATATCGTACCAAATATAAGCATGAGTAATTACAAATGGTATCAGAGCATATACCAAACCGGAAGTGTGGCCAACAAGGATGTTGGACCCCAAAAGGAGGAGTGATTGTGATAATCATCAGTCTCTATAAGGAAAAGGGTAAACTGTGCAGTCCCACATCATTTGGAAATAGATATATGTAATGCTCATAAGTAAAGCGACCACCTCTTAATGTATGAGGTCTTTTGGGTGAGCCCAAGAGCAAAACCGTGTGGACATAGAGTCCAAAGCGGATAATATCATACTAAACGGAGGCACGGATTGTTACAAATGGTATTAGAGTATGCACCTAACCAGAAGTGTGGCCAACATGGACAATGGGCCCCAAAATGAGGGGTGACTGTAATAGTTTTTACAAGGAATAGAGTAAGCTGTATAATCCCACATTACTTGAGAATGGATATAAGTAATGTTTCATAAATAAAGAGACCACATCCTAATAGTATGAGATCTTTTGGGGTGAGCCTAAGAGCAAAACCGTAAGGACATGAGATCCAAAACGAACAATATCATACTAAAAAAGACATATATTGTTACAGCAAAACCGATTAAAGTCTACTCATCATGATTGTTGCTTACTTTAGCATAAAAATACAATTGATGATGAATGATAGGGAAACAGGAATAACACAAGTAAGAGTAAAAATATCAGTATATGCCTTTCAACTGCAGCTACTCGGAAAGAACAAACGCAGGACAAAAGACTATTATGAATTTTGTATGTTATTTATTATCATTTTGTATTTAATTATTGATTTAACTTATATTTTTATTGGGTCTAAAAGATTCAAAAAACTTATTATCTTGTACATGTAGCAAGATAATTACTTCATAAATTGGAGCAATAACATGTTGTATAGATTCTTTTAAAATTTATAGTATGTTTTTTAAAAGATAATAATTTATAACATATACTTTTGTTGGATTTTCTTGCATTCTTAAGAAACTAACGGATTTACAATTAAGTTTTGATAATATAAATTCATGTACATAGTTTCATATTAGAGAGAGAGGAGGAGTGAGAGAGAGAAATAGAGGATGGATTTTTTTATATTGTGTAGTCATAAATTTGAATTATGTTCTTTATTATCATATTTAAAATTGTGCTATAATTTACTATTACTCTTTTCAAAAATGTCATTTTGTTCTTTCTCACTTATTAATATAATACATTGGTCCAAGTCGGGACAAGAAGATTTTATTACTTGATTAAGGTTATCATGAATACAATGAATTCAAAGGCACCAAACCTCTCTTGCTCGGAAGAATCAAAACACATCGAAATGGTACCAGTCATACTTAATAATAGAAAGATTTGGCAGAAATATGTAAAATTGTCCCTCCTAAAAAGATTATTCCAGAATAAATGGGCAATAGTTAGGAGATGTATGCCAGCTGCGAGCAGAAGCAAAGGTTATTATTAGATACCTCAGGAAAGCCCAGCCAGAACCACGCGTGCAAGTTTCCCTGCATGTGGCTTGTCCGTGATAACTTATTCGGATTTGCGTGAACTAGCGGACCGATCACTAAGTGGGGATGCTCCCTCCAGCATGAGCGAACCTTTTGGGAACTGGTTAGGAATAGGCGCCACCATCCCAGCCCAGATCCAGCCAGGTTCTATTGATCATGTCCCCTTCCCAACAGTTGTACCCTGTCTTGGGGCGTCTTTGGCTTTACGAGAAAAAGCCCGCCGGAGAAAAAAAGTCTTTCTCTTCCTGTCCCGGATCATATTCCGATGCGTCCACAGAAGAGGAAATCGCAATGCCTCTTTGTAATAACCGAAAATTTATACGGACTCATGATTTCCTTGTACATAAGAAATCTATGCTCGTATTATGTGTTTTTGTAATGTTCATGAAAATTATGAATATCAATACGAAATTCATAATTTTATCAGTAAATGTTTGAGTTCTCATTTAATTAGCTATGAGACTCAATAAGCAATTTGCTTAGCCAAGCAAGTAACCTTTGGGCAAAAAGGTACAAAAAAAAATGTTATGATTTTATGTTGGTCAAAGCTTGACCAAGAAAAGTCAAAGTTGACCCGATAGGTCAAAGATTGACTAGAAAAGTCAACTATGTGACGGCAATGAAGTATGATGAGCAGTATAGGAAATATACTGCGAAAAACCATTCTTTCGGATAAAATGGTTTAAGTTAGATTTAAAACCACCATAGAAAAATCAAGCACATTAAGTAGGATACTTAAGGCCAAAGGGCTTGATGCAAAAAGAAAAATTTTCGTACAGTCCATTTTTACACAGATAAATTTTGGACTGCAGTTCAGTATATAGTACTGTGTATTAGTGAACACAGTATTAAAAATATCTGTGATAGCTTAAAATGGACTGCATATTATGCAAAAAGGCCAAACGAGGCCTTAGGATGCTTACATCACCCTATCTCCCAATTATGACATGATAATTAATTAAGTAAATTTAGGAAAGTATTCTTTCCTTGCTCACCAAGGGTTGGCCGGCCACCTAGCATGTAATTTGTGCAAAATTTTGCTTCTTGAGGGACTAATTTAGCAATTTAGTAAAGTTTCAAAACCTCTATAAATAGGGGTGCATTTTATTCAAAAAAATTAGAAAATCTAGCCAAACTCTACCCATTTTTCTGCTGAAAATCCGACCCTAGGCAGCCAAGAAAGATAGAACAAAAAACCAAAATCCAAGTGTGGGATTTAGTGGATGAAGTTCGGATTTCACTAGAAACCAAGCCAAATAGTTGGAAAAATTTTTGGAACCCATTTTGGCCAAAGTGGCCGGTTGTGGGAGTGAAAGGAAAGGAAGAGAAAAGTGAGGAGGGATTGGTGTGGAGGAGTGGCCGAAAGTGTTGGAACAGCCCCTAAGTGAGCTGGAAAAATTTTGGTGCTCATTTGGTAGAGTAAGGCCGGTTGTGGTACCAAGGAGAAAGGAAGGAAAAGGTTTGGAGCCAAGCAAACCCATTCCTTGATTTGATAGAGATAAAATTTTCTTGGACCCTAAAGCTTTCAATTCAAGCTTTAAATTGAAGATTTAAGTGTATTTCCAAGATTGGTTGTAAGAGCATAAGCTCAATTTCAATTTCTGCTCAAGTTTAGAAATTTAGGATTTATGTGCTTGATTAGGCATTAAGGGTGGTTTGTTTATGAATTTTTATATGCTTATGTTTGTTGTTTAATAGGGCTGTATGATAGATAAGGTTACATGTCCCCAAATCTGTCCAATAGATATTAAATGGTATGTTAGGGTGTTAGAATTAATTATGTATGCAATGGTTTGATGAAAAGCCAAAATCAATGCAAACCCTAACCCTATGTGATGCAATTTTGTTGATTGACTTGCATGGACATGTTTGGGTATCATGTAAGTTAAATTGGGACGTTAGAAAACGTGCATGTTGATCCTAGACTCCCGCGGTGGCTGGTTGAGTTAGTTTACGCGATTAGGACGTAAAATCAACTTAAAATCAGAAAACTGCTAATTCGGGTTCAAGCTGGCCAGTTTTCTGGAAAGCCAGTTTTGAGGCCCTTAGAGGCTGATTTTGGAAAAATATAAAACATGAAAGTTGTAGAGTAGGGTTTTTCCTATAGGATAACATAGACAGTTTTCAAAAATAAGGCTCCAATGGCCTTCGTTTTTAAGAAAACCCGAGACTGACTGTGCCCAAACCCTATGCCGGCCAGGTAAGTTCAACAGGGCAAATGAGTGGGTTAGAGACCGATTTGAGTCTCGAGTTAAGCACAAAAGTTTTAGGGTTTTTCAAGCTTTAAAACTTTTATGAAGAAAACTTTTTCAAATTCGGCTTTAATTTTTAAATAGAAAATTGGATTTCAAAACTGTGCAGTGAACAGGAAATTCCTGCACAGGGTTTTCTAAAACAGTGCATAAAAAAGACATTTCTGCACCTACACTGATTAATTCACAGTAAGAAACTGTTCCAAAGGCAGTTTCTGTTTTTAATAGTTTTTACAAAAACCCATTCATAAGATTTCAAGTTTATAATAAAGTGAATTTAAAACCCGAAGTTTTCTAAAGTAAAGAAAAAGGGTTTTGAACCAAGTTGAGTGAGCAATAACCGGGAAGGTACCGAGTTATTGGATTGGGCCCGAAGCCCAAGGGTTATCCAACGTAACCCAATAAAATATTAAGTATGATTAGTTGGGCCTAAAAACCAGGGTTATTTAAGAGTAACCTAATAGGATGTATTTTTTTTAAGAAAAGCTTAGGCCCAAGATTAAGATTAGTAACTTATCAAGTTATGATTTTAAGTATGATAAGCCCTAAGTTTTAGGGTTAACAATGATACTCAGTAAGTATCAAACAAAGTTTTAGGGGGGACATATAAGCATAATTAAGTATGAATGTTGGTTTGGTTACCAACATTCTATAAGTACAGAATTCTTACCCTATGTCCTTTGGATTAGCAGGAGATAGCCTGCCGCCGTATCCTGACTTGGATCAAAACATTTTTGGACATAGTGTGTGAGGTAAGTACAAACCTCACCTACAGTATGGGAAATAGTAAGTTATTTTCAAGGATATGACATGATTACATGCTATGCTATGTTATGACATGTTATGCTATGTTATGTTACGCCATGTTATGCTATGTCATGTCTAGTTTCATGTGCATCATAACTAATAAGAGTACATGTAAAGATTCTTAGCCTTGGAAATATAACAAGACTAAGACTAAACCAAGACAAGAAGGGTGTCGTACCAACCTCCTGTTGATGCAGGAGGATCATGTATGTTTCAAGTTATGAATATCAACCTTCCGTTGATGCGTGAAGGGTTATGTTCATGTTTCCAGAATGGTTAAGGGCCTTGCAAACCCTGACGTTCTGAGGATGCGCGCTTTTGGTACGTACACTAGGGGCCCACATGTTAAGCAAGATAATAAGTTCAAGTCAATAATTGGTCATAAAAGATTCATAATTGATTCATGCATAAGTTGTACGATATTTGTTACGTTTTGTGAGATTATGTTTGTACTTGCTGAGCGAAAGCTCATCAGTATATTTCATACTGTAGGTAAGAGGCCTGCAGCTTAAATGGTGGGTCAGGTGGATGATGCAGCGGATGAAGGGCGGTGTGGGATACCACTACGCAAAATTTTCCGCAAGTTATGTTAAGTTAAAATATATATATATATTTTAAAGAAAGTTACGTTGTATAAAAATATAAGGATTTAGAGACTCGATCAAGTTGTAAGAAGTATGTATGTTTTTTATCTTAGTATGTATGCATGATAAGTTTTCCATACGAACAACTCTATTTTTATATGTAAGTTCAAAAAAAAAATTATCCTCAATTTTCTAAGAAAGTTTAAGCAGTTTTATAAGTTCAAGTATGTATGGTAACTGCCCTACGTAGGTTGGGGCGTTACAAGTTTGGTATCAGAGCGGTATCCTGCCAGCCTACTTCACCTTGCCTCACATCACTTCCGCCACGGCTCAAGTAAGTTAAGTTATTTTTCTTATGCTTAGAAATTAGTTAGAAGCTCACGTGCGTAGTAAGCATCTCTCGTCAACGGTCACGCCGGGAACTTCTCGCATTATGGAACTAGATCGACGTTATGGAAGTTATATGTGGTATTTGTGGAACTTTGCCACATAATAACAATATGGGATACGAGGATAACTATAACACCCGAATTTCTTCGATACATATTTTATAGAAATTTCGTGTAAATATTTACCGTAATCGGTATTTCATGAGGAAGTTCGTTTTAGAACTTAAATTGTTTAACGAGTTCTTAAGATTTATTAAGACTCAAAAATAAATTGCATGAACTCGCAATAGACCTTTATGAGTGAAGGAGGTCGTATTTGCACATTTTCAAGACAAGTTGACGTTGACCAATAAGTCGGTTAGACCGAAACGGTCGAAAACGTCAAACAAGAATATTTTTTTTAAGATCACAGTATAAGTGAAATTACTGTTAAAAACTCATTTCGTGATCAAGATGAGTTTTAATAAGAATTGAAATCACCTTAGAAAAAAAAAATCAAGCATACTAAGCTAGAGTTCAGGGCGAAGGGATTCGGAAATTATGAGAAAATATTTTTTTTTCGAACGAGTTTTTCACAGATCGGAAATTTTAATGCAATGTAATTTTTGATACTGGGTATTTAAGTAACTCAGTATTAAAATTTATTGCAATGTGTTGAAATTACACAATTTTTCAAAAAGATTGAACCAAACAAGCCTTTAAGCTTAATTACATCACAATTAAGCTAAGTAGGACTTAACCCTCCACACATATGGACCAATAAGCTTGTGACACCTCATTTATGGGTTGTCAACCACTCTTCCACTCCTTCCCCTTTAGCAGCCGGCCACTCAAGCCCCTTTGGGCAATAACTTGCAAAAATTGGAGGACCAATTGGCAAGATTTGAATCAATTTTCCTTGGAAAAGAAAGCCTAGGATTTTTCCTAGCTAGAGGCACTATGACTAGGGATTTCAAACCCCAAAAATCCAGCAGCCCTTAACCCATTATCAGCCATATAAATTGGCAAGATTTGAATCAATTTTCCTTGGAAAAGAAAGCCTAGGATTTCCCTAGCTAGAGGCACTAGGTCTAGGGATTTCAAATCCCAAAATTTCAGCTACCCTTATTCCCTTATCAGCCATTCCATTTGGCCTTAGTCTTCCAAGAAAAATCCGAGAGATAGAGAGAAAGAGAGAGCTAAGAAACCAAGAGAGTCAAAAAAAAAAAAAAAATTGTGAAGAAACCACCAAAAAGGGCCCTCGGTTTCCTTGTGTGATCAAAGGAGGAAGTTGTTCAAAAATTTTCCCCTCTCTTCCCCACCTTGCCGAGTGTTTGGGAGCTGAGAAAATCCAAGAGAAATTTCGGGTTTTGGCTAGGAACAAGAGTTGTGTGAAGGTGTAATCTAGATCCAAGAAAAACCACCATTTTGTGAGTTGCTACCTAAGGAGATTCAAGAGATTTTAAGGTAAGATTTTTGAGTATTTTCTTCTCTTTTCCAAGGTTGGTTGGGGGAGGAAGTTAACAAAATTTTTTGTGACCTTTGTTGAAGTCCAAACCGTGCACATTGGAGACCAATACCAACTAGGAACAAGCTAGTGACCCCGGATTTTTTTTGAGGTAAAAATCCGAACTTCACCCTAGTTCTTGGTTCAAATTTTTGGTTCATTTTCTCAAGGGTTTTACTATGTATTTCAAGCACAAAAGTTGTAAGAGCTTAAGCTCATAATTTTCGGTTTTGGCCCTAAATAGCTTAGGTTATATTTTTATGCTTGATTTAGGTTTTTGAGGTGATTATTTTGCATGTTTGGTTGAAGTAATGCTCTATGATTTTTGTGTGCTAGAGATGCATGCTAGGGTTTATATTTAAGGGTTTCATGTCTCTATTATGTTTATCAAATTTCTAGATGCATGTTCTAGGGTTTGTATGATGTTATGGTTGAGTTTTGTTGTATGTATGTTTCTCTCTCAAAACCGTGGACCAAGGGGTCTCGGCCTTGAGTTGGATCCGAAATCACGGGATTTAAAATTTTATGTGTATGTGGGACGTTAGAAGACGTGCATGTGTTATTAGGTCCCGCATTGGGCGGTCGAGCTAGAGCAACGTATAGGGACGTAAAATTTGGACTAACACCAAAACTGCTCTCGGGTCCAACACCCGGCAGCTCGGAAAAGTAGGACTTACAGGTCCTTAGAGGCCGAATGGGTAAAAACTTAAAACACAAAAGTTGTTCGTTAGGGTATTTCCTAGGGGGCAGCGTGGACAGATTTTAAAAATAAGGCTTCAATGGCCTTTGTTTTGAAGAAAAACCGAGAACTGGTCAGGGTGACCAGGTTCCAACGATTCACATGTGTTCAAACAAAAACTGGTATCAACTGAGCCAGAATCAGAAAATGTTCAAAACATGAAAGTTTTAGATCTTTTTATTAGCTATAACTTTCGTGAAGAAAGTGTTTCCAAATTCGTTTTACATTTTAAGTTATGAATTTTCAAACAAAATCCGCGCAGTGAGCAAAATCTCATGCACGGGATTTTCTAGACCAATGACTAGGAAAAACGTTTTTCTAACTTGCAAACATCATTTTCAAACCCGAAAACCGTTCCAAAGGTGGTTTTCGATCCCCAAATGTTTTATAGAAATGTTTTCAAGTGTTTTGTAATTTTCAAGACAAGTTTGGGTGCTATTCACCAAACTTATGAAAATAAACAAGAAAAAATGATATCTTAAACAAGTTCAAGGTTTTCAAGATTAAAATGAATAAGATACTGCGTTAGTAGCCGGAAAATTATTTCGAGTTACTAGGGCCTTGCCCAGGCCCAGAGTTAACCATGCGGATTGAGGTTTAAGTTAAGATTATGATTCTCTACATGAACCCTTAATTAATATTTCCGTTGTGGGTTACGCCGTGTGACCCCTTCGCTTGTGTTAGAAGAGGGTCTTATAACCGAAAAATATTTATGTTGGTTTAATCCGACATTAAACGATCTTAGAATAGAGACCTCACGTGTAAACGTCCATGGGCAGGAGGTGATCTGCGAGCGTGCTCGGGAAAGGAAAGTCGATCACGCGAACAACAAAGATAAAGTAAGTACAACGCCGCCTACAGCATAGGCTAGAGTTGTATGTTTACTTAACATGTTTACTTTACACTGTTTAAGTGTTAATTGATGATTTGCTCGATGGTTGCAATATGCTTTTTGTATGATGAATGTTTCAAGTATTGTTATTATGCTTACATGAAAAAGTACGACTGTCCATGCATTGATAAAACATGAGATTAGGAGACATCTTATAAGTATGCTCACTAATCTATCAAGTGAAAAGAAGTCAAGAAAGACCTACAAACAAAATGTTTGAGAAAAGGCCACAAGAGCCAGTGTTGTGCCCCCTGATGACGATCGGGTCGAAAGCTTGGGTAATCTCCTTAAGCTGCGCGCCGGGTACATGCACATCAAGTTAACGGGCCCACAAGTAAAATCAACAAGATAAAGTGTGATACAAGAAAGCAAGCATAATTGGACATAAACGGTTCATGCATTTCACGACAGAATTTCATGTTTAAGATGAAGAAATCGATGATATGATGCTATGTTATGCTTTCATGTTTAAGATGAAGAAATCGATGATATGATGCCATGTTATGCTTTCATGTTTAAGATGATACGATGCCATGTTTATGATTTCATGAAAAAGGTTATGTATGTTTCATGTAATTGGTTTGCGGTATAGGAGTTGTACTTGCTGTGTTTTCGCTCATTGTTTGAAGTTTATGCTGTAGGTAAACAGCCTGTCTTGAATTGACTGCATGGTGGCGGGTAAAGCCGGTGGCTGTGAAATGATGAACGGGTTGGGATTCACAACTCAAAAGGATTTAGTTAATAAATCTATTTTGAGAAAACAAACAGTTATTTTATTTGTGTATGAGTGTATGTAAATATTTTCTAAGTATAATGCTTCCGCTATTATTATAAAAAATAAAAAAAAAAATCCCCACTATTTTTATGATGAAAAATGGGATAAAACAAGTTTATGTTCAAGTAAGTTAAGTCAAGTAGTGACGGCCTGTACAAGGCGGGTCGTCACAATAACGTTGGGTGGTGCCTTCGCTTGGTGGTGGCAATTAAGCGACGTATGAACATGATGGGAAAGTTTTACACTTTCCTAGATGTTATACTTATGCATTTATGTTATGAAGCAGATATGAACAAGATTACGATGGATTCAAATATATTCCATTATTATGTTATGATATGGAATTAAGATTATGGTTCTATATAAAAGACATGATTTTATTGAACAAGAAGCTTATTTCATAAGTTTTCTGTGTAGAACCATGCCACCAAAGCGTAGAACGGCTCAGACCCAGAACGTTGATCTGGCGGCCCAGATGAATGAATTAAGACAGATGATGTTAGCCCAACAACAAGAGATAGGTGGGCTTAGAGCTCAATTGGCTCAGCAGAATCAGGGACCTCCTGATGCCGGAGTACCACCAGCACCTGTGAATCAGCCTGCTGCACCGGAAATTCCTGATGCTGACCCGGTGATTCCAGAAAACCCGATAGCTCCTGAAGTGCCTGATGTGCCTTTGGCTGTTCCGCCAGCACTTTGGTTCGAACTCCGGAACAATTATATGACAGATTTCGACGCATGAAGGCACCGGAATTCGAAGGATCAACAAACCCAATCGAGGCCGACAACTGGTTGATTGACCTCCAGGTTATCTTGAACTTTCTCAAGCTCGATGATGAAGAGAAAGTTCTCTGTGCATCCTTTATGCTAAGGAAAGATGCTCGCCTCTGGTGGGAAACAGTCCAGATCAGGCGAGATGTTACCCAAATGACCTGGGAGGACTTTGTTGAGGAATTTAAGGAGAAATACTTCAACACTGACATTATGGAAGCTCAACAAGACGAATTCAATAATTTTCGTCAGGGTAATCTATCGGTAGCTGAGGTGGTGAAAAAGTTTGAGCAACTAGCACGTCTTTGTCCTCACCTTATCGGCTCCGAGAGAGACAAAGTAAGAAGGATGATGAGGATGTTCCGCTCGGATCTGGCCGTAGTGATTAGCAGTGGCCCCTACCCACCAATCACCGTTGCTGAATGTGTCAGCCGTGCGATACGAGCTGAGTATTGGGTAGGTCAGAACAAAGAACAACGGGCTAAGTTTTTTAAGGAAAAGAGAGAAGAGAAGGCCCAAGTTAGGCAGATTCAAGCAAGACCAGGCCAACCTCCGCAGCAGAAAGGGCAGGAGGATCTTTTGGTCAACACAGCAACAACAGGCAGTACAACAGTAATCAACAGAAGAGGAAGTGGAATAGAGGGGGTCAGGGGAATCAACAAAATTTTCCCCAGAAACGGAATGCCTCTGATAGCAGCATGAATCCCACTTGTCAGAAATGTGGGAAGAAGCACCCGGGAGACTGCCGTGCTGGAACTAATCGTTGCTTTCTGTGTGGTAAGGAAGGCCACTATGCTAAGGACTGCAATGCTAATTTCCAGAATCCGCAACACCAACAAAGGAGTCAGGGGTATCAGCTTCATGCAGCACAGATGAAGCTTGAAGGACCTGAAATCTCCCAAGGCAGGCTTGAAGCTCCAGCAGCTCAAGGGCGCATTTATGCCTATACTAAGGAGGATGTTCAAGCTGGACCATCCATAGTGGTGACAGGTCAGCTTCCTTTCGCCCAACAAGATGCTTATGTGTTAATTGATTCTGGAGCTACGCATTCATTCACATCACCTAGGTTCGCTAAGAAACTAGGTAGAGGAAGCGATAGGATTGGAAGAACTTTCAGAACTGCATTACCTCCGGAGAAGTTCTGTTGTCTGATTATTGGATACGTCATGTTCCAATAATTATATGTGGTAGGGAAATGTATGTCAACTTGATTGTCATTGACCTATATGACTACGATGTCATTTTGGGTATGGATTTCTTGGGGAAATACAACGCAGTTATAGACTGTCAACGTCGGATTGTCACGTTCAAGTCGATTAGAGGCGAGGAGTTCATTTTTAGAGGATCGACTTCGAAACAGCCGAAAATGCTCATTTCTGCGCTAAAGGCTAAGAAGTTGCTGGCAGAAGGATGTATGGGATTTTTAGCCAACATGGTGGATAAGGCTCAAGAAACTAAGAGCAGGCCGGAGGAAGTACCGATAGTCAAGGATTTTATTAAAGTTTTTCCTGAGGACTTGCCAGGATTACCACCGGAGCGAGAGATCTCTTTTGAGATCGAATTGCTTTCTGGATCGGCACCAGTATCCAAGGCACCTTATAGGATGGCCCCCGCCGAACTTAAGGAATTGCAACTTCAGTTGCAAGAGCTCCTGGATCGAGGATTCATCCGTCAGAGCTATTCACCATGGGGAGCCCCAGTTTTGTTTGTTAAAAAGAAGGATGGCACTTTTAGGATGTGCATTGACTATCGGGAATTAAATAAGATCACCATTAAGAACAAGTATCCACTACCCAGGATTGATGATTTGTTCGATCAATTGAAAGGAGCTTCAATTTTTTCGAAAATTAACCTGCGATCGGGATATCATCAGCTTCGAATAAGGCAAGGAGACATTCCCAAGACGGCCTTTCATATGCGATATGGACATTACGAGTTCCTCGTTATGCCATTTGGATTGACAAATGCTCCAGCTGCCTTTATGGACCTGATGAATCGAGTATTCAAGGACTACTTGGATAAGTTTGTTATCGTCTTTATAGATGATATCTTGATTTATTCAAGATCTAAGGAGGAGCATGAGGAGCATCTAAGGATTGCCTTACGGATTTTAAAGCAAAACCAGCTTTATGCTAAATTCACCAAGTGTGAATTTTGATTGGAGAAGGTCCATTTCTTAGGACATGTGGTTTCCAAGGAAGGCATATCCGTAGATCCGGCCAAGATTAAAGCCGTGAGTAAATGGCCAGCTCCGACAAGTGTCACCGAAGTACGTAGTTTCCTTGGCTTAGCAGGCTACTACCGACGTTTCGTCGAGGGATTTGCTAAGATCGCAGTGTCGCTCACCGCACTTACCCGGAAAGGAAAGAAGTACAAATGGACTGCAAAGTGTGAAGAACACTTTCAAGAGCTAAAAAGTAAGCTGACAAGTGCTCCAATTCTTACGATTCCAGAGGTAGAGGAAGGGAACTTCGTGATATATAGCGATGCTTCCAAGATAGGATTGGGAGCCGTTCTCATGTAAAATGGAAAAGTGATCGCGTATGCTTCCCGACAGCTTAAGGATCATGAGAAAAACTATCCGACGCATGATTTGGAACTTGCGGCGGTAGTATTTGCACTCAAAATTTGGAGACACTACCTTTACGGTGCTAAGTGTGAAGTTTATACGGATCATCAAAGTTTGAAGTATATCTTCACACAAAAGAAGCTTAACATGAGGCAAAGAAGATGGCTCGAGCTGGTAAAGGATTATGACATCGACATCCGTTACCATCCGGGGAAGGCCAACAAAGTAGCCGATGCTCTAAGTCGGAAGTCGATTTCCTCGATGAGATCAATTCAGCCATTGATCGAGCCCCTTCAAAGGGAGCTAGTAGAAGCTGGAATAGAGCTCATTACGGGAGGTTTAGCTGCCCTAACCTTCCAACCTACCATTTTGGATGGCATGAAGGAGCGCCAAGAAGGAGATGCCTTACTGCTTAGGACGAGGAACGAAGTCCTAGAAGGGAAGGAGTCAGACTTCAACATATCTGACGAGGGCATACTCTATCGGAAAAATAGACTATGCATTCCTAATGAAGACGAGTTGAAGGAGCGGATCTTGAAAGAAGCTCATAAGACTCCGTATTCCGTTCATCCTGGAGCCACAAAGATGTACAAAGACTTGAAGGAAAGCTTTTGGTGGCCCAAGATGAAGAATGACGTTGCCACGTTCGTTAGTAAATGTCTTACGTGTCAAAAAGTGAAGGCTGAACACCAACGTCCCGGGGGAGAATTGCAGAAAATTTCCATCCCAGAATGGAAATGGGACCAAGTGAAGATAGATTTCGTAGTTGGTCTACCCCGAACTCCCAGCAGCAACGATGCTATTTGGGTAATTGTTAATCGATTGACGAAATCCGCACACTTCTTGGTCATCAAGCTTAGCTTCTCAGTGGAGCAGCTAGCGGACCTGTATGTCGCGCAGATCGTTCGTTACCATGGGATCCCCAAATCGATCATCTCAGATCGTGATGGTCGTTTCACTTCTAAATTTTGGAGGAATGTACATCAAGCAATGGGTACAAAGCTTACTTTTAGTACAGCTTTTCACCCACAGACGGATGGACAATCAGAGAGGACCATTCAGACTCTAGAAGATATGTTACGAGCATGTGTGATGGACTTCAAGGGAACTTGGGATAAGAAGCTTCCTTTGATTGAATTCTCGTACAACAACAGTTTCCATGCTTCGATTGGAATGGCTCCTTATGAAGCTCTCTATGGAAGAAGGTGTAGATCTCTAGTCCATTGGTACGAAACAAGAGAGAAAGAACTTGTGTCTATGGACTTTATACGGAGAACCACTGAGGCCATAAAGCTTATACGTCGACGGATGGAAACTGCATTTAGTCGACAAAAGAGTTATGCCGACAAACGCAGAAGGCCTCTAGAATTCCAAGTAGGAGACTTGGTTTTCCTCAGGATTGCTCCGTTCAAAGGAGTCATGAGATTTGGAAAGAAAGGGAAACTAAGTCCGAGATACATAGGACCATTCGAAGTACTCGAAAGAGTTGGTAATGTGGCCTATAAGTTGGCTTTACCCCAAGAATTAGCATATGTGCACAATGTATTTCATGTGTCGATGCTAAAGAAATACATCTCGGATCCCTCTCATGTATTAAGCCATGAACCAATTGAGGTTCACGAGGATTTGACTTATGAGGAGAGACCGGTTTGAATTTTGACACGAGAAGAAAAGGTGCTAAGGCACAAAGTTATACCTTTAGTCAAGGTTCTTTGGCGAAATCATGAAGTTGAGGAAGCAACATGGGAACGTGAAGAGGATATGAAGAAAAGCCACCAAGAATTATTCTAATTTTCGAGGACGAAAATTTTGTAAGGAGGGTGGATTGTAATAACCGAAAATTTATACGGACTCATGATTTCCTTGTACATAAGAAATCTATGCTCGTATTATGTGTTTTTGTAATGTTCATGAAAATTATGAATATCAATACGAAATTCATAATTTTATCAGTAAATGTTTGAGTTCTCATTTAATTAGCTATGAGACTCAATAAGCAATTTGCTTAGCCAAGCAAGTAACCTTTGAGCATAAAGGTACAAAAAAAAAAATGTTATGATTTTATGTTGGTCAAAGCTTGACCAAGAAAAGTCAAAGTTGACCCAATAGGTCAAAAATTGACTAAAAAAGTCAACTATGTGACGGCAATGAAGTATGATGAGCAGTATAGGAAATATACTACGAAAAACCATTCTTTCGGATAAAATGATTTAAGTTAGATTTAAAACCACCATAGTATTCTCACACCTGTCTTATTAGGGGTGGGTATCCATAGGTACCTGCGCCTACCTAGGAATTTACCTTCCCCAGATCAAAATAAATAAATAAATAAATAAAGGAAGAAAGAACTTTGCATTATTGAAGTTAAACTAACTCAAGGTCCACACCATGTAGACCATAACTTTAGGAATGACTAACGACCCGTTAGCTTTAAAGTTGCTAAAAAAATTGGCCCCCCCAAAAATAATTATCTTAAAAGTTATTGCACCCATGGTACCTTAAAGTTGATGCCAATAGCTTGAGGAAACATAACTCCTTTTTCATCAAACATCCACTTCATATTTTTCCTCGTACGATGTGTTAGTATTCGCAAAACCAATTGAATCTTTATCAAAGAAATGTCTAATATCATCAACTACCAAAAGCACTTGGTACAATAATTTATTCCTAGTTTTTCCTTTGCACTTTCCATTGGGTTTTCCTGGAAAGATTTTTTTCTTTGCACACTTTCCATTACGGATATTCCTCACAGGCTTTTTTCATGGTAAGGTTTTTAACATGACATATTTGTTACGAATCAAACATGTGCAGACGCCACCTCTTGGTACTCCATAACTTACATGCTATTTTCCTAAGTTAAGTTACAACCTCACATTTAGACCTCTTTAATATCCTCATAATTCCCCTCTTGGTATAGGTATTATCATTGAATAATTATCTTCTTACTATTTCGTATTATCATTGTGTAACTTATGTTTTTTACTCTTGTCACTTCCATAATCCTTGTCCAATCGATCATAGAGGCTTCACAAATGAAAGGACGAATAGAAAGTTCGTTTTGTATATCACTTTTTTTCTCTCTCTCTCATTCTTTATTTTTATTTCCAATATTTTGATTTTTTCTTTTTTGTTTTTTTGGTCGACATAAAAGAAATTAAAGCAGTCTCTAGAATTCGCGTTCGTCAACCCAATCTATGGATGTTTCATCAAAGTTATCTTCTAAGCGCCGAAGCCTGTTCCGTGACAGCTTGCTCATCAAAGCAAGACCTGAAAAAAAAAAAAAAAAAAAAAAACCACTATCTGATGAGAATTTGTATTAAAAACCAAATAAATTTACATGTTTAAAGAGCTCCTTTTCTTTTCTTTTTTTTTTTTTTTAAATTTCAGGCACCAAATTGAACAAGCTTACTATGCCATCATTCTTCAAGATGAATGGAATGAAAATATTGAATCCTTTTCTCACAAGAAAATTCGCAATTTCAAGGATATCAAACTCTTTTTGTGAGAGAATATGATGAACTGGAGATTAAGTGAAAAAAAACTTTTGGGAACAACTATAGAGTCAGCCTATTGTTTCAGTGTACGATTTTTAAGATGACTTGTATAGACATATATAATCAATCTTTAGTATTTAAAGTGAGAAAAATGTAAACTTTTTACAGATAAAATTGATAAAATAAAAAGTTGACTAGACGAAAGATCACATTCAGCCATGGATGGCTCTGCCCCACTTGGAATTTCTAGGCAACTTGTGGACAATAAGATGTGCTCGGACCTCTAAGAAGAGAATAGGCAAACTATAGGTTTTGAAGGTCCTACTATTTTCATAGCAAAAAGATAAATAAATGAATAAATCCTACATGTCCAAATGAAAATACGAAGGCCTCAAACTCAAAATCGACAAGTAAGCATGTGTGGATCCTTTTGCTTTTCATTCTATTCCAGGTTATTTCATTTCTTGACGTCTTGTTTAATCCATGTTGGAACTGAAAATGCATAGTGATTTAGAGATATACCTTCAACTATTTTGTAGAGAGATGACCACCACCTATCTATTGGGACCCGAAAATGATTTAGCATTTCGTTTATATTCCGGTCATGCTTTCCCTCCAGAACTCCTTGCAATGTTATGACGGCATCCTTTGTTTTCATTAGAATATTGTTGTTTTCGTCAACATTCGACCGTTGAAGTTCATTCCGTGAAGCAGCAAGGGAAAGAGCTAGCGCATGCTCAGCAGCAATGCTCCAACGCGACAATGCTATCCGTCTCCCTGGCAAACCAACTGCAAGGCTTCTTCGCTATCTATCTTGTCGTGTTTATCTCGAAGCACTAAGCTACACAAGTACTCGGCATTTGCAGGGCCTGTACTCATAACCATTCTAGAGAATGCACTTTCGTTATTCAACATGAGTTTTTCTGGGGAATCATACTCTAGAACCTGAAATGCGAGGTTGAGAATACTCAATTCATAATGATTCTAATGTAGGCCCAACATGAAGATGGAAGATATAGAATCTAATAACGTGAAACTACCACAATAACATAAACTTCTAATTAAATAATGACTAGATGATAAATCTAAAGTTATTAGGATCTTTATCAGCTTAAAACAGAACCAAACATATTTGTTACAAATTACTTGACTTGATTAATTTGCAAGAAAAGATATGATGTTGAAGAATTAGAAAGGTACTATAAGCTTACCTGACCAGCGTCAAGAACAAGAATTCGGTCACTGTCAATGATGGTATTCAATCTATGAGCAATGATTAACATTGTGCGTGATTTGAATTCATCGTGAATGGTTTTCTGGATAAGAGCGTCAGTTGCAACATCAACGGCTGATGTTGCTTCGTCAAGAACAAGTATCCTTGATCTCCGCAACAATGCTCTCGCAAGACTTATTAGTTGCCTTTGTCCAACACTGAAATTTTCTCCTCCTTCAAGAACCTTGACAAAAGTAGAGACAGATAACATTTCATATAACTTCAACGTCTATGGGACTCGACTATTTTAATCATACGCGTCGATCAAAAAGATTGAAGAAACTTTCAAGATGGACTTGCAGTTATGTTATATGATTCTTTTGATAAAAGTAGTTGATTCAAATATCCTTACTAAAGTTAACGAGGGAATGTCAAGTATGTACCTTTGCATCCAGACCAAGAGGGTTTCTTCTAATGACATCTTTAAGATGCGCTCTCTCTAACGCCTCCCAGAGATCAGAATCATTATGCTCGCCGAAAGGATCAAGATTAAACCACACAGTTCCTACACACAATAGTATAAAATAATCTCAGTTTTCTTTACAACATATTGAAAAAAGAAATGGTATGTTAGCTAATCAGTTCATGTAACTGAGTTTAAGAAGCTAGCTTACTTCTTGGGATATATGTATGCTCTTAGCACTATTTTCTTCTAGAATATAAATGCACATATATGTATATATATATTATTGTAGGTTACTATAAATAAGAATATTCGGGTAAAATATGCAAGTTAATTAAGTGATGAAAATCACTCTTTAAAATTGAATACCTGAGAAAAGGACAGGTGATTGTGGTATGATGCTAAGGACTTTTCTCAAATCTGAAAGTCCAAACTGAGATATATCACAACTGTCAATCAAGATTCTTCCATTCTCTATTTCGACTATTCGAAACAACGCATTAAGCATGCTAGATTTCCCAGCGCCAGTTCTTCCAACTATTCCAACCTTTTCACTTGACGAGATTTTGAAGGACAATCCATGTAGAACTGGAGGAAGTCCAGGCCTGTAGCGCAGGGCAACACCCTCAAATTCAATAGTTCCAGACGAAGGCCATCCCGGTGGGGGACGATTGCTCTCGATTATTTGTGGAGCCTCGTGAAGCAAATCGATGTATGTTCCAACACGCTCAACGGCGTTTAAACTATTCTCAGTCTTACTTGCTTGTCTAAGTACATCATTGAACAAATTTGTGATGTCTAGAGTATAACTAAGGAGTAGACCCATTGTGGCTGCGAATTCCACTTGTTTGTCTGCTCTTCCGTTTTGCAAAACCGCAAAGCTTGCTGTCAACCAAATCATAAGACCTCCTAATGTTTCCAATCTTATCGAGAGCCAACAGCTCAAACTAAGTTTTGTGAGGGCAACTCTGATGTTATTATCCACGGACTTCCCACTTATAGACACCATCCGATCATGTGCCTTGTATGCGCGAATGCTTGACAAACCATTCAGTGCTTCTCCAAATTGTGCATAAATAGGAGATCTGGTAATAGAGTCCATGCGCGTCACTTCTCGGGCCGTTCTCTGTACGCACATGATGGTCACAATCGTTTGCTTTGATAACATTTTGATATCAAAATAGATCAAAATCGCCATAAATTCTAGAATTACAGAGTCCTAGGTGCCTAGTGATGAGAAAACATCCAATAGTATTAGAATGAGAGAAAACTGGAGAACGAAAAATGGCGGAGAATGTCAAACTTACCTGATAGTACAAATAAGCGACGTAGAACAAGATCATAAGCGGCATGATGGCCCAGAGAGATATTGTGCTCACAATTGCTATGAGCATAAAAGTTGAGAGAAGCTGCCATATTTGTTTCAGAAATGTATTCATAATATTCGCGATATTGTGATCTATATCGCTGATATCCTTCGCAAACCTGTTGATTATCCGACCAGTTGGATTTGTGTGGAAGAAAACCATTGGAGCTCTCAGTATAGAATGCAACATTGTGCCATGCAATTTTTTGGCTGCACGAAGACTAGTTGTGATTAACCAAAAAGAGTTGGCCAGTGTCACAGTAACCTGGATCAAACATAGGAAATATCAGCAAACCATGTCATATATAGTTACATGTTATAACTATGTTTCTACTCCAAAGTAAGTTTACTTACTAGGCGTGAGAAACGAGAGTCAGTCTTTCACCTGCCTATCTTATTTATCTTCGAAATGAAATGACATTGCGTGTGTCCTACGTAAATTGGAGATTAAGGAATGGGATTCACAATCCCATACCCACATTGTATTGGGACTCATAGTGCTGAAAGTATTATTGAATTCCTATTTACCCCTAAGAACTTGCAAAATTTTTAATATATTAAAGGCTTATTTGCATGAATGTCCCCTAAACTTTTCAAATTTAACAATTCAGTCCCTAAACTTTTTATCCTGGCAATCAACCCATTGAACTTCTTATTTTTGATAATTTAGTCCTTTTTACTTAAATTCATTAAAATTAAGAGAATTTTTTGTACAGTACTTACACATTATAGCTTAAAAGGGACAATATTGATCATTTTGTTTAATTTCTACATAAATTTCTTTTATAGTTTAGGTTTAAATTTGAGTATAATTGAATTAAGTTTCAAATTTTTAAAGGAATTTGTGTTGAACTTAAACAAAATAAATCAACAATGCTCTTCTTGGACTATAATGAGTAAGTTATGTATAAAAAACCATTTAAATTTTTAAGAATTTAAACAAAAAGAACTGAAGTGCCAAAAATTATAAACTCACGGGGCTGATTGCCAAGAAAAAAAGCTTAGGAACTAAATTACTAAATTCAAAAAGTTCAGGGGTATATATACAAATAAGTCTATATCAAATTACTATCTTACCCCTAATTAACTTGCCAAATTTTTAATAAACATTTCCACTCATGGAAATGTAGTAATTTTGATTTCCAGGATGTACTTGATAAAAAATACTTTAAAACATCAGTTATATTAAATATAAATTCCAAATATATATGAATTAATGGCACAAACCTGGCCAGATGAGAGAACTGCATATACGAGTATGTAGAATATAGGCTTGTAAGTTTTGGAACTGCTTTGACTTGTCCAAATACTTAACCAAGTGCTACTCAAAAGTCGAAGAACTTCAGTGAGTAAACACAAAAATAATAGAATCATGACCACCCATACGCCTCCTAGTGCGTTTTTATACCTGCAGCCAAAACCAAAATTAATGTTTGAATTCACAAGTTATCATATTTAGGAAAATTGACAATTCCATGCAAGAAGAGTCTCCACCCGTAGGCCTCCTATAGTGCATTTGTTTATTTATTTTATAGGGGTAAATTGCTTATTTAGTCCAAAATGTTTAATTTTGTGCAACTTTAGTATCTGTTCATTTTTTCGTAGTTTGAATGATCTTAAATTATTAAAATATCATTATAATAATCCTTTTCGTTAATGTTTGGATGGAATCCATTAATGATTTAGTTAAAAAGTTATGAGATTTCGTCTAAAAATTAATAAAAATGACAAATATGGTAACATTTTTACTAGTTTGTACGGTCGTTCAAATTATGCAAAAAAAGAAAAAAAGAGACCGAAATTGAACCTAACTATTTAACCACTTAGAATCTTGGGTTCACCATTACTTGTAGTTTCGTATACACTACCCAGCCTAGTGAAAGTTTTAAAGGCTAAATAGATCATAGTTCAAACTTCAAAGGGTACTCCACATATTCAAAACTAAGGAAAAATCTTACACAACTTAAATATTCACAAGATGTGACTATTTTTCAAAACTTAGCTTAAGCAAGAATCATTACTGTAGGGGTGTTAAACTAGAACATCAGGCTTCATTTTTTGTTCTAAATTAGATGTAATAGATTCTTCTAACTACTGAGAACCACACGTAACTACTCAGAGAAAAAAAAAAAAAAAAAAACATCTCAGTACCTGTGTTAATCGATTGATCTTAGTGTTTATATAAAACTAAATCAGCACCTTGGTCTTAAAATAAAAATAAAAATAAAAAAACCACGAGTACCTCGAGCCAGCCCTTTTTAGACTTAAAAGGCATGTTATGCCCTTTAAAAAAGAAATACTCCAAATTTATTTCTTCAATGCATAAAGTTCTTGTAATGATAAAAAAAAAAACCAATCCTTATGCCTTTTTTGGAGTGATGTGGGCTATAGAAAGGACATTTCTTGTCTTAAAAAAGGGCCCGCGATACAAGTTGGAGGACATTTTTATAAAGTACAAAGTACACATTCCATGTAGTATGAACATTGAGTTACCAATCCACAAATTCAATAAAACAAGGCATACCATGATATTATTTTCGAGGAAAGTAATTTTTTTTTTTTTTTTAAAGAATGCTATACTTCAGTAAAAGTTACCTCATCAAGACATTCCAACTAATAACACCCACTTCTCTTTCTTCTTGCTTGATTAGAACAGATTTCCCCAATTTTCCTTTATTCGAATTGCTTGCATCTATGAATGGTTCCATTACCAGCCCATTAGAAGTTGGCACTGAACTTTTTTCATCATGGTTTTCCCTTTCGACGTCCTCTACTAGATTTTCTTCCATTTTCCCTGAATTTTCCATAAGTTTTTTGAGCAACTTTCCATTCTTAGCCAACTCCTCATAGGTTCCGTCCTCTTGAATCGTACCATCACAAACTACCAAAACTCTATCTACTTGTGGTAGAAAATGTAGCTGGTTTGTGACAAGTAATCTTGTCTTCCCTTGTAACTCTTGCTTGATACAATTGTTAAAAACCTGGAGACAAAGTTGAATCAAAATAAATTCAAATTTTTCTAATCACTTGTGAAGATTTAAGACATGAATCTAGTTATATTGAAAACCAATCGAAGAGCATAAAGGCTGTTTGGCATTGCTTCTAGAAAATTGCATTCAGTTTCTTAGATCTAAAAGCGCTTAAGGGGTGTTTTGATGCAAACAAAAATACAACTCTAAACACCAATATTGGAGACTGGAGATAGATTGGAGGGGAAAAAAAAAGGTGGTTCCAAATTGTATGAAAACTTCTCATCTTCTAATAACTAAAAATAAGCAAAAATAATTTGTCTAAGAAGATTAATATTCATAAGTAATTAACTTGAATTAACAAGTACCTGTTTAGCAACACGAGCATCTAGAGCACTTAAAGGGTCATCAAATATGAACACATCTGCATTGGAATACACAGCTCTAGCCATTGAAATTCTCTGCTTTTGTCCACCGCTAATATTCACCCCGCGTTCACCTATCTCGGTTAAATCTCCATCCTTAAATATTTATAAACGAAAAATGAGTATATTTATTTAACTATTGAAACAATCAATATTATTGGGAAATTACTATTAGGTGTATGGATTTCCAAATCAACTTAACTGGAAGAGAATCCAGATCATGTTGTAACTCAGTCACATCAATAGCCTTCCAGTATTTTGTAGGGTCAAATTTCGATCCAAATAACACGTTTTTACGTACCTAAAAGAAACAGTTCCAAAATTTAGTACACACTGTGTTTAATGAATTGTATGTCAATCTGAAACTAAGTAATTTCATATGACGTTTTAACAGAGTGATGTACAAAAGATAGAAAATATAAGAAATTCAACTCACAGTTGCATTGAAAATCCATGAAATTTGGGGAACATAAGCAACAGTCCCTCTGACTATAACGCTTGCATTCAATGTTGAAGGAAGTTCCCCAAGCACTGCAGATATAAGCGACGTTTTTCCTTCTCCGGTTCCACCAACAATTGCAACTAAGCTGCCAACTGATATATCCAAATTAATATTGGATAAGGTAGGCTTAACTGCCTGAAAAAAGATTTAAGAACAAAAAATCTTTAGTAGAAAATTGGGAAGAAATAGAAAAAAGATCTCTATGAGTACCCACTTTGTCAATTTGAAAGAAAACCTCCCAGGTTTGGTTTTAAAACAGAGATCTAAGATCTTGAACCCCCTTTTCGCTCGCAAAACTAGCCAAAACAGGGTAATCTCTAACGTAAGTATAAAAAAAAAACTAAGAGTTCACCATTTTGATACGTAGTTAATCAATATTATTGATTGAAGAAATAGACTTTGCAAGATTGAATGTAACAAATATTTCATCTAAGGAAATAAGAGGTATGGATGTTCGAATTTTACCTTAGGGTCCCATGAAAAGTCACCATCCCTAATTGATATGGCTGAAAGCCCTGGTTGAAGAGGTGGGTTCGGTTGTAGAACTCTCTCGTCAGCTAAGAGTAGTTCCTCCAAACGTTGTAATGATATATTCGCTTTTACGACCTGTCAAATCGGTGTAATCACATAAACATAGGATGCAAAAGAACCACTATCAATTTCTTCTAATATCCACATATTTTTATTCAAACCACCTAGCAACTAGATTTATATACATAGATCATCAAAGAAGAAAGGAAAATGATAATACATCATGGAAAAAACAATTAAATCGGAAGTCATGAAACTATAATATAACTTGTTAGGAGAAAGAAAAGGGGGGGAAACAAAAAGCAAGTAGAAGAAAAGAAGCAAGAAATAATAGTAATTTAAGCTCCACAGATTACACAAAATTTTGCCGCGTATGCATTCATGAGAGTCATGATAACATTTTTCATTGTGCATATCGTTACTTTTAAATATATGGCACCTGACTTAGTAGGCTAGGAAGCATTTTTAGTGGAAATCGCAAAACTGCAAAAAGAGAGAGGGATGTGAATGCCCTTGCTGGTGTCAAGTCTCCGCCGAGCAATGTGAAAATACCAAATGATATCGTTGTCACAACAACTGGGATGTTGTTCAGTATGAAGCTGTTCAACTGCAACAGAAGGAAAATAATCAAACCAGATATGAAGTTACAACTGAGATTTTCCATTTGGTATGTATCAGCATAGTGCAAAGTGGATTATTTGTCCATGTCGATGAACTTTATAAGGCACGGCGACAAAACTGAATTTTGGTCGTGTCAATCTGTTGTTGCGCTACAATAGCATGTAACGAAAATAAGGTGAAATAATCAAGCACATTTCATTAGTATAGATCTTTGGTTTTATTTTAGAAACAATATTAAATTTTCCCGTTAACAGTCGAAATAATAAAATTTTAGCCTTCAAGAATTTATGTATAAGAGAGCAAAAATATAAATCTTTCACGCTTACAGCTGATAGTAATTGTGCTCTGCGGAGCCATGAGAGCTCATCATTTCGAATGCTTCCGACACGAGATTGGAAGCTTGTTTCCCATGCATAACATCTAGAACATTTTCAGTATAGCTCAGAACAATCAGCATCACTGATTTGAAGTTTTATACAATTATATTGAAAAAAGAAATCGAAAAACAAGCATACTTCACAGTATCCATGGCTGCCAAAATTTCAGTCATCAAGCCAACTCTCTTGTCCGTGCATTGTTGTCCTTCCCTCGTCACTTTTCGCATTTTGCCAAGCACAAGTGTCTGCCTCATAGATCGGAAATTCAAATTATTATGCATACAAGGTCATACTGGAAAGAAAACGAGTCTCCTCCAAAAAAAAATTACAATAATAATCAAAATAACTCCTTACAAAGAACGATTTACTAAGGCTCCGTTTGGGAACGCCTTTCCAAAAGTTTTTTCTAAACAGATTTTTGTCTTTTTCCTCCAATTTTACTATCTACTTTTCTAAATATTTTTAAGAAACTCAAACTTTATATGCCCGTAACGTTATCATTTTAAGTCAAAATGAGATTTTTTTTTTTCCAAATTGCATTGAATTTCGAGAGGAAAAAAATAAGATTCATATTACTAATTTTTTTCAAAACACATTTAAATTTTATACTTTTTCACTCCAAATAGTTTATTTTCTCCAAACGTACATTTCCAAAACTCAAATCATTTCCAACCTCCAAAACGCCGTCTCCAAATGTGTCCCCAAACGGGGCCTAATATTGCTGCATTGGAGCCTCTTGAAAATCATTTAGACGTTTACATTTAGCAGTAAGTAGTTTCAGATTGGATCATGTGCTGACCTAGTTCACTCATTTCAGTTATTGTTTTTCTTTAAAAAAAAAAAAAAAAAGTGTATTGGAAGAAAGTGGCAACATTAAACTAGACCCTCAAACTAGAAAATGTACAGATGTGATAATTGTTAACCCTAGGACTCTTATCTCATCTTGTACTAACGTTTTAATACCAGTTGGCATGGAAAATGTGCTGTAATCTTTTACTTGGAAGATGTTCAAAAGGTTGCCAAATTAATTTTAACCTACTAAGGTTGTAATCAATAAAAAGGTGATGTTTAATGAGGTAACAATTCGTGTTAATAGATTGTGTTCGTGTGAACCCATTTATTAATCGTGTCAGAAAAACATCAACCCAAACATGGCTTATTTCTTAAACATGTCTTGAAAATTCAGGCAATTTAAAAAAAATGGTTGAAAAACAAAAGAAAGAGTACTCAACCTGCAGAGGAAGCATGAGAACCATAACTAGTGCCCCAATAAGAGATGCAACTCCTAATTGTTGGTACAAGAGAACCAAAGATATGATAATACGAAATGGAGCTGACCATAACCCGTGAAGTTCTAGGCATATTTGCTGCAAAAAAGCCAAAGTTTACTTGGTAATAATTTACTTTTGACAGGGTGGAGAATGCATACAATTAGGAAACTCTGATCCCTTAGCAAAAAAACATAATTATAAATATAATTTATTGGAAAGCTCTTAATTTTTAAGTATCTAAAGATATGTCATAAATGTTGTTCCATGCATGCATGCATATTTAGCAGCAATTCCACACATACTCCACTATAAGGTATAGAGTTCAAATCCCCACCCCAAGTTATTCAAAAAAAAAAAAAATCATGTCGTAATTTATTCCATGAATTACAAAACATAATTTCCAATGAGGTTAGAAATGGATTTTTGTTCTTGATAACTATGATAAGTAGGATTTTTTTTTTCTCACTTCATTCAATCTTTTTCTTCATTTTAATATTGGTATAAAGGACGTAAAATCCACCATCGATCACGTGCCGCATAGTTTTATGCTCATGAGTTTAAACATAACTGTTGCAAATGTTTTTCTACATGGAGGAGGTGTTAGTTATCAAATAAATAACCAACATATGCATTCAAGGTTTTTTTTTTTTTTTTAAAGACATTTTCAAACAATTTCTCCCTAGAAGCATAGATGAGATTTGTAGCATATTTACCTCAAGTGCATTAGCATCTGTTGTGATCATGTTTGTTATCTTTCCTGTTGGGAAATTCTTGCGACCTTCATGAGTCAGTCCTATTGATTTTCTAAATATAGCAGCCACCTAAAAAAAAAATACAAAACAAAACAGAAATACTAGAAAGAATAATTCCATAAAATCAACCAACTCATTCATAATCCGGAAAGAGAAACCTAGTTAGCATGGGCAGTCGTATAAATCTTAACTAGCTCGGATTAAGCAGATTAGACAAGGGGTCTCGACTCGAGTGTTTAACAATTTTCCAATTCACATTGCAAACAAACAGAGAGGACTTTATTTTTCACGAAAAATAATAATAATAATAATAAGTTACCAAAGTTGATCTCAGCCGGAATCCAACGCGCATAACATTTTGGTAAAAATGAGTGAAGGCCAGCATCCCAAGTAACTGAGCAAAATTGAATCAACTAGTCAATAAAATTTAGCCCAAAAAAAAAAAAAGGACTAGTCAATAAAATATAGATTGTCAAAACTCTACTCTGTTCTCATCTACTATATATGATAAATCTAATTACATTTTTGTTCATAAAAAATAAGATCCTTAATGTCATGTCCCTCATTCCCGGCCTTGTTTATAGTAGAAATCTCATGAGGACGACTAATAGAATTAAAATAAGTTGACTTGATTCTACTGAAAAAAAAAAAAAAAAAAAGAGTTGAGTTTCACTATATTTAACCAGACAGACACCTTAAAGAGGGGCTTCAGAGTATCGAACCTTGAACCCGTACTGAAAACACACTAAACCGTATTAAGTTCTCATTATCAACATATATATATTCTTAGCAAAAAAATCCATGCAGAAATTTGTCACTTACAAACAGGAAAAAAAATATATATATATATATATATATATATTAATCCGTCTCACCTTCCCTCACTACAGCTTGATTAAGCCAACCTTCAGTTTATTATGCATCTCTACATAAATTATTTGAACTTCTGTAGCCTAACTTGCCATATTAAAGAAGAGATGTTCCATAATAGGAAAATTACTTCAAGTTTCATACAGAAAGCTTGTGAGTTTATTCGAGTAAATGTAAGATTGAAGTTCATACCCCTCCAGCAAATATTAAAAAGGTGTAAATGTAACCGATCCAAGCTGGATCACCTCGTTGCATTGACTGCAGAGTGTAACAAGACAATTAGAAATTCCGTGCTTCAACAGAAGAACTAGCGGGGCAGCTATATACAATGTTTAAAGTAAAATGAAACGAATTAATTCTTGGCTACAATTTCTATGAAGCTAATTGTTTCCAGATATATTTACAGAGATCGGCGAAATTTTAGTTTCCTTCCTCTTTCGAGTAAAATTTTTTAAATATAGTAAGTGTACAAAATTAATGAGGCTTTTCTATGACAAGATCTAACCTGTAAGAGACTATTCAAAAGAATGGGCCCTGAAAACTGAGAGAGATCAAATATGATCTACAAGGTGTGTGGAAGTTAGCAAGCTTCTTAAGTCACAAAACAATGAATAGGAGGAAATAAACTCAGCTTTTTTTTTTTTACCTTCAAGAGACCTCCATACCAAAACCTACACACAACATTTTCAAAACCAAATAAAATTAAGTGGAAACAATTAATCATCTCTTAGTTGAGGCCTATTAATATTCAAAATGTGGAGAATGATAGGAATTCTAAGTTAATTATATGTCAATTTCTGTGTGGAAGAGATATGGACAGTGAATAGCATATTTCAAATTAGTGAATCTATTTCTGAAATGTTATAGTTTGATAACTTGTTTTCCAAGTCACTTAATAGATACTGCCCTACCATTTTCTTTTCCAACTTTTTCTTTTTTTAATGTGAAGAGAAATTTTATTAAAAGAAAAAATAAAGTTTGTAGGTGGATACCTTCCTCCAAGGCTTTGATGTAGTGCTCTTATTAGCCATGGTTTGGGCCTTTGCAATTCTTCAACCCAACATCTCTCAAACCTGAAAATTGTCAAAACAATGGTGCAAATAGAGATTTTGCTATATGAATAAAAGCTTAAATAAACCAAAAGCAATTAATAAACATGAGGCCAACTTTTTAATCAGAGTCTCAGTTTGATCCCATGTGTCTAAGTTCCAAACATCCTTTTCAATGATGGGTTTTCTATAGCCTTTCTGAATGAACGGGGTCATCCATCCGAAATATATTTCTGCTCGCAAGAATAATGAAAATATATCATTCATCATATCGATAATTTCAGCGCTGGTAAAAATTAAAAACCACAAGAAATTCAATCTATTCTTAAAGGGGTATTCTCTTTCCTTTTTTCTTCCTTTCACCATTTCTGGCAACAATGTCTGAATTCTTATATCTTCCAAAAAACCAAAAAAAAAAAAAGTGTGAATTCTTATTATCTTTTCTATTCTTGCAAAAAATACTGCAAGACCACGAGAGATTAGGTAAATGGGAAAATCTTTTTTTTTTCCCTTACGACATCGGCGTCTTTGAAAAAGCTCAGTATAACCAATTCCAAAAAGCATTTTATAAACTAAAACTTAGAAAATGATAATACCACACAAATAAATGTAGCAACCTATTGGCACTATAAAGTTAAAAAAACCATTAGTGTCGAAAGGGAAAAGTTTTAAAGTACTTACTGGAAAAAATATTGACATGCCTCTCAGGACAAATTTGCTCTTCACCAGGTAGTGATTCATATTCAACACTGTCAAGAGACTCGGGTTGAAGCACAACGTAACCCGGATGAGGATCCAAATTAGGAAGATATATGGTGTGAAGAATTCCAAACAATACCTATATAACAACATGATGAACAAATCTCTACTTAAGTACAAGCTTGAGTTGCAAATAACATTCACACGGGTGATCTGTACCGAGAACTTAATATGTTTTGAATGAGTTGGCCAAACTGGTTATTGTGAAAAACAGTCGGTGATAAGGATGTGACATATCAAGTTTTTTGTTTAATTCCTGGTATTTTTCAGGCTGGCCAACCCCAGCGTAAAAGTGAAAGTTATTTAGATTCACAAGCGTGGTTTTTTGGTGAACAAACGTGTGGGGAGGAGTGATCAGCTCTAGCTACTTGGTACCCCCTAGATGCGAGCATATGTTGGTATTGTGTAAATCAACTTGCATCTGGAGACGAAGTGTGTAGCCTTAATCCCACCAAGGGCTAATGAACATTAAGCTAATAGTCTGGAAATAGTCTCAAGCACTCAACGATGAGACTCGGGCCTAAAACCACCTTGGTTCTATTCACAAACAGGGTACGGAAACCACTAGGAAAATTTTGTAATTAAAAACCAGCACAGTGTTAATTTCCGTGCCCTTGAATCCGAACGACTGTAAATGTTCATGTCAACTTTTTTGAACCTTAAAGAATATAAGTTTCGAGTAAGTCTACAACCTATATGGCCTTTTCACATAGGTTGTATTGCTTAGATTAAGATGTTGCTTCATAAACTACTTAATGAAATTGAGGCAAGTTTAGATTCTAAAGAGTTAAACGACACAGAAAGTGATAGATTAGTTTGACGATAATTTGAAATTTTTGGCTACTAAAAAATGAGGCAGAGACAAATAACAAACCTCGAAAAAGACCTTGCCTGAATACAGATACAGTGCATATCTGCAAGAGTACAAGGAAACCACAAACATCTAATTCCAGAAATAATAAAATAATGATGGTGCTAATTACCTTATAATAATGGATCCCTAATAAGATATCATATAATTGCTATCATGGTATGCACACTAGAAATATATGTGTGTGTGTGTGTGTGTGTGTGTGTATTTATATTAAATATGTGCTGACAAGATGTCCACCATACAATTATTTTTGTTCATTAAGCATAACATATAGTCAATTTTGTATTATAGTTCTGGAAATGTGGATTAAAGAGGAACGAAAAACAGGACATTATTTTCTCTTTTATATCAACTTGCATAGAATTTATAATATGCCTAATCCATGAACGGGAAATGAACTGACCGGCGGCCACGATAGTAATCCTTCACTGAGAAGATGAGATTGAGAACCACAGCATGTGCTACTAACACGTAAATCACTCCGAACCTCACGTACCACCGGAATTCGCTTATGTAAACTTTAGTTTCCAATCCAGTCATGATCAGCATGGCACCCCAAGCAACAAATTCGACAAACAAAGAACTAATCTGTGAGAGATTTAAAAAAAGGGTTAAATCTGCAATTTGTTGACAAATCTTGGTAAAGGTTGTTGTGGTTAAAGATTGAACAAGAACCGAACCTCGAAAGGAGCAAGACCAGTCTGACCATAGAGGTTGAAGATTGAAATGTCCATGACCAATCTTAGTAAAGGTTCAGCAGTGCTAAGACCAGCCAAGAGAGCCAACAGGTAATTGTAGTAATTTGACCTCAAACGAAACCGCTGCGCTTTGTGATCTTTCTTGATTAGCCATGTTCGATACATGCAGAGGCCGAGAAGAACCAAATGAGAAACGGAGACCACCAAAGTGTCCATTGCACAAGGTGCGTAGGAACCAAAAGCACTGTCCAGTATTTGTCCCCAAACCCGATAAGCTGCTGGTTTGCAGTACCAACTTAGTGGCTTAAAACCCATGTTTTTCCTGTCCTCTTTACACTAGTGAAGGCACATTTACAAACTCAGAACTTTTGTTTTGGGTACAATCACTTTGTCCTTGACAAGTTCCTGCAATAAGAACAACTCGAAACTCGATATTAAGCAAAAAATTTGGGAGTAATCATACAGGCCCACTTTATTTTTTAGACTTTTAATCATTTCGGACATAGAAACAGAGAGCAACTAAAAAAGGAAAGAAACTTGCTTTCTTAACCACCCAACAAATCAGGGAAAAAAAAAACGTTGTTTTGTGAACTACCCATCAGACAAAACCAATGAGTAATCATGGTAGTAACCTTCTTCCCTAGTATTTATCTTGGCATCCAAACAGAAAAAACGGCCGGAAAGAAGCAACAATACAGGGAATGGAATTTAAAAAAAAAGGTCAGCGCATTTACCTTTGAGTTAATATGGACTATGTTGATGTCTTTTCAGCCTACAAGAAACCATTGGAAAGGAACAAAAGTGAGAGGATTTTTTCAGTAGAAAAAACGCTTCACATGCATGGATATGGCAACACATATTATATACAAACATACATACATACACACACACACACAACACACACACACACCCATAGTGAAAAACTGGAAGTGAACTTAAACAACAAATGAATACCAGAAATGGCTTTAAAAAAAAAAAAAAGGGGCATGCCAACGTCACGGCTTACGAAGTATTGTGGACAGATGCACCTCTTTCCTTTTTAAAAGTTATTTATTTATTTAAGTCTAATGATAAGCTAAATGATGATAAAAATATACTAAGAGCTCTTTTGTGGTCGTTTTTTTTTTCCCCTCCTATTCTATGATTGGATTTTTCAATATTGTTGGGTTGAAACACACAAGTTGGAAAAAGACAAACCATGTGTAGACAGAAACAGAGAGATAAGGTTTTTTTTTTATTTAATTGTTTTTAATGTATGATCTGTTTAGTTGGTCCAGACATCTCTGCGGCAATTTGGAACCACATGTTGCCACCTAGGTGCTAACGATATAGGTCTTATGCAGTGGATTTCATCTGGTGTCCTTTATTTACGTAGTTTTTGGGATTATTTTGATTTAAACCCTGAATGTTTCGATCGCTTTTATTTTATCTAATGAACATTAAAAATTTTCAATTTATCTCATGAATTTTAAATTTAATATCACTTTATTCCTTTTATTGGAATTTCACTTAAACACAGACAGAAAAATAAGAGAATTAGTCTTACTTAATCCATTCTATTATGATTATGTTAAAAAACAAATGAAAAATGATCACATAATTATACATAACTCACTTTTTTTTGTCTGTTTTTAAGTGGAGTTCTGATGAAAAGGATGAAATGAGTTTTAAATTCAGTGGGTGTTTGAGGGACTTCTCCAAACAGATCTCTATTTTTTTTTTTTTTTGGTTTTTTTCTTCAATTCAAAACTAATTTTCACTATTCATACTTTCAAATATCTACATTAAATTCAAAATATAAAATTTTATTATTTTATCATTTTAAGTACAACTAAGATGATTTCTATTTTCAATTTACATAGAATTTTGAGATGAACAAAATATCCAAATTGATTTTTTTTCCCAAACGCATTTCTAGTTTTTATACATTTTCACTCCAAACAGTTTTTTTTTTTTATAACTAAATACATATTTTCAAAACTTATCTAAATTCCAATTCAAATGTCTCCAAATCTCCGTTTTCAATACCTCCTCAGAAACTGGCCCTTAATGTTCGAGAAAAAAATGAGTGTTTTCAAAATTTAGAGGACAAAATAAAAGTGATTCAAAAATTCAGAGATATATATGAGATTAATCCTTTCTCTTTTTTTTTTATCTTTTAAATAATATTACATCACATAAATTAAAATATCATATTAGATCAATTAAAATACAAGCAATATCGCATGATATGATATTTTTAGACAGTAAAGAGATAATGAAAAAACCAGATCTGCATGGAGGTTTATCACTAGTGCACACTCTTTAACTTTAGATTTGATAATAATTATATCACTAACATTAAATATATGCAGAGGTAAAATATTTGATGATATGAAAAGGAAGGAACGAAGAAAGACTTGTGTTTCTATTAATTTATTATTTATCTTTGGTAGAGTATTTATTTTCATTAATTGTTGGAAAATGACAAAAGCAACCTGAGGTCGAGAAATAGTACAGCTGTGGTGGAGAAATAGTGAGCTGAGTTAGCTAAGTGCAGTGTACGTTATTATTTGTTTAATAGGACTTTGGAAAATAATAGACTCCGGTTTGACATGTATAAGGAAAAAGCTTTACATGATAGCGGAACAAACTTATTTACATTCTTGCACCTGAATTTGTTTCTATTTCTTGCTCTCTTGCCAGCATATTTACATCGTTCAAGCATTTTGCAATCTAAGTCCTTAAGCATGTGACACATAATTACGTTAAGCGATAGAGAAATAATATTGCAAACTAATAGTGAATACAAATTTTTATGAGAAAATATATTATAATTTTTTTGAAAAATATTTAAAAAGTAGATAAAAATGGGATGTAAATGTGATAGTCATCAGTCCCTATAAAGAATAGTGTAAGCAGTATAATCTCGTATCATTTAAAAATAGATATATGTGATAGTTCATAAGTAAAGAGATCACCTCCTATTAATATGAAGTCTTTTGGGGGCGAGCTCAAGAGCAAAACTGTGAGGGCATGAGGCCAAAAGTGGATAATATCGTACCAAATATAGGCATGAGTAATTACAAATGGTATCAGAACATATACCCAACCGGATGCGTGGCCAATAAGGATGTTGGGCCCTAAAAGGAGGAGTGATTATGATAGTCATCAGTCGCTGTAAGGAAAAGGGTAAGCTGTGCAGTTCCACATCATTTGGAAATAGATATATGTAATGCTTCATAAGTAAAGCGACTACCTCTTAATGGTATGAGGTCTTTTGGAGTGAGCGCAAGAGCAAAACCGTGCGGCATGAGGTCTAAAGCGGATAATATCATACCAAAAGGAGGCACGGGTCGTTACAAATGGTATCAGAGCATGCACCCAACCAGAAGTGTGGCCAACGAGGACATTGGGCCCAAAAAGGAGGGGTGACTGTAATAATCATCAGTCTTTATAAGGAATATGGTAAGTTGTATAATCTCACATCACTTGAAAATGGATATAAGTAATGTTTCATAAATAAAGAGACCACCTCCTAATGGTTTGAGACCTTTTGGGGTGAGCCTAAGAGTAAAACCGTAAAGACACGAGATCGAAAACGAACAATATCATACTAAAAAAGACATGTTGTTACAGCAAAACCGATTAAAAGTCTACTCATCATGATTGTTGCTTACTTTAGCATAAAAATACAATTGATGATGAATGATAGGGAAACACGAATAACACAAGTAAGAGTAAAAATATCAGTATATGCCTTTCAACTGCAGCTACTCGGAAAGAACAAACGCAAGACAAAAGACTATTATGAATTTTGTACGTTATTTATTATCTTTTTGTATTTAATTATTGATTTAACTTATATTTTTATTGGGTCTAAAAGATTCAAAAAACTTATTATCTTGTACATGTAGCAAGATAATTACTTCATAAATTGGAGCAATAACATGTTTTATAGATTCTTTTAAAATTTATAGCATGTTTTTCAAAAGATAATAATTTATAACATATACTTTTATTGGATTTTCTTGCATTTTTTAGAAACTAATGGATTTACAATTAAGTTTTGATTATAAAAATTCGTGTACATAGTTTCACGTTAGAGAAAGAGGAGGAGTGAGAGAAAAAATGGAGGATGGATTTTTTATATTGTGTAGTCGTAAATTTGAATTATGTTCTTTATTATCATATTTAAAATTTTGTGCTATAATTTACTATTACTCTTTTCAAAAATGTCATTTTTGTTCTCTCTCACTTATTAATATAATACATTAGTCCAAGTCGGGACAAGAAGATTTTATTACTTGATTAAGGTTATCATGAATACAATGAATTCAAAGCACCAAACCTCTCTTGCTCGGAAGAATCAAAACATATCGAAATGGTACCAACCATACTTAATAATAGAAAGATTTGGCAGAAATATGTAAAATTGTCCCTCCTAAAAAGATTATTCCAGAATAAATGGGCAATAGTTAGGAGAGGTATGTCAGCCTCGAGCAGAAGCAAAGGTTATTATTAGATACCTCAGGAAAGCCCGGCCAGAACCACGCGTGCAAGTTTCCCTGCATGTGGCTTGTCCGTGATAACTTATTCGGATTTGCGTGAACTAGCGGACCGATCACTATGTAATAATCGAAATTTTCACGAACTCACAATTTTCTTGTAAATAAGAAATTTATAGTTCGTATTATGTGTTTATGTGCAATTTTATGAAAATTATGAATATTAATACAAAATTCAGGATTTTATCAGTATATGATTGAGTTCTCGGTAAATTAATTACGAGACTTCATGATAGGCCTTTTAAGTAAAAAGGTATGACGAAATTTCATGAATTCATGATAGTCAAAATTTGATCGGAACAAGTCAGAGGTTGACCAGAATGGTCAAACCTAAGACGGTAATGTTACATGATAATCAGTGTGAGAAATGCGAAAACCGTCCTTACAGACAAGATAGCATAATAGAAAAATCAAGCACCTAAAATAGGATATTAAAGGCCAAATGGCTTTAAATAAAAAGAAAAAGTTTTATACAGTCCAACTACACATAGATAAATTTTGGACTGCAATTCGGTATAACAGTATTAAATTGTACTGTGTATTAGTGAACACAGTATTAGAAATATCTGTGTTGGATTTAAAGTGGACTACATTAAAGAACAAGCCAAACAAGGCTTTAAGATGACATCACCTCACCTTAGATTTATGACATCATCCCATTTTTGATTTATGATATCATAAATGGTGGAAACAATCACACCATGACACCTAGCACAAGGATGGCCGGCCACTTGGAGGGTTCTTTGGCAAAATTTTGTGCAATTATTTTTATTCCAAGGATTTTTGAGCAAAGTTGAACCAAGAATAATTGCAAAGAAACCCAATTTTTCACCTATAAATAGGCCAAGGGGGTGGGCGGATTTTTGAGCCAAAAATTGGTGAAAACTAGCCAAACTCTTGCCATTTTCTCTCTCAAGAAATCCGGACTTCCAAGGGTGAGAAAGAGCAAAGAAAAATTCGGAAAACTTAGGGGTTTTAGTGCTAGGGTAGTCGGTTTTTCTCTAGTGGCTTCAAGATAGGTTTTCGAAATTTTTGGTGCCCATTTTTGGGGGCCAACAGCCAGCTGCCAAGGGGGAGTGAGTGAGTGATAAAATTTGGATTTAAGAGTGTTTAGTTTAGGTGCAAGCAGCCACCAAGAATCAGCCAACTTTGGTGCCAATTGGTGCAACAAAACCGGCCTTGGGTGGAAGCTAGGTAAATCCCCTCAAAACCCAACACTTTTCATTTAAATTTCAATTGAGAAATTTAAATGTATTTCAAGCAAAGTTTGTAAGAGCATAAGCTCACTTTAATTCCCTGCCTTAGTTAAGAAATTTAGGTTATGTGCTTGATTAATTAGGATTTTATGGTTGGTGGTTTTATATGCATGCTTTGTGTTTGATTAAATGCTTAGGATTTTGCATGGTTATGAATGTTGTTCAAATTGGCTTGCATGTTGAATATTGAACATTAGAAAACCGCTGCATGATTGATATTAGGGCTCCCGCGGTGGCTGGTTGAGCTAGATTCCACGTCTAGGACGTAAAACAAAAATCGAAACCGAAAACTGCCATTTCGGGTAGAAATTGGCCAGTCTCGGGAAAATCAGATTTTGAGGCCTTTAGAGGCAGAATTTGGAAAAACTTAAAACACAAAAGTTGTTCAGAACAGTTTTTCCTAGAGGGCAGCGCGGATGGATTTGCAAAATGAGGCTCCAATGGCCTCCGTTTTTACGAAAATCCGAGACTAAACTGCCCGGACCTAGTTTACACGACCAGTGGGTTTCAAATTAAAACTGGTACGAATCCAAGCAGAACTGGGTTTTTCTTAAAACATGAAAGTTTTAGAATTTCTCAAGAGCAAGAACTTTCATGAAGACAAGTTTTTCAAATTCCATTTGGATTTTTAAATACAACCTGAACTATAAAAACTGTGCAGAGAACAAGAAATTCCTGCACAGGATTTTCTACAAACATACAGAAAAACTGTATTTTCACATCAACATTTCCTGTTTTGACTATGAAAACTATTTCAAAAGCAGTTTTCAGCCTTAAATGAGTTTTATAAAGTTTTACTTTGAAAACCTCGAATTTTGAAGTAAAACAAAAGATTTTCTAGCCAATTTTCCAAATTGGATTTAAAAGCTAAAGTGTAAAAAAACAAAAGATGACGAGTGGTAACCGGGAAGGATAACCGAGTTACTAAGGCTTAGGCTCGATAATAAGAATAGTAATTTAATACTAATCATATGGGTTTAATACCCAAGGTTACCTCAAGTAACCTAATGGGTCAAGATAATTAACCACAATCTCTAGGGTTACAATTAGTAACCTAGTAGTTGATCAAAGCTTGTAAAAGGACATATAACCATAATGTTGGAAAGGTTACCAACATTTTATAGGATTCTTATCCTATGTTCTTTCTAATAGCAGGAAGTAACCTGCAGTCGAGGTCAGTGTGGAAATCAACGAAACCCCAGGTATAGTATCTCAGGCAAGTATCGAACCTCACCTACAGTATGAAAATAGTAAATACTATTTTCATATATGCTATGTTAAAATATACATGCTATGTTGTATGATGTTAAATGATGTTATGTGATGATATGCTATAACATGTTACATATTATGCCATGTTTTCTAAAATGTCATGGTTTTAAAAATGTCATGTTTTCAAGAATGCCATGATATGGCAAATGTTAAAGTTTGAATATGACATAGTGACATCATGAAGCATGTTCACTAATGTTAAATCATATGGTAAGATAATCAAGGAAGGTGTCGTACCAACCTCCCGTGATCGAGGAGGATACATGTTTAAAACCAGTTGTGACATTTACCTCTCGTTGATGCGTGAGGGTCACGTTTTAATTCCCAGAACTGTTAGGGCCTTGCAAACCCTAGCTTTGTCTGGAGGCTGCGCGCTTTCGGTACGTACACTATGGGCCCACATGTTGAGACAAGATAAGTTAGAGATTGAGTCTAAAATGAAGCATAAAACTTTCAATCAATCATAAATGGCTCATGCATAAGTTACATGATGATTGACATGTTTTAAGATGATTAAATTATTTTTGTGAGATTATGTTTGTACTTGCTGGGCGAAAGCTCACTCTTATATTTCATACTGTAGGTAAAAAGCCTGCAATTTAAGTGGTGGGCTATGCGGACGATGCGGCGGGTGAAGGGCGGTGTGGGATACCACTACGCAAAATTTTCCGCAACCGCTTTTGAATCTCAAAAGTAAATTATGTTATGCAATATGTATGAAGTTTAAAGACTTAAGAAGATATCTTCAGTATAGTATGTATACATGATAAGTTTTTCTCTACAAGATAACTTATGTAAATATGTTTTAAAAAAAAAAAAAAATTATTCTCAAATTTTCAAGTAAGATAAGTACAAGTAAGTATGGTGTCGACCCGGCTTGGGAAGTCGGGGCGTCACAGTTTGGTATCAGAGACGTATCCTGCTAGCCTACTTCACTTCGCCTCACATCGCTTCTGCAACGGCCCAAGTAAGTTATGTTATTTTTTTTACGATTAGAGTTAAGATTTTATATGTATAGTAAGTATCTTTCTTCGATGGCCATGCTGGAGAATGTCGGATACAAGAATGACGTCGGGTGGTATCTTAGCTTGGTGGCGATAACTAGGTGACGTACGGAAATGATGGGAAAGTTTTATATCTTCCCCAAATGTTATGGTTAGGTACTCTTTTTGTGAAGGAGATACGAACGAGAACATGATGAATTCAGATATGTTCATGTTATGCTTTTATATGGAATAAAGATTATGGTTCTATATAAAAGGCATGATTTCAAGAAACTGAATTTATTTCCTTATTTCCGTACAGAACCATGCCGCCAAAGCGTAGAAGAGTACCGACCCAAGACTTTGACCTTGCGGCTCAGCTGAATGAGCTAAGGCAGATGATGTTAGCACAACAGCAGGAGATAGGAGGACTTAGAGCTCAGATAGCTCAGCAGAATCAGGGACCTCCAAATGCTGAGGTACCACCAGCACCTATGAATCAGCCTGCTGCACCGGAAATTCCTGATGATGTCCCGGTGATCCCAGAGAACCCCATAGCCCCTGAAGTACCTGTTGCGCCTGCAGCTGTGCCACCAGCGCCTCTGGTTCGAGCTCCAGAAGAACTCTATGACAAATTTCGACGCATGAAGGCACCTGAATTCGAGGGGTCTACGAACCCAATCGAGGCTGATAACTGGCTGATTGACCTCCAGGTCGCCCTAAATTTTCTCCGACTCAACGATCAGGAGAAAGTCCTCTGTGCATCGTACATGCTACGAAAGGATGCTCGCCTCTGGTGGGAAACAGTTCAGATCCGGCGAGATGTGACTCAGATGTCATGGGAGGACTTCGTGGAGGAATTTAAGGAAAAGTACTTCAATACTGAGGTCATGGAGGCTCAACAAGACGAGTTCGACAAGTTCCGCCAAGGAAATCTGTCGGTAGCCGAAGCTGTCAAAAAGTTTGAGCAGCTAGCACGTCTCTGCCCTCACCTCATCAGTTCCGAAAGGGACAAAGTAAGAAGAATGATGAGAATGTTCCGCTCAGATTTAGCAGTGGTAATCAGCAGTGGCCCCCATCCACCACTCACTGTTGCCGAATGTGTCAGCAGGGCAATTCGAGCTGAATATTGGGTGGGTCAGAACAAGGAGCAAAGGGCTAAATTTTTCCAGGAGAAGAGGGAAGAGAAGGCCCAAGCTAAACAGATTCAGGCAAGACCAAGCCAAACTCCGCAACAGAAAGGTCAAGGAGGACCTTTGGGCCAGAACAACAACAACAGGCAGTACGGCAACAACCAGCAGAAGAGAAGGTGGAATTCAGGAGGACAGGGGAATCAACAGAATTTTCCTCAAAAGAGAAATACTCCTGATAACAACAATAATCCCACTTGTCAGAAATGTGGGAGAAAGCACCCGGGAGAGTGCCGTGTTGGAAGCGGTCACTGTTTTCTTTGTGGCAAGGAAGGCCACTATGCGAGAAGCTGCAATCTCAATCCTCAGAGTCCACAGAACCAACAGAGAGGACAGGGACCTCAACTTCATGCGGCACAAATGAAGCTCGAGGGACCCGAAATCTCCCAAGGCAGGTTGGAAGCTCCAGAACCGCAAGGACGTATTTACGCCTATACAAAGGAGGATGCTCAAGCTGGACCTTCCACAGTGGTGACAGGTCAGCTTCCTTTTGCTCAACAAGATGCCTATGTGTTAATTGATTCTGGAGTTACGCATTCATTCACATCGCCTAGATTCGCTAAGAAACTAGGTAGAGCAAGTGATAGGATCGGAAAAACATTTAGGACTGCATTACCCTCCGGGGAGATTCTGTTGTCTGATTATTGGGTACGTCATGTTCCAATAATTATATGTGGTAGGGAAATGTATGTCAACCTGATCATCATAGACCTATTCGACTACGACGTCATCTTGGGAATGGATTTCTTGGGGAAATACAACGCGGTGATCGACTGTCCACGACGAACGGTCACGTTCAAGCCAGTTGGAGACAAGGAGTTTATGTTTAGAGGATCGACTCCAAAACAGCCGAAAATGTTCATTTCTACGCTGAAGGCTAGGAAATTGTTGGCAGAAGGATGTATGGGATTTCTAGCCAACATAGTGGATAAGAGGCTTGAAACCGAGAGCAGACCGGAGGAAGTACCGATAGTCAGAGAATTTATAGAGGTTTTTCCTGAAGAGTTGCCAGGACTGCCACCAGAACGAGAGATCTCCTTTGAGATTGAGTTACTTCCTGGATCGGCACCAGTATCTAAGGCACCTTATAGGATGGCGCCTGCCGAACTTAAGGAACTGCAGATTCAGTTACGAGAGCTTTTGGATCGAGGATTCATTCGTCAGAGCTACTCGCCATGGGGAGCTCCAGTTCTGTTTGTTAAAAAGAAGGACGGCACTCTTAGGATGTGCATTGACTATCGGGAATTAAACAAGATAACTATCAAGAACAAGTATCCCTTGCCTCGGATCGACGATCTGTTTGATCAGCTGAGAGGAGCTTCAATTTTCTCGAAGATTGACCTGCGATCCGGATATCACCAGCTTCGAATTAGGGAAGGAGACGTTCCCAAGACAGCTTTTCGAACACGATATGGACATTACGAGTTCCTCGTTATGCCATTCGGACTGACAAATGCTCCAGCAGCCTTTATGGACCTGATGAATCGAGTATTCAAGGATTACTTGGATAAATTTGTTATTGTCTTTATAGATGATATCCTGATTTATTCAAGATCAAAGGAGGAGCATGAGGAGCATTTAAGGATTGCTTTACGAATTTTAAAGCAAAATCAGCTCTACGCTAAATTCACAAAGTGTGAATTTTGGCTGAAAAAGGTCCATTTCTTAGGACATGTGGTCTCCAAGAACGGCATATCTGTAGATCCGGCCAAGATTGAGGCAGTAAGTGAATGGCCAGCTCCGAAAAATGTCACCGAAGTACGTAGTTTCCTCGGCTTGGCGGGCTACTACCGACGTTTCGTCGAAGGATTTGCTAAAATTGCAGCGCCACTCACTGCACTTACACGGAAAGGAAAGAAGTACGAATGGACTGCAAAGTGTGAAGAGCACTTCCAAGAGCTGAAAAACAGGCTGACTCGCGCTCCGATTCTCACAATTCCAAATGTGGAAGAAGGAAACTTCGTGATATACAGCGATACTTCTAAAATAGGATTGGGAGCCGTGCTCATGCAAAATGGAAAGGTGATCGCTTATGCTTCACGCCAGCTAAAGGATCATGAGAAGAACTACCCGACGCATGATTTGGAACTTGCGGCGGTAGTATTTGCGCTCAAAATCTGGAGGCACTACCTTTACGGCAGTAAGTGTGAAGTCTACACAGATCATCAGAGTTTGAAGTATATCTTCACACAAAAGGAGCTTAACATGAGGCAAAGAAGATGGCTCGAATTGGTGAAGGATTATGACATAGACATCCGTTACCATCCAGGGAAGGCTAACAAAGTAGCTGATGCCCTTAGTCGGAAGTCGTCTTCCTCGTTGATGTCAATACAGCCATTGACCGAACCTCTTCAGAAGGAGCTAATAGAAGCTGGAATAGAGCTTATTACGGGAAGTTTAGCTGCACTAACCTTCCAACCTACCATTTTAGATGGTATGAAAGAGCGACAAGAAGGAGATGCCTCGCTGCTCAGAACAAGGAACGAAGTCCTGGAAGAAAAGGAGTCAGACTTCAACATATCGGATGAAGGCATACTCTATCGGAAAAATAGATTATGCATCCCTAACGACGACAAGTTGAAAGAACAAGTCATGAAGGAAGCTCATGAGACTCCGTATTCCGTCCATCCAGGAGCTACAAAGATGTACCAAGACTTGAAGGAAAGTTTTTGGTGGCCCAGAATGAAGAATGACGTCGCTACATTCGTCAGCAAATGCCTTACATGTCAAAGGGTGAAGGCAGAACACCAACGTCCGGGGGGAGAGTTGCAGAAAATTTCCATCCCAGAATGGAAATGGGACCAAGTGACGATGGATTTCGTGGTTGGACTACC
This sequence comes from Ficus hispida, assembly GCA_025413025.1. Taxonomy (NCBI): domain Eukaryota; kingdom Viridiplantae; phylum Streptophyta; class Magnoliopsida; order Rosales; family Moraceae; genus Ficus; species Ficus hispida. The sequence goes on from CM046361.1 coordinate 6,489,515, forward strand.
CCGAACTTCCAGTGGCAATGATGCTATATGGGTGATTGTTGATCGTTTGACGAAGTCTGCACACTTCATCGCCATCAAGCTTAGCTTTTCGGTGGAACAGCTGGCGGAACTATACGTCGCACAGATTGTTCGCTACCATGGGATTCCAAAGACAATCATCTCTGATCGTGATGGTCGTTTCACTTCTAAGTTCTGGAGAAGTGTACATCAAGCCATGGGTACCAAGCTTACCTTTAGTACAGCTTTTCATCCTCAAACGGACGGGCAATCCGAGAGGACCATTCAGACCCTGGAAGACATGTTGCGAGCGTCTGTGATGGATTTCAAAGGAACTTGGGATAAAAGCTCCTTTGATTGAATTCTCGTACAACAACAGTTTCCAAGCTTCAATTGGAATGGCTCCTTACGAAGCTCTGTACGGAAGAAGGTGCAGATCTCCAGTCCATTGGTACGAGACCAGGGAAAAGGAACTTGTGTCCACAGATTTCATTCGGAAAACCACTGAGGCCGTGAAACTTATACGCCGACGGATGGAAACTGCATTTAGTCGACAAAAGAGCTATGCCGACAAACGCAGAAGGCCTCTAGAATTCCAAGTAGGAGACTTGGTTTTCCTCAAAATTGCTCCATTCAAGGGAGTTATGAGATTCGGAAAGAAGGGGAAATTGAGTCCACGATACATAGGGCCATTCGAAATATTGAAAGAATTGGCAACGTGGCCTATAGGTTGGCTTTGCCCCAGGAATTAGCATATGTACACAATGTATTTCATGTGTCGATGCTAAAGAAGTACATCTCGGATCCATCCCATGTATTGGACCACGAACCAATTGAGGTTCACGAAGATCTGACCTATGAGGAGAAACCAGTTCGAATCTTAGCCCGAGAAGAAAAGGTGCTAAGGAACAAGGTTATACCATTAGTTAAGGTCCTATGGCGAAATCATGAGATTGAGGAGGCAACCTGGGAACGCGAGGATGAGATGAAGAAAAGCTACCCCGAATTGTTCTGATTTTCGAGGACGAAAATTCTTTAAGGAGGGTAGATTGTAATAATCGAAATTTTCACGAACTCACAATTTTCTTGTAAATAAGAAATTTATAGTTCGTATTATGTGTTTATGTGCAATTTTATGAAAATTATGAATATTAATACAAAATTCAGATTTTATCAGTATATGATTGAGTTCTCGGTAAATTAATTACGAGACTTCATGATAGGCCTTTTAAGTAAAAAGGTATGACGAAATTTCATGAATTCATGATAGTCAAATTTGATCGAACAAGTCAGAGGTTGACCAGAATGGTCAAACTAAGACGGTAATGTTATATGATAATCAGTGTAGAAATGCGAAAAACGTTTTAAGACAAAAAGCAAATAGAAAATCAAGCACTAAATAGGATATTAGGCCAAAGTTTAAATAAAAGAAAATTTTATACAGTCCACTATACATAGATAATTTTGGACTGCAGTTTAAATAACAGTATTAAATTGTACTGTGTATTAGTGAAACAGTATTAGAAATATCTGTGTTGGATTTAAAGTGGACTACATTAAAGAACAAGCCAAACAAGGCTTTAAGATGACATCACCTCACCTTAGATTTATGACATCATCCCATTTTTGATTTATGATATCATAAATGGTGGAAACAATCACACCATGACACCTAGCACAAGGATGGCCGGCCACTTGGAGGGTTCTTTGGCAAAATTTTGTGCAATTATTTTTATTCCAAGGATTTTTGAGCAAAGTTGAACCAAGAATAATTGCAAAGAAACCCATTTTTTCACCTATAAATAGGCCAAGGGGGTGGGCGGATTTTGAGCCAAAAATTGGTGAAAACTAGCCAAACTCTTGCCATTTTCTCTCTCAAGAAATCCGGACTTCCAAGGGTGAGAAAGAGCAAAGAAAAATTCGGAAAACTTAGGGGTTTTAGTGCTAGGGTAGTCGGTTTTTCTTAGTGGCTTCAAGATAGGTTTTCGAAATTTTTGGTGCCCATTTTTGGGGCCAACAGCCAGCTGCCAAGGGGGAGTGAGTGAGTGATAAAATTTGGATTTAAGATGTTTAGTTTAGGTGCAAGCAGCCACCAAGAATCAGCCAACTTTGGTGCCAATTGGTGCAACAAAACCGGCCTTGGGTGGAAGCTAGGTAAATCCCCTCAAAACCCAACACTTTTCATTTAAATTTCAATTGAGAAATTTAAATGTATTTCAAGCAAAGTTTGTAAGAGCATAAGCTCACTTTAATTCCCTGCCTTAGTTAAGAAATTTAGGTTATGTGCTTGGTTAATTAGGATTTTATGGTTGGTGGTTTTATATGCATGCTTTGTGTTTGATTAAATGCTTAGGATTTTGCATGGTTATGAATGTTGTTCAAATTGGCTTGCATGTTGGATATTGAACGTTAGAAACCGCTGCATGATTGATATTAGGGCTCCCGCGGTGGCTGGTTGAGCTAGATTTCACGTCTAGGACGTAAAACAAAAATCGAAACCGAAAACTGCCATTTCGGGTAGAAACTGGTCAGTTTTCGGGAAAAAGCGATTTTTAGGCCCTTAGAGGCCGAATTTGGCAAAACTTAAAACACAAAAGTTGTTCAGAACAGTTTTTCCTAGAGGGCAGCGCGGACGGATTTGCAAAATGAGGCTCCAATGGCCTCCGTTTTTACGAAAATCCGAGACTAAACTGCCCAGACCTAGTTTACACGACCAGTGGGTTTCAAATTAAAACTGGTACGAATCCAAGCAGAACTGGGTTTTTCTTAAAACATGAAAGTTTTAGAATTTCTCAAGAGCAAGAACTTTCGTGAAGACAAGTTTTTCAAATTCCATTTGGATTTTTAAATACAACCTGAACTATAAAAACTGTGCAGAGAACAAGAAATTCCTGTACAGGATTTTCTACAAACATACAGAAAAACTGTATTTTTACATCAACATTTCCTGTTTTGACTATGAAAACTATTTCAAAAGCAGTTTTCAGCCTTAAATGAGTTTTATAAAGTTTTACTTTGAAAACCTCGAATTTTGAAGTAAAACAAAAGATTTTCTAGCCAAATTTCCAAATTGGATTTAAAAGCTAAAGTGTAAAAAAAAAAAAAAAAAAAAAAGATAAAGTGTAAAAAACAAATAATACGAGTTATAACTACTCATAGTAGTTTAATACTACAATGGTTTACCCAAGTAACCTAATGGTCAAGATAATTAACCACAATCTCTAGGGTTACAATTAGTAACCTAGTAGTTGATCAAAGCTTGTAAAAAGGCATATAATTAGAATATTGAACAGGTTACCAATATTTTATAGGATCCTTATCCTATGTTCTTTTTAATAGCAGGAGGTAACCTGCAGTTGCAATCTGAGTTAAGGCAACGAAACCCCAGACATAGTATCTCAGGCAAGTATCGAACCTCACCTACAGTATGAAAATAGTAAATACTATTTTCATAAATGCTATGTTAAAATGTACATGCTATGTTGTATGATGTTAAATGATGTTATGTGATGATATGCTATAACATGTTACATATTATGCCATGTTTTCTAAATTGTCATGGTTTTAAAAATGTCATGTTTCAAGAATGCCATGATATGGCAAATGTTAAAGTTTGAATATGACATAGTGACATCATGAAGCATGTTCACTAATGTTAAATCATATGGTAAGATAATCAAGGAAGGTGTCGTACCAACCTCCCGTGATCGAGGAGGATACATGTTTAAAACCAGTTGTGACATTTACCTCTCGTTGATGCGTGAGGGTCACGTTTTAATTCCCAGAACTGTTAGGGCCTTGCAAACCCTAGCTTTGTCTGGAGGCTGCGCACTTTCGGTACGTACACTATGGGCCCACATGTTGAGACAAGATAAGTTAAAGATTGAGTCTAAAATGAAGCATAAGACTTTCAATCCATCATAAATGGCTCATGCATAAGTTACATGATGATTGACATGTTTTAAGATGATTAAATTATTTTTGTGAGATTATGTTTGTACTTGCTGGGCGAAAGCTCACTCTTATATTTCATACTGTAGGTAAAAAGCCTGCAATTTAAGTGGTGGGCTATGCAGACGATGCGGCGAGTGAAGGGCGGTGTGGGATACCACTACGCATGATTTTCCGCATTCGATGTTAAGAAAATATTTTAATATTCTAAAGTAAATTATGTTTTGTTATATGTATAAAGTTTGAAGACACGAGAAGGTATTCTCAGTTTAATATATATATATATGGGTGACATATTATTCTCCACAAGATAATTTATGTGAATATGTTTTAAAGAAAAAAAAAAAATTTCTCAAATTTTCAAGTAAAGAACAAGTATGTATGGTGTCGACCTGGCTTGGGAAGTCGGGGCGTCACAGTTAGTGGCTCCAGAATCTATAACCCAATTGTCCTTAGATTCTTCCACTAAACAACCCTCAAGATACAAGACATTGAAATTATCTTTCTGCTTTTGCGAAGTCAGGTATTCTCGGCAATCCTTCTTGAAATGTCCTTTCTTCCCACAGTGAAAGCACTTAACCTTTTTGGGATCCACATTTCGCTTCTTAGTCTTGGTAGACTTCTTAGAAATAGGTGCATTTCCCTTGTTCTTCCCTTTTTCCTTCTTCCTTTTAGGATTAGGAATAGGCGAACTAGGTTCAGCCATATTTGCCTCAGCCTTAGATCCAAAACCCTTAAAAATGTTTTCAAAGGCTTGCAACTCTTTCATCAATTCCGTTAAAGACATTTCCTTCCGGTTAAGGTTGTAGAATACCTGAAACAAATCGAAATCCTTGGATAAGATTTGGAAAACCATAACCAATTGAGTTGCAGCATCGATCTCAGCCCCATTTGTCTGAGCCTCAGACAAATAAGCCATGAATTTCATTATGTGTTCCTTGATGGGAGTTCCAACCTTTTGCCTGCAGTTCATGAGACCTTTGATAGCATCGGTCTTAACCTGGATAGTTTGTTCACCAAACATCTTCTCCAGGTTATCCATGATCTGCCTAGCAGTTTGATGTTCCTCATGCTGTTTTTGGAGCATGTTAGACATGCTCGCCCGAATATAGCACATGGCACTTAGGTTAGAATTGTCCCAGTGCTCAAGCGCTACAAATTCCCTATCAGGAGCATCAATCGCAGGCGTAGGTGGTCTAGGTTGGGTTAGGACGAAACTGTATTTCTCAAAATTCAGGACGATAAGCAAGTTCCTTTTCCAGTCATTAAAGTTTTCGCCAGTTGTTTTTCGTAAGTATCACAGATAAAGGGCTCGACATTTTGATTTATAATATGAAAACATGTAATAAGTACGAGCAAACATTTTATCAGTATATAAAAATTGATTTTGTAATGAAACAAAAAGATCTATATGCAATCTAAATGTTTATGTGTAAAACCCTTAAAACACATACCTTACAACGATAATTCCTAACTTCTGCTTTCTAAGCTACCGAGGGGTAGTCATAGAATAACTAGCCAAGAACACGGATCCTTTCCGATTAATACATATTCGTCCATGGAGCAAACTCCATTAAATATATATTAACTATCGTTTATTTGGCCACTACTTTACATATCAGAGCCTCGATGGAGGATTAATAAATAAAGTAACATGAGTGTATAACCATCGTTTCCAATTTTGAATCCATATTTTACATCTGCCACCGAGGGGTGATCATAAACATAAAATATGCCCAAAATTATTATCATTTCGGAAATCCAAATCAGTGTGTGCTCTAGGTAAGATACCTATCCGAAGGAAATTCCTGGATCAAAACCGAGTAGTAGGGCCGGCAATTCCGGACACGACACGGTGACACGACACGAGAACGACACGTAATAAATGGGTTTGGACCGCACGTTTAATAATTGGGTCGAAATTGAGTCGACACGTTTAACACGAAAATAAATGGGTTGAAAACGGGCTAACACGATTAACACGTTTATGTTAGAATTTTCAAACTATTCTAAAGCTCTTTTTATAACAAGGGCCGGCAATTCCAGACACGACACGGTGACATGACACGAGAACGACACGTAATAAATGGGTTTGGACCGCACGTTTAAGAATTGGGTCGGCACGTTTAACACGAAAATAAATAGACTGGAAACGGGCTGGCCCGAACACGGCCCGTGAACACGATTTGCCAGCTCTACCAAGTAGTAGGCACTACTATGCGTAACTATTGGACCAATGATGAAGGCCGTAGGTCTTAGTATACAAAACCTTCTCCCACTCAATCTTTTAAATTAGGGTTTTTGTTTTTCATGCATAAACAATATTTATTGAGTGGCACTCCCTAGTCTATATGGCATGTTATCAATACATCACGAAATAGTATAACATATTTATCTAGTAATACATCATCCATGGTTTGCAAAATATGTAAATAGCCGTGGATCATGATTCCATCCTAGGGAAAAGAAAATTACAAAATTTACAAAAATTAACCAAAGCATATATTAGCCTTCATTTGTAGATCCATGCCTTGTATCATTCTTCAATGTGTCTTCCTTCTCCAATGTCACATCTTTTTCAATTTAAATTTTAAAATTCAAATTTCAAAAAAGATTATATGTGATTTTTAATTTTAATCAAAATTACAAAATATCAAAATTTAAATAAAAAATCCGGTTTATTAAATTTTAAAATTAAAAAAAAATTTGAAATTTAAAATTTCAAATTTAAATATCAAAATTTTAAAATTCATAATAATATCCATTAAATTTAAATTTAAATTTTCAATTTTGATTTTCAAATTATCAAGATCACATATCATTGAAAAATTAAATTTTCATAAAGATTCTGTGATTTTTTTTATTTTATAAAAAAACATTTTTTAATTAAAAATAACAAAAAAATAAATCACATCTTTTGAAAATTTCCATACCTTCGTTCATCTTCAATCTCCTCGAATCCATTGTATCCGAATTTTACAAAAAAATTTCTATGTCGTTTCCGGCTTACAAAAATTCTAGGAATTTAAAAAACGACCTTGCGGTGATAATAGACCGCATCTATTACACTTGAAAAGCTTAGATACAAATTCTAACCTCTATGAATCATGACCGACAAAATTGAACAAGCATCGTATTATATATATATATATATAATATAAAGCATTCAACCATACATCCATTCATAATATATTTAATATACACAAAATAAAACCTAGAGTGCCAACTCTCTAAAATATTTCATTAATGCATAGAGAGAAATTTATTTGATCAAGTAATTTATGTTATATGCATAATCATGAGTAGGCTTTGATATCAATTGTTGGAAAAAACGGATCCGAAATAAGAGTTACAGCGCAACAGAAGTTTTAAAATTTTTATGCCGTTTCGAAAAGAATCTCATGATGCATATAACAATAAATTAAATTCATGATCAGGCGTACCTTTTTTCTCGGATTCCGGAATCACTAGAGCGTTTGACCAACGTGTCTTCTCTATTATTCTCGAGTTCCACGTCTTAGAGTGTGTGTGGGCACACGTTCTATGAATCCAAGTGACCAGTAATGCTTTCCGAAGTCTAGATCCCTTCTTCTCAATTCCGATGTTCCTCGTTGAGAATATGATCCAACTTCTTTCTTCAAAACTACAAAATAGGAACCGGTTAACCTCCTATGAAAATTATCACTCGGTTTAACCTTCCTCAGAGTTTTGATTCAATGGAATTTTCTCTCTTTTTCTTTCTCAAGAGATAGCCGAATTTTGATGAAGTAGAAGAAACCACAATTGGTTTTTCTCTCACCCAAAAAAACGTTTCCCCCTTGAAAATTATCAAAAATTAGTTTCTCAAGAATTCCTAGCCTTTATATAGAAGGCTAATCCTTTTCAAAATTTAATTCCTTCTTGAAAAATAATTAACAATTATTTTTCCGGATAAATTTTAAATCAAAAGATCATACAACTGCAGGACTAGATTCATTGAACCTAAAAACGTTTTTTCAAGGAGAGAATCTCCTCCAAATTTTTGACCACTAAAGGATAAATCTAGATTGGTGGTTCAAATTTTAAATCAAGAATCTAGACTAGTGAAAAGATCCTAGTCCTATCTAGATTCAAATTTCTTTTAAACCTTTTTGAATTTAAATAAGATTCACTTGTTTGAATTAAATATTTTTCCTCAAACATCAACCATATTTATTAATTTAAATAAATTGAATATTTGAATTTTTTTTTTCTCCTCTCAAAACCGTGCACAACAATTTAAAGTAAAAAAAATTCATCAAATAATCTCCTATTATTTAAATCAATTAATAATTTAATGTTAGGAATATATTTGAACAATTTTGAAACAAAATTTTCTTCCCTCCACCTATCTAAAAACTGTACACTTTATTTAGATTAGGAGAGAAAAATTTTGTTTTCCAAAATTAAATAATTCAAGCACAATCTTATTTCCAAAATTCAAATTAACCAATCACATGTTGACAAATCATATTATTTGTCTACATTAATCCTACATATCCAATCCTCTTCCGGATTGCATGTTAGAGAGTACCATATCTTAATAGACATTACAAAATTCCATTTAAATTTACCGATCTCATTAGAAACAAATACCGAGATGCTATATGGAACTATATGAGCTAATAGAGGGACCCGAAGGCAATATGTAAAGAGGCTCCTATAAATGTGAAAAATTAATCCCAGATTAATTATTAATCAATTATCAACTTCAAAACTATTCCAACTAAAAGTTTGAAGCTGAACTCCTGTTTACATACCGTATTACGAAAGTTCTCTCACGTAGTGCTTCTTCCATGATTTATTCATCGCTTGCTTAATCCCCATATGTTATCTATGATTGAATTAAGGACTTTTTCCGTTTTACCTTTTCAATCATTTTAACTTAAAGTTCCATTATTCTCCATTGAAAGAACCACCAATTATAAAGACATACAATTGGTAAACCATCAGAGAACACAAAGTAAACCGATGGCCAAGATCTTGTTATACTATCTTTCAATCCCCGAATAATGCCTTTAAGTAGATAAAATGTACTATCGTTAAAATAGCTATGGATTCCATATCTATGAATCTTGATTTCTCTATCCATAAGTCATGCATCCAAAACACAAGTATATTGACCATAAATTAACAGTGTCTCACCTGTAGTGCATTAAAGTACATAAGTCATGGATATGAACTCAAGTAATCATTTCAGGATTAAGATTAATACAGGACGATAATCAAAGCGTCATTGATTCTTATAAACGGAATTATTAAACCGAATCAATTAACACTTTAGGTTCAGTCCAATGTCATACCTCAATACTGGTATACATTAAAGTTTCCACTCGGAACCTATTCGATGGTCAAGACAAACCATCCCTCCAAGGAAGTAGACAACCTTTACAATCTTATCATGAATAAGATCCCCAAACTTATTCCATCGATTGCGGACTATTTATTTTGACTGTTATCAAATTATCATGTCTTCTATGTATACCCCGTATACATATGGTAATCTGATATATTACCAACAGTCAAGGAGTATATTATGTTTACTCAAACATACAATCAACAAATGAAAGTAAATAGGACACAACTTATTAAACATGAATAACCTCCTCTTATTAATATCAAAATATTATATTTACAGAAAATCCCTAACATTGATTTTCTATCCTTAGGGCACATTTAGATCCCAACACAAAGTCAGGTCAGATTTTGAGTTCTTAATCAGGGTCGGGGTCGGGTTGGGTTTCGGGACTGGGATCATGGTTAGGAAGGGGGTTAAGGTCGAGTTTCGGGATCAGAATCGAGATCGGGGTCTAGTTTTGAGATAGTGATCAAGGTCAGGTTTCGGGATGGGAATTAAGGTTAGGGTAGGTTTGGGGTTGGGTTTGGAGGTTAGGTTTGGGGGCTGGGTTCGAGATCGGGTTTTTGGATGCTAGTCGGGTCCGGTTTTAGGAACATGATCGAGGAGGGGGTCATGGTTGATTTTTGAGACGTGGGCCATGGTAAGATTTTGGGACTAAGGTCAGGGTTGAGGTCGGGGTTCGAGAATTCAGATTCAATGTCGGGGTCGAGTCGAGGGTTGAAGGTCTGAGTTGGATTTCATGAATGAAACCCGACCCCTTACCTCCGATTTGGTCTCATAATTCCCCATCTCAAAACCCAACCTCGACCCTAGGCCAAAACCCAACCCAAACCAGACCCCAACTACTATCTCGAAACCAGACCATAGTTCCTACTCCGTTTCCAAATCTCATCCCCAGCCAATGTGATGACCTAACTTTGATCGTGAGATCATGACCTAAATTTTATTTTTTGAAAGCTCAATTTTTAGTACAATATAATATAGTGACAAAGAAATAGCGTATTGTGTAGTGTAATATTATAAAATAATACAATATCAAACATCGTATTGTATACCAACTATACAACACATTTTGTATAATACAATACGGCATGCCAAACATACCTTTCATGTTTTTCTAATTAATTTCCCATTTACCCAATCAGCTTGGACCCTCTCACCAACGACTAAAAGGATCAGGAGGCATCATGTCATCGACAAAATGCTGAAAAATGGGGACTAAAACTTTAAAGAAGAATAAAAGGAATAGAGGAGCAAGAACAAAGAAAAAGAAAAGGAAGAACGCAATAGTGCAAATCACAGGAGAAGCTGTAGACAAACATGAGTTCAGTAGTCTTCTTGGAACTGAATATATACTTTGATCATGTTTGTCATCTTGGATAGTCTTTGACGATGCCCTGCTACTCAATTTACGTGACACCTCTTCGACTATCTCCCTTACCAAATTTGCTTCATCCCTTCGAGAGTGTTATCAAATCCCATCAAATAATTTTATTGCACACGGAAATTAAATGATAATAAATTATACATATTCTAATTCTAACAGAAATTTATTGCATTGTTTTGAAATGTTCATTTTTAAATGATTCTAAAATTATTCAAATTCTACTTAAATTGTTACTGATTTCAAATTCATATTATCTTTATTTTTTCTCTCTTTCAAACACCAGTCCAAATTTCTAATATTTTTGAAATGAAACCCTTTTAAATACTCTCTGGTGACCGGAGACTATTATAGAATACTTTTTTTTGTATTCTATCATAATATATCTTAGTATTCCTGTAGAATACCTTTTCGGTTAGTCATGAATATTTGAAAAGACATCTTAGGTTGCCTTTGAGTTATCTTGGAAGAGGGTAAAAAGGTAATATTCCTCAAAATCACCCTGTTAATTGAGCCATCATCCCCTTCTACAATCAATACAATCAATATAGGATTAGCTGAACATGTTATACGGAACACTCTCTTGATTCAATAGTCAAATATGGTAGATCTTTGTGCACTCCGACGGTGTTTGATTACCTTTTATATTTGCTTCTTATATATTTTTTTGTTAGTCTTGTGGTCGGAGTACAAAATTCTTTTATTTTCTTTTTAATTGTTAAATTATAGGATAAGGTGCTAATTAGTGGGTGTCAACTTGGTTGTTATGTGCTAATTACTTAAAAAAATATGGTAAATGGTGGCATCTCACAGTATTACTATTTGCGCGACTATTAAATTGTAATCATGTGATCAAATTTAATAAACACCTTAAATTAACCAAAGAAGTTAATCTATTTTTTGCATAAAAAAAATTAATATCATCTCAAAACAAATCACACAAAATTTTTATCCCAAAAAAACATAGAGGACCAAATTTTATTGGCTGCCTAAAGCCTTTAGATTATTATTATTATTATTTATCTAATTGCTGTAAAAAAGAAAAGTGGGAGATTCACTTTTAGATTTTTTTGGTTTTCCTTAAGAAGTTATAGAAGCTTAAACTTTGACCATTCTGATTTTGTTGAAAATTTTGGCACCAGATTTATGCTATGTATGATACGGTGAAAATGGTGAGTGAAGGAAGTTGGGGGAGGAATTTTTGAATAGAAAATGATAGACTAGTATGTTTGGTAGGAAGGAAGAGAAGAGGGAAAAGAAAATTAAGTGGAAAAAAAATATAGTAGGACCCACTAGTTTAATTTCTCTAAAATTCACCTTATAACAATGAAAATTACTTATTATTATTATTTTTAAAATAAAAAATATGTATAGATAAATAAATTAATATTACGGAGGAGTCTGCGGTAGAGCTCGTTTGAGGGGCATTACCGTAGAGTCCAATTTTAAGACCATTCCGATCAAAGTGTATGGGAATAATTGTGGAGTTGCACAAAAGGCCACATGCACATGGCCGTAGAGGAGCACTTCTCCTGAAGCCCCATTGCCCCCCGGCCCTCTCTCTCAGAAATCCTCTTCTCTTCAAGAAAAGCTTAGCCAGATAGTCAGACCCCATCTTTATCAATCGATGTAGCAAAACGGTTACTCGCAGATTTGCCGGAGTTCATAGAGGTGAGGATGCGGAAGGTGATCGCTGAGAGAGAAGAACACAAAGTAGGATAGTGGAAGGTGCCAGAGTAAAATGAACTTCGTCATCCTTCAAATCAGAAGGGAGAGGCTGCCGGCGGTGTGAGCAGCTTTTGATTTTTTTTTTTTTCTTTGTTGCAGAGTTATTGGTAAGGTGTTTGGATAAACTTTATACAACAGTAAAAAACAACGGAAAGAGGAAAGAGTGAAAAGTTTGGAAAGAGGAAAGAGTGATTTTGTCGTCGCCGGTTAAAGTCCTCCCCTTTTGTTTCCTGGTGTGCAGTGCTCTAAGTCGGGGATGGAGCCCCCTTGTATTTTTTTTTTTTTTGAAGGAAACGGTCTTGAAATATAAACAAAAATCAAAGAAAATGTGAAGAAAAATGAAGGAGAATGAAGAAACATGCTCCTTTATCTTTTTTACTAAATTATCTGTAATAAAACAAAGCCAATAATTTTTTTTTTTAAAGAAAAATTCAATCTCACATAAACCCAGAAAACAAGCACAAGAAAAGGGCCGGGGGTAATAGGGCTTCAGGGAAGTGCTCCTCTACGGCCATGTGAATGTGGCCTTTGCAACTCCGCAATCATTCCCACACACTTTGACAGGAATGATCCTAAAATTGAACTCTACTATAATGCCCTCAAATGGACTCTACTGCAGACTCCTAATATTATACCACTTTTTTTCTTTTCTCTCTTTTATGATACCAAATAATAAAAATGAAAAGTAAAAGCTTTTCTCTCTCTTTTATTTTCTTTCACTTTTATTTTTTCTTTCCCTCTTATTTTCTTTATTTCTTACCAAAAATAGGCGTAATGTTTTCTTTAATTCTAGCAAAGAAGAATATTACCTTATTGAGAAATTACAACGAACAGCAATTTAAAAAAAAAATTTAATGTAAATAGTATATTTAAAAAATATTTGAGGTAAATAACATATTTGTAATAAATTATTTATTTATGAAAAAGTTTTAAGGTAATTTATTCGTAAATATGTTTTATAAATAAATTATTTATCATAAACATTTTATTTACAATAGTATTTTTAATATTAATTTTGTCACGGATATGCTTCGTACTTTAAACATTTTTGAAATGTGCAATTTATCATAAATATTTTGTTAAAAAACTCTATTTTCCTTTTCTATGGCGTAAAGGTAGAACAAGCATTATAACACTACATATTTAATGGAATTTTCTATGGCGGTAGTGTACGTACAAGACTTTTGTGGTAGGAAAACAAGACCTTGAATGTTTCTCAACTATATTGTATTAATGTTTTATAAGAAATTAAATTAAAAGAAAAACTCAAAAATGGAAAGAGAAAAAAAAAAAAGATTGTCATACCTAAAATTTTTGAGATCCAAACCAGCAAGATTGGTGAGCTCTGTCAAAGCAAGCCTCCAGTTGTTGACCCTCTCCAAGTTGTTAGTCAAACACATCTCATGGTTAGCAATTGCCTTCCCAAAGCTTCCAGTTTGTTTTCTCACATCAGAGGGCTCCACATGGTAGAAGATTGGGATTACAATCTGACCCTTTGTTCTCATGCAATCAAGAATCTGGATGAGTTCGTCTAAGCACCATGTTGAAGAACCATAGTTTGGCGAGAGAATAACAACCGAACAACTCGAATTTTCGATTACTTGAAGTAATTGAGGTAAGATGAATTGGCCTCTCTCGAGTCGATCATCGTCTACAAAGGCTTCAATTCCTTTTTCAGACAAAGCGACTCTTAGATGTCCCATCAAATTTTTTCGGGTGTCCTCACCCCTAAAGTTTAAGAACACATCGTACTTCCTTGAAACATCGGGATGAGTAACAAAAGGAGATGAAGAAGAAGTACGTGATGATGTTGAAAAAGGAGAAAGGGAAGGTGAATCTGAAGAAGGCAAAAGGGATGTTTCCATGATTTCACTGCCCCCCACCAACCACCACCCCACCCCACCCCACCCCCCAATTTGAAGGCAATTAAGAACAATATCACTTCGTTTATGTCCTATTTTCTAATTTTCTATTTCAAATTAGTCAAAAGTATTATTTTATAATTCTTATAAATTATTTGTTAAAAAGTAGTTTAAACGTTACTTTTCTGTTCAGATTGCAGGTCTACTGTTATTTTGGGGAGGTTTCATTCATCATTTCGATATTAATTAATCTATCTGAAGACTCAACAAGAATAAAAAAGTGGTCCTACGTCTTGAAATATAATATAGTGGTTCTGTTTAGGTACAAAAAAAATTAAAACCGCGTTTTTGGATATATGCTATACCTAATACAGAATCTTTCAAAAAAAAAAAAATTGTTTTTTAAAATGTTTGGGGATAAAGGAATTCTAACTCACCATCTTATCATAAAATTAGATGTTATATATTAGGGTTAATTTCACTTTTAGCACTTGTGGAATAAATAATATTAAAAACAGCACCACTTTTTTTTCCCTTCATTATTAGCACTTAAAGTGGAATCCAGTAGCATTTAATGTATATCAAATTACGGGTTTACTCTCATCTCCTACAAGCTCAAATATCCCTCTCCCTCGCATGGTTCAAAATTTCTTTTTCAAACCAACATCTACAGTGTTTTTGAGAGAGAAAACTGAAATCTAGAGAGAGAAACAGTTACCACCTACCGGAATCTTATTTTTTTTTTTCACTTTTCCGCCTAGCCCCCCACCCATTTTGAAACCCAAATCTTCATATAATAGAGAGAAATTTCCATCTAAAGAGAGAAACTTCTATTTAGAGAGAGAAACTTCCATCGAAAGTTTTTTTTTTTTTTTTTTTTTTTCTAAATCTAACATTTTTGGCCATTTTTGAGTAAAGGTCATAACTATTATGACCACCCGGTCATAACCGTTATGATCTATGTTTAAAAATGGCCAAAAATGTTAGCTTTAAAAAAAAAAAAAAAACTAACTTTCGATGGATTTAAAAAAAAAAAAATTTGGTCATAACGGTTATGACCGGGTGGTCATAATAGTTATGACCTAGCTTTAAAAAAAAAACTTTCGATGAATTAAAAAAACAAACTGGTCATAACGGTTATGACCGGGTGGTCATAATGATTATGACCTTTACTCAAAAATGGCCAAAAATGTTAGCTCTAAAAAAAAAAAAAAAAAAAATTTGATGGATTTAAAGCTAACATTTTTGGCCATTTTTAAGTAAAGGTCATAACCATTATGACCACCCGGTCATAACGGTTATGACCAGTTTTTTATTTTTTTTTAATCTAACATTTTTTAATATTTTTTAGTAAAGGTCATAACCATTATGACCACCCGGTCATAACCGTTATGACCAGTTTTTTTTTAAATTAATTTTTGTCCATTTTTTAGTAAAGGTCATAACCATTATGACCACCCGGTCATAACCATTGTGACCATTTTTTTTTTAATTTTTGACCATTTTTTAATAAAGGTCATAACCATTATGACCGGTTTTTTTTATTTTTTTAAATTAATTTTTGACAATTTTTTAGTAAAGGTCATAACCGTTATGACCACCCGGTCATAACCGTTATGACCATTTTTTTTTTTTTGTATTCTAACATTTTTTACTATTTTTTTAGTAAAGGTCATAACTAGGGCCGGCAATTCCGGACACGACACGGTGACACGACACGAGAACGACACGTAATAAATGGGTTTGAACCGCACGTTTAATAATTGGGTCGAAATTGGGTCGACACGTTTAACACGAAAATAAATGGGCCGGAAACGGGCTAACACGATTAACACGTTTAGCACGTTTATGTTAGAATTTTCAAACTATTCTAAAGCTCTTTTTATAACAAGTATAGGCCCATTTGTGTGTTTGATACAAGACCAGAAAATAACTATTGAAGAATTTCCACTATTAAGACAATATAAATCAGAAGTTATGGAGATGTTGCTTCTGATATAAAATAATAATCTTATAATTAACTAGTTAATAATATAAAATTGTAAACAAATTATAGTTAGAGTTAACTAGTTAATAATATAAAATAATTAATAATATAAAATAGTAAACCTAATTATGTGTATATATTTGAATTAGGATATTAGGGTAATCTTATAGTTAACAAATACATAAATTTATTAGGATGTAAAACAGTAAAACTTACTCATCATTTTGAAACTATATTTTTCAAATTTGAACTTCAACTTTCCAAATTCTTATTGACCATGAAAAAAAAATTCATAAATAATATTTAAATATTCTTGTCATCATTTCTGTATTTTTTACTTGTTGTCTTCGAATTACTATTGTAGTTTATTCTTTTACTTGTTGTTTAAAGCAACTAAGTATTTGACAATACTATAAAATATGTTTAACTCCAAAAGAATGTTACTCTGTTTGGTAATCAATAAGTCAGTCTAGTATGGTATTATGGTGGCACTACGGAATGAAAAATAATGCTAATAATAAACAAAAAATTACTTGTATAAATTATTGAAATATAAATAGAAAAATAAGAATTATTGTTTTTGTCTTTTTGATCGGGTATCAATAAATTATATGTCTACCCTTTCAAATATATATATATATATAATATATATATATATATTATACAAAAGCTAATGTTTTTATCTTAACTATATTAAAAAAAGTGGATGTTGATTGTTGCTTCCATTGTTCCTCGTAATTCTTTTCTCACAAGGCCCTCTGATTTCGGAATGCCACGTATTTCATGATTCATATTGTTTTCTACTAAATAACAAATCTTTCCATTTGTTAACTTATATAGACATTTCCTACATGAAAAATGTTATGGGATATCAATTCTAATTTAGATGCTTGCATATCAACAAATATAATATGTGACACTACTACAGAAACCAGATTCCACGACGGTTAAAAACCGTCGTAGTAATACTTCAACGACGGTTTAAAAACCGTCGTGGAATCCACAGTCGTGGTAAATATATGGATTCCACGACGGTTTTAGAACCGTCGTGGTATCTCGGATTATACGGCAGTTTTAGGACCGTCGTGGTATCTCAAATTACACGACGGTCTTAGGACCGTCGTGGTAATACCACGGTGGTATCCGTGATACCACGACGGTTTAAGAACCGTCATGGCGTCGATACAATAAAAAAACGATCCAGGTCTTTCATTTGATTTTATATATGTAGGACGCAAAATTTGGGCAACATGCAAGCGTGCACGGTTCTCGGATTATTTTTGAAATTTCGCAGAACGGATATCACGACGGTTTTTTTAAAAACCGTCGTGGTATAAAAAGTTACCACGACGGTCAAAAAAGACCGTCGTGGTAGGTCCTCGGGAAGGACCAACCACGACGGTCTTTTGACCGTCGTGAAAGGATGTCAAAGAAGCGCGTAGGAGCGTACCCGCGCGGCCCAGGCGCGCGCCCGCGCGCTTGGGGACCAACCACGACAGTCAAAAGACCGTCGTGGAACGCTGCCTCCTTCCTGCTGGAGCCAGGCGCGCGCCCGCGGCCAGGCGCGCGCGCGCTGGGACCAACCACGACAGTCAAAGACCGTCGTGGAACGCTGCCTCCTTCCTGCGAGCCAGGCGCGCCCGCGCCCAGCGCGCCCACGCGCTTGGGACCAACCACGACAGTCAAAAGACCGTCGTGGAACGCTGCCTCCTTCCTGCCCGAGCCAGGCGCGCGCCCGCGCGGCCCAGGCGAGCGCCCGCGCGCTTCGTGTCGTGTCGTGCTACCCGTTTATTAATCGTGTCGTGTTCGTGTTTGAGTTCGTGGCCCGTTTATTAATCGTGTCGTGTTCGTGTTCAAGCTAATCGTGTCGTGCCGTAATCGGGCTGGCCCGAACACGGCCCGCGAACACGATTTGCCAGCCCTAGTCATAACCATTATGACCACCCGGTCATAACCGTTATGACCGGTTTTTTTTTAATTAATTTTTGATCATTTTTAGTAAAGGTCATAACCATTATGACCACCCGGTCATAACCGTTGTGACCATTTTTTTTTATAACCTAACATTTTTACTATTTTTTTAGTAAAAGTCATAACCATTATGACCACCCGGTCATAATCGTTGTGATCATTTTTTTTTATAACCTAACATTTTTTACTATTTTTTTTAATAAAGGTCATAACCATTATGACCACCCGGTCATAATCGTTATGACCAGTTTTTTTTTTTTTTTTTTTTTTTTTTTTTTTTTTTTTGTAATCTAACATTTTTTACTATTTTTTTAATAAATGTCATAACTATTATGACCATCCGGTCATAACCGTTGTGATCATTTTTTTTTCCGCCACGTCACCATACCTTTTTCTGGGGATGTATAAAGGCATATATGCCCTCAGCCAACCCTAAGCTGAAAAAATTTCCTCCTAGCCCGCCATCCTCACTCCCTTCCCTCCACATCCATAGCGACAGTATATAACCAAAAGAAAATTTAAATTTTTCTTCCTTTGTCTCTTTGATTTTCTCCCACCCAATACTCACGAATCCTCCCTGCACCATTATCCATTGATCGAAACTAACTCCTAGCATTAAAAATCGGTCCACATCTTTTTTCACTCTGTTAAACTGGCCGAAGCTGCCAGATCTGCTTCAACTCCATTTCCGTGGATATCTTCCCATTTCTAAATGACCAATCCGAGGTAATGGTGGTTTTTAGTTGATTCATAATTGTTCCTCTCTTTTTAACGCCAAAATTAACCCTTGTATGAGATATGTTTTTGTAATTTCACAGTAAATGGAGGACGTTTGTGTTTTCATCAAGTATAATGGTCGATGGGACGGCACATTGAGTTACATTGGTGGAGAAATGAAGGGAATATTGATGCCCGAGACCGCAACATACGTTGGCCTTATTGAGTTGGTCAGACGTGCAATTGGTATGAGGGTCCCAACCAAAACTATAGTCATGAGATACGGTGTTGAATCTAGTATGCCTCTTGTCAGGATACAGTGTGATGATGACGTTAAATTCTATATACAATTGAAGAAGAAGGATGTTCATGTGCTTAGTAAATTTCCTATTACCATCGACGTATTGGATGATACTGCGGCTGACGTCATGCCACTAGATCTGGGTGAAAGCAACCACATAGACGGTCAATTTTCCAGAGAGGGCAGAGAAGTTGTACAGAGTGATGAGGCCATTCAACATGTGGATGAGAGAAATCTGATCATCCTTTCTCCTATTCCTCATCTCCCTCATCTTCCTCCTCATGTAGACGAATTGAATATTAGGGGTGATGCTCGTCAATCAAACGAGAATAGTGTCGACGTAAGCATTGGAGCACATTCTATTGCCAATAACTTAACATCTCAATCCGAGAATGTACCAAGTCCTGACAGGTTATCTGGCTCAGTAGTTGTTGCTGATTATACACCTGTCACATTGCGCATAAACTGTGTTTTTCAGAACAAAAAGTTATTGCAATACCATCTTCATCACGACGCCATGAGTAAACACTATCAATTTAGGGTGAAGAGGTCGACCTCTACTCTGTTACACGTGATATGTATAGATATTGAAAAATGTCCATGGCAATTGCGTGCGACTCGGATGCGAGGTAGTGAAATGTTTGTCGTGAAGCGGTACGACAACGTCCATACTTGCTCAATCGAAATTGTTCAAGGGCATCATCGTCAAGCCAAGAGTTGGATGATTGGGGAGTGTGTCAAGGCAAAATATTTGGATCCGACTAATACCTCATATAGACCTCGAGAAATCATGCGAGAC
Source organism: Ficus hispida (assembly GCA_025413025.1). Taxonomy (NCBI): domain Eukaryota; kingdom Viridiplantae; phylum Streptophyta; class Magnoliopsida; order Rosales; family Moraceae; genus Ficus; species Ficus hispida. Next base: position 6,509,589 of record CM046361.1, read on the forward strand.
ATGCAGGCCGAATTTGGAGTCTCTTTCAATTATCTGCGGGCATGGCGAGGGAAGAAAGCAGCACTAACCAGCTTGAGGGGCAATGATGCAGAGTCATATAATGGTAATTCACTTCCTTTTACTCTATCTTATAATACGTTCATCACCGATATTATAAGTTTTATAATACGCTATAATAACTGTTAAAAACTTGATTTCTTTACAGTTCTGCCCGCTTGGGCTGAAATGGTTAAGAGGAAAAATCCTGGATCCGACATTGACATCGAGACGGACTCATCAAATTGCTTACAATGCCTCTACATGTGCGTAGCTGCTTCGAAGCACGGTTGGCCTTATTGTTGACCAGTAATTGTGGTTGATGGATCCGCATTAAAGGCCAAGTTTGGAGGGGTGCTTCTTGCAGCATGCGGTCACGACGCAAATGGCTGCATATTTCCACTTGCATTTGGTATCGTTCAGTCCGAAAGCAACGACTCATGGACATGGTTCTTCGAGAAGCTAAGGGATTCAATCGGCCCTCGAGATTCTCTTGTTATTGTGGCTGATAGGCATAAGGGTATCGAGTATCCAGCCAAACTCGTGTATCCGGACACTGCCTTTGGGATATGCATCCAACACTTGGCTGCAAACCTGAAGACCAAGTACAAGGATTTCAAAGGCCCTTTAAAGACCTATTTTGATGGTGCATCGAGGTCGTATCTTTTAAGTGAGCACCATCGTCATATGGAATCCATCCGTAATCGTAAACCCGACATGCACCGATACCTCATGCAGGCCGATCCTAAAAAGTGGTCGCGAGCTTATTTCAACGGCCGGAGGTATGCAATCATGACAACCAACATTGCAGAGTCATTGAATAATATGGATCGGAAAGCCAGGTTAATGCCAGTTGGATTCTTAATGGAATGGTTGAGGGAACTACAACAAAGATGGTTTGTCAACAGGCGTGAGGAGGTCCTAAAATTGACATCGAAACTTGCTCCAAAGGCTGAGAGACTGCTTCGCACCAACTTCTCAATAGGCCTAATAGTAACGGTACGTGATCACGCCCACATCCAACACATATATGGTATATGCCAATTTTTCCTTAAACCAAATTAGCTCAAAGTGTTAAATTTCACCTTCTTACAGCCGCGGCCAGCCGATCAGTTTGAGTATGCTGTCACCAACAATGCTAGCCAAATATGGATCGTTGATATGAGCCAAAGGACATGTACGTGTAGACGATTTCAGGTCGATCAAATTCCTTGCCCTCATGCCATAGCCGTTTGTAACCACCGACGGATAGATCCATACAATTATTGCTCGAATTACTACACGAAAGATTATCTTTATAGTTGTTATTCATCTGTAGTCCATCCTATTGGCAGCGCCGATGGCTGGGATGTTCCTGAAGCAGTGAGGTCGCAAATCGTCAATCCTCCCAAAATAAAGCGTGGGCCCGGAAGGCCACGGGTGCGAAGGATTATGTCCCAAGGAGAAGAACATGAGTCAGTTCGGTGTGGCAGATGTAATGGTTATGGACACAATCAACAAACCTGTACCAATTTAGTACCCTTAAGGACCCGTCCAACAAAGCCAAATTCATCGTTAAGCACTCCTAGTTCATAATTATGTTGTGTATAACATATGTTTCCCCCATTAACTTCGATCAATATATTATGACTTTTTTTTCTGAAACTAAAGTTTCTTGACTTCCTTCCATACTGAATGATTGCATTCACATTAGTGACAAAATGTTTGTAATTATTTGGAAAAACATGGCAGCTTATTACCAAAAGCCCCTGGTCACATTTGGCTGGCAACGGTCATAACAGTTATGACCGCTCGGTCATCTCCGTTATGACCGTTATCATCCTATTGTGATAACGTTGTTGTTATGACCACAAGATCTCTCAATTTAGTTTTTTCCTGCATGCTAGACTGACTAGGGGGTACCGCTATATAAAACAGCTTTTATCCTGGTCACAATGAAACTGACTGGGTGGTCACAACCTTTATGACCGCAATTCCGTGGTTATTAAAAAAAAAAAGTTTCATGGAAATCAATTGTTAAAGATATAAGGCTGACATACTCTTCGTTGTGACCCCCTAGTCACTATGGTTATGACTAGGGGGCACCGCTGTAACGCCCCGACCCGTCAACGTGGGGGCATACTACGTCACGTAGGGCCGAATACGTAAACGTGGGCCGTTACCAAACTTGCTAAACTTAAATCTTTGTTTTATCGAAAAAAATTTCAGTATAAATTTTTTTTTCTTCTTTTAAAACTTTAAACTTTATTTAAAAATCATAACTCGAAACTCAACTTGAATTAACTTGTACTGGCGGTTAAACTTCATCATGTCTACCCCTTTTACTTGTTATGCCGATTATAAGGTTACCATGACCTTTTAAATCGGACCTTGGAAACATTACATACATATACAACTTCATAATTAAAAACATTTGCGGAAAATCTTGCGTAGTGGTATCCCACACCGCCCTTCACTCGCTGCATCGTCTCCATGGCCCATCAAGTAATGCTGCAGGCGTCTTACCTACAGTATGAAATATACAAATGAGCTTTCGCCCAGCAAGTACAAACATGATCTCACAAAAATCTTTTCAAACATCAAGTAACATATCAATCATCATGTAGTTTATGCATGATCCGATTATGTCCAATTATAAATCTTTTAGACACTTTTACTCATTATCTTGATTACATGTGGGCCCCTAGTGTCCGTACCAAAAGCGCGTAGCCTCCAGACAAAGCTAGGGTTTGCAAGGCCCTAACAGTTCTGGGAATCATAACGTGACCCTCACGCATCAACGAGAGGTTAATGCCACAACTGGTTTTTAACATGTATTCTCCACGATCACGGGAGGTTGGTACGACACCTTACTTGATCATCTTACCATGTGATTTAACATTAGTGAACATGCTTCATGATGTCACAACGTCAAATCCAAACTTAACATTTGCCATATCATGGCATTCTTGAAAACATGACATTTTTAAAACCATGACATTTTAGAAAACATGGCATAATATGTAACATGTCATAGCATCACATCATTACATGGCATCTCATATCATAACATAGCATAGCATCACATAGCATAGCATTATAACATAGCATAGCATTATAGCATAGCATAACATAGCATAGCATGTATACTTGGAAAATATCTTTTATTATTTTCCATACTGCAGGTGAGGTTTGTACTTACCTCTTTTACTATGTCCTACGTAAAGCTGCTCCTCTTCCGGGTAGCCGCAGGCTTCCTCCTGCTTGATGAAGGACATAGGTAAGGGTCTAATTAGTATTGTGGAATGTTGGTGACCATACCAACATGCCTACGAAATTCTAGCTGTAAGTCTCCCTTATAACTTATGATGACTTACTTGGTTACTTAAGGTAACCTTGGGTATTAATCCCAATCATATATGAATAGGGTTAGGTATCATCCTAACCTTGGCCTATGCCTTGTCATTTTTAATTTTAATCCTTTTTGGGTTTTAAGATCAAACTCAATTTTAATACCTTGTTGGGTTACCTTGAGTAACCCTTGAGGTAATCAAGCTTAGTCCAATTATCCTAAGTCTGCCTTGGCTTTGGACCCTGTGCAATAACTCGGGTATCCTTCCCGATTACCGTCCATCCTTGTTTTGTTTCCGAAAGAAAGATAACCTTTGGTTTTAAAATCCATTCTTATCTTTCTTTGGAAAAAATTCAACCTTTTAGGTTTTAAAATCATTGATTTAATATTAGAAAAATCGTATCCCCTGAAGTAGGGTTTGTAAAAATTATCAACTGTTGAAAACTGCCTTTGGAACAGTTTCCTTAGTCAAAACAGTGGTTTTGAGGAAAAATACAGTTTTTCTGTACTGTTTTTAGAAAATCCTGTACAGGAATTTCTTGTTTCCTGCACACTATTCACCAATCCGTGTCAGTTTAAAAATCTGATTTGAATTTAAAAAAGTTGTCTTCACGAAAGTTGTAGATCTTGAAAAATTCTAAAACTTTCGTGTTTTACGAAAAGTCCAGTTCTGCTTGGATTCGTACCAGTTTTAATTTGAAACTGGCTGACCCTGTAAACTGGGTCTGGGCAAACTAGCCACGGGTTTTTGTAAAAACGGAGGCCATTGGAGCCTCAATTTGGAAAACTGTCTGCGTTGCCCACAAGGAAAAATCATTCTGAACAACTTTCATGTTTTGAGTTTTACCTAGTTCGGCCTCTAAAGGCCTCAAATTTCACTTTTCCCGAAACTGGCCAGTTTCTACCCGAAATGGCAGTTTTCGGTTGTTAAGTCCGGTTTACGTCCTATTTCGCGGATTCTAACTCGACCGATCACTTCGGGAGCTTACACAGCAAACATGCAGCGCTTCTATCGTAAAACATGCATCCATGCAAATCAAAATTTTCATCATGCATCAACATACAAAACCCTAGACATTCATCAAACACTTAGCATGCAAGAATTGAAACCATCAAATCATAAACCCTAAAATCATAACTAGGGCAGAAAATTTAAAGTGAGCTTATGCTCATACAAACCAACATGGAAATACACATAAATTTCCAAATTAAAGCTCAATTAAAAAGCTTAGGGTTTTAGGGTTTACCTAGGGTTTGGAAGTTGGTTTTCAAGCTTGGGTTCCAACTTTTTCTCCTTCCCCTTTGGCTGCCATCACAGCCGGCTTTTGCCCTCCAAATGGGTTTCAAAATTTCAGCAACCCCTTGTTGGTTTCTCACCAAAAATCCGACCATCACCTAGGCTAGTTCCTAGTTCCACTTTTTTTTTTCTTTTCTTCCTTTGGGTTTCGGTTTTGAGGGAAATTGGGTGAGGAAAAATTTTGCCATAGTTTGGCTTGTTTTTCCAATTTTTCACTCCAAAAATCCGCCCCCCCTTCCTCTATTTATAGCTGAAAAAGATTTTCTAAATGCCCTTTTACTCCTCTTAGGTGGCCGGTCAATCCCTTAGAGAACAAGGGAAAAATCAATTTGGTGAGGTGTCCTCTTGCTCATGTCATTAGGCTTGCCTAAGCATGCTTACCTAAGCAATTTTTTTTTCCTTGCTTTCCAAGCATTAAAGACCGGCTGACAAGGTGCATGAACCCAATTAATTGCTTCTTTTTGCTTCCTTAGTGGCCGGCTATTTCTTGTTCTTAGAACATGTGTGTGTGTGTGAGCTAAGGTGATGAGGTGTCCAAAGGTGGACCCACCACACTAGTGCATGAACCCAAATTAATGGCTCTTGGATTTGGATTTCCTCCTAGTGACCGGCCATTAATCTTGTTCTAGAACATGTATGTGAGCTAAGGTGGTCATGTGTCCAAAGGTGGACCCACCACACCTTTTTTTTTCTTATCTTGCATTAAATTCATCAAAAGCAAGCTTAATTGCCTCCCCCTAAACCATTAGAGTGGCCGGCCATACAAAGTAATTTGTTGGCCAATTTTATTTTTTTTCAACCTTAATTCATGCTTAAAACTTACTTTTCATAATTTCCAAAAATTACACTTTAGCCCTTAAGGACAAAATATTTGCATTTTAGTCCCTGTGAGGTGGCGACTAAAGTGGAGCCACTTGGCTTCTAATTCATACATAATGGTCCACTTAATTCCCAAAAATCCCTAAATATAGAGATACAATCCAATTTCTCATTAATTGAAATAATACTAGTACTGTTTTTCACTTAAAACAATACTGTCATACTGGACTACGGTCCAGAATTCAAATGCACTTAACTGAGCCAAATGGATTTTTTTTCTTAGAGCTCGAAACCATTTAGTCCTTTATGTCTCAAAAATCATGCTTAATTTTCCTCTAGCGACGTCTCAAGCCTTATTTTCGCTTAATCGTCCGAAACGACAGTTTTCTGCAGTATAGTTTCTATACCGATAATTTATACTGCGGTTTCACCTTAGTCAACTTTGACCAGAATAAAAGTCAAAATTACTATTTTGCCCCTTTTTTCCAAAAAGGCCTATATTTGCCTAAGCAAACTATTTTTGAGTCTCGTAGCTAATTAATTGAGAACTCAAACTTATACTGATATTCTATTCCGATCATGATTCAAACTTAGGTTTTCCTTGTTTTTAAGGAAATCATAAGCCATAAAATTTCGGGTATTACATTATACCCTCCTTAAAAGATTTTCGTCCTCGAAAATTCGAATAATCTTAAGTGGCTTTTCTTCAATTCACTATCAATTCATAACAAATTACTATGAATTTAATAACTTGTTCATGTTCCCATTTTAATATCATAATGGGATCATGTTTCTTATATAGAACCATAATCTTCTTTCTATATCCTCATACCTCATTCCTCATTTTCTCATGCTTATCATTTCATACCCTCATACTTTTCTTTCATACTGCATAATCTCATCATCATCATTTTTTTTTTGTTTCGCACTGCATCACAAAAACTATTTACATGAAAAACTGTGCAAGTATATCACATAACTTGCCATGTTTGAAAAGTAGATATAACTTTTCCATACTTGAAAAGAAAACATATTGTATCTTATAATTAAGATACTTTTCTTTAACTTTATTTGAGGGCTCAGCGAATATATCATATTGAAAATATTTTTCTTTCAATTAACTAAAGCTGAGAACCCTCTGGTACAATGTTAATCTTTTGCTATTAGAACCCTTTTTCTTATCATGATGGCCCCTATCTTGGAAATATTTTTCTTCCTCAAGGATCGGCCCTTTTCTTGACATGATGGCCCCTCTCTTGGAACTCTATTCCTCAAGGATTCAGCCCATAACATATCACAACATAACGTGAGTTGGTTCTATTATGCATTAGATCAAGCACCATACATAAAATAACTTCTTGGAATCTTTTCCAAGTTAATCATGGAAAACAATAATAAATAGTATTATTGAAAACATATTACTGTTCGAGTGATACAGTGAAAGATATCCTCATATCAACTAGCTACTTGTTAGCCAGCAGAAGCTTTTCTCATTGCTTCAGACATTTCCTTTATAGCACATAAGCATAGTTCTAAGGAATATGTAAAACTTCCCATCATGATTTTCATTACTTAATAGGTCGTATATAGTCGACATTAGTCAAACCATTATATATCGACTCCAAGGTTGTTACTATCGATCTCAACCTCATTAACTTGATCATCAGACTCATAGCCATCATCATTATTATCATAGCCTAATAAATTGTTGTTGGTAGCATCCAACTCATATTGGCTTAATGCCTAGTTGCTACCCCCAAACTAAGGCATCATCAAAATTTTCCCCGTATTTAATAATACTCTTATGGGGCAAAAGTTTCTCAATCAAGAAACTTAACTTCCATGATATTGATCCATTCCTTAGAAGGAAAATAATTTCTTAATATCACTATACCCGAGATGAAGCGATAGGCTATATGATCTCGAAGCCTATTCTTTTCTTGTTGCTATTCCAGCAATTATCGTTATAACTTAATCACTATAGTTGCAAGATTAGACTCTTGCAAAAATTTGGTTCGTTCGTATGCACGATGAACCATCTTCTAATTCTAGTTCTTAATTCCTCACATTTCTAATCGAAGGAAAAAAAATAAATTAACTTACTTGGGCACTTGCAGAAACGATGTGAAGCAAAGTGAAGTAGGCTGGCAGGATACCGCTCTGATACCAACTTTGTAACGCCCCGACCCGTCAACGTGGGGGCATACTACGTCACGTAGGGCCGAATACGTAAACGTGGGCCGTTACCAAACTTGCTAAACTTAAATCTTTGTTTTATCGAAAAAATTTCAGTATAAATTTTTTTTCTTCTTTTAAAACTTTAAACTTTATTTAAAAATCATAACTCGAAACTCAACTTGAATTAACTTGTACTGACGGTTAAACTTCATCATGTCTACCCCTTTTACTTGTTATGCCGATTATAAGGTTACCATGACCTTTTAAATCGGACCTTGGAAACATTACATACATATACAACTTCATAATTAAAAACATTTGCGGAAAATCTTGCGTAGTGGTATCCCACACCGCCCTTCACTCGCTGCATCGTCTCCATGGCCCATCAAGTAATGCTGCAGGCGTCTTACCTACAGTATGAAATATACAAATGAGCTTTCGCCCAGCAAGTACAAACATGATCTCACAAAAATCTTTTCAAACATCAAGTAACATATCAATCATCATGTAGTTTATGCATGATCCGATTATGTCCAATTATAAATCTTTTAGACACTTTTACTCATTATCTTGATTACATGTGGGCCCCTAGTGTCCGTACCAAAAGCGCGCAGCCTCCAGACAAAGCTAGGGTTTGCAAGGCCCTAACAGTTCTGGGAATCATAACGTGACCCTCACGCATCAACGAGAGGTTAATGCCACAACTGGTTTTTAACATGTATTCTCCACGATCACGGGAGGTTGGTACGACACCTTACTTGATCATCTTACCATGTGATTTAACATTAGTGAACATGCTTCATGATGTCACAACGTCAAATCCAAACTTAACATTTGCCATATCATGGCATTCTTGAAAACATGACATTTTTAAAACCATGACATTTTAGAAAACATGGCATAATATGTAACATGTCATAGCATCACATCATTACATGGCATCTCATATCATAACATAGCATAGCATCACATAGCATAGCATTATAACATAGCATAGCATTATAGCATAGCATAACATAGCATAGCATGTATACTTGGAAAATATCTTTTATTATTTTCCATACTGCAGGTGAGGTTTGTACTTACCTCTTTTACTATGTCCTACGTAAAGCTGCTCCTCTTCCGGGTAGCCGCAGGCTTCCTCCTGCTTGATGAAGGACATAGGTAAGGGTCTAATTAGTATTGTGGAATGTTGGTGACCATACCAACATGCCTACGAAATTCTAGCTGTAAGTCTCCCTTATAACTTATGATGACTTACTTGGTTACTTAAGGTAACCTTGGGTATTAATCCCAATCATATATGAATAGGGTTAGGTATCATCCTAACCTTGGCCTATGCCTTGTCATTTTTAATTTTAATCCTTTTTGGGTTTTAAGATCAAACTCAATTTTAATACCTTGTTGGGTTACCTTGAGTAACCCTTGAGGTAATCAAGCTTAGTCCAATTATCCTAAGTCTGCCTTGGCTTTGGACCCTGTGCAATAACTCGGGTATCCTTCCCGATTACCGTCCATCCTTGTTTTGTTTCCGAAAGAAAGATAACCTTTGGTTTTAAAATCCATTCTTATCTTTCTTTGGAAAAAATTCAACCTTTTAGGTTTTAAAATCATTGATTTAATATTAGAAAAATCGTATCCCTGAAGTAGGGTTTGTAAAAATTATCAACTGTTGAAAAATGCCTTTGGAACAGTTTCCTTAGTCAAAACAGTGGTTTTGAGGAAAAATACAGTTTTTCTGTACTGTTTTTAGAAAATCCTGTACAGGAATTTCTTGTTTCCTGCACACTATTCACCAATCCGTGTCAGTTTAAAAATCTGATTTGAATTTAAAAAAGTTGTCTTCACGAAAGTTGTAGATCTTGAAAAATTCTAAAACTTTCGTGTTTTACGAAAAGTCCAGTTCTGCTTGGATTCGTACCAGTTTTAATTTGAAACTGGCTGACCCTGTAAACTGGGTCTGGGCAAACTAGCCACGGGTTTTTGTAAAAACGGAGGCCATTGGAGCCTCAATTTGGAAAACTGTCTGCGTTGCCCACAAGGAAAAATCATTCTGAACAACTTTCATGTTTTGAGTTTTACCTAGTTCGGCCTCTAAAGGCCTCAAATTTCACTTTTCCCGAAACTGGCCAGTTTCTACCCGAAATGGCAGTTTTCGGTTGTTAAGTCCGGTTTACGTCCTATTTCGCGGATTCTAACTCGACCGATCACTTCGGGAGCTTACACAGCAAACATGCAGCGCTTCTATCGTAAAACATGCATCCATGCAAATCAAAATTTTCATCATGCATATCAACATACAAAACCCTAGACATTCATCAAACACTTAGCATGCAAGAATTGAAACCATCAAATCATAAACCCTAAAATCATAACTAGGGCAGAAAATTTAAAGTGAGCTTATGCTCATACAAACCAACATGGAAATACACATAAATTTCCAAATTAAAGCTCAATTAAAAAGCTTAGGGTTTTAGGGTTTACCTAGGGTTTGGAAGTTGGTTTTCAAGCTTGGGTTCCAACTTTTTCTCCTTCCCCTTTGGGCTGCCATCACAGCCGGCTTTTGCCCTCCAAATGGGTTTCAAAATTTCAGCAACCCCTTGTTGGTTTCTCACCAAAAATCCGACCATCACCTAGGCTAGTTCCTAGTTCCACTTTTTTTCTTTCTTTCTTCCTTTGGGTTTCGGTTTTGAGGGAAATTGGGTGAGGAAAAATTTTGCCATAGTTTGGCTTGTTTTTTCCAATTTTTTCACTCCAAAAATCTCCGCCCCCCCCCCCTTCCTCTATTTATAGCTGAAAAAGATTTTCTAAATGCCCTTTTTACTCCTCTTAGGTGGCCGGTCAATCCCTTAGAGAACAAGGGAAAAATCAATTTGGTGAGGTGTCCTCTTGCTCATGTCATTAGGCTTGCCTAAGCATGCTTACCTAAGCAATTTTTTTTTCCTTGCTTTCCAAGCATTAAAGACCGGCTGACAAGGTGCATGAACCCAATTAATTGCTTCTTTTTGCTTCCTTAGTGGCCGGCTATTTCTTGTTCTTAGAACATGTGTGTGTGTGAGCTAAGGTGATGAGGTGTCCAAAGGTGGACCACCACACTATGCATGAACCCAAATTAATGGCTCTTGGATTTGGATTTCCTCCTAGTGACGGCCATTAATCTTGTTCTAGAACATGTATGTGAGCTAAGGTGGTGATGTGTCCAAAGGTGACCCACCACACCTTTTTTTTCTTATCTTGCATTAAATTCATCAAAAGCAAGCTTAATTGCCTCCCCCTAAACCATTAGAGTGGCCGGCCATACAAAGTAATTTGTTGGCCAATTTTATTTTTTTTTTCAACCTTAATCATGCTTAAAACTTACTTTTCATAATTTCCAAAAATTACACTTTAGCCCTTAAGGACAAAATATTTGCATTTTAGTCCTGTGAGGTTGGCGACTAAAGTGGAGCCACTTGGCTTCTAATTCATACATAATGGTCCACTTAATTCCCAAAAATCCCTAAATATAGAGATACAATCCAATTTCTCATTAATTGAAATAATACTAGTACTGTTTTTCACTTAAAACAGTACTGCCATACTGGACTACGGTCCAGAATTCAACTGCACTTAACTGAGCCAAATGGATTTTTTTTCTTAGAGCTCGAAACCATTTAGTCCTTTATGTCTCAAAAATCATGCTTAATTTTCCTCTAGCGACGTCTCAAGCCTTATTTTCGCTTAATCGTCCGAAACGACAGTTTTTCTGCAGTATAGTTTCTATAACCGATAATTTACACTGCGGTTTCACCTTAGTCAACTTTGACCAGAATAAAAGTCAAAATTACTATTTTGCCCCTTTTTTCCAAAAAGGCCTATATTTGCCTAAGCAAACTATTTTTTGAGTCTCGTAGCTAATTAATTGAGAACTCAAACTTATACTGATATTCTATTCCGATCATGATTCAAACTTAGGTTTTCCTTGTTTCTTAAGGAAATCATAAGCCATAAAAAATTTCGGGTATTACAACCGCTATGTAAACAGCTTTTACCTGGTCACAATGAAACTGACCGGGTGGTCACAAACCTTATGACCGCAATTCCGTGGTTATTAAAAAAAATAAAAAAAAAACCCGGAAATCATTGTTAAACATTTATTATTATTATTCCGATCATGATTCAAACTTAGGTTTTCCTTGTTTTTAAGGAAATCATAAGCCATAAAAAATTTCGGGTATTACAACCGCTATGTAAACAGCTTTTACCTGGTCACAATGAAACTGACCGGGTGGTCACAAACCTTATGACCGCAATTCCGTGGTTATTAAAAAAAATAAAAAAAAAACCCGGAAATCATTGTTAAACATTTATTATTATTATTATTGACTAGGGGGCATAATTATGTACAAACAACTTTTACACTGGTCAGAATGGTTATGACTAGGGGCATAATTATGTACAACAACTTTTACACTGGTCACAATGAGACTAACCGGGTGGTCATATCCGTTATGACCGCAACCCATGGTTATTATCTATTGAAAAAAAAACCCCCGAAAATCAATTGTTAAACCTTTTTTATTATTATTTACCACTTTACACACAAACGATGAATTGGCATTAAATGCCTGCAGCGAAATCTCATCAATTACTGTTGGGGAACGTAAAAAAAAAGGCGGTCATATTCGTTGTGACCCCCTGGTCACTATGGTTATGACTAGTTTTTCGGTATGTACAACAGCTATTACCCTGGTCAGAATGAAACTGACCGGGTGGTCATATCCGTTATGACCAATTTTTAAGAATACCAACAGTCTTTTGTACGTGCCTGAGAACGTAAATACCATAATTGCCCTCATCTCCCACACGCGTAATAATGACTCTCCTCTGAAGCAGTAACCAAAAATTTTGAAAACATCTTTTACAGTGTTTAGAGAGGGAAACACCGGTTGTAGAGAGAGAAAGCAGTAATCGTATCGTTTCCTAACTATTTCAACTCCATAACCGTCGTAAACCACGAAGTAGATCCGTATACACGCTGCGTTCATATCCATAGAATGGTGACTATTACAGATTATGAGAGAAATATGGGGAATGGATGTACAGGAATCAAGTAAAACTCAATCCATAACCTCGAAAGAGGAAGAGGTAAAATGTTTGTTTTCTGTATGTTTTAGTCAAATATGTCGTTTTCTAACTAACTTCGGCCATGGAGTTGCAGTTCGCCGTTTGAATATTCATGTAAAGATCGTTTTTTTTAACTAGTTCAAAGTGTTTTCAGTGTTATCAATCGGTTGGTTTGTGCCTCTGCACCATAAACGTCGAGTTTTAAACTTTTTTTTTTCTCTTATCCATTATCACAGGGTCAATATGTCCGCCTCATACCAGACAGTGAGATAACGAGGCCAAAATCAATACTTTCATAAACATTAACGAACATGGAAAAAACTGAGCCAGTGGTTATCTCCAGGACAGTTGGAGTCCGTCAAAGACCAGCCATGCATTCAACAGTTCTTGCATTTAGAGTCTCTAGGTTGGGCTGGCCAGTTATTCCACAACATTGTGATGCGCCTGACAAACCACATAGCCATGGATGACGCACTGTGGTTCGAGATTGGAGAAGACTTGGCCAGATTCTCCATAATGGAGTTCTGCCTAATAACCGGCCTAAAATGTGTAGGGTCCACGCATCTCCCGGTCGTCGAAAGCAGATTAATGTCAAGATATTTTTCGACTGTTAAGGGTGTATCGAGAGAAAATTTAGAGCTGCAACTGTCAAATGCTAAGTTTGACAACGACGAAGATGCGGTAAAGCTTAGCCTTCTGTACATTATATTCTCAATCCCTTTGTCAAATGCTATCCCAGTGAAAATAGACCCCAAATATTTTGGTCTCGCCGACAACTTGGATGCCTTCAACGATTTTCCTTGGGGTGTGCTATCTTGGGAGGCAACCCGGGCTGCAATATGTGCTACCGTGGAAAATAGGATGTCTTCGAAGAGGAGAGGAAAAAAAAAAGTTAACACAGTTCATTACAGCACTCCTGGTTTCCCACATGCCATACTCGTATGGGCATATGAGACACTTCCAACGATAGCAGCCAAGTTCACAACCAACTACTTGCAATCCATTCCGCGTATGGCGTCGTGGACCACTACGGATATTGTGAAATTTGATGACGTTCAATGGGCGTTTATGGAGGTTGGCGAACCACAGGTAAATAAAAAACCGTGCTTTTGTAAATATGAACATTCCAATATATTGTTGTATTTGATGGTCTCGCATATGAACAGGGGGTCAATATCGTTATGACCGTGGGGGTCATAACCGTTATGACCAACAACGGTCACAACCGTTATGACCGTCTGGTCAAATCGTTATGACCAAGTACGGTCATACCCTCTAAGTTTGACAACTTGTTTAGCTAATTATAATAAAATAATAATAATACATTTTGCCTAAGATCAAATAATTTACGCTATGTGTGCAGGGTAACTGTTTCTCTTGGAACCAACCGAGGAGGAGTTGAAGTACGAGAATGTTGCGCACCTTTTTTGAATCGGCCGAGTGCCCTGCCTCAATTACCACCTACGAAGGCTCCAGTCCCCCGGCAGAGCCCGAATATCAATTCCGAGTGGGTGGAGTTCTAAAATGAGATCCGAGGACATGTTACTACTTTTAAAATAAAAATGTAGAGGATCTAAAAAAGGAACAAACCCGCTCCAACAAACTGTTGAGGAGGGTTCTAAAATTGTTGATGGCCAACAACGCTGATAAGCAGCAGGGTCAGGCACAGCCTGTGCCGAAGGTTGGCAGCACCGAAGAGGTTAAGGTTAAGATGACGGCGTCAGAAGCCTTCAAGACTCCTTCCCCTGACCTCGACGCCATTGCGGATATAGGGCTGCAGGCAGCAATGGAGTTCCTTACTGCCGATAAGGTGATGGCTTGGCATGAAGATGCCGAGGATCAGAAACCAAATGTAGTATTATACATGCGTATAGATGATTAGTGTGGGTCATAACGGTTATATACAATGAAGCTATTTTGTATGACATGTTCTGACAACGAACAGGCAAATATTAATTACAATGTTCACGTACAGGAGGGTGAGACGAGTGTAAGCGATGAGCGCGTCGTTGGAACAAGGGAGGAGGCCATGCCTGACGTGGAACGGTTGGTGAAAGAGGGGCAGAGGGTGAACATGTCATCCCATCACATGATCCTGTCATGATTGACAAGCACTCCAACAAGGAAACTCTTACGGATCTGGTAATACAAGGAGCATAGCCGTGACTTACAATTTATTAATTATTGGAATTATCCATATGATTAACTCGTTTAACATATGTGCTTTGTAGATCCCTAAGAAGAGGGCCAGATTATCAAGGCTTGGCCAACGGCCATCGGGTCGTAAGACTGACGTTGGATCCCCTTCGAAGAAGCCGACTGACATGAATTATGCACTCGCACGAGGTCTCGCAGATGAACCTCCTGAAGAGACGTTAGCCGAGTTCAGGGAGTGGTTCAGTAAAGGATTGTTGAAGAAGACACTTCCAGGGTAATGTTGATTAACTTAACTTGTCCGTTTTGAGTAAAATATTTGGAAGTGCATTGAAGTGTTAAAAAATGTATGCTTTGATGTTCAGTAAACGGCCTCCACGATACAGTGCAAGCATGAGACATTGACAAACCCCATGACTTCGGATGCATGGATGTAGGAAAAAAAAGCTGGTACTACGAATTAGCAATCTCCCCTGTTTGGCTATGGAACGAATAAGTACATTACATGAATTTATCTTCGGCAGCCTGTTAAGAATAATTTTATCATAACCATCATGTATATTGTTGCTGACCGTCCCATTGTACAATCCCTTGTTTATGTTATGTTAATGTAGCACGTTGATGTCGCCTTTTACTACTTGAGAAAGAAGATCAGGCAGTTCCCCGAATTGGAACAACGGAAGGTGACAACGGTTGACACGTATTTTTGTTCAAAGGTTCGTTCATTGTGGCGTCTATACCAGAGTGCACCAGACAAGTTCGATTGGGAACCTGTGAAACTTTACTCAAGATAATTGGCGTTAATGTCCAGAGTGGGCATCATGGTTTGACGTTAAAACTGTGCTAATACCAGTGCATTTTGCTGACTTAAAATTGGGTATTAGCGAAGCTCGATCTGACAAGCTGGGACATTGACGTGTACGACTCTCTGCAGCATGAAGGCCCTCACAATGCTAAGGTTCGAGAAGGAATGGAATGTTTATTAATATTCATTATTGCTGGCTAAACGCTTTTTGTTTAACTTCAAACCAAGAGAGCCTGCTGGAATTTACCCATTACCAATCACCATCATGAAAGACATCCCTCAATAATATGGGTGAGTGCAAGTTAAAATACATTTCCAAACGACTATAATGCATTTCAAAAGTTCAAGTGATTTTTACTAATCTTTGTCAATTGTGCAATAGGGTGACTGTGAGTGTTTACCATTAAATATGCTGAATGCTTGATAGAAGGGAGGGATGTCAGTTATTGGGTAATAGCTGAATGCATGAGACTATTTCGGAGTGGCTAGCATGTTTACTTGTGGATCCATGCCAAGTGAAAAATTGAAACAAATTACAAAGTGTTGACGATGTAGACAAGGACTTCGCCTGACAAAAATGTATTTTTTTCATTTCAAACATAACCATTAACTGTAGAGGAGGAATTTTTTTGTAATTTTTTATCATATTGTAATAACATATACAGTTCCAAGAGTAAGGGTTAAATTAAAAAAAAAAACGGTCACAATGGTTATGACCGGGGTGGTCATAATGGTTATGACCTAGCATTTAAAAAATATTTTTGATGAATTAAAAAAAAAAAAACTGGTCATAACGGTTATGACCGGGTGGTCATAATGGTTATGACCTTTACTAAAAAAAATAGTAAAAATGTTAGGTTATAAAAAAAAAAAGTCACAACGGTTATGACCAGGTGGTCATAATGGTTATGACCTTTACTAAAAAAATAGTAAAAAATGTTAGAATACAAAAAAAAAAAAAAAAAAAAAAAAAAACTGGTCATAACGGTTATGACCGGGTGGTCATAATGGTTTATGACCTTTACTAAAAAATGATCAAAAATTAATTAAAAAAAATTAAAAAAACCGGTCATAATGGTTATGACCGGGTGGTCATAATGGTTTGATTTTTACTAAAAAATGGTCAAAAAT
>CM046361.1:6526545-6545385 GCA_025413025.1 Ficus hispida
CTTAGGTCTGGGCCATAAACTAACTGCCTCTACCTTAGCAGGATCCACAGAAATCCCTTCTTTGGACACCACATGCCCCAAGAAATGCACCTTTTCTAGCCAAAATTCACATTTTGTGAACTTGGCATATAGCTGATGTCGTCTCAACGTCTCCATCACTACTCTCAAATGCTGCTTATGTTCTTCCTGGGACCTTGAATAAATCAAAATATCGTCAATAAAGACGATAACGAACTTATCCAAATATTCTTTGAACACTCTGTTCATAAGATCCATGAAAGCAGCTGGGGCGTTGGTCAGTCCAAACGGCATAACCAAGAATTCGTAGTGTCCATAGCGCGTACGAAAAGCCGTCTTGGAGATATCTGACTCCTTGATCTGAGCTGATGATAACCTGATCGCAGATCGACCTTTGAAAATACCACTGCTCCCCTAAGCTGATCAAACAGATCGTCTATCCTCGGGAGGGGATACTTGTTCTTGATTGTGATCTTATTCAGCTCGCGATAGTCGATACACATACGCAACGATCCATCCTTTTTCTTAACGAACAAAACAGGCGCTCCCCACGGAGAGTAACTCTGTCGGATGAATCCCTTGTCGAGCAACTCTTGTAATTGCACTTGCAGTTCTCTAAGCTCAGCTGGTGCCATGCGGTAAGGTGCTTTCGATATCGGAGCAGCTCCAGGTAGCAACTCGATCTCGAACGAAATTTCACGTTCTGGCGGAAGCCCTGGCAAATCCTTCGGAAAGATATCCACATATTCCTTAATAATGGGGACATCTTCCGGTGTTAATTCCATCTCCCGATCCTTGTCCACCATGTTAGCTAAGTACCCCTGACAGCCACTAGCTAACATTTTCCAAGCTTTCATTGCCGTAACCAATCTGGTTGTTGAGTTCCGAGACTGTCCATGGAAATTGAACTCCTCTTCATCGTAGGGATTGAAAGCCACACAACGCTTCCGGCAGTCGATCTTGGCGTTGTACTTGCCCAAGAAGTCCATCCCTAAGATCACATCGAAATCCTGAAGTCGGATCGCGATGAGATCTACATACAATTCTCTACCACAAATAATTACGGGAATATTCTGTATCCAGAAATCGGACCATAAAATTTCTCCGGATGGCAGAGAAGTTTTGAAAGGCTGCTCTAACTTATCAACACCTCTTCCTAACTTCTGGGCGAACTCTAAGGATATAAATGAGTGAGTGGCTCCAGAATCAAACAAGGCAATAGCTTCATGAGTGGTGATAGAGATCTGACCTGTCACCACGTGAGAAGTTCCTGCTTCAGCATCTCCTCTCGTGTAAGCATAGATCCTGGCTTGAGGTTCAGGAGCCTCCAATCTGCCTTGCGTGATCGAGGGTCCTTCGAGTCTGGCTTGGACTGCATGTAATTGACCGGGTGCGTTTCGGTTAGATGGTGGAGGGTTCTGGTTTTGGGGTTCTGGTTGCAGCTTCTGGCAAAATGCCCCTCCTTGCCACATAGGTAACAAACATTTGTCCCCATTCTGCATACCCCTGGATGCTTCTTTCCGCATTTGGCACACTGCGGATACTCAACGCTGTTACCATCCCTTCCCCGATTATTACTCTTCTGTGGGAAGTTTTTCTGTTGTCCCTGGCCCGTGAAATTACCCTTTCTCTTATTCTTTCCAAACTGCTTGGAATTCTGGGCAGGGCTACTGGTCTGGCCCTTCTGGTTGGTCTCAGCGTTTTGACGAGGCTGTGTCTGCTTTACCACGGCCTTTTCCTCCTTTCTGGCTTTAAAAATCTGAGCCCTAGCTTCCTTGTCCTGGTTGATCCAGTACTCAGCTCTTATCGCTCTACTGACACAATCAGATACCAGGGTAGGTGGGCTACTGCCTGCACTGACCTGCTTGGAGATGTCTGTGCGGAACATCTTCATCATCCTTCTGACCTTTTCCTTTTCATTCGGAACCAGTTCCGGCACAGACGGGCTAGTTGCTCAAATTTCTTTACGGCCTCCATAACCGTCATCGATCCCTGTCGTAAACTGGTGAACTCATCTTGCTGAGTCGCCAGTATCTCCGCGTTGTAGTACATGGCACGGAATTCGGTTACAAAATCCTGCCAGTTCATGGCCATGACATCCCGCCGCATTTGAACGGTCATCCACCAGTGCCGTGCATCTTTCTTCAAGGCAAATGAAGCACAGAGAACCTTCTCCTGTTCTGTAAGCCGCATGAAATCCAAGATAACCTGGATATCGATCAACCAATTATCGGCGGCGACTGGGTCAGTTACCCCTTCAAATTCAGGCGCCTTCATCCGCCTGAATCTCTCGTACAGCAGATCCTCCCGCACTGGCTGTACATTGTCCTGTCCTCCTGCTTGTGCCATCGGAATCTCAGCATTCCGAGGAATCTCTGGTTGGACCTCTGGAACTTGAGGTACCACTGGCGGTACCTGTTGTACTGGGGGTGGAACTTCGTTCACTTGGGGCCTCTGATTCAATTGCGCTATCTGTTCTCGCAATCTGTTAGTTTCTTGCTGCTGTTCGAGCAGCTGTCTTTGCAAATTTGCAACAATTGTCGCGAAATCCGGCTCGGGCGGATTTACTGGCATTGTTCGACGTGGGCGTACCATCCTATCATACCATTTAGAAAAGATATTATCATACTATTAATATCCTTTCTTTCATTCATCATTTATCTTATCATAATGTAATACTTAACATTACATACTTATCATAGCATTCATAGTCATAATACAGACATTGTATCTCATAACATAACATTTGTCATTCATACCATACTTTGAACTTATCTTTTGTACATTTACAAAAAGTACATCATATTTACAATAATATACGTACATATATGTTCGTCATACTGTATACACAGGGTCAAAAATATGATGGAAGTGTCTACCACTTTACCATCGTACATAAGTACAAGCCTATCTCAAAAAATAATAAGCTAGTACAAACAGTCTTAAAAGCAAAAATATATACATAATCGATCGATCTAATCCTAATCTAACTCTACAACTGTGACTACTGAGACGTCGGAGTCGGCCTCTCCGTCCTCATCGAAGATCTCCTCCGGATCCTCCTCGAAGTCATCTCCCTCCTCCGGCCACCCTCCAAACCCAGGCTCGTGCTCGGGCTCCTCCTCCTCATCATCGCTGGATAATACGATAATAGGAGGAATCGGGTCCTCGGGAACGTCCATCTCATCATCCCCGTCATAGTCATCAGCCTCGACCTCAAAGTCGACCTCATGAGCAGGTACCTCTGGCATCGGGTCGGCAGCCATCGGGTCCTCCTGGTAGGCTGGATCTGGCTCATACACCGGCTCTGGTATCTCGGCGTCCTCTACTGGCGCCTGCTGAGCCTCTGCCAAATCCGGGGCTGGCATATCGTGAATGTTAGCCTCGACTCCCAAAATAGCCTCAATCATGTGTCCAACTGACAAACCGAGCATGGGTTCAGGAATGTACTGCCGGATCTGAATAGGCAATCCGTTCCTCAGAATAACTAAGGCCTGCAGCTCGGGACTCTGTAGATACTGAGGAATGTATGGCAGCATCGACTCCTGGAATCGTCGACAATAATGGGCCATCGTCTCCTGAGGATACGCGTGCCAATCAGCTACGTAGCTGAGGTAACGAGTGTGGTGCATGTCCTCATAGATCTCAGCATCGCGGAGTACATCGCCCGCTCCCTCGCCTATCATCGGCCCGTAACGAGCCATCACTGCCGTGCGAAAATGCGGCCACGTGCGGCTCGGCAACTGACGCTCTCCAAGGATGATCCACCATATCCTAGCGTCAACAGCGAAACATCGGCTAGCCAAGGAAACCTGTAGCCGGGCCTCGATGTGGCAGGTATGGAA
Organism: Ficus hispida; assembly: GCA_025413025.1. NCBI lineage: Eukaryota > Viridiplantae > Streptophyta > Magnoliopsida > Rosales > Moraceae > Ficus > Ficus hispida. Next base: position 6,530,409 of record CM046361.1, read on the forward strand.
GATCAACTCCATATCATACAACCATGCTGCCACTGGTACCGTACGTCTCGTGCCGTCAAACATAAGCGGACACGACTGAAAGAATGACCTCGTCGCCTCTCTGTCCGCGTCGACTTGGTCCGGGTCCATATCGTCAAGTCTATCATAATATAGGCGCATAATAATTATTAATATACGAAAATAAAATTTTTTAACTTACAATGATGGCGGCGATGGCAGGCTGACTGTGAAATTTGATCGCAGGGAACCGCTCTGATACCAACTCTGTAACGACCCGCCTAGCACAGGTCGTTACCATACATACATATCGTACATACATAACTTACACAGCGGAAATTTTTTTTTTTTTTATACTGTACTTACATACGAAATATAAATGTATATCGAACATTAATTACGTTGTTTGGGTGTAAATAAAACTTATTTCATAATTACATAATATAACGAAACGCGTAGCGGTTTATTCCCACATTTCACAGTCCGCCAATCCATGCCCTCCATCTTGCATCAAGAATTATTTCCAGGCTGCTTACCTACAGCACAGACGTAAGACAGTGAGCTTTCGCTCAGCAAGTACAACTATTCTATACCGCAATTTACTTTAAATAAAACACATCACACATATCCTAACTAGCATACCACATAATCATAACTTAAGCATACATAATATAACTTATCTTAACTTATGCATGAGCCATTTATGCTTCATTATGCTTGCTTGATTAATCTTAACTTGCTTTCTTAACTTATCATAACTTATCTTGTCTTATCTGTGGGCCCCATAACGTAAGTGTTCGTACCGGGCGCGCAACTATGAATTGGTTGGGGCGGCCAAACCATTTCCAATTCAATCCATAGTTCAACCCGACCTAACGCGGGTCGGTACGACACAGGCAAATTATTTGCCATCATAACTTTCATTATCTCATACTTAATTGTATTAATTAGTGAGCATACATCGTGATATGTCACACAATTAATTTATAATCTTATCATCATAACCTATTCCATGGCATTCTAAATCATAGCATTTCAACTTTTTATAACACATAACATACCATAGCATATAACATAGCATATCATCATAGCATTTTATAACATATTCTTAACACATAATCATAGCATACTACAAAGCATGACATTTTCTATAACATTTCCTATAACTTAAAACTATCTACAACACATAAGAGATAACATTTACACTACATAGCATTTTCATCATACTTTGGCAAGTATACACAACAAAGCCCATGCTGTAGGCGGAGTTGTACTTACCTCGTTCGTAAAAGCTGTGTCCAAAAGTCGAGTTAAATCCCGTTGGGACACTTCGGCGTGCGACGTTCTGAGATTAATAAAAGTAAGGGTTAGAACTGTTGGTAATATAACCAACATTCTTATATAACCTTACTTATCTTTACATTGTCCTAATTGGTTACCTAAGTAACCCTAACCGGTTAAATCTTTAACTTAGGTTTTAAAAACAAACTTATTTCTTTAGAAAAGAATTCTTAGGTTTTGGTTTAAAAATCCTTTTGTTCAATCTTTTAAAAAAACTGAAAACCTTAAAAGGAGTCGTATAAAATTATTGACTATTGGAGACTGCCTTTGGAACAGTTTCTCAATGTCAATTTTGCAGTGTAATTACAAAAATATGCATTTTCTGTGTCAACTTTGTAAATCCTGTACAGGATTTCCATAATTCCTGTACAGTTCTCCGAAATTCATTTTCATCTTAAAATCCAGACTGAATCTGTAAAACTTGTCTTCATGAAAGTTGTAAACATTTAAAAACTCTACAACTTTTATGTTTTGGGTAAAACCCATTCTGGCGTTTTCGTGGTCAAAACCCCTGAGGAACTTGTCCTGGCCGTGCTCGGGTCCTGGGCACCTTAGGCACGGGTTTTGGTAAAAACCGAGGCCATTGGAGCCTCATTTTACAAAACTGTCCGCGTTGTCCTCTAGGAAAAACTCTACTTAAAAACTTTCATGTTTTGAGTTTCCCCTGATTCGGCCTCTAGAAGCCTCAAAAACTGTTTTTCCCGAAACTGGCCAATTTCTACCCGAGTTGGTAGTTTTCGGTTTAAAATTTCGTTTACGTCCTAAAACGTTCACCCTACCTCAACCGAACTCAGCGGGAGCCTAGAAAGTGGTCATGCAGCGTTTTCTAACGTCCAATATTCAACATGCAAATCAAATTTAGCATCAAACATAATGTACAAAACCCTAACCATTTCACAAACATCTAGCATGCAAAAATCATAACCACCAAACCATAAATCCTAACCATAACAAGCACATAGCCTATAATCTTAATTTAGGGCAGAAAATTAAAGTGAGCTTATGCTCATTACAACACATACTTAAATACATTTAAATTTCTCCAATTGAAATTTAAATGAAAGCTTAAGAATTTGGAATTTTACCTCACCTTGAATCCGAATTTTTGGATTGGCTCTTGGCTCCCCTTTTTCCCTCTCCAACAGCCGGTCCTTTGGCCAACTTGTGCACCAATTGCTCTAGTGCTCTTAAATGATGTTCTAAGTGGAAATCAACACTCAAAACTCTAAATCCCCCTTTGGATTCAACTTTTCTCTCTTGCTTTCCTCTTGCCCCACACAACCGGCCCTTGGCCTAGAATTGGGTTCCAATTTTTTTTCAAACTTCCTTGCTTGCTCTCTAAGGTAAAACCGACTATCCCTAGGCTTAAAACACACTTGGTTTTTGCAAAATTTCCTTCCTTTCACTCTTGTTGAAGTTCGGATTTGGTGGAGGAAAATTTGGCCAAAGTTTGGTTGCTTTTCTCTAATTTTTTCTTTGAATTATGGCACCCCTATTTATAGAGGTTGAAACTTCTTGAAATTGCACACTTTAGTCCTCAAAAAAATCAGAAATTGGACTTAGGGGGGGGGGGCATGTGGCCGGCCATTGCATGGCTAATGCCAACCAAATACTTTCCAATTTTTTTTTAAATGACATAATGATGTCATAATCCAAAAGGTGAATGAGGTAAGCCATTCTAAGGTTTGTTTGGCTCTTTACCTTGTTATGCAGTCCATTATTGTTTTAACACAGGTATTTCTAATACTGGATTCACTTATGCACAGTATTAGTTTACCGAACGGCAGTCCAAAATTTATCTGTGTGAAAACAAACTGTATAAAAATTTCCTTATTTCTTAAAACCCTTTTTGCCCTTTAATTCTACTTAATGTGCTTGTCTTTCTATGGTGGTTTTAAGTTCTAAACATATCATTTTATCAGTAAAAACGGCCTATACAGTATAATTCTATATTGCGGTGATTTTACTCGTACCGTCTTTTCTTTAACTTTTTGGGGTCAATTTTTGGCTTTCTCGTCCACCATTGACTTTCTTGTCGACAGGTGACTTTCTTGCCGAGATTTGACTCCCGTGGTCAACAGTTGACTTTTTGGTCAACCGTCGACGTTTTTGGTCAAACTTTGACCAACATACATTTTTGGCCATTTTCATTCCTTTTTACCTAAAAGGACGTTTTCTTGTCCTAGAAATTATTTTTGAGTCTTTTAAAGTCATAAAGACTCACAAAACATTATAAAAACCCTTAACCGGGCTTTTTCATTAATATTCTTAAGGTACAATTTGAATTTTTTTGTACAAAGAATCATAATCGATAAATAACTAGGTATTACAATAACTTACTCATTATAGTCCAAGAAGCGCATTGTTGATTTATTTTGTTTAAGTTCAACACAAATTCCTTTAAAAATTTGAAACTTAATTCAATTATACTCAAATTTAAACCTAAACTATAAAAGAAATTTATGTAGAAATCAAACAAAATGATCAATATTGTCCCTTTTAAGCTATAATGTGTAAGTACTGTGAAAAAAATTCTCTTAATTTTAATGAATTTAAGTAAAAAGGACTAAATTATCAAAAATAAGAAGTTCAATGGGTTGATTGCCAGGATAAAAAGTTTAGGGACTGAATTGTTAAATTTGAAAAGTTTAGGGGGCATTCATACAAATAAGCCTTTAATATATTAAAAATTTTGCAAGTTCTTAGGGGTAAATAGGAATTCAATAATACTTTCAGCACTATGAGTCCCAATACAATGTGGGTATGGGATTGTGAATCCCATTCCTTAATCTCCATATTTACGTAGGATACACGCAATGTCATTTCATTTCGAAGATAAATAAGATAGGCAGGTGAAAGACTGACTCTCGTTTCTCACGCCTAGTAAGTAAACTTACTTTGGAGTAGAAACATAGTTATAACATGTAACTATATATGACATGGTTTGCTGATATTTCCTATGCTTGATCCAGGTTACTGTGACACTGGCCAACTCTTTTTGGTTAATCACAACTAGTCCTCGTGCAGCCAAAAAATTGCATGACACAATGTTGCATTCTATACTGAGAGCTCCAATGGTTTTCTTCCACACAAATCCAACCGGTCGGATAATCAACAGGTTTGCGAAGGATATCAGCGATATAGATCACAATATCGCGAATATTATGAATACATTTCTGAATCAAATATGGCAGCTTCTCTCAACTTTTATGCTCATAGCAATTGTGAGCACAATATCTCTCTGGGCCATCATGCCGCTTATGATCTTGTTCTACGTCGCTTATTTGTACTATCAGGTAAGTTTGACATTCTCCGCCATTTTTCGTTCTCCAGTTTTCTCTCATTCTAATACTATTGGATGTTTTCTCATCACTAGGCACCTAGGACTCTGTAATTCTAGAATTTATGGCGATTTTGATCTATTTTGATATCAAAATGTTATCAAGGCAAACGATTGTGACCATCATGTGCGTACAGAGAACGGCCCGAGAAGTGACGCGCATGGACTCTATTACCAGATCTCCTATTTATGCACAATTTGGGGAAGCACTGAATGGTTTGTCGAGCATTCGCGCATACAAGGCACATGATCGGATGGTGTCTATAAGTGGGAAGTCCGTGGATAATAACATCAGAGTTGCCCTCACAAAACTTAGTTTGAGCTGTTGGCTCTCGATAAGATTGGAAACATTAGGAGGTCTTATGATTTGGTTGATAGCAAGCTTTGCGGTTTTGCAAAACGGAAGAGCAGACAAACAAGTGGAATTCGCAGCCACAATGGGTCTACTCCTTAGTTATACTCTAGACATCACAAATTTGTTCAATGATGTACTTAGACAAGCAAGTAAGACTGAGAATAGTTTAAACGCCGTTGAGCGTATTGGAACATACATCGATTTGCTTCACGAGGCTCCACAAATAATCGAGAGCAATCGTCCCCCACCGGGATGGCCTTCGTCTGGAACTATTGAATTTGAGGGTGTTGCCCTGCGCTACAGGCCTGGACTTCCTCCAGTTCTACATGGATTGTCCTTCAAAATCTCGTCAAGTGAAAAGGTTGGAATAGTTGGAAGAACTGGCGCTGGGAAATCTAGCATGCTTAATGCGTTGTTTCGAATAGTCGAAATAGAGAAAGGAAGAATCTTGATTGACAGTTGTGATATATCTCAATTTGGACTTTCAGATTTGAGAAAAGTCCTTAGCATCATACCACAATCACCTGTCCTTTTCTCAGGTATTCAATTTTAAAGAGTGATTTTCATCACTTAATTAACTTGCATATTTTACCCGAATATTCTTATTTATAGTAACCTACAATAATCTATATATATATATATATATGTGCATTTATATTCTAGAAAAAAATAGTGCTAAGAGCATACATATATCCCAAGAAGTAAGCTAGCTTCTTAAACATAAAACATCAGTTACATGAACTGATTAGCTAACATACCACTTCTTTTTTCAATATGTTGTAAAGAAAACTGAGATTATTTTATACTATTGTGTGTAGGAACTGTGTGGTTTAATCTTGATCCTTTCGGCGAGCATAATGATTCTGATCTCTGGGAGGCGTTAGAGAGAGCGCATCTTAAAGATGTCATTAGAAGAAACCCTCTTGGTCTGGATGCAAAGGTACATATACTTGACATTCCCTCGTTAACTTTAGTAAGGATATTTGAATCAACTACTTTTATCAAAAGAATCATCTAACATAACTGCAAGTCCGTCTTGAAAGTTTCTTCAATCTTTTTGATCGACGCGTATGATTAAAATAGTCGAGGAGCCCATAGACGTTGAAGTTATATGAAATGTTATCTGTCTCTACTTTTGTCAAGGTTCTTGAAGGAGGAGAGAATTTCAGTGTTGGGCAAAGGCAACTAATAAGTCTTGCGAGAGCATTGTTACGGAGATCAAAGATACTTGTTCTTGACGAAGCAACATCAGCCGTTGATGTTGCAACTGACGCTCTTATCCAGAAAACCATTCGCGATGAATTCAAATCACGCACAATGTTAATCATTGCTCATAGATTGAATACCATCATTGACAGTGACCGAATTCTTGTTCTTGACGCTGGTCAGGTAAGCTTATAGTACCTTTCTAATTCTTCAACATCATATCTTTTCTTGCAAATTAATCAAGTCAAGTAATTTGTAACAAATATGTTTGGTTCTGTTTTAAGCTGATAAAGATCCTAATAACTTTAGATTTATCATCTAGTCATTATTTAATTAGAAGTATATGTTATTGTGGTAGTTTCACGTTATTAGATTCTATATCTTCCATCTTCATGTTGGGCCTACATTAGAATCATTATGAATCGAGTATTCTCAACCTCGCATTTCAGGTTCTAGAGTATGATCCCCCAGAAAAACTCATGTTGAATAACGAAAGTGCATTCTCTAGAATGGTTATGAGTACAGGCCCTGCAAATGCCGAGTACTTGTGTAGCTTAGTGCTTCGAGATAAACACGACAAGATAGATAGCGAAGAAGCCTTGCAGTTGGTTGGCCAGAGGAGACGGATAGCATTGTCGCGTTGGAGCATTGCTGCTGAGCATGCGCTAGCTCTTTCCCTTGCTGCTTCACGGAATGAACTTCAACGGTCGAATGTTGACGAAAACAACAATATTCTGATGAAAACAAAGGATGCAGTCATAACATTGCAAGGAGTTCTGGAGGGAAAGCATGACCGGAATATAAACGAAATGCTAAATCATTTTCGGGTCCCAATAGATAGGTGGTGGTCATCTCTCTACAAAATAGTTGAAGGTATATCTCTAAATCACTATGCATTTTCAGTTCCAACATGGATTAAACAAGATGTCAAGAAATGAAATAACCTGGAATAGAATGAAAAGAAAAAGGATCCACACATGCTTACTTGTCGATTTTGAGTTTGAGGCCTTCGTATTTTCATTTGGACATGTAGGATTTATTCATTTATTTATCTTTTTGCTATGAAAATAGTAGGACCTTCAAAACCTATAGTTTGCCTATTCTCTTCTTAGAGGTCCGAGCACATCTTCTTGTCCACAAGTTGCCTAGAAATTCCAAGTGGGGCAGAGCCATCCATGGCTGAATGAGATCTTTCGTCTAGTCAACTTTTTATTTTATCAATTTTATCTGTAAAAAGTTTACATTTTTCTCACTTTAAATACTAAAGATTGATTATATATGTCAATACAAGTCTTCTTAAAAATCGTACACTGAAACAATAGGCTGACTCTACAGTTGTTCCCAAAAGTTTTTTTTCACTTAATCTCCAGTTCATCATATTCTCTCACAAAAAGAGTTTGATATCCTTGAAATTGCGAATTTTCTTGTGAGAAAAGGATTCAATATTTTCATTCCATTCATCTTGAAGAATGATGGCATAGTAAGCTTGTTCAATTTGGTGCCTGAAATTAAAAAAAAAAAAAGAAAAGAAAAGAAAAGGAGCTCTTTAAACATGTAAATTTATTTGGTTTTTAATCCAAATTCTCATCAGATAGTGGGTTTTTTTTTTTTTTTTTTTTTTTTTTTTCAGGTCTTGTGTAATACCTGATTTTCTTATGTCTGAACGATTCTATGTATAAATTTACATTGAACCGTAAAGGTATTTATGGAAAAAGCCCAGTTAAGGGTTTTTAATTATGTTTTGTGAGTTTTATGACTTTATAAGACTCAAAAATGGTTATGTATTTAAGAAAACGACCTTTTAGGTGATAAGGAACAAAATCGTGAAATTTTACAAAAAGTCAAAGTTTGACCAAAACCGTCGCGGTTGACCAAAAGTCAACTGTTGACCATGAAAGTCAAAACTTGACAAGAAGGTCCCTAATTGACAAGAACGTCGATGGTTGACCCGAAAAGTTTAAGAAATGACTTTATGTTTAGATATTGATCTGTATAAATTGCACCGGGTAAACCCGTGCCTTTTTGCAGATAAAAAGTTATGTTTAAGACATGAGAACCACCTTAGAAAATCAAGCACATTAAGTTGAAGCTTAGGGCAAAAGAGTTTGACGAACTAAGAAAAATTTCATACCGTCCAGTATTACGCGGATGAATTTTGGACTGCAGTTCGGTAAACCAATACTGTGCATAAGTGTAACCAGTATTGAAAATACCTGTGATGACTTAAATATGGACTGCTTATTAGCAAAAGAGCCAAACAAGCTTAAGCTTTGGCTTACCTCATCACCTTTTTGATTTTGACATCATTAAGTGATTTAAGGAAAAATTGGAAAAAATTAGTTGGCATCCACCTTAGCCCATGGCCGGCCACATGCCCCCTCCAATGTCCAATTTTCTGATTTTTTGAGGACTAAAATGTGCAATTATGAGAAGTTTCCAACCTCTATAAATAGGGGTGGCCTTTGTTCACAATTAAAGAGAAAACTTAGCCAAACTCTTGCATTTTTTCTTCACAAAAATCCGGACTTAAGGGAGAAGAGAAAGGCAAGAAAAATTTGCAAAACTAAGAGTGTGTAGGGCTTAGAGTGGTCGGATTCAAGGTGGGAACCAAGCCAAAAAGTTGGGAAAAATTTTAGAACCCATTTCCCTAGCAAGGCCGGTTCTAGGGGGGGGAGGAACCAAGCTAGGAGGCAGCCGGATTTTGGTGTTAGAGGCAGCCAACTTTGTGTCTTTTGGTGGCTGAACTTAAGGCAAGAAAGGCAGCAATTTTGCACTTGCCAATCACCAAATCAGCCGGTGATTTGAGACGGAGGAAGGAAGCCGAAATCTTAGCTCACCGAGCCTAACCGAGTAAGGTAAAAACCTTAACCGATCAAGTTTCATTTAAATTTCATATGGTGAAATTTAAATGTATTTAAGCTATGGTTTGTAAGGGTATAAGCCCACTTTTAAATTCTGCTCTAGTTGGTAAATTATGTGCATGTGCTTGATTTGTTTAAGCTTAGGGTTTGGTGGTTCATTTATGTGCATATTGTGCATGATAAGTGTTTGATTGAATGCTTAGGGTTTTGTAGGATTATGATTTACGTTCAATTTGGCTTGCATGTTGAAATTTGAACGTTAGAAACGTTATGCACGTCTGATTTAGGCTCCCGATGAGTTCGGTTGAGGTAGGGTGGACGTTTTAGGACGAACACGAAATTTTAAACCGAAAACTGTCAACTCGGGTGGGAACTGACCAGTTTCGGGAAAAACAGTTTTTGAGGCCTTTAGAGGCCGAATCAAGGAAAACTCAAAACATGAAAGTTTTTAAGTAGAGTTTTTCCTAGAGGACAACGCGGACAGTTTTGTAAAATGAGGCTCCAATGGCCTCGGTTTTTACCAAAACCCGTGCCTAAGGTGCCCAGGACCCGAGCACGGCCAGGACAAGTTCCTCAGGGGTTTTGACCACGAAAACGCCAGAACTGGGTTTTACCCAAAACATAAAAGTTGTAGAGTTTTTAAATGTTTACAACTTTCATGAAGACAAGTTTTACAGATTCAGTCTGGATTTTAAGATGAAAATGAATTTCGGAGAACTGTACAGGAATTATGGAAATCCTGTACAGGATTTACAAAGTTGACACAGAAAATGCATATTTTTGCAGTTTCACTGCAAATGGACATTGAGAAACTGTTCCAAAGGCAGTTTCCAATAGTCAATAAATTTATAAGTTTCGTTTTAAGATTTTCAATCCTTAAAATTAAACAAAAGGGTTTATATACCAAAAATTAAGGTTTTCATTTCTAAAAATGAGATTTTAAAACTAAAGTTGAAAACAACCTGAATAGGGTTACCAAAGTAACCAGTTAGGATAACGTAAAAATAAGTAAGGGCTTATAACTAAGGTTATAAAAGAATGTTGGTTATACTACCAACAGTTCTAACCCTTACTTTTATTTAATTTCAGAACGTTGTACGACGAGGTGTCCCAGCGGAACCTAACTCCACGATTGGACACCGCATTCACGAACGAAGTAAGTACAACTCCGCCTACAACATAGGCTTATTGTGAATACTTGCCTAAGTATGATTGCTAGTTATGAATGCTACATGCTACATGCTTAGTGTTATAGATTAGCTTAGGAATGCTATGATTTTATGAACGTATGTCAAGTATGCTATGATTCTATGTTATGAACGTATGTTTTGTATGCTATGGTCTATAGAAGCATGATTAAGGTTAAGTTATGTTAAGATTAATTGAGTGAAACATCACGATGCATGTTCACTAATTAACAAATAAAAGATTAAGTTATGATGGCAAGCAATTGCCTGTGTCGTACCGACCCGCGTCAGGTCGGGTTGAGCTATGGCAAGAGTAAGTCCATAGAGCGCGCCCGGTACGAACACTCATGTTATGGGGCCCAAAAGTAAGGTTAAGTTAAGAAAGTTATGAAGAGATAAGAGAGCATAAAGAAGCATAAACGGATCATGCATACGATATGTCAAGTTATGTTATGAAATGTTATGCCATGTTATGATTAAGAAAGGTTATGAAATGGTATGCCATGTTATGTTACCCCATGTTATATTAGGTTAGATTATGCTGTGTTTTTAATATTGCGGTATTAATAGTTGTACTTGCTGAGCTTTCGCTCACTGTCTTACGTCTGTGCTGTAGGTAAGCAGCCTGGAAATAATTCTTGATGCAAGATGGAGGGCATGGATTGGCGGACTGTGAAATGTGGGAATAATGCCGCCACACGTTTTGTTATTATGTCAAGATTTTAGAAGCTTTAATTATACCTACACAACGTTTTAATTATTCAGTATAATTATTTATGTAGGTGCGTATATATATTTATACGGCTTATAAAAAAAAAAAAATATTCCGCTGTTTTACGTATAAGTACGTAAGTATGTATGTATGTATGTACGGTAACGGCCTGTGCTAGGCGGGTCGTTACAGAGTTGGTATCAGAGCGGTTTCCTGCGACTAAATTTCACAGTCAGCCTGCCATCGCCTCCATCATTGTAAGTTAAAATTTTATTTTCATATGTTAATAATTATTATGCGAATATGTATGATTAGATTTACGATTATGGACCCGGCACCCGTAGAAGAGGACCGACGCGCGGTTTCAGTGTTCTACGAGTCACGGCCTCTACTATTCGATGGAACACCCCGGACGGTGGCATTATCGGTCTGGTTCTACGATCTGGAGGGGATTTTCCTCCTTTGCCACATAGAGGCACATCTACATGTTTCATTGGCCAGTCGATGTTTGGCAGCCGATGCACGGTTATGGTGGATGACGATCGGCGAGGGGACGTTACCTGCTCGTACATGGGCACATTTTCGTGTCTGCATGACTAACCGCTATGGACCGGTGCTGGACGATGGGATAGACGAGCATTATCGAGATCCCAATATTTATCGGGAGATGCAGCACGAGCGATATTACATTATGGCCAATTACTGGCGAGCGTACCCCCACGAGCCGATGGACCATTACTGTCGGAGGTTCCAGCAGGCTATGTTGCCTCTCATCCCCATGGACATACCAAACCCAGGATTACGATCTTTAGTGGTCCTGCGGAATGGATTGCCTGCACAGATCCGTCAGCATACGCCCATACCAACGCAGATCATGTCAGTGGCCCATATGATTGAGTACATATTAGCTGCGGAGATCCTTGCACAGGACCCACAGGCCGATGCTCACGTAGCAGAGCATGAGGTACCAGTCGATGACGCCGAGATGCCCGAGCCGGTTTACGAGCCGGAGCCGATATATGAGCCAGAGCCCGCTTATGAGCCCGACCCGGTCGACCAGGAGGATCCAATACCCGACCCGGTACAGGAGGCCGAGGATGATGGTTATGATGCCGATGAGGAGATGGATGCTCCCGAGGACCCTCTGATCATCGTTATATCTAGCGATGACGAGGACGATGACGAGGAGCCCGATCACGAGCCAGGGTTCGGAGGATGGCTCGACGAGGGAGATAATTTTGAGGAGGATCCCGAGGAGATCCCAGACGATGACGGAGAGGACGACTCTGATATCTCCACCGTTACGGTAGCAGAGTTAGATTAGGCTCAGATCACGTGTATATGTATATGTTTAGAGACTGATGTACTAGCTTATTTTATTTTGATATTAGGCTTGTACTTTTGTACGATGGTAAAGTGGTAGACACTTCCATCTCAAAGTTTTGACTTTGTATATGTATAAGAAATGTAAATGTGATAATGTAAGTATGATATGCATGATGTAAAGAAAAGTAATTACAAGTTAAGTAAATATGATGTACTTTTTGTGAGTTTACAAAAAGACAGTTTACAAGAAAAATATATGAAATAGCAAGTTATGAATGATATGATATGAATGTGATGAATGTTTATGATACGATATGATAAGTATATTATATTATGATATGACCATATTGTAATATAATATGTTAAGATATGAATGCAAAGAAAGGATATTAATGGTTAGTAATATCTTTTCTTATGATTTAAATAGGAATTTAAAAATGGTTCGCACGCGAAAAGCTGCACAAGTAAACCCACCTGCGCCAGATCTAGCAACCGTTGTAGCGAATTTACAACGACAGTTGCTCGAGCAGCAACAAGAGACAAACCAGCTGAGAGAGCAGCTAGCTCAGTTACACCAGAGACCCCAGGTCAACGAGGTTCCCTTACCCGCGGAGCAAGTACCTCCAGTGGCACCTCCAGTGCCCAATGTTCCGCGACATGCTGAGGTACCAGTAGCACCTGCTGGGGTACCGGCAGATCCGCCTCCGGCAAGAAAGGATTTGTTATATGAGAGGTTTAGGCGGATGAAAGCGCCTGAATTTGAGGGAACAACAGACCCAATAGCCGCAGACAACTGGTTGATAGACATCCAAGTTATCCTAGACTTTATGCGGCTTACTGAACAGGAGAAAGTCTTATGTGCTTCTTTGCTCTTAAGAAGGACGCGAGACACTGGTGGATAACCGTTCAGATGCGTAGGAACGTCATGACAATGAGCTGGCAGGATTTTGTGACTGAGTTTCGTAGTATGTACTACAACAGAGAAGTCCTTGCCGCTCAACAGGACGAATTCACCAGCTTCAAGCAAGGGTCTATGACGGTGATGGAAGCCGTTAAAAAGTTCGAACAGCTAGCACGCTTGTGCCCGGAGCTGGTACCGAACGAGACAGAGAAGGTTCGGAGAATGATGAAGATGTTCCGGACCGACATATCCAAGCAAGTTAGTGCAGGAAGCAGCCCACCTACCCTGGTATCCGACTGCGTGAGCAGAGCAATACGAGCTGAATATTGGATCAACCAGGACAAAGAAGCAAGGGCGCAGTTTTACAAGGCCAAGAAGGAAGAAAAGGCCGTTTCTAAGCAGACCCAGCCCCGTCAGAGTGCTGAGGCCAATCAGAAAGGTCAGAATAATAACCCTGCTCAAAGTTCCAAACAGTTTGGGAGGAACAAGAGAAAGGGAAATTTTTCTGGACAGGGCCAGCAACAAAATTACCCTCAGAAGAAGATCAACAGGGGAAATGAGGGTAATAACTCTGACTACCCGGTATGTACAAAGTGCGGGAGAAAACATCCGGGCGTTTGCAGAATGGGGACTAATGAGTGCTATCTGTGCGGAAAGGAGGGACATTTTGCGAAGAACTGCAATATGAATAAGCAAGGCCAGAACCCTCCGTACCAGAACAGGAACCCAAACAGTCAGCTTCATGCGGCCCAGACTAGATTAGAAGGACCTTCCATAGGCCAAGGAAGATTAGAAGCTCCTGAGCCTCAAGCCCGAATCTACGCCTATACAAGGGGAGATGCGGAAGCAGGCACTTCACATGTGGTGACAGGTCAGATCTCTATCACCACTTATGAAGCAATTGCCCTGTTTGATTCTGGTGCCACACATTCCTTTATATCAGTGGAGTTCGCCCAGAAATTAGGAAGAGGTGTGGATAGATTAAGCCAACCTTTTAAGACCTCCTTGCCATCCGGAGAGGTTTTGTGGTCCAATTATTGGATACGAAATACCTCCGTGATTATCTGTGGCAGAGAACTGTATGTAGATCTCATCGCAATCAAGCTACAGGATTTCGATGTGATCTTAGGTATGGATTTCCTTAGCAAGTACAACGCTAAGATCGACTGTCGAAAGCGTTGTGTGATTTCAACCCTTTTGGCGAGGAAGAGTTCAGTTTCTACGGACAAGCTCGGAACTCAACGACCAGATTGGTTTCGGCTATGAAAGCTTGGAAGATGTTAGCTAATGGCTGTCAAGGGTATTTAGCTAACATGGTGGACAAAGAGCACGAAATGAAGCTAACACCGGAAGATGTACCTGTTATCAGGGAGTATGTGGATATCTTCCCGGAAGAGCTACCAGGGCTTCCACCGGAACGCGAAATTTCATTTGAAATTGAGCTAATGCCCAGAGTTGCTCCAGTATCGAAGACGCCTTACCGTATGGCACCTGCTGAACTTAGGGAACTCCAAGTACAACTACAAGAACTGCTAGATAAAGGATTCATCCGACAGAGTTACTCTCCATGGGGAGCACCTGTGCTATTCGTGAAGAAAAAGGATGGATCTCTACGTATGTGCATCGATTATCGCGAGCTGAACAAGATCACCATCAAGAACAAGTATCCTCTTCCAAGGATTGACGATCTGTTTGATCAACTCAGAGGAGCAAAGGTGTTTTCGAAAGTCGATCTACGATCTGGCTATCAT
>CM046361.1:6545485-6570852 GCA_025413025.1 Ficus hispida
GAGTTCAGGGCTATGTACTACAACAAGAGAAGTCCTGGCTGCCCAGCAGGACGAACTCACTAGTTTCACTCAAGGGTCCATGACAGTGATGGAAGCTGTCAAGAAGTTCGAGCAATTGGCCCGGTTGTGCCCGAACTTAATTACCAGTGAAACTGAGAAAGTGCGGTTGATGATGAAGATGTTCCGCACGGATATTGCCCGTCAAGTGAGTGCTGGAGACAGTTCCCTGTAACAGTGTCGGACTGTATTGAGAGAGCCCTGAGAGCCGAGTATTGGATCAACAGAGATAAGGAGGCCAGAGCCCAATTTTACAAGTCCAAGAAAGAAGAAAAAGCTCTAGTCAAGACGAACCAGTCTCGTCAATCCACGGAAGCTAAGCCACAAGCCCAGGCCAGCAACCCCAATGCACAAGGTTCCCGACAACCCGGAAAGAACAAGCGGAAGGGGAATTTCAACAACCAGGGACAGCAGAGAAATTTCCCCCAGAAAAGGAACAACCAGGGCAACGAGAGGGACAAAAATAGTTACCCCCAGTGCAACAAGTGTGGTAAAAAGCATCGGGTGTCTGCCGTCAGGGACCAACACTTGCTATGTCTGCGGCAAGGAAGGGCACTACGCGAGAAGCTGTCCTCAGAACGCACAGCAGCAGTACCAGCCCTATCCGAACAGAAACTCCCAACACCAGCAATTACATGCTGTCCAAGCTACACTCGAAGGTCCATCGATTGCCCAGGGTAGATTGGAGGCACCCGAGCCACGGGCCAGGATCTATGCTTATACAAGGGGAGATGCAGAAGCGGGCACCTCCAACGTGGTGACAGGTCAGCTTTCTATCGCCACCTATGATGTAATTGCCCTATTTGATTCTGGCGCTACCCACTCGTTCATATCGATGGAGTTCGCTCAGAAGCTACGCAGAGTCGGGAGTAGAGTAGAGCAAACCTTTTCAGCATCTTTGCCATCGGGAGAAGTTTTGTGGTCCAACTTTTGGATCCAAAATGTTCCTATTAGGATCAATGGCAGAGAATTACTCGCAGATCTCATCGCAATCAGGTTACACGATTTCGATGTGATCTTGGGGATGGACTTCTTAGGCCGTCACAACGCAAGGATCGACTGTCGAAAGCGTAACGTCACGTTCAGCCCCTGCGATGATGAGGATTTCAGTTTTCAAGGACAGTCCCGACGTTCCACCACAAAGCTCATCTCCACAATGAAAGCTTGGAAAATGATAGCCAATGGATGCCAGGGTTATTTGGCTAATTTGGTGGACAAGGAGCAAGAAGAATGACACCGGAAGGAGTTCCTATTATTAGGAATTATCTGGACATCTTTCCACAGGATCTACCCGGACTTCCACCGGAGCGTGAGATTTCCTTCGAGATCGAGTTGCTACCTGGAGCTGCACCAGTGTCAAAAGCGCCGTACAGAATGGCACCGGCCGAGCTAAGAGAACTCCAAGTACAGTTGCAGGAGTTACTCGACAGAGGATTCATCCGACCAAGCCACTCTCTATGGGGAGCACCTGTCCTGTTCGTTAAAAAGAAGGACGGATCGTTGCGCATGTGCATCGACTACAGAGAATTGAACAAGCTGACGATCAAAAACAAATACCCACTGCCCAGGATCGATGATTTGTTCGATCAGCTTAGAGGAGCAGAAGTGTTCTCCAAAGTGGACTTGCGATCAGGTTATCACCAACTTCGAATCAAGGAGTCGGATGTGTTCAAGACAGCTTTTAGGACGCGCTATGGGCATTACGAGTTTTTAGTAATGCCATTCGGATTGACAAACGCCCCAGCTGCATTCATGGATCTCATGAACCGAATCTTCAAGGAATACTTGGACAAATTTGTCATCGTTTTTATCGACGACATTTTGATCTACTCAAGATCCAAAGAGGAGCACGAGCAGCACCTCAGACTGGTAATGGAAATGTTAAGGCGACATCAGTTATATGCCAAATTCACGAAGTGTGAATTTTGGCTGGATAAGGTTCACTTTTTGGGGCATGTAGTATCAAAAGAGGGAGTTTCCGTAGATCCAGCGAAGATTGAAGCGGTTAGCTCATGGCCGACCCCCAGAAACGTTACTGAGATAAGAAGCTTCCTAGGGCTCGCTGGATACTATCGACGCTTCGTAGAGGGATTCTCCAGGATAGCAGCACCCCTCACGGCCCTCACCAGGAAGGACAAAAAGTACGAATGGACTCCAAAGTGCGAGGAAAACTTCCAGAAGCTGAAGAGAAAGTTGACATGTGCCCCGGTGCTCATCATTCCTAATGTTGATGCAGGAAATTTCGTAATCTACAGTGACGCTTCTAAGATTGGATTAGGAGCCGTTCTGATGCAGGACGGAAAGGTGGTAGCCTATGCATCAAGACAGCTGAAAAATCATGAACAGAATTATCCTACGCACGATTTGGAGCTAGCAGCAGTGGTCTTCGCACTTAAGATATGGAGACATTATTTGTATGGAAACAAATGTGAGATCTACACAGATCACCAGAGCCTCAAGTATATTTTTACTCAAAAGGAGCTGAATATGAGGCAGAGAAGATGGCTGGAGTTAGTAAAGGATTATGACTGCGAAATCCTTTACCACCCTGGAAAGGCCAACAGGGTAGCCGATGCGCTAAGTAGGAGATCAGTAGGCACACTGATGTCCATTGAAGCACTTCCCAAGGCATTGCAGAAAGAGATCAGTAATTATCAACTGGAAATAATCACCGGGAGATTGGATTCACTGACTCTTCACTCAGATTGCTGGATAGAATCAAGGCGTATCAGGGAGAAGATTCCTCGTTAAGAAAGGCGCGACTCGCTGATCAGGACAGCAAAGATTTTACGACTTCTACAGACGGAATAATCCACTTCAAGAGACGGATTTGGGTTCCAAAAGTAAAGGATTCAAAGGAACAAATCCTAAAAGAAGCACACCAGACGCCATACTCTGTACATCCCGGAGCTACCAAGATGTACAAGGACCTCAAGGAGACATACTGGTGGCCCAACATGAAGAATGACGTGGCAGAATTCGTATCAACTTGCTTAACTTGTCAGAAAGTTAAGGCAGAGCACCGACATTCCGGAGGCGAACTACAGAAAATTGAACTCCCAGAATGGAAATGGGAGCAGATTACGATGGATTTCGTAGTGGGATTGCCAAGGACGACAAGTGGGAACGATACAATTTGGGTCATTGTCGACAGATTGACCAAATCAGCCCATTTTATCGCCATCAAAGCCACCTTTTCAGTAGAAAAATTGGCCGAACTCTACGTAAATCAAGTCGTCAAGTTGCACGGAGTGCCAAGATCGATCATATCCGACCGTATGGGCGTTTTACTTCGCGTTTCTGGACCAGTGTTCATATGGCAATGGGGTCGAGATTGAAGTTCAGCACTGCATTTCACCCTCAAACCGATGGTCAATCGAAAAGAACTATCCAGACACTTGAAGATATGTTGCGATCGTGTGTCTTGGACTTCAAAGGAAATTGGGATCAGAAGCTTCCGTTGATCGAATTCTCGTACAACAACAGCTATCACTCTTCGATTGATATGGCACCGTTCGAAGCATTGTATGGGAGAAAGTGCAGATCGCCAATTAATTGGCAAGAAGTCGGCCAGAAGCAGCTACAAAAGACAGACTTCATCAGAAAGACCTCCGAGGATATCCAGAAAATCAAACGAAGGCTCGACATTGCTTTCAGTCGACAGAAAAGTTACGCTGATAAACGTCGCAGACCTTTGGAATTTCATTTTGGGGACGCAGTCTTCATAAAGATTGCTCCGATGAAGGGAGTAATGAGGTTCGGTAAGAAAGGAAAGTTGAGCCCGCGCTACACAGGACCCTTCGAGATCCTGGAAAGGGTTGGGAAGGTCGCGTACAGACTTGCTTTACCGCCAGAGCTATCAGCAGTGCACGACGTTTTCCACGTTTCGATGCTCAAAAAGTATATCTCCGACCCTTCCCACATACTTCATCAGGAGCCGGTAGAGGTTCAGACCGACATGACATACGAGGAGAAACCTGTCAGAATCCTCGATAGGGAAGATAAGGTCCTGAGGAACCGAACGATTCCTATGGTCAAGGTTTTGTGGAAGAATCATGCCGTTGAAGAAGCGACATGGGAAGTCGAGAACGACATGAGAAGAAACTACCCCGAATTGTTCTGATTTTCGAGGACGAAAATTTTTAAGGGGGGTAGATTGTAACACCCGAATTTCTTCGGTACATATTTTATAGAAATTTCGTGTAAATGTTTACCGTAATCGCTATTTCATGCGGAAGTTCGTTTTAGAACTTAAATTGTTAAACGAGTTCTTAAGATTTATTAAGACTCAAAAACAAATTGCTTGAACTCGCAAAAGACCTTTATGAGTGAAGGAGGTCGTATTTGCACATTTCAAGACAAGTCGACGTTGACCATTAAGTCGGTTAGACCGAAACGGTCGAAAACGTCAAACAAGAGTATTTTTTTTTAAGATCACAGTATAAGTGAAATTACTGCTAAAAACTCATTTCGTAATCAAGATGAGTTTTAATAAGAATGGAAATCACCTTAGAAAAATCAAGCATACTAAGCTAGAGTTCAGGGCGAAAGGATTCGGAAATTTATGAGAAAAGATTTTCCGATCGAGTTTTTCACGGATCGAAAATTTTAATGCAATGTAAATTTCGATACTGAGTATTTAAGTAAATCAGTATTAAAATTTATTGCAATGTGTTGAAATTACATAATTTTTCAAAAAGATTGAACCAAACAAGCCTTTAAGCTTAATTACATCACAATTAAGCTAAGTTAGGATTTAATCCTCCACACACATGGACCAATGAGCTTGTGACACCTCATCTATGGGTTGTCAACCACTCTTCCATTTCTTCCCCTCTAGCAGCCGGCCACTCATGTCCTTGTGAGCAATAGCTTGCAAAAATTGGAGGACCAATTAGCAAGTTTTGAACCAAATTTGCCTTGGAAAAGAAAGCCTAGGATTTTCCCTAGCTAGAGACACTATTTGTAGGGATTTCAAACCCCAAAGTTCAGCAGCCCTTAACCCCATGTTCAGCCATACCATTCGGCATTTCACTCCAAGAAATCCGAGAGAGAGAGAGAGAGAGAGAGAGAGAGAGAGAGAGAGAGAGAGAGCTAAGAAAAACCAAGAAAGATCAAGCCAAAAAAAAGTGGTGAAGAACCTCCCTAAAGCCTCGGTTTTTGGTGAGTTCAAAGGTAAGATTTTGGGCATTTCTCTTCTCTTTTCTAAGGTTGGTTGGGAGAGGAAGTTAACAAAATTTTTGTGACCATTTTTGAGGTCCAAACCGTGCACATTGGAGACAAAATTTCGATTAGGATCAAGCTAGGAACAACCGGATTTCTTTGAGGTAAAAATCCGAACCTTGCTCTAGTTCTTGGTTCAAATTTTTGGTTCATTTTCTCAAGGATTTTACCATGTATTTCAAGCACAAAAGTTGTAAGAGCTTGAGCTCATAATTTTCGGTTTTGGCCCTAAAT
This sequence comes from Ficus hispida, assembly GCA_025413025.1. Taxonomy (NCBI): domain Eukaryota; kingdom Viridiplantae; phylum Streptophyta; class Magnoliopsida; order Rosales; family Moraceae; genus Ficus; species Ficus hispida. The sequence goes on from CM046361.1 coordinate 6,551,000, forward strand.
AGCTTAGGTTATATTTTTATGCTTGATTTAGGTTTTTGAAGTGATTATTTTGCATGTTTGGTTGGAGTAATGCTCTATGATTTTTGTGTGCTAGAGATGCATGCTAGGGTTTATATTTAAGGGTTTCATGCCTCTATTGTGTTTATCAAATTTTTAGATGCATGTTCTAGGGTTTGTATGATGTTTGGTTGAGTTTTGTTGTATGTATGTTTCTCTCTCAAAACCATGGACCAAAGGGAGGTCTCGGCCTTGAGTTGAATCCGAAGCATGGGATTTAAAATTTTATGTGTATGAGGGACATTAGAAGACGTGCATGTGTTATTAGGTCCCGCATTGGGCGGTCGAGCTAGAGCAACGTATAGGGACGTAAAATTTGGACTAACACCAAAACTGCTCTCGGGTCCAACACCCGGCAGCTCGGAAAAGTAGGATTTACAGGTCCTTAGAGGCCGAATGGGTAAAAACTTAAAACACGAAAGTTGTTCGTTAGGGTATTTCCTAGGGGACACCATGGACAGATTTTAAAAATAAGGCTTCAATGGCCTTTGTTTTGAAGAAAAACCGAGAACTGGTCAGGGTGATCAGGTTCCAGCGATTCACATATGTTCAAACAAAAACTGGTATTAACTGAGCCAGAATCAGAAAATGTTCAAAACATGAAAGTTTTAGATCTTTTTGTTGGCTATAACTTTCGTGAAGAAAGTGTTTCCAAATTCGTTTTACATTTTAAGTTATGAATTTTCAAACAAAATCCGCGCAGTGAGCAAAATCTCATGCACGGGATTCTCTAGACCAATGACTAGGAAAAACGTTTTTTTTTTACTTGCAAACATCATTTTCAAACCCGAAAACCGTTCCAAAGGCGGTTTTCGATCCCCTAATGTTTTATAGAAATGTTTTCAAGTGTTTTGTAATTTTCAAGACAAGTTTGGGTGCTATTCACCAAACTTACGTAAATAAACAAGAAAAATGACATCTTAAACAAGTTCAAGGTTTTCAAGATTAAAATGAAAAAAGATACTGCGTTAGTAGCCGAAAAATTATTTCGAGTTACTAGGGCCTTGCCCAAGCCCAGAATTAACTATACGGATTGAGGTTTAAGTTAAGATTATAATCCTCTACATGAACCCTTAATTAACATTTCCGTTGTGGGTTACGCTGTGTGACCCGTTTGCTTGTGTTAGAAGAGGGTCTTATAACCGAAAAATATTTATGTTGGTTTAATCCGACATTAAACGATTTTAGAATAGAGACCTCACGTATAAACATCCATGGGCAGGAGGTGATCTGCGAGCGTGCTCGGGAAAGGAAAGTCGATCACGCGAACAACAAAGATAAAGTAAGTACAACGCCACCTACAGCATAGGCTAGAGTTGTATGTTTACTTAACATGCTTACTTTACACTGTTTAAGTGTTAATTGATGATTTGATCGATAGTTGCAATATGCTTATTGTATGATGAATGTTTCAAGTATTGTTATTATGCTTACATGAAAAAGTTCGACTGTCCATGCATTGATAAAACATGAGATTATGAGACATTATATAAGTATGCTCACTAATCTATCAAGTGAAAAGAAGTCAAGAAAGACCTACAAACAGAATGTTTGAGAAAAGGCCACAAGAGCCAGTGTTGTGCCCCCTGATGACGATCGGGTCGAAAGCTTGGGTAATTTCCTTAAGCTGCGCGCCGGGTACATGCACATCAAGTTAACGGGCCCACATGTAAAATCAACAAGATAAAGTGTGATACAAGAAAGCAAGCATAATTGGACATAAACGGTTCATGCATTTCACGACAGAATTTCATGTTTAAGATGAAGAAATCGATGATATGATGCTATGTTATGTTTTCATGTATAAGATGAAGAAATCGATGATACGATGCCATGATATGTTTTCATGTTTAAGATGATACGATCTATGTTTATGATTTCATGAAAAAGGTCATGTATGTTTCGTGTATTTGGTTTGCGGTATAGGAGTTGTACTTGCTGAGCTTTCGCTCATTGTTTGAAGTTTATGCTGTAGGTAAACAGCCTGTCTTGAATTGACTGCATGGTGGCGGGTAAAGCCGGTGGCGGTGAAATGATGAACGGGTTGGGATTCACAACTCAAAAGGATTTAATTAATATATCTATTTTGAGAAAACAAACATTTATTTTATTTGTGTATGAGTGTATGTAAATATTTTCTAAGTATAATGCTTCCGCTATTAAAAAAAAAAAAAAAATCCCCACTATTTTCATGATGAAAAATGGGATAAAACAAGTTTAAGATCAAGTAAGTTAAATAAGTCAAGTAGTGACGGCCTGTGTAAGGCGGGTCGTCACACTATTAGTCGTCCTCATGAGATTTCTACTATAAACAAGGCCGGGAATGAGGGACATGACATTAAGGATCTTATTTTTTATGAACAAAAATGTAATTAGATTTATCATATATATTAGATGAGAACAGAGTAGAGTTTTGACAATCTAAATTTTATTGACTAGTCCTTTTTTTTTTTTTGGGCTAAAGTTTTATTGACTAGTTGATTCAATTTTGCTCAGTTACTTGGGATGCTGGCCTTCACTCATTTTTACCAAAATGTTATGCGCGTTGGATTCCGGCTGAGATCAACTTTGGTAACTTATTATTATTTTTATTATTTTTCGTGAAAAATAAAGTCCTCTCTGTTTGTTTGCAATGTGAATTGGAAAATTGTTAAACACTCGAGTCGAGACCCCTTGTCTAATCTGCTTAATCCGAGCTAGTTAAGATTTATACGACTGCCCATGCTAACTAGGTTTCTCTTTCCGGATTATGAATGAGTTGGTTGATTTTATGGAATTATTCTTTCTAGTATTTCTGTTTTGTTTTGTATTTTTTTTTTAGGTGGCTGCTATATTTAGAAAATCAATAGGACTGACTCATGAAGGTCGCAAGAATTTCCCAACAGGAAAGATAACAAACATGATCACAACAGATGCTAATGCACTTGAGGTAAATATGCTACAAATCTCATCTATGCTTCTAGGGAGAAATTGTTTGAAAATGTCTTTAAAAAAAAAAAAAACCTTGAATGCATATGTTGGTTATTTATTTGATAACTAACACCTCCTCCATGTAGAAAAACATTTGCAACAGTTATGTTTAAACTCATGAGCATAAAACTATGCGGCACGTGATCGATGGTGGATTTTACGTCCTTTATACCAATATTAAAATGAAGAAAAAGATTGAATGAAGTGAGAAAAAAAAAATCCTACTTATCATAGTTATCAAGAACAAAAATCCATTTCTAACCTCATTGGAAATTATGTTTTGTAATTCATGGAATAAATTACGACATGATTTTTTTTTTTGAATAACTTGGGGTGGGGATTTGAACTCTATACCTTATAGTGGAGTATGTGTGGAATTGCTGCTAAACTATACATGCATGCATGGAACAACATTTATGACATATCTTTAGATACTTAAAAATTAAGAGCTTTCCAATAATTTATACTTATAATTATGTTTTTTTGCTAAGGGATCAGAGTTTCCTAATTGTATGCATTCTCCACCCTGTCAAAAGTAAATTATTACCAAGTAAACTTTGGCTTTTTTGCAGCAAATATGCCTACAACTTCACGGGTTATGGTCAGCTCCATTTCGTATTATCATATCTTTGGTTCTCTTGTACCAACAATTAGGAGTTGCATCTCTTATTGGGGCACTAGTTATGGTTCTCATGCTTCCTCTGCAGGTTGAGTACTCTTTCTTTTGTTTTTCAACCATTTTTTTTAAATTGCCTGAATTTTCAAGACATGTTTAAGAAAGAAGCCATGTTTGGGTTGATGTTTTTCTGACACGATTAATAAACGGGTTCACACGAACACAATCTATTAACACGAATTTTTACCTCATTAAACATCACCTTTTTATTGATTACAACTTTAGTAGGTTAAAATTAATTTGGCAACCTTTTGAACATCTTCCAAGTAAAAGATTACAGCACATTTTCCATGCCAACTGGTATTAAAACGTTGGTACAAGATGAGATAAGAGTCCTAGGGTTAACAATTATCACATCTGTACATTTTCTAGTTTGAGGGTCTAGTTGAATGTTGCCACTTTCTTCCAATACACTTTTTTTTTTTTTTTAAGAAAAACAATAACTGAAATGAGTGAACTAGGTCAGCACATGATCCAATCTGAAACTTCTTACTGCTAAATCTAAACGTCTAAATGATTTTCAAGAGGCTCCAATGCAGCAATATTAGGCCCCATTTGGGGACACATTTGGAGACGGCGTTTTGGAGGTTGGAAATGATTTGAGTTTTGGAAATGTGCGTTTAGAGAAAATAAACTATTTGGAGTGAAAAAGTATAAAACTTAAATGTGTTTTGAAAAAAATTAGTAATATGAATCTTATTTTTTTCCTCTCGAAATTCAATGCAATTTGGAAAAAAAAAATCTCATTTTGACTTAAAATGATAACGTTACGGGCATATAAAGTTTGAGTTTCTTAAAAATATTTAGAAAAGTAGATAGTAAAATTGGAGGAAAAAGACAAAAATCTGTTTGGAAAAAACTTTTGGAAAGGCGTTCCCAAACGGAGCCTTAGTATATCGTTCTTTGTAAGAGTTATTTTGATTATTATTGTAATTTTTTTTTGGAGGAGACTCGTTTTCTTTTCAGTATGACCTTGTATGCATAATAATTTGAATTTCCGATCTATGAGGCAGACACTTGTGCTTGGCAAAATGCAAAAAGTGACGAAGGAAGGACAACAATGCACGGACAAGAGAGTTGGCTTGATGACTGAAATTTTGGCAGCCATGGATACTGTGAAGTATGCTTGTTTTTCGATTTCTTTTTTCAATATAATTGTAGAAAACTTCAAATCAGTGATGCTGATTGTTCTGAGCTATACTGAAAATGTTCTAGATGTTATGCATGGGAAACAAGCTTCCAATCTCGTGTCGGAAGCATTCGAAATGATGAGCTCTCAGGGTTCCGCAGAGCACAATTACTATCAGCTGTAAGCGTGAAAGATTTATATTTTTGCTCTCTTATACATAAATTCTTGAAGGCTAAAATTTTATTATTTCGACTGTTAACGGGAAAATTTAATATTGTTTCTAAAATAAAACCAAAGATCTATACTAATGAAATGTGCTTGATTATTTCACCTTATTTTCGTTACATGCTATTGTAGCGCAACAACAGATTGACACGACCAAAATTCAGTTTTGTCGCTGTGCCTTATAAAGTTCATCGACATGGACAAATAATCCACTTTGCACTATGCTGATACATACCAAATGGAAAATCTCAGTTGTAACTTCATATCTGGTTTGATTATTTTCCTTCTGTTGCAGTTGAACAGCTTCATACTGAACAACATCCCAGTTGTAGTGACAACGATATCATTTGGTATTTTCACATTGCTCGGCGGAGACTTGACACCAGCAAGGGCATTCACATCCCTCTCTCTTTTGCAGTTTTGCGATTTCCACTAAAAATGCTTCCTAGCCTACTAAGTCAGGTGCCATATATTTAAAAGTAACGATATGCACAATGAAAAATGTTATCATGACTCTCATGAATGCATACGCGGCAAAATTTTGTGTAATCTGTGGAGCTTAAATTACTATTATTTCTTGCTTCTTTTCTTCTACTTGCTTTTTGTTTCCCCCCCTTTTCTTTCGCCTAACAAGTTATATTATAGTTTCATGACTTCCGATTTAATTGTTTTTTCCATGATGTATTATCATTTTCCTTTCTTCTTTGATGATCTATGTATATAAATCTAGTTGCTAGGTGGTTTGAATAAAAATATGTGGATGTTAGAAGAAATTGATAGTGGTTCTTTTGCATCCTATGTTTATGTGATTACACCGATTTGACAGGTCGTAAAAGCGAATATATCATTACAACGTTTGGAGGAACTACTCTTAGCTGACGAGAGAGTTCTACAACCGAACCCACCTCTTCAACCAGGGCTTTCAGCCATATCAATTAGGGATGGTGACTTTTCATGGGACCCTAAGGTAAAATTCGAACATCCATACCTCTTATTTCCTTAGATGAAATATTTGTTACATTCAATCTTGCAAAGTCTATTTCTTCAATCAATAATATTGATTAACTACGTATGAAAATGGTGAACTCTTAGTTTTTTTTTATACTTACGTTAGAGATTACCCCGTTTTGGCTAGTTTTGCGAGCGAAAAGGGGGTTCAAGATCTTAGACCTCTGTTTTAAAACCAAACCTGGGAGGTTTTCTTTCAAATTAACAAAGTGGGTACTCATAGAGATCTTTTTTCTATTTCTTCCCAATTTTCTACTAAAGATTTTTTGTTTTATCTTTTCAAGAGCTACTTATCCAATATTATTTGGATATATCAGTTGCAACTTAGTGCAATTGTTGGTGGAACCGGAGACGAAAGACGTCGCTTATATCTGCAGTGCTTGGGGAACTTCCTTCACATTGAATGCAAGCGTTATAGTCAGAGGGACTGTGCTTATGTTCCCCAAATTTCATGGATTTGCAATGCAACTGTGAGTTGAATTTCTTATATTTTCTATCTTTTGTACATCACTCTGTTAAAACGTCATATGAAATTACTTAGTTTCAGATTGACATACAATTCATTAAACACAGTGTGTACTAAATTTTGGAACTGTTTCTTTTAGGTACGTAAAAACGTGTTATTTGGATCGAAATTTGACCCTACAAAATACTGAAGGCTATTGATGTGACTGAGTTACAACATGATCTGGATTCTCTTCCAGTTAAGTTGATTTGGAAATCCATACACCTAATAGTAATTCCCAATATTGATTGTTCATAGTAAATAAATATACTCATTTTCGTTTAAAATTGGATGGAGATTTAACGAGATAGTGAACGCGGGTGAATATTAGCGGTGGACAAAAGCAGAGAATTTCAATGGCTAGAGCTGTGTATTCCAATGCAGATGTGTTCATATTTGATGACCCTTTAAGTGCTCTAGATGCTCGTGTTGCTAAACAGGTACTGCATTTCACCCCCAAACCGATGGTCAATCGGAGAGAACTATCCAGACACTGGAAGATATGATGCGATCGTGTGTCTTGGACTTCAAAGGAAATTGGGATCAGAAGCTTCCGTTGATCGAATTCTCGTACAACAACAGCTATCACTCTTCGATTGACATGGCACCGTTCGAAGCGTTGTATGGGAGAAAGTGCAGATCGCCAATTAATTGGCAAGAAGTCGGCCAGAAGCAGCTACAAAAGACAGACTTCATCAGGAAGACCTCCGAGGATATCCAGAAAATCAAACGAAGGCTCGACATTGCTTTCAGTCGTCAGAAGATTTACGCTGATAAGCGTCGCAGACCTTTGGAATTTCAAGTTGGGGACGCAGTCTTCATAAAGATTGCTCCGATGAAGGGAGTAATGAGGTTCGGTAAGAAAGGAAAGTTGAGCCCGCACTACACAGGACCGTTCGAGATCCTGGAAAGGGTTGGAAAGGTCGCGTACAGACTTGCTTTACCGCCAGAGCTATCAGCAGTGCACGACGTTTTCCACGTTTCGATGCTCAAAAAGTATATCTCAGACCCTTCCCACATACTTCATCAGGAGCCGGTAGAGGTTCAGACCGATATGACATACGAGGAGAAGCCTGTCGGAATCCTCGATAGGGAAGATAAGGTCCTGAGGAACCGAACGATTCCTATGGTCAAGGTTTTGTGGAAGAATCATGCGGTTGAAGAAGCGACATGGGAAGTCGAGAGCGACATGAGAAGAAACTACCCCGAATTGTTCTGATTTTCGAGGACGAAAATTTTTAAGGGGGGTAGATTGTAACACCCGAATTTCTTCGATACATATTTTATAGAAATTTCGTGTAAATATTTACCGTAATCGGTATTTCATGAGGAAGTTCGTTTTAGAACTTAAATTGTTTAACGAGTTCTTAAGATTTATTAAGACTCAAAAACAAATTGCATGAACTCGCAATAGACCTTTATGAGTGAAGGAGGTCGTATTTGCACATTTCAAGACAAGTTGACGTTGACCAATAAGTCAGTTAGACCGAAACGGTCGAAAACGTCAAACAAGAATATTTTTTTTAAGATCACAGTATAAGTGAAATTACTGTTAAAAACTCATTTCGTGATCAAGATGAGTTTTAATAAGAATTGAAATCACCTTAGAAAAAAAATCAAGCATACTAAGCTAGAGTTCAGGGCGAAGGGATTCGGAAATTATGAGAAAAGATTTTTTCGAACGAGTTTTTCACAGATCGAAAATTTTAATGCAATGTAATTTTCGATACTGGGTATTTAAGTAACTCAGTATTAAAATTTATTGCAATGTGTTGAAATTACACAATTTTTCAAAAAGATTGAACCAAACAAGCCTTTAAGCTTAATTACATCACAATTAAGCTAAGTAGGACTTAACCCTCCACACACATGGACCAATAGCTTGTGACACCTCATCTATGGTTGTCAACCACTCTCCACTCCTTCCCCTTAGCAGCCGGCCACTCAAGCCCCTTTGGGCAATAACTTGCAAAAATTGGAGGACCAATTGGCAAGATTTGAATCAATTTTCCTTGGAAAAGAAAGCCTAGGATTTTCCCTAGCTAGAGGCACTATGCTAGGGATTTCAAACCCCAAAAATCCAGCAGCCCTTAACCCATTATCAGCCATATAAATTGGCAAGATTTGAATCAATTTTCCTTGGAAAAGAAAGCCTAGGATTTCCCTAGCTAGAGGCACTAGTCTAGGGATTTCAAACCCCAAAATTCAGCACCCTTAACCCTTATCAGCCATCCATTGGCTTTCTCCAAGAAAAATCCGAGAGAAGAGAGAAAGAGAGAGCTAAGAAACCAAGAGAGTCAAGCAAAAAAATTGTGAAGAAACCACCAAAAGGCCCTCGGTTTCCTTGTGTGATCAAAGGAGGAAGTTGTTCAAAAATTTTCCCCTCTCTTCCCCACCTTGCCGAGTGTTTGGGAGCTGAGAAAATCCAAGAAAATTTCGGGTTTTGGCTAGAACAAGAGTTGTTGAAGGTGTATCTAGATCCAAGAAAAACCACCATTTTGTGAGTTGCTACCTAAGGAGATTCAAGAGATTTTAAGGTAAGATTTTTGAGTATTTTCTTCTCTTTTCCAAGGTTGGTTGGGGGAGGAAGTTAACAAAATTTTTTGTGACCTTGTTGAAGTCCAAACCGTGCACATTGGAGACCAATCCAACTAGGAACAAGCTAGTGACCCCGGATTTTTTGAGGTAAAAATCCGAACTTCACCCTAGTTCTTGGTTCAAATTTTTGGTTCATTTTCTCAAGGGTTTTACTATGTATTTCAAGCACAAAAGTTGTAAGAGCTTAAACTCATAATTTTCGGTTTTGGCCCTAAATAGCTTAGGTTATATTTTTATGCTTGATTTAGGTTTTTGAGGTGATTATTTTGCATGTTTGGTTGGAGTAATGCTCTATGATTTTGTGTGCTAGAGATGCATGCTAGGGTTTATATTTAAGGTTTCATGTCTCTATTATGTTTATCAAATTTCTAGATGCATGTTCTAGGGTTTGTATGATGTTATGGTTGAGTTTTGTTGTATGTATGTTTCTCTCTCAAAACCGTGGACCAAGGGGTCTCGGCCTTGAGTTGAATCCGAAATCACGGGATTTAAAATTTTATGTGTATGAGGGACGTTAGAAGACGTGCATGTGTTATTAGGTCCCGCATTGGGCGGTCGAGCTAGAGCAACGCATAGGGACGTAAAATTTGGACTAACACCAAAACTGCTCTCGGGTCCAACACCCGGCAGCTCGGAAAAGTAGGACTTACAGGTCCTTAGAGGCCGAATGGGTAAAAACTTAAAACACGAAAGTTGTTCGTTAGGGTATTTCCTAGGGGGCACGTGACAGATTTTAAAAATAAGGCTTCAATGGCCTTTGTTTTGAAGAAAAACCGAGAACTGGTCAGGGTGACCAGGTTCCAACGATTCACATGTGTTCAAACAAAAACTGGTATCAACTGAGCCAGAATCAGAAAATGTTCAAAACATGAAAGTTTTAGATCTTTTTGTTAGCTATAACTTTCGTGAAGAAAGTGTTTCCAAATTCGTTTTACATTTTAAGTTATGAATTTTCAAACAAAATCCGTGCAGTGAGCAAAATCTCATGCACGGGATTTTCTAGACCAATGACTAGGAAAAACGTTTTTCTAACTTGCAAACATCATTTTCAAACCCGAAAACCGTTCCAAAGGTGGTTTTCGATCCCCAAATGTTTTATAGAAATGTTTTCAAGTGTTTTGTAATTTTCAAGACAAGTTTGGGTGCTATTCACCAAACTTAGGAAAATAAACAAGAAAAAATGATATCTTAAACAAGTTCAAGGTTTTCAAGATTAAAATGAATAAGATACTGCGTTAGTAGCCGGAAAATTATTTCGAGTTACTAGGGCCTTGCCCAAGCCCAGAGTTAACCATGCGGATTGAGGTTTAAGTTAAGATTATGATCCTCTACATGAACCCTTAATTAATATTTCCGTTGTGGGTTACGCCGTGTGACCCCTTCGCTTGTGTTAGAAGAGGGTCTTATAACCGAAAAATATTTATGTTGGTTTAATCCGACATTAAACGATCTTAGAATAGAGACCTCACGTGTAAACGTCCATGGGCAGGAGGTGATCTGCGAGCGTGCTCGGGAAAGGAAAGTCGATCACGCGAACAACAAAGATAAAGTAAGTACAACGCCGCCTACAGCATAGGCTAGAGTTGTATGTTTACTTAACATGTTTACTTTACACTGTTTAAGTGTTAATTGATGATTTGCTCGATGGTTGCAATATGCTTATTGTATGATGAATGTTTCAAGTATTGTTATTATGCTTACATGAAAAAGTACGACTGTCCATGCATTGATAAAACATGAGATTAGGAGACATCTTATAAGTATGCTCACTAATCTATCAAGTGAAAAGATGTCAAGAAAGACCTACAAACAAAATGTTTGAGAAAAGGCCACAAGAGCCAGTGTTGTGCCCCCTGATGACGATCGGGTCGAAAGCTTGGGTAATCTCCTTAAGCTGCGCGCCGGGTACATGCACATCAAGTTAACGGGCCCACAAGTAAAATCAACAAGATAAAGTGTGATACAAGAAAGCAAGCATAATTGGACATAAACGGTTCATGCATTTCACGACAGAATTTCATGTTTAAGATGAAGAAATCGATGATATGATGCTATGTTATGCTTTCATGTTTAAGATGAAGAAATCGATGATATGATGCCATGTTATGCTTTCATGTTTAAGATGATACGATGCCATGTTTATGATTTCATGAAAAAGGTTATGTATGTTTCATGTAATTGGTTTGCGGTATAGGAGTTGTACTTGCTGAGCTTTCGCTCATTGTTTGAAGTTTATGCTGTAGGTAAACAGCCTGTCTTGAATTGACTGCATGGTGGCGGGTAAAGCCGGTGGCTGTGAAATGATGAACGGGTTGGGATTCACAACTCAAAAGGATTTAATTAATATATCTATTTTGAGAAAACAAACAGTTATTTTATTTGTGTATGAGTGTATGTAAATATTTTCTAAGTATAATGCTTCCGCTATTATTATAAAAAAAAAAAAAAATCCCCACTATTTTTATGATGAAAAATGGGATAAAACAAGTTTAAGTTCAAGTAAGTTAAGTCAAGTAGTGACGGCCTGTACAAGGCGGGTCGTCACAGATTGGTATCAGAGCGGTTCCCTGCGACATCATTTCACGGTCTACCTGCCATCGCCGCCACCATATGTAAGTTTAGATTTACTTTACATTTTATATATGTATGCTCATAGTTAAGCATTGCGTGTAGATACGGTACGATGGACCCCATGATGACCGAAGAGGATAGAGACGCCGTTACGGTTTTCTTTCGCGCACACCCCCTATCCTTTGACAGCACGAGGCGTACTGTGCACGTCGAGGCGTGGCTCCACGATATGGAGCAAACATTCTTGATGTGTCACATCCCGGACTATCTGGAGATCATGCTCGCTGCTAAATGTCTTTACGGAGATGCGCGGCTATGGTGGATCGACGTTGGTGAGCGTCAGGTGCCTAGTCGCACCTGGGCGCAGTTTCGTACGGTAATGTTAGCGCGCTACGGACCACTCCCACCCAGAGATGAGGGTGCACCTGCTAGAGATCCGAATATTTACCGTGATATGCGTCATGCACGGTACCAGATGTTATCCCAGGCCTGGCACGCATACCCGGGCGAGACGATGAGCCACTACTGGTGGAGGTTTGAGGAGATGATGCATCCCCATATACCCCAGGATCTTCCAGAGCCCCAGTTGGAGGCAGTGACTCTACTAGTGAACGGAACGCCGCCTCACATCAGACAGCATGTTCCGCAGCCCACCCTCCACTCGACCATCGCTGGGACCCTCGACGATATTTTAGCGGCAGAGATCATTGCTCAAGACGCGGAATGATGCTCCAGTGAACCCTGAGCAGCCCCCAGTCGATGATGCTGATGAGCCCGAGCCACAGTATGAGGTCGGACCACTTGAGGAGGAGATGGAGCACGCCCAGGTTCCCCTCATCATCATATCTAGTGATGATGAAGATGAGGAGGACGAAGACATGGAAGATCCCGAGGAGATCCCGGACGACGAGGAGGATCCCGAAGAGTTTCCCCTCGAGGACGAGCCACATCACATCGTTCCAGATGACGGGGACTGGGAAGACGATTTAGGGGACGACACGGATTCCGAGATATCCGCGCTTGAGATCGAAGTCATCCGTTAGATTAGGGCCGTTTTGTTTTGTACCCTCTTTCTTTTGTACTAGAATTTCATTTATAATATGTTATGTACATTCGGACGTTAGGATGTACCTTATGTACGATGGGAAGTGTTAGATCACTTCCATCTTGTTGTTTTAACCATGTGTATTTTTGGTAAAGTGACAAGTATTTTTTTTGAAGATATATATATATATATATATCAGTACCCGGCACCTTTTTGAAAAATGCCGAGGGAATCATGTATTTTGAAAAGCCTTGTATTTTGATTATGTACAAAGAGACCGTGCAGAGACGGGTTAAATGAAATCAGATGATATTTTCATTTCTCTTTACGAAATTTTTTACAAGTAAATATGTCATTAAATATCTGCCTTTGAGTTATGGCAAGATACAAGTATATTATGATGTTACATGCATGTTGTGATATTTTATGATGTAATGATAATAATTATATGAAAGAAGAGATGTGATTAATATCTTTTCTTGCTATAGAGGTTACAAGATGGTACGTCCGAGAAGAACAATGCCGGTAAATCCTCCAGCACAGGATTTGACCGCCATATTAGCAAATATTCAACGCCAGCTGCAAGAGCAGCAACAAGAGATGACTCTTATTCGGGAGCAGCTAGCTCAGCAGAATCAGGGACCCAGAGTCCAAGAGGTTCCACCACCGGCACGGCCAGTCCCTCCGGCAGTGCCGCCAGTGCAACCTATTCCTCCCGTAGCACCCCAAGCGCCGAATATTCCTCCGGTAGCCCAACCAGAGGTCAGGCAGGAAATTCCGCGGAACGCTGAGGTTCCAGTAGCCCCGGCTGAAGTACAGATGCAGCCACAGCCGGTGAGAGAGGACCTTCTGTATGAAAGGTTCAGAAGGATGAAGGCGCCCGAGTTCGAGGGGCCAATTGATCCGATTGCAGCCGACAACTGGCTGATCGACATGCAAGTCATTCTGGATTTTATGCGCCTGACCGAGCAAGAGAAAGTACTCTGTGCATCCTTTGCGCTGAAAAAGGACGCGAGGCACTGGTGGATAACAGTGCAGATGAGAAGAAATGTGCTGACTATGTCCTGGCAAGACTTCGTGGACGAGTTCAGGGCTATGTACTACAACAAAGAAGTCCTGGCTGCCCAGCAGGACGAACTCACCAGTTTCACTCAAGGATCCATGACAGTGATGGAAGCTGTCAAGAAGTTCGAGCAATTGGCCCGGTTGTGCCCGAACTTAATTACCAGTGAAACTGAGAAAGTGCGGTTGATGATGAAGATGTTCCGCACGGATATTGCCCGTCAAGTGAGTGCTGGAGACAGTTCCCCTGTAACAGTGTCGGACTGTATTGAGAGAGCCCTGAGAGCCGAGTATTGGATCAACAGAGATAAGGAGGCCAGAGCCCAATTTTACAAGTCCAAGAAAGAAGAAAAAGCTCTAGTCAAGACGAACCAATCTCGTCAATCCACGGAAGCTAAGCCACAAGCCCAGGCCAGCAACCCCAATGCACAAGGTCCTCGACAACCCGGAAAGAACAAGCGGAAGGGGAATTTCAACAACCAGGGACAGCAGAGAAATTTCCCCCAGAAGAGGAACAACCAAGGCAACGAGAGGGACAAGAATAGTTACCCCCAGTGCAACAAGTGTGGTAAAAAGCATCCGGGTGTCTGCCGTCAGGGGACCAACACTTGCTATGTCTGCGGCAAGGAAGGGCACTACGCGAGAAGCTGTCCTCAGAATGCACAGCAGCAGTACCAGCTCTATCCGAACAGAAACCCCCAACACCAGCAATTACATGCAGTCCAGGCTACACTCGAAGGTCCATCGATTGCCCAGGGTAGATTGGAGGCACCCGAGCCACGGGCCAGGATCTACGCTTATACAAGGGGAGATGCAGAAGCGGGCACCTCCAACGTGGTGACAGGTCAGCTTTCTATCGCCACCTATGATGTAATTGCCCTATTTGATTCTGGCGCTACCCACTCGTTCATATCGATGGAGTTCGCTCAGAAGTTAAGCAGAGTCGGGAGTAGAGTAGAGCAAACCTTTTCAGCATCTTTGCCATCGGGAGAAGTTTTGTGGTCCAACTTTTGGATCCAAAATGTTCCTATTAGGATCAATGGCAGAGAATTACTCGCAGATCTCATCGCAATCAGGTTGCACGATTTCGATGTGATCTTGGGGATGGACTTCTTAGGCCGTCACAACGCAAGGATCGACTGTCGAAAGCGTAACGTCACGTTCAGCCCCTGCGACGATGAGGATTTCAGTTTTCAAGGACAGTCCCGACGTTCCACCACAAAGCTCATCTCCACAATGAAAGCTTGGAAAATGATAGCCAATGGATGCCAGGGTTATTTGGCTAATTTGGTGGACAAGGAGCAAGAAGAACTGACACCGGAAGGAGTTCCTATTATTAGGAATTATCTGGACATCTTTCCACAGGATCTACCCGGACTTCCACCGGAGCGTGAGATTTCCTTCGAGATCGAGTTGCTACCCGGAGCTGCACCAGTGTCAAAGCGCCGTACAGAATGGCACCGGCCGAGCTAAGAGAACTCCAAGTACAGTTGCAGGAGTTACTCGACAGAGGATTCATCCGACCAAGCCACTCTCCATGGGGAGCACCTGTCCTGTTCGTTAAAAAGAAGGACGGATCGTTGCGCATGTGCATCGACTACAGAGAATTGAACAAGCTGACGATCAAAAACAAATACCCACTGCCCAGGATCGACGATTTGTTCGACCAGCTTAGAGGAGCAGAAGTGTTCTCCAAAGTGGACTTGCGATCAGGTTATCACCAACTTCGAATCAAGGAGTCGGATGTGTTCAAGACAGCTTTCAGGACGCGCTATGGGCATTACGAGTTTTTAGTAATGCCATTCGGATTGACAAACGCCCCAGCTGCATTCATGGATCTCATGAACCGAATTTTCAAGGAATACTTGGACAAATTTGTCATCGTTTTCATCGACGACATTTTGATCTACTCAAGATCCAAAGAGGAGCACGAGCAGCACCTCAGACTGGTAATGGAAATGTTAAGGCGACATCAGCTATACGCCAAATTCACGAAGTGTGAATTTTGGCTGGATAAGGTTCACTTTTTGGGGCATGTAGTATCAAAAGAGGGAGTTTCCGTAGATCCAGCGAAGATTGAAGCGGTTAGCTCATGGCCGACCCCCAGAAACGTTACCGAGATAAGAAGCTTCCTAGGGCTCGCTGGATACTATCGACGCTTCGTAGAGGGATTCTCCAGGATAGCAGCACCCCTCACGCCCTCACCAGGAAGGACAAAAAGTACGAATGGACTCCAAAGTGCGAGGAAAACTTCCAGAAGCTGAAGAGAAAGTTGACAAGTGCCCCGGTGCTCATCATTCCTAATGTTGATGCAGGAAATTTCGTAATCTACAGTGACGCTTCTAAGATTGGATTAGGAGCCGTTCTGATGCAGGACGGAAAGGTGGTAGCTTATGCATCAAGACAGCTGAAAAATCATGAACAGAATTATCCTACGCACGATTTGGAGCTAGCAGCGGTGGTCTTCGCACTTAAGATATGGAGACATTATCTGTATGGAAACAAATGCGAGATCTACACAGATCACCAGAGCCTCAAGTATATTTTTACTCAGAAGGAGCTGAATATGAGGCAAAGAAGATGGCTAGAGTTAGTAAAGGATTACGACTGCGAAATCCTTTACCACCCTGGAAAGGCCAACAGGGTAGCCGATGCGCTAAGTAGGAGATCAGTAGGCACACTGATGTCCATTGAAGCACTTCCCAAGGCATTGCAGAAAGAGATCAGTAATTATCAACTGGAAATAATCACCGGGAGATTGGATTCACTGACTCTTCACTCAGATTTGCTGGACAGAATCAAGGCGCATCAGGGAGAAGATTCTTCGTTGAGAAAGGCGCGACTTGCTGATCAGGACAGCAAAGATTTTACGACTTCTGCAGACGGAATAATCCACTTCAAGAGACGGATTTGGGTTCCAAAAGTGAAGGATTTAAAGGAACAAATCCTAAAAGAGGCACACCAGACGCCATACTCTGTACATCCAGGAGCTACCAAGATGTACAAGGACCTCAAGGAGACGTACTGGTGGCCCAACATGAAGAATGACGTGGCAGAATTCGTATCAACTTGCTTAACTTGTCAGAAAGTTAAGGCAGAGCACCGACATCCCGGAGGCGAACTACAGAAAATTGAACTCCCAGAATGGAAATGGGAGCAAATTACGATGGATTTCGTAGTAGGATTGCCAAGGACGACAAGTGGGAATGATACGATTTGGGTCATTGTCGACAGATTGACCAAATCAGCCCATTTTATCGCCATCAAAGCCACCTTTTCAGTAGAAAAATTGGCCGAACTCTACGTAAATCAAGTCGTCAAGTTGCACGGAGTGCCAAGATCGATCATATCCGACCGTGATGGGCGTTTTACTTCGCGTTTCTGGACCAGCGTTCATATGGCAATGGGGTCGAGATTGAAGTTCAGTACTGCATTTCACCCCAAACCGATGGTCAATCGGAGAGAACTATCCAGACACTTGAAGATATGCTGCGATCGTGTGTCTTGGACTTCAAAGGAAATTGGGATCAGAAGCTTCCGTTGATCGAATTCTCGTACAACAACAGCTATCACTCTTCGATTGACATGGCACCGTTCGAAGCGTTGTATGGGAGAAAGTGCAGATCGCCAATTAATTGGCAAGAAGTCGGCCAGAAGCAGCTACAAAAGACAGACTTCATCAGAAAGACCTCCGAGGATATCCAGAAAATCAAACGAAGGCTCGACATTGCTTTCAGTCGTCAGAAAAGTTACGCTGATAAGCGTCGCAGACCTTTGGAATTTCAAGTTGGGGACGCAGTCTTCATAAAGATTGCTCCGATGAAGGGAGTAATGAGGTTCGGTAAGAAAGGAAAGTTGAGCCCGCGCTACACAGGACCGTTCGAGATCCTGGAAAGGGTTGGAAAGGTCGCGTACAGACTGCTTTACCGCCAGAGCTATCAGCAGTGCACGACGTTTTCCACGTTTCAATGCTCAAAAAGTATATCTCGGACCCTTCCCACATACTTCATCAGGAGCCGGTAGAGGTTCAGACCGATATGACATACGAGGAGAAGCCTGTCAGAATCCTCGATAGGGAAGATAAGGTCCTGAGGAACCGAACGATTCCTATGGTCAAGGTTTTGTGGAAGAATCATGCGGTTGAAGAAGCGACATGGGAAGTCGAGAGCGACATGAGAAGAAACTACCCCGAATTGTTCTGATTTTCGAGGACGAAAATTTTTAAGGGGGTAGATTGTAACACCCGAATTTCTTCGTCATATTTTATAGAAATTTCGTGTAAATATTTACCGTAATCGGTATTTCATGAGGAAGTTCGTTTTAGAACTTAATTGTTTAACGAGTTCTTAAGATTTATTAAGACTCAAAAACAAATTGCATGAACTCGCAAAGACCTTTATGAGTGAAGGAGGTCGTATTTGCACATTTCAAGACAAGTTGACGTTGACCAATAAGTCAGTTAGACCGAAACGGTCGAAAACGTCAAACAAGAATATTTTTTTTTAAGATCACAGTATAAGTGAAATTACTGTAAAAACTCATTTCGTGATCAAGATGAGTTTAATAAGAATTGAAATCACCTTAGAAAAATCAAGCATACTAAGTTAGAGTTCAGGGCGAAGGATTCGGAAATTATGAGAAAAGATTTTCCGATCGAGTTTTTCACAGATCGAAAATTTTAATGCAATGTAATTTTCGATACTGGGTATTTAAGTAACTCAGTATTAAAATTTATTGCAATGTGTTGAAATTACACAATTTTCAAAAAGATTGAACCAAACAAGCCTTTAAGCTTAATTACATCACAATTAAGCTAAGTAGGACTTAACCCTCCACACACATGGACCAATGAGCTTGTGACACCTCATCTATGGTTGTCAACCACTCTCCACTCCTTCCCCTTAGCAGCCGGCCACTCAAGCCCTTTGGGCAATAGCTTGCAAAAATTGGAGGACCAATAGGCAAGATTTGAATCAATTTCCTTGGAAAAGAAAGCCTAGGATTTTCCCTAGCTAGAGGCACTATTTAGGGATTTCAAACCCCAAAAATTCAGCAGCCCTTAACCCATTATCAGCCATATAATTGGCAAGATTTGAATCAATTTTCCTTGGAAAAGAAAGCCTAGGATTTCCCTAGCTAGAGGCACTAGTCTAGGGATTCAAACCCCAAAAATTCAGCACCCTTAACCCATTATCAGCCATACCATTGGCATTTCCTCCAAGAAAATCCGAGAGAGAGAGAGAAAGAGAGAGCTAAGAAACCAAGAGAGTTCAAGCAAAAATTGTGAAGAAACCCCAAAAGGCCTCGGTTTCTTGTGGATCAAAGGAGGAAGTTGTTCAAAATTTTTCCCCTCTCTTTCCCACCTTGCCGAGTGTTTGGGAGCTGAGAAAATCCAAGAAAAAATTTCGGGTTTTGGCTAGAAGCAAGGGTTGTATGAAGGTGTGATCTAGATCCAAGAAAACCACCTTTTGTGAGTTGCTACCTAAGGAGATTCAAGAATTTTAAGGTAAGATTTTTTGGGCATTTTCTTCTCTTTTCTAAGGTTGGTTGGGGAGGAAGTTAACAAAATTTTTTGTGACCATTGTTGAAGTCCAAACCGTGCACATTGGAGACAATCCAACTAGGAACAAGCTAGTGACACCCGGATTTTTTGAGGTAAAAATCCGAACTTCACCCTAGTTCTTGTTCAAATTTTTGGTTCATTTTCTCAAGGGTTTTACTATGTATTTCAAGCACAAAAGTTGTAAGAGCTTAAGCTCATAATTTTCGTTTTGCCCTAAATAGCTTAGGTTATATTTTTATGCTTGATTTAGGTTTTGAGGTGATTATTTTGCATGTTTGGTTGGAGTATGCTCTATGATTTTGTGTGCTAGAGTGCATGCTAGGGTTTCTATTTAAGGGTTTCATGTCTCTATTATGTTTATCAAATTTCTAGATGCATGTTCTAGGGATTGTATGATGTTATGGTTGAGTTTTGTTGTATGTATGTTTCTCTCTCAAAACCGTG
>CM046361.1:6570952-6603342 GCA_025413025.1 Ficus hispida
AGAGAGGAGAGAGCTAAGAAACCAAGAGAGTTCAAGCAAAAAAAAAAATTATGAAAAAACCACTAAAAAAGGCCTTCGGTTTTCTTGTGTGATCAAAGGAGAAAGTTGTTCAAAAATTTTTCCCCTCTCTTTCCCACCTTGCCGAGTGTTTGGGAGCTGAGAAAATCCAAGAAAATTTTCGGGTTTTGGCCAGAAACAAGGGTTGTATGAAGGTGTGAGCTAGATCCAAGAGAAACCACCCTATTTGTGAGTTGCTACCTAAGAAGATTCAAGGAATTTTAAGGTAAGATTTTTGGGCATTTTCTTCTCTTTTCCAAGGTTGGTTGGGGGAGGAAGTTAACAAAAATTTTTGTGACCTTTGTTGAAGTCCAAACCGTGCACATTGGAGGCCAATCTCAACTAGGATCAAGCTAGTGACACCCCGGATTTTTTGAGGTAAAAATCCGAACTTCACCCTAGTTCTTGGTTCAAATTTTTGGTTCATTTTCTCAAGGGTTTTACTATGTATTTCAAGCACAAAAGTTGTAAGAGCTTAAGCTCATAATTTCGGTTTTTGGCCCTAAATAGCTTAGGTTATATTTTTATGCTTGATTTAGGTTTATGAGGTGATTATTTTGCATGTTTGGTTGGAGTTATGCTCTATGATTTTTGTGTGCTAGAGATGCATGCTAGGGTTTCTATTTAAGGGTTTCATGTCTCTATTATGTTTATCAAATTTCTAGATGCATGTTCTAGGGTTTGTATGATGTTATGGTTGAGTTTTGTTGTATGTATGTTTCTCTCTCAAAACCGTGGACCAAGGGGTCTCGGCCTTGAGTTGAATCCGAAAGCACGGGATTTAAAATTTTATGTGTATGAGGGACGTTAGAAGACGTGCATGTGTTATTAGGTCCCGCATTGGGCGGTCGAGCTAGAGCAACGCATAGGGACGTAAAATTTGGACTAACACCAAAACTGCTCTCGGGTCCAACACCCGGCAGCTCGGAAAAGTAGGACTTACAGGTCCTTAGAGGCTGAATGGGTAAAAACTTAAAACACAAAAGTTGTTCGTTAGGGTATTTCCTAGGGGGCCGCGTGCACAGATTTTAAAAATAAGGCTTCAATGGCCCTTGTTTTGAAGAAAAACCGAGAACTGGTCAGGGTGACCAGGTTCCAACGATTCACATGTGTTCAAACAAAAACTGGTATCAATTGAGCCAGAATCAGAAAATGTTCAAAACATGAAAGTTTTAGATCTTTTTGTTAGCTATAACTTTTGTGAAGAAAGCATTTCCAAATTCTTTTTATATTTTAAGTTATGAATTTTCAAACAAAATCCGTGCAGTGAGCAAAATCTCATGCACGGGATTTTCTAGATCAACGACTAGGAAAAACGTTTTTCTAACTTGCAAACATCATTTTCAAACCCGAAAACCGTTCCAAAGGCGGTTTTCGATCTCCCAATATTTTATAGAAATATTTTCAAATGTTTTGTAATTTTCAAGACAAGTTGGGTGCTATTCACCAAACTTATTTAAATAAACAAGAAAATGATATCTTAAACAAGTTTAAGGTTTTCAAGATTAAAATAAATAAGATACTGCGTTAGTAGCCGGAAAATTATTTCGAGTTACTAGGGCCTTGCCCAAGCCCAGAGTTAACCATACGGATTGAGGTTTAAGTTAAGATTATGATCCTCTACATGAACCCTTAATTAATATTTCCGTTGTGGGTTACGCCGTGTGACCCCTTCACATGTGTTAGAAGAGGGTCTTATAACCGAAAAATATATATGTTGGTTTAATCCGACATTAAACGATCTTAGAATAGAGACCTCACGTGTAAACGTCCATGGGCAGGAGGTGATCTGCGAGCGTGCTCGGGAAAGGAAATTCAATCACGCGAACAACAAAGATAAAGTAAGTACAACGCCGCCTACAGCATAGGCTAGAGTTGTATGTTTACTTAACATGTTTACTTTACACTGTTTAAGTGTTAATTGATGATTTGCTCGATGGTTGCAATATGCTTATTGTATGATGAATGTTTCAAGTATTGTTATTATGCTTACATGAAAAAGTACGACTGTCCATGCATTGATAGAACATGAGATTAGGAGGCATCATATAAGTATGCTCACTAATCTGTCAAGTGAAAAGATGTCAAGAAAGACCTACAAACAGAATGTTTGAGAAAAGGCCACAAGAGCCAGTGTCGTGCCTCCTGATGACGATCGGGTCGAAAGCTTGGGTAATCTCCTTAAGCTGCGCGCCGGGTATATGCACATCAAGTTAACGGGCCCACAAGTAAAATCAACAAGATAAAGTGTGATACAAGAAAGCAAGCATAATTGGACATAAACGGTTCATGCATTTCACGACAGAATTTCATGTTTAAGATGAAGAAATCGATGATATGATGCCATGTTATGCTTTCATGTTTAAGATGAAGAAATCGATGATATGATGCCATGTTATGCTTTCATGTTTAAGATGATATGATGCCATGTTTATGATTTCATGAAAAAGGTTATGTATGTTTCATGTAATCGGTTTGCGGTATAGGAGTTGTACTTGCTGAGCTTTCGCTCATTATTTGAAGTTTATGCTGTAGGTAAACAGCCTGTCTTGAATTGACTGCATGGTGGCGGGTAAAGCCGGTGGCTGTGAAATGATGAACGGGTTGGGATTCACAACTCAAAAGGATTTAATTAATATATCTATTTTGAGAAAACAAACAGTTATTTTATTTGTGTTTGAGTGTATGTAAATATTTCTAAGTATACTGCTTTCGCTAACTATAAAAAAAAAAAAAAAAAAAAAATCCCCATTATTTTTATGATGAAAAATGGGATGAAACAAGTTTAAGTTCAAGTAAGTTAAGTAAGTCAAGTAGTGACGGCCTGTACAAGGCGGGTCGTCACAAAGAACAACTCGAAACTCGATATTAAGCAAAAAATTTGGAAGTAATCATACAGGCCCACTTTATTTTTTAGACTTTTAATCATTTCGGACATAGAAACAGAGAGCAACTAAAAAAGGAAAGAAACTTGCTTTCTTAACCACCCAACAAGTCAGGGAAAAAAAAAACGTTGTTTTGTGAACTACCCATCAGACAAAACCAATGAGTAATCATGGTAGTAACCTTCTTCCCTAGTATTTATCTTGGCATCCAAACAGAAAAAACGGCCGGAAAGAAGCAACAATACAGGGAATGGAATTTAAAAAAAAAGGTCAGCGCATTTACCTTTGAGTTAATATGGACTATGTTGATGTCTTTTCAGCCTACAAGAAACCATTGGAAAGGAACAAAAGTGAGAGGATTTTTTCAGTAGAAAAAACGCTTCACATGCATGGATATGGCAACACATATTATATACAAACATACATACATACACACACACACACAACACACACACACACCCATAGTGAAAAACTGGAAGTGAACTAAAACAACAAATGAATACCAGAAATGGCTTTAAAAAAAAAAAAGGGGCATGCCAACGTCACGGCTTACGAATTATTGTGGACAGATGCACCTCTTTCCTTTTTAAAAGTTATTTATTTATTTAAGTCTAATGATAAGCTAAATGATGATAAAAATATACTAAGAGCTCTTTTGTGGTCGTTTTTTTTTTCCCCTCCTATTCTATGATTGGATTTTTCAATATTGTTGAGTTGAAACACACAAGTTGGAAAAAGACAAACCATGTGTAGACAGAAACAGAGAGATAAGGTTTTTTTTTTTATTTAATTGTTTTTAATGTATGATCTGTTTAGTTGGTCCAGACATCTCTGCGGCAATTTGGAACCACCTGTTGCCACCTAGGTGCTAACGATATAGGTCTTATGCAGTGGATTTCATCTGGTGTCCTTTATTTACGTAGTTTTTGGGATTATTTTGATTTAAACCCTGAATGTTTCGATCGCTTTTATTTTATCTAATGAACATTAAAAATTTTCAATTTATCTCATGAATTTTAAATTTAATATCACTTTATTCCTTTTATTGGAATTTCACTTAAAAACAGACAGAAAAATAAGAGAATTAGTCTTACTTAATCCATTCTATTATGATTACGTTAAAAAACAAATGAAAAATGATCACATAATTATACATAACTCACTTTTTTTTTTTTGTCTGTTTTTAAGTGGAGTTCTGATGAAAAGGATAAAATGAGTTTTAAATTCAGTGGGTGTTTGAGGGACTTCTCCAAACAGATCTCTTTTTTTTTTTTTTGGGTTTTTTTCTTCAATTCAAAACTAATTTTCACTATTCATACTTTCAAATATCTACATTAAATTCAAAATATAAAATTTTATTATTTTATCATTTTAAGTACAACTAAGATGATTTCTATTTTCAATTTACATAGAATTTTGAGATGAACAAAATATCCAAATTGATTTTTTTTCCCAAACGCATTTCTAGTTTTTATACATTTTCACTCCAAACAGTTTTTTTTTTTATAACTAAATACATATTTTCAAAACTTATCTAAATTCCAATTCAAATGTCTCCAAATCTCCGTTTTCAATACCTCCTCAGAAACTGGCCCTTAATGTTCGAGAAAAAAATGAGTGTTTTCAAAATTTAGAGGACAAAATAAAAGTGATTCAAAAATTCAGAGATATATATGAGATTAATCCTTTCTCTTTTTTTTTTTTTTTATCTTTTAAATAATATTACATCACATAAATTAAAATATCATATTAGATCAATTAAAATACAAGCATATCGCATGATATGATATTTTTAGACAGTAAAGAGATAATGAAAAAACCAGATCTGCATGGAGGTTTATCACTAGTGCACACTCTTTAACTTTAGATTTGATAATAATTATATCACTAACATTAAATATATGCAGAGGTAAAATATTTGATGATATGAAAAGGAAGGAACGAAGAAAGACTTGTGTTTCTATTAATTTATTATTTATCTTTGGTAGAGTATTTATTTTCATTAATTGTTGGAAAATGACAAAAGCAACCTGAGGTCGAGAAATAGTACAGCTGTGGTGGAGAAATAGTGAGCTGAGTTAGCTAAGTGCAGTGTACGTTATTATTTGTTTAATAGGACTTTGGAAAATAATAGACTCCGGTTTGACATGTATAAGGAAAAAGCTTTACATGATAGCGGAACAAACTTATTTACATTCTTGCACCTGAATTTGTTTCTATTTCTTGCTCTCTTGCCAGCATATTTACATCGTTCAAGCATTTTGCAATCTAAGTCCTTAAGCATGTGACACATAATTACGTTAAGCGATAGAGAAATAATATTGCAAACTAATAGTGAATACAAATTTTTATGAGAAAATATATTATAATTTTTTTGAAAAATATTTAAAAAGTAGATAAAAATGGGATGTAAATGTGATAGTCATCAGTCCCTATAAAGAATAGTGCAAGCAGTATAATCTCGTATCATTTAAAAATAGATATATGTGATAGTTCATAAGTAAAGAGATCACCTCCTATTAATATGAAGTCTTTTGGGGGCGAGCTCAAGAGCAAAACTGTGAGGGCATGAGGCCAAAAGTGGATAATATCGTACCAAATATAGGCATGAGTAATTACAAATGGTATCAGAACATATACCCTACCGGATGCGTGGCCAATAAGGATGTTGGGCCCTAAAAGGAGGAGTGATTATGATAGTCATCAGTCGCTGTAAGGAAAAGGATAAGCTGTGCAGTTCCACATCATTTGGAAATAGATATATGTAATGCTTCATAAGTAAAGCGACTACCTCTTAATGGTATGAGGTCTTTTGGAGTGAGCGCAAGAGCAAAACCGTGCGGCATGAGGCCTAAAGCGGATAATATCATACCAAAAGGAGGCACGGGTCGTTACAAATGGTATCAGAGCATGCACCCAACCAGAAGTGTGGCCAACGAGGACATTGGGCCCCAAAAGGAGGGGTGACTGTAATAATCATAGTCTTTATAAGGAATATGGTAAGTTGTATAATCCCAGATCACTTGAAAATGGATATAAGTAATGTTTCATAAATAAAGAGACCACCTCCTAATGGTTTGAGACCTTTTGGGGTGAGCCTAAGAGTAAAACCGTAAAGACACGAGATCGAAAACGAACAATATCATACTAAAAAAGACATGTTACAGCAAAACCGATTAAAAGTCTACTCATCATGATTGTTGCTTACTTTAGCATAAAAATACAATTGATGATGAATGATAGGGAAACACGAATAACACAAGTAAGAGTAAAAATATCAGTATACGCCTTTCAACTGCAGCTACTCGGAAAGAACAAACGCAAGACAAAAGACTATTATGAATGTTGTACGTTATTTATTATCTTTTTGTATTTAATTATTGATTTAACTTATATTTTTATTGGGTCTAAAAGATTCAAAAAACTTATTATCTTGTACATGTAGCAAGATAATTACTTCATAAATTGGAGCAATAACATGTTTTATAGATTCTTTTAAAATTTATGGCATGTTTTTCAAAAGATAATAATTTATAACATATACTTTTATTGGATTTTCTTGCATTTTTTAGAAACTAATGGATTTACAATTAAGTTTTGATTATAAAAATTCGTGTACATAGTTTCACGTTAGAGAAAGAGGAGGAGTGAGAGAAAAAATGGAGGATGGATTTTTTTATATTGTGTAGTCGTAAATTTGAATTATGTTCTTTATTATCATATTTAAAATTTTGTGCTATAATTTACTATTACTCTTTTCAAAAATGTCATTTTTGTTCTCTCTCACTTATTAATATAATACATTGGTCCAAGTCGGGACAAGAAGATTTTATTACTTGATTAAGGTTATCATGAATACAATGAATTCAAAGCACCAAACCTCTCTTGCTCGGAAGAATCAAAACACATCGAAATGGTACCAGCCATACTTAATAATAGAAAGATTTGGCAGAAATATGTAAAATTGTCCCTCCTAAAAAGATTATTCCAGAATAAATGGGCAATAGTTAGGAGAGGTATGCCAGCCGCGAGCAGAAGCAAAGGTTATTATTAGATACCTCAGGAAAGCCCGGCCAGAACCACGCGTGCAAGTTTCCTTGCATGTGGCTTGTCCGTGATAACTTATTCGGATTTGCGTGAACTAGCGGACCGATCACTAAGTGGGGATGCTCCCTCCAGCATGAGCGAACCTTTTGGGAACTGGTTAGGAATGGGCGCCACTATCCCAGCCCGGATCCAGCCAGGTTCTATTGATCATGTCCCCTTCCCAACAGTTGTACCTTGTCTTGGGGTGTCTTTGGCTTTACGAGAGAAAGCCCGCCGGAGAAAAAAAGTCTTTCTCTTCCTGTCCCGGATCATATTCCGATGCGTCCACAGAAGAGGAAATCGCAATGCCTCTTGCCCAGCAGGCCTAGCTTAGAGTGGGAGTGTAGCGTGGCTAAGGTAAGGAAAGTGGCCACCAGAGAGGAAGCCAAACCGGCCTATTAAGCGCTATCCTAGCATTCAACTTCATAATTTAAATAATAAATTTAAATATACTGTAAATAATAATAATAATAATAATAATTTAAAACAAAGTTGAAAAATGTATAAAAACAGGATGCTAGATGGATTAAAAGTCTACTCATCAAGATTGTTCCTTACTTTCATTAAATTTTCTTGGCATAAAAATAGAAATGATGATGAAAGAAAGGAAATCGGGAATACCAAAAATAAGAACAAAAATATCAGTGTATGACTTTCAACTGAAACTACTCGGAAACAACTAACGCAAGACAAAAGATTTCACTATACGATGTTTGTCTACGTAATCATCAATTAAAAATAAAATAAAAAACTCATATGGATGGGTAGGGTGACTATATGTATATAACATATATGTATATATGAGTTTTGTGGAGGAGAACAAATGAATACAAGGAGCGAAGAAACAGAAAAAAAATTATTCACACGCATCTTTCCAAGAAAGCCGGAAAATGATATTACAAAAAACAAATTTATTTACCTTTTTATACTCTCGATTCACAATTTACTTTTATTCAGAAAATATAGATTATCATATATATTTTGAAGTTGTACATTCTCATTCCATTAAATTCATGTTTAATATATAAAGTATCTCGATAGACACTTATTTACGTCAAAAATACCAAAAATATCCTCAGGTAAAAGATATGGTTTATTTATTTTTCTTTTAATCATGCATTTGCTTTTATTTAAAAACTATACTCTGCATATTAAAGTCCTATATTTAAATACTCTCATATCATATTTAATACACAGAAATATACATTTTTTCGATCTAACACTTGATTTTAACCTAAGAGTACCTAAATACATTTAAAACAATTAAAACTCAAAAAAGATTATAATGAGAACAAAAACAACCTAATTATCTCGACAACAAATTCAGACCTACGACCCCCCTTGCACCTCTTCTGAGCTTACCCTTGGGCCTTGCCATTGACTATATACCTTTGTTTTCACTTGGAGAGTAGCGTTGATGATAGTGACAGTGAGTGCAAAGCAATAGGGTGTGGAGATGACGCTGCATTTGTAAATCTCCATAGCCGATATATGTGAGGAAAAAAACTTGGCCATGCGAGGACAAAACTTTCAGTTTTTGGTGGTTTTCAACTACGAATTATTAGCAATGGTTACATGATTACCTCTGTTATATATTATTGAAACTGATCGTCAACTTATTGTTAGGAACCAAACTACCAAAAACTACAAGTTCGTGGCCAGTAGAACGGATAGAGGGGGAGGGAGAAGCAGGCTTGAAGAACAAGCCAAGTCGTGCGTGCAAGAGCACGAGGATATTTCTAGTAAGCAGCAAGGTTCTCCCTTTACGTTGGGACCGACTACAACAAACTCGCGACTCTAATTAATTTACTAAAAAAGAAATCAAGTACCAAAGTGATACAATGCTCATATGAACTTAAAAGGACAAACTGTACAGTTTCTGCACTAAACAACAAGAAATGTGGGCTTTTTGCTCTCTCTTTGATGTTCA
This sequence comes from Ficus hispida, assembly GCA_025413025.1. NCBI lineage: Eukaryota > Viridiplantae > Streptophyta > Magnoliopsida > Rosales > Moraceae > Ficus > Ficus hispida. The sequence continues at coordinate 6,579,911 of CM046361.1, forward strand.
AATCATTCATTTTACCCCAAACCTAACTGAAAAGTTTCTTAATTGGTTCAAAGAAACAATAAATAATTTTTTTTTTTTGGGTGAATAATATCCTCAGCTGGTGGCTTCTCGCCGTCGTCGACCAACCTTAGATGCAACTGGTAGCACACGCATTTATTGGCCCATCTATTAGACTCTGAATATCACTAACAAAGGCTTTGGAGGGGCAAGCTTGAGATGTAGGGTCTTATCATGAAAGTGATTGTGTAGATCTACAAATACGTGCTTCTAGGGATTTATAGGGAAATTCCTTTTTAACAGCTTTTTTCAAAAAGTTATCCGATGTTCTTTTTTTTTTTTTTTTTTAATTTAGCAAAATGACTGGTGTTTTTTACAATGGTCAATACCTAGTGGATAGTGTTACCCGATATCAATATGTGTTTTACCAGTCAATCATTGGTTAAAGCATACCTAATTGACTATGAGTATTCAATATTCAAAAGCTACCGATCATTTTCCTTTAAAAAAAAAGTTTGGCTATTTTTTTTTTTTAATTGTCCAAAACCTGGCTATCCGTCTGCATTTTCCATGTTTCTATTGATGTATGTTTATGCAGTTTGCTTTAGGAAAGCTGTTCTTTGATTTTACAACACTTATAAAAGCCATGGAAAGATAAACGTTGCTTGGATATTCCTTTGATATATGTCATCAAAAGATAAAAGCGAAGGAGAAAAAAAAATAAAAGAAAGAAAGAAGGAAAGATATCTTATGAAGCACGAATCAAATGGAAAGGCAGCAGAATTTTTGGAGCTAACGCTCTTCTATGAATAGGGACGGCAATGCGGGTGGAATGAGGGTGGATATGCGTTCCCACCTCCATACCCTACATCCTTTTTACCCCCTATCCATCCCTATCTCACTTAATTTAAAACGGGGACAAGAAATCAATAGTAATAGTGTAATACCTATATCCTATTCATTTACTCAGTATTGGTTAAACAAAACTCTGAGAAAATTTCATTAATGTTTTTATAAAATTTAGCAATATAATCTCTAATATAACTAAAATCTTATAAACAAATCAAACTCCAATTCTTTTGTTGTCCTTTTTCTTTTCCTTTCTTGAAGATGTTTCTTTTATATATATATATATATATATATATATATATTCCTGTCAAAATATAAACTTTAATTATATGTATATGTTTAAAAGAGTGTTCTAATTGGGTTTGGGGGAACTTCTCTCACTCCCACGCACCCATCATTGGACTCGGCCAGGAGTTTTTAACCCTCCTACCCACCCCCATATAGTATTCTCACACCTGTCTTATTAGGGGTGGGTATCCATAGGTACCTTCACCTACCTAGGAATTTACCTTCCCCAGATCAAAAATAAATAAATAAATAAATAAATAAATAAAGAACTTTGCATTATTGAAGTTAAACTAACTCAAGGTCCACACCATGTAGACCATAACTTTAGGAATGACTAACGACCCGTTAGCTTTAAAGTTGCTAAAAAAATTCCCCCCCCCCCCCCCCCCCCAAAAAAAATAATTATGTTAAAAGTTATTGCACCCATGGTACCTTAAAGTTGATGCCAATAGCTTGAGGAAACATAACTCCTTTTTCATCAAACATCCACTTCATATTTTTCCTCGTACGATGTGTTAGTATGCGCAAAACCAATTGAATCTTTATCAAAGAAATGTCTAATATCATCAACTACCAAAAGCACTTGGTACAATAATTTATTCCTAGTTTTTCCTTTGCACTTTCCATTGGGTTTTCCTGGAAAGATTTTTTTCTTGGCACACTTTCCATTACGGATATTCCTCACAGGCTTTTTTCATGGTAAGGTTTTTAACATGACATATTTGTTACAAATCAAACACGTGTAGACGCCACCTCTTGGTACTCCATAACTTACATGCTGTTTTCCTAATTTAAGTTACAACCTCACATTTAGACCTCTTTAATTATCTCCTCATAATTCCCCTCTTGGTATAGGTATTATCATTGAATAATTATCTTCTTACTATTTCGTATTATCATTGTGTAACTTATGTTTTTTACTCTTGTCACTTCCATAATCCTTGTCCAATCGATCATAGAGGCTTCACAAATGAAAGGACGAATAGAAAGTTCGTTTTGTATATCACTTTTTTTCTCTCTCTCTCATTCTTTATTTTTATTTCCAATATTTTGATTTTTCCTTTTTTGTTTTTTTGGTCGACATAAAAGAAATTAAAGCAGTCTCTAGAATTCGTGTTCGTCAACCCAATCTATGGATGTTTCATCAAAGTTATCTTCTAAGCGCCGAAGCCTGTTCCGTGACAGCTTGCTCATCAAAGCAAGACCTGAAAAAAAAAAAAAAAAAAAAAAAAAAAAAAAAAAAAAAACCCCACTATCTGATGAGAATTTGGATTAAAAACCAAATAAATTTACATGTTTAAAGAGCTCCTTTTCTTTTCTTTTCTTTTTTTTTTTTAATTTCAGCACCAAATTGAACAAGCTTACTATGCCATCATTCTTTCAAGATGAATGGAATGAAAATATTGAATCCTTTTCTCACAAGAAAATTCGCAATTTCAAGGATATCAAACTCTTTTTGTGAGAGAATATGATGAACTGGAGATTAAGTGAAAAAAAACTTTTGGGAACAACTGTAGAGTCAGCCTATTGTTTCAGTGTACGATTTTTAAGAAGACTTGCATAGACATATATAATCAATCTTTAGTATTTAAAGTGAGAAAAATGTAAACTTTTTACAGATAAAATTGATAAAATAAAAAGTTGACTAGACGAAAGATCCATTCAGCCATGGATGGCTCTGCCCCACTTGGAATTTCTAGGCAACTTGTGGACAATAAGATGTGCTCGGACCTCTAAGAAGAGAATAGGCAAACTATAGGTTTTGAAGGTCCTACTATTTTCATAGCAAAAAGATAAGTAAATGAATAAATCCTACATGTCCAAATGAAAATACGAAGGCCTCAAACTCAAAATCGACAAGTAAGCATGTGTGGATCCTTTTGCTTTTCATTCTATTCCAGGTTATTTCATTTCTTGACATCTTGTTTAATCCACGTTGGAACTGAAAATGCATAGTGATTTGGAGATATACCTTCAACTATTTTGTAGAGAGATGACCACCACCTATCTATTGGGACCCGAAAATGATTTAGCATTTCGTTTATATTCCGGTCATGCTTTCCCTCCAGAACTCCTTGCAATGTTATGACTGCATCCTTTGTTTTCATCAGAATATTGTTGTTTTCGTCAACATTCGACCGTTGAAGTTCATTCCGTGAAGCAGCAAGGGAAAGAGCTAGCGCATGCTCAGCAGCAATGCTCCAACGCGACAATGCTATCCGTCTCCTCTGGCAAACCAACTGCAAGGCTTCTTCGCTATCTATCTTGTCGTGTTTATCTCGAAGCACTAAGCTACACAAGTACTCAGCATTTGCAGGGCCTGTACTCATAACCATTCTAGAGAATGCACTTTCGTTATTCAACATGAGTTTTTCTGGGGAATCATACTCTAGAACCTGAAATGCGAGGTTGAGAATACTCGATTCATAATGATTCTAATGTAGGCCCAACATGAAGATGGAAGATATAGAATCTAATAACGTGAAACTACCACAATAACATAAACTTCTAAATAAATAATGACTAGATGATAAACCTAAAGTTATTAGGATCTTTATCAGCTTAAAATAGAACCAAACATATTTGTTACAAATTACTTGACTTGATTAATTTGCAAGAAAAGATATGATGTTGAAGAATTAGAAAGGTACTATAAGCTTACCTGACCAGCGTCAAGAACAAGAATTCGGTCACTGTCAATGATGGTATTCAATCTATGGGCAATGATTAACATTGTGCGTGATTTGAATTCATCGCGAATGGTTTTCTGGATAAGAGCGTCAGTTGCAACATCAACGGCTGATGTTGCTTCGTCAAGAACAAGTATCTTTGATCTCCGCAACAATGCTCTCGCAAGACTTATTAGTTGCCTTTGTCCAACACTGAAATTCTCTCCTCCTTCAAGAACCTTGACAAAAGTAGAGACAAATAACATTTCATATAACTTCAACGTCTATGGGCTCCTCGACTATTTTAATCATACGCGTCGATCAAAAAGATTGAAGAAACTTTCAAGATGGACTTGCAGTTATGTTAGATGATTCTTTTGATAAAAGTAGTTGATTCAAATATCCTTACTAAAGTTAACGAGGGAATGTCAAGTATGTACCTTTGCATCCAGACCAAGAGGGTTTCTTCTAATGACATCTTTAAGATGCGCTCTCTCTAACGCCTCCCAGAGATCAGAATCATTATGCTCGCCGAAAGGATCAAGATTAAACCACACAGTTCCTACACACAATAGTATAAAATAATCTCAGTTTTCTTTACAACATATTGAAAAAAGAAATGGTATGTTAGCTAATCAGTTCATGTAACTGATGATTTATGTTTAAGAAGCTAGCTTACTTCTTGGGATATATGTATGCTCTTAGCACTATTTTCTTCTAGAATATAAATGCACATATATGTATATATATATTATTGTAGGTTACTATAAATAAGAATATTCGGGTAAAATATGCAAGTTAATTAAGTGATGAAAATCACTCTTTAAAATTGAATACCTGAGAAAAGGACAGGTGATTGTGGTATGATGCTAAGGACTTTTCTCAAATCTGAAAGTCCAAACTGAGATATATCACAACTGTCAATCAAGATTCTTCCATTCTCTATTTCGACTATTCGAAACAACGCATTAAGCATGCTAGATTTCCCAGCGCCAGTTCTTCCAACTATTCCAACCTTTTCACTTGACGAGATTTTGAAGGACAATCCATGTAGAACTGGAGGAAGTCCAGGCCTGTAGCGCAGGGCAACACCCTCAAATTCAATAGTTCCAGACGAAGGCCATCCCGGTGGGGGACGATTGCTCTCGATTATTTGTGGAGCCTCGTGAAGCAAATCGATGTATGTTCCAACACGCTCAACGGCGTTTAAACTATTCTCAGTCTTACTTGCTTGTCTAAGTACATCATTGAACAAATTTGTGATGTCTAGAGTATAACTAAGGAGTAGACCCATTGTGGCTGCGAATTCCACTTGTTTGTCTGCTCTTCCGTTTTGCAAAACCGCAAAGCTTGCTGTCAACCAAATCATAAGACCTCCTAATGTTTCCAATCTTATCGAGAGCCAACAGCTCAAACTAAGTTTTGTGAGGGCAACTCTGATGTTATTATCCACGGACTTCCCACTTATAGACACCATCCGATCATGTGCCTTGTATGCGCGAATGCTTGACAAACCATTCAGTGCTTCTCCAAATTGTGCATAAATAGGAGATCTGGTAATAGAGTCCATGCGCTTCACTTCTCGGGCCGTTCTCTGTACGCACATGATGGTCACAATCGTTTGCTTTGATAACATTTTCATATCAAAATAGATCAAAATCACCATAAATTCTAGAATTACAGAGTCCTAGGTGCCTAGTGATGAGAAAACATCCAATAGTATTAGAATGAGAGAAAACTGGAGAACGAAAAATGGTGGAGAATGTCAAACTTACCTGATAGTACAAATAGGCGACGTAGGACAAGATCATAAGCGGCATGATGGCCCAGAGAGATATTGTGCTCACAATTGCTATGAGCATAAAAGTTGAGAGAAGCTGCCATATTTGTTTCAGAAATGTATTCATAATATTCGCGATATTGTGATCTATATCGCTGATATCCTTCGCAAACCTGTTGATTATCCGACCAGTTGGATTTGTGTGGAAGAAAACCATTGGAGCTCTCAGTATAGAATGCAACATTGTGTCATGCAATTTTTTGGCAGCACGAAGACTAGTTGTGATTAACCAAAAAGAGTTGGCCAGTGTCACAGTAACCTGGATCAAACATAGGAAATATCAGCAAACCATGTCATATATAGTTGCATGTTATAAGTATGTTTCTACTCCAAAGTAAGTTTACTTACTAGGCGTGAGAAACGAGAGTCAGTCTTTCACCTGCCTATCTTATTTATCTTCGAAATGAAATGACATTGCGTGTGTCCTACGTAAATATGGAGATTAAGGAATGGGATTCACAATCCCATACCCACATTGTATTGGGACTCATAGTGCTGAAATTATTATTGAATTCCTATTTACCCCTAAGAACTTGCAAAATTTTTAATATATTAAAGGCTTATTTGCATGAATGCCCCCTAAACTTTTCAAATTTAACAATTCAGTCCCTAAATTTTTTATCCTGGCAATCAACCCATTGAACTTCTTATTTTTGATAATTTAGTCCTTTTTACTTAAATTCATTAAAATTAAGAGAATTTTTTGCACAGTACTTACACATTATAGCTTAAAAGGGACAATATTGATCATTTTGTTTAATTTCTACATAAATTTCTTTTATAGTTTAGTTTAAATTTGAGTATAATTGAATTAAGTTTCAAATTTTTAAAGGAATTTGTGTTGACCTTAAACAAAATAAATCAACAATGCTCTTCTTGGACTATAATGAGTAAGTTATGTGCAAAAAACCATTTAAATTTTTAAGAATTTGAGCAAAAAGAACTGAAGTGCCAAAAATTATAAACCCAGGGGGCTGATTGCCAAGAAAAAAAGCTTAGGAACTAAATTGCTAAATTCAAAAAGTTCAGGGGGTATATATACAAATAAGTCTATATCAAATTACTATCTTACCCCTAATTAACTTGCAAAATTTTTAATAAACATTTCCACTCATGAATCGGAAAGGTAGTAATTTTGATTTCCAGGATGTACTTGATAAAAAATACTTTAAAACATCAGTTATATTAAATATAAATTCCAAATATATATGAATTAATGGCACACACCTGGCCAGATGAGAGAACTGCATATACGAGTATGTAGAATATAGGCTTGTAAGTTTTGGAACTGCTTTGACTTGTCCAAAAACTTAACCAAGTGCTACTCAAAAGTCGAAGAACTTCAGTGAGTAAACACAAAAATAATAGAATCATGACCACCCATACGCCTCCTAGTGCGTTTTTATACCTGCAGCCAAAACCAAAATTAATGTTTGAATTCACAAGTTATCATATTTAGGAAAATTGACAATTCCATGCAAGAAGAGTCTCCACCCGTAGGCCTCCTATAGTGCATTTGTTTATTTATTTTATAGGGGTAAATTGCTTATTTAGTCCAAAATGTTTAATTTTGTGCAACTTTAGTATCTGTTCATTTTTTCGTAGCTTGAATGATCTTAAATTATTAAAATGTTGTTATAATAATCCTTTTCGTTAATGTTTGGATGGAATCCATTAATGATTTAGTTAAAAAATTATGAGATTCCGTCTAAAAATTAATAAAAATGACATATATGGTAACATTTTTACTAGTTTGTACGGTCGTTCAAATTATGCAAAAAAAGAAAAAAAGAGACCGAAATTGAACCTAACTATTTAACCACTTAGAATCTTGGGTTCACCATTACTTGTAGTTTCGTATACACTACCCAGTCTAGTGAAAGTTTTAAAGGCTAAATAGATCATAGTTCAAACTTCAAAGGGTACTCCACATATTCAAAACTAAGGAAAAATCTTACACAACTTAAATATTCACAAGATGTGACTATTTTTCAAAACTTAGCTTAAGCAAGAATCATTACTGTAGGGGTGTTAAACTAGAACATCAGGCATCATTTTTTGTTCTAAATTAGATGTAATAGATTCTTCTAACTGCTGAGAACCACACGTAACTACTCAGAGAAAAAAAAAATTAACATCTCAGTACCTGTGTTAATAGATTGATCTCAGTGTTTATAAAACTAAATCACCACCTTGGTCTTAAAACAAAAATAAAAATAAAAAAACCATGAGTACCTCGAGCCAGCCCTTTTTAGACTTAAAAGGCATGTTATGCCCTTTAAAAAAGAAATACTCCAAATTTATTTCTTCTTGTAATGACCAAAAAAAAAACCAATCCTTATGCCTTTTTTGGAGTGATGTGAGCTATAGAAAGGACATTTCTTGTCTTAAAAAATGGCCCGTGATACAAGTTGGAGGACATTTTTATAAAGTACAAAGTACACATTCCATGTAGTATGAACATTGAGTACCAATCCACAAATTCAATAAAACAAGGCATACCATGATATTATTTTCAAGGAAAGTAATTTTTTTTTTTTTAAAGAATGCTATACTTCAGTAAAAGTTACCTCATCAAGACATTCCAACTAATAACACCCACTTCTCTTTCTTCTTGCTTGATTAGAACAGATTTCCCCAATTTTCCTTTCTTCGAATTGCTTGCAACTATGAATGGTTCCATTACCAGCCCATTAGAAGTTGGCACTGAACTTTTTTCATCATGATTTTCACTTTCGACGTCATCTACTAGATTTTCTTCCATTTTCCCTGAATTTTCCATAAGTTTTTTGAACAACTTTCCATTCTTAGCCAACTCCTCATAGGTTCCGTCCTCTTGAATCGTACCATCACAAACTACCAAAACTCTATCTACTTGTGGTAGAAAATGTAGCTGGTTTGTGACAAGTAATCTTGTCTTCCCTTGTAACTCTTGCTTGATACAATTGTTAAAAACCTGGAGACAAAGTTGAATCAAAATAAATTCAAATTTTTCTAATCACTTGTGAAGATTTAAGACATGAATCTAGTAATATTGAAAACTGATCGAAGAGCATAAAGGCTGTTTGGCATTGCTTCTAGAAAATTGCATTCAGCTTCTTAGATCTAAAAGCGCTTAAGGGGTGTTTTGATGAAAACAAAAATACAACTCTAAACACCAATATTGGAGACTCGCGATAGATTGGAGGGGAAAAAAAAAGGTGGTTCCAAATTGTATGAAAACTTCTCGTCTTCTAATAACTAAAAATAAGCAAAAATAATTTGTATAAGAAGATTAATATTCATAAGTAATTTACTTGAATTAACAAGTACCTGTTTAGCAACACGAGCATCTAGAGCACTTAAAGGGTCATCAAATATGAACACATCTGCATTGGAATACACAGCTCTAGCCATTGAAATTCTCTGCTTTTGTCCACCGCTAATATTCACCCCGCGTTCACCTATCTCGGTTAAATCTCCATCCTTAAATATTTATAAACGAAAAATGAGTATATTTATTTAACTATTGAAACAATCAATATTATTGGGAAATTACTATTAGGTGTATGGATTTCCAAATCAACTTAACTGGAAGAGAATCCAGATCATGTTGTAACTCAGTCACATCAATAGCCTTCCAGTATTTTGTAGGGTCAAATTTCGATCCAAATAACACGTTTTTACGTACCTAAAAGAAACAGTTCCAAAATTTAGTACACATTGTGTTTAATGAATTGTATGTCAATCTGAAACTAAGTAATTTCATATGACGTTTTAACAGAGTGATGTACAAAAGATAGAAAATATAAGAAATTCAACTCACAGTTGCATTGAAAATCCATGAAATTTGGGGAACATAAGCAACAGTCCCTCTGACTATAACGCTTGCATTCAATGTTGAAGGAAGTTCCCCAAGCACTGCAGATATAAGCGACGTCTTTCCTTCTCCGGTTCCACCAACAATTGCAACTAAGCTGCCAACTGATATATCCAAATTAATATTGGATAAGGTAGGCTTAACTGCCTGAAAAAAGATTTAAGAACGAAAAATCTTTAGTAGAAAATTGGGAAGAAATAGAAAAAAGATCTCTATGAGTACCCACTTTGTTAATTTGAAAGAAAACCTCCCAGGTTTGGTTTTAAAACAGAGATCTAAGATCTTGAACCCCCTTTTCGCTCGCAAAACTAGCCAAAACGGGGTAATCTCTAACGTAAGTATAAAAAAAACTAAGAGTTCACCATTTTCATACGTAGTTAATCAATATTATTGATTGAAGAAATAGACTTTGCAAGATTGAATGTAACAAATATTTCATCTAAGGAAATAAGAGGTATGGATGTTCGAATTTTACCTTAGGGTCCCATGAAAAGTCACCATCCCTAATTGATATGGCTGAAAGCCCTGGTTGAAGAGGGGGGTTCGGTTGTACAACTCTCTCGTCAGCTAAGAGTAGTTCCTCCAAACGTTGTAATGATACATTCGCTTTTACGACCTGTCAAATCGGTGTAATCACATAAACATAGGATGCAAAAGAACCACTATCAATTTCTTCTAATATCCACATATTTTTATTCAAACCACCTAGCAACTAGATTTATATACATAGATCATCAAAGAAGAAAGGAAAATGATAATACATCATGGAAAAAACAATTAAATCGGAAGTCATGAAACTAGAATATAACTTGTTAGGAGAAAGAAAAGGGGGGGAAAAAAAAGCAAGTAGAAGTAAAGAAGCAAGAAATAATAGTAATTTAAGCTCCACAGATTACACAAAATTTTGCCGCGTATGCATTCATGAGAGTCATGATAACATTTTTCATTGTGCATATCGTTACTTTTAAATATATGGCACCTGACTTAGTAGGCTAGGAAGCATTTTTAGTGGAAATCGCAAAACTGCAAAAAGAGAGAGGGATGTGAATGCCCTTGCTGGTGTCAAGTCTCCGCCGAGCAATGTGAAAATACCAAATGATATCGTTGTCACAACAACTGGGATGTTGTTCAGTATGAAGCTGTTCAACTGCAACAGAAGGAAAATAATCAAACCAGATATGAAGTTACAACTGAGATTTTCCATTTGGTATGTATCAGCATAGTGCAAAGTGGATTATTTGTCCATGTCGATGAACTTTATAAGGCACAGCGACAAAACTGAATTTTGGTCGTGTCAATCTGTTGTTGCGCTACAATAGCATGTAACGAAAATAAGGTGAAATAATCAAGCACATTTCATTAGTATAGATCTTTGGTTTTATTTTAGAAACAATATTAAATTTTCCCGTTAACAGTCAAAATAATAAAATTTTAGCCTCCAAGAATTTATGTATAAGAGAGCAAAAATATAAATCTTTCACGCTTACAGCTGATAGTAATTGTGCTCTGCGGAACCATGAGAGCTCATCATTTCGAATGCTTCCGACACGAGATTGGAAGCTTGTTTCCCATGCATAACATCTAGAACATTTTCAGTATAACTCAGAACAATCAGCATCACTGATTTGAAGTTTTATACAATTATATTGAAAAAAGAAATCAAAAAACAAGCATACTTCACAGTATCCATGGCTGCCAAAATTTCAGTCATCAAGCCAACTCTCTTGTCCGTGCATTGTTGTCCTTCCTTCGTCACTTTTCGCATTTTGCCAAGCACAAGTGTCTGCCTCATAGATCGGAAATTCAAATTATTATGCATACAAGGTCATACTGAAAAGAAAACGAGTCTCCTCCAAAAAAAAAATTACAATAATAATCAAAATAAGTCCTTACAAAGAACGATATACTAAGGCTCCGTTTGGGAAAGCCTTTCCAAAAGTTTTTTCCAAACAGATTTTTGTCTTTTTCCTCCAATTTTACTATCTACTTTTCTAAATATTTTTAAGAAACTCAAACTTTATCAGCCCATAACGTTATCATTTTAAGTCAAAATGAGATTTTTTTTTTTCCAAATTGCATTGAATTTCGAGAGGAAAAAAATAAGATTCATATCACTAATTTTTTTCTAAACACATTTAAGTTTTATACTTTTTCACTCCAAATAGTTTATTTTCTCCAAACGCATATTTCCAAAACTGAAAGTGTTTTAGGGAAAACTGATTGTATTTTCATATATTCGAATGATACAATACAAGTATATTTATACACAACTTTTAGTTGCTAAAAAGAAAACTAGAAACTAATTCCCTAAAATCAGCTATACAGCTGTACATCAATTACCCAAAATACAATTGGGAAACAATCAACTAATCTATATATAGAAAGATAAGAATTCGGTAACAAACCGAATATTCTCACACTCCCCCACAAACTAGGAATGACAAGTTGTGGAGACTCTTCGTTAGGATGTCGGCAGTCTGTTCCTTAGTCGGAATGTATATCATGCAGAAGCTTCCATTGTCAATTTTTTCTCTGATAAAATGACGATCCACCTCTACATGTTTTGTTCGATCGTGATGAACTGGATTGTGGGCAATACTAACAGCAGCTTTGTTGTCGCAGTAGAGCTTCATAGGAGAATTACTTGAGATCCTCAACTCATCCAGTAGCCTACCAAGCCAAATCCCCTCACACATACCATGTGCTAATGCTCGAAACTCTGCCTCTGCACTGCTTCTAGCTACCACTGGTTGCTTCTTACTTCTCCATGTTACTAGATTGCCCCAAACATAAGTACAATATCCTGATGTCGATCTTCTGTCCACTGAAGAACCTGCCCAGTATGCATCAGTATAAATCTCCACAGCCTTGTGATCACCCTTTCTGAAGAACAATCCCCTTCCGGGGGTCTTTTTCAAATATCTCAGGATTCTATAAACTGTCTCAAGATGTCTCTCTTTGGGTGAGTGCATAAACTGACTAACAACACTTACCGCAAAGGCTATATCAGGACGAGTATGTGATAAATAGATAAGCCTACCCACTAATCGTTGATACGACTCCTGATCAATATTCTTTCCACCGTCAATCCCAAGTTTGGCATTAGGCTCCATAGGTGTCTCAGCTGGTTTACACCCTAACATGCCTGTATCTTGGAGAAGATCGAGCACATACTTCCTCTGAGAAACAGCAATTCCAGAGCTACTCCTGGCGACTTCCATACCCAAGAAATACCTGAGAGTACCTAGATCCTTCAACTCAAACTTGCTTGCAAGATACGCTTTTAAGGACTCCAACTCAGATTGATTGTCTCCAGTAACAATTATATCATCTACATATACTATAAGGATTGCTCTTTTGCCGTCCTTAGAGTGTTTGTAGAAGATTGTATGATCAGATTGAGCTTGTACAAATCCCCGTTCCTTCACAGCTTGAGTAAACTTCTCGAACCACTCCCTCGAGGACTGCTTAAGGCCATAAAGTGATTTTTTCAACTTACACACCAATTTTCCTTCTTCTGTGAATCCTGGAGGCGGATCCATATACACCTCTTCATGCAAGTCTCCATTTAGGAATGCATTTTTTACATCTAACTGTTGAAGTGGCCAATCAAGATTAGCTGCTAGAGACAAGAGGACTCTTACCGAGTTGAGTTTGGCTACTGGTGCAAATGTCTCTTTGTAGTCTATACCATAAGATTGAGTGAAACCCTTGGCAACTAATCTTGCTTTGTACCGGTTGACACTACCATCTGTATTAAACTTGACCGTGAACACCCACTTGCATCCCACAGTTTTCTTCCCGCTAGGAAGCTTCACAATCTCCCATGTGCCATTTTTTTTCAAAGCTCCCATTTCCTCATGAACTGCTAGTCTCCACTTGGGATCTGCAAGGGCCTCCCTAATATCTCTTGGTATCTGAATACCCGTAAGAGTAGTGGTGAAGGCTGAAAAACTGGGAGACAATTTCTCATATGAGACATAATTAGAGATTGGGTGCTGTGTACATGACCGTGTACCTTTCCTGAGGGCAATAGGCAAATCCAGATCTGAACTGTTGTTGAAGTCAGTATCACCCGAACCACTAGAAGACTCTGGATCTGGGAGAGGGACCGGTTCAGACATTTGACCTTGCTGGGCATCAGGCTTGCTGCTATTCCGAGAATGATTCCTGCGCGAATAAACAAGTAACCGGGGTATTTGGGAGTTATCCCCCACTAAGTTTTGTTCCTCAATTTCCAATATTTTGTTATAATGCGGCATAATAGGTTCGGTCGGGTTCGGGTTGGGCAAAGGTGGTGATAACTTCGGTATGTAAGGCAAGATAGGCTGTGGTGAAGGTAAGGGTGTTGGGGAATCAAATTCATCCCAAGAACCATCTTCTCCAAGAATCTCCCCCTGAAGATGGGACCCAGGGAAATATGATTGGGTTTCATGAAAGGTAACATCCATTGACACAAACATACGACGAAGAGAGGGTGAGTAGCATCTATACCCACGTTGTGTGGAAGAGTATCCAACAAAAACACACTTGGTTGCTCTCGGATCAAGTTTTGAACGGTTGTGAGAATGGACATAGACAAATGCTGTGCAGCCAAACACCCTTAAAGGAACAGAGGAGAAAAAATGAAACATTGGGTAAGTTTGCAGAAGAACAGACATAGGGGTTTGAAATTGGAGTATTTTTGAAGGCATTCTGTTTATAAGATGTGAGGCAGTTAAGATGGCTTCACCCCAGAGGTACTTTGGAACATGCATAGTAAACAGAAGGGCTCTAGCAACCTCTAGTAAATGACGGTTTTTCCTTTCTGCTACACCATTTTGCTGTGGTGTATCAGAACAGGAACTTTGATGAATTATACCATTGGTTGCTAGATAATCACCTAAGATGGCTTTGTAATACTCTGTTCCATTGTCGGTTCTTAAGACGCTAATGTTGGTGTGGAATTGGTTTTTTATCATGGAGTGAAAATTTTGAAAGATTTGTGAGACCTCGGTTTTTTCTTTAAAAAGATAGACCCAACAGACTCTGGTGTGATCATCAATAAACGTAATAAACCATCTAGTTCCAGTAACATTTTTAACACGAGAGGGTCCCCAAATATCACTATGAATTAGGAGGAATGGATGTGATTTTATATAAGGTTTGGCAGGATATGATGTACGTGTGTGTTTGGCTAATTGACAAATATCACAGTAAAAAGAACTTGGATTTTTATTACTGAATAAATCTGGGAACAAACGTTTAAGGTAATGAAAATTGGGATGGCCTAACCTACGATGCCACATCATTACATCTTTATTGGAAGCAGAAGATACATTCTCAGCGATTGCAGCCTGTTTATTCGTACACTCATTATTCTTGAAATAGTAGAGTCCACCATCCTCCTCAGCAATGCCAATCATCCTGCCGATCCCTGCTCCTGTATGTGACAAGAAGTGACAGAAAAATTAGCAGTGCAATTAAGGTCATGGGTAAGTTTGCTTATAGACACCAGATTGCATGCTAGTTTTGGAACATGGAGTACGGAGTTTAGGACAAGTTTCTCGGACAGCTGAATAGATCCTTTTCCAGCAACACAAGAGTATGTTCCATCTGCAATTTTCACTCTTGAGCTCCCGTGACATGGAGTATAAGAGTGAAACAGGGATGAGTTACCTGTCATGTGGTCGGAAGCGCCAGAGTCAAGTATCCAAGGAATTGGATTTTTCACATGAAAGGCAGTACCTTGATGAGCAAAACTGCTTGTTGCTATCGTGGGACTGGTCACGGTTTGCTGCTTCAGAAGTTTGACGAGTTGTTCCAGTTGATCTTGGTTCAGAGAAATCCCATTACTGGTTTCTTCTGTTTTTCACCTGTAGCAGCTTGAAACCCCTTGCTTTAAGGCTGCTTCTTTGGCCTCGCATCGGCTGGTCGTCCATGAATATCCCAACATCGGTCCCGAGTATGGCCAAGTTTGTTACAGTGGGAGCACCATGGGCGCTGAGTTGATTTTTGATCACTATGAGGTCGGTTAACATTACTCTTAGTGACAAGGGCCGTGGTCTCAGTAGGTCTTTCACCGGAAGAAGTCACAGACAAGTCCCTCTTCTCTCCGAGCATCACCCGACGTCGGCTCTCCTCTCGACGCACTTCAGGAAAAGCTTCTCCGATGGAGGGTAATGGTCTCCGGCCTAGGATTCGTCCTCTTACCTCATCAAGATCTTTGTTGAGCCCAGCGAGAAAGTCATACAGCCGTTCTTTCTCTAAATGTTTCTTAAACTTCATGTTGCCGTCGAGATCACCCCAGTCAGCTTCATAATGCATATCCAATTCCAGCCATAAAGTTTGCAACTCATTGTAATATTCGGTGATATCCAAGCTGCCTTGCCGAATATCCTTGAGCTTATTCTTAATCTCGAAAACCTGTGAAGCATTTTCAAGGTCCGAATAATTCTCCTTTACAGCATCCCAAATAGCTTTGGCGGTGCGAAGAAACAGGTAGGTACGGCTGATATGGGGTTCCATGGAGTTAATCAGCCATGCCATGACAATAGAATTAGTAAGTTCCCAATTACCGTACGTCGGATCTGTCGGATTGGGCCGTTGGACCTCGCCTGTGATGTAGCCGATTTTTCCTCTCCCTCGAATCACCATCAAAACCGACTGGGACCATTGGAGGAAGTTCTTGCCATCTAACTGTGATTTGTAATCTGCAGTGATGATCCCTCTCCGAAGGACTGAGCAGCCACTGTCTATATGACTGGACTGGGTGTGGAGAGGGAAGAACCATCCTTAGCAACGCCCATTATCTCCTTCTCTGAACTCATTGTCGGGAAAAGCAACTATCTGGAAGAAAACTGCCGAAAAAACTCCTTCTCTGGTGCCGAAAAACTCCTTCTCTGGTCTGGCCGAAAAATCTGCCAACAAAAAAAAAAAAAAAAAAAACTCCTTCTCTGGTCTGGCCGAAAACTCCTCCTCTGGACTAGGCAGGTTTCGGGACTAGGCAGGCGAGAAGTGGGATGAAGGTTCGGGACTGGGCAGATAAGACGTGGGACTGGGCAGATTTCGGGACTGGGCAGACGATAAGTGGGACTGGGCAGATTTCGGGATGAAAGCTATGATTTTCGGGGAAGAAGGCTAAGGCTCTGATACCATGAAAGTGTTTTAGGGAAAACTGATTGTATTTTCATATATTCGAATGATACAATACAAGTATATTTATACACAACTTTTAGTTGCTAAAAGAAAACTAGAAACTAATTCCCTAAAATCAGCTATACAGCTGTACATCAATTACCCAAAATACAATTGGGAAACAATCAACTAATCTATATATAGAAAGATAAGAATTCGGTAACAAACCGAATATTCTCACAAAAACTCAAATCATTTCCAACCTCCAAAACGCCGTCTCCAAATGTGTACCCAAATGGGGCCTAATATTGCTGCATTGGAGCCTCTTGAAATTCATTTAGACGTTTAGATTTAGCAGTAAGTAGTTTCAGATTGGATCATGTGCTGACCTAGTTCTCTCATTTCAGTTATTGTTTTTCTTTAAAAAAAAAAGAAAAAAAGTGTATTGGAAGAAAGTGGCAACATTCAACTAGACCCTCAAACTAGAAAATGTACAGATGTGATAATTGTTAACGCTAGGACTCTTATCTCATCTTGTCCTAACGTTTTAATACCAGTTGGCATGGAAAATGTCTGTAATATTTTACTTGGAAGATGTTCAAAAGGTTTCCAAATTAATTTTAACCTACTAAAGTTGTAATCAATAAAAAGGTGACGTTTAATGAGTAACAATTCGTGTTAATAGATTGTGTTCGTGTGAACCCGTTTATTAATCGTGTCAGAAAAACATCAACCCAAACATGGCTTATTTCTTAAACATGTCTTGAAAATTCAGGCAATTAAAAAAAATGGATGAAAAACAAAAGAAAGAGTACTCAACCTGCAGAGGAAGCATGAGAACCATAACTAGTGCCCCAATAAGAGATGCAACTCCTAATTGTTGGTACAAGAGAACCAAAGATATGATAATACGAAATGGAGCTGACCATAACCCGTGAAGTTGTTGGCATATTTGCTGCAAAAAAGCCAAAGTTTACTTGGTAATAATTTACTTTTGACAGGGTGGAGAATGCATACAATTAGGAAATTCTGATCCCTTAGCAAAAAACATAATTATAAGTATAACTTATTGGAAAGCTCTTAATTTTTAAGTATCTAAAGATATGTCATAAATGTTGTTCCATGCATTCATGCATAGTTTAGCAGCAATTCCCACATACTCCACTATAAGGTATAGAGTTCAAATCCCCACCCCAAGTTATTCAAAAAAAAAAATCATGTCGTAATTTATTCTATGAATTACAAAACATAATTTCCAATGAGGTTAGAAATGGATTTTTGTTCTTGATAACTATGATAAGTAGTATTTTTTTTTTCTCACTTCATTCAACCTTTTTCTTCATTTTAATATTGGTGTAAGGACGTAAAATCCACCATCGATCACGTGCCACATAGTTTTATGCTCATGAGTTTAAACATAACTGTTGCAAATGTTTTTCTACATGGAGGAGGTGTTAGTTATCAAATAAATAACCAACATATGCATTCAAGGTTTTTTTTTTTTTTAAAGACATTTTCAAACAATTTCTCCCTAGAAGCATAGATGAGATTTGTAGCATATTTACCTCAAGTGCATTAGCATCTGTTGTGATCATGTTTGTTATCTTTCCTGTTGGGAAATTCTTGCGACCTTCATGAGTCAGTCCTATTGATTTTCTAAATATAGCAGCCACCTAAAAAAAAAATACAAAACAAAACAGAAATACTAGAAAGAATAATTCCATAAAATCAACCAACTCATTCATAATCCGGAAAGAGAAACCTAGTTAACATGGGCAGTCGTATAAATCTAAACTAGCTCGGATTAAGCAGATTAGACAAGGGGTCTCGACTCGAGTGTTTAATAATTTTCGAATTCACATTGCAAACAAACAGAGAGGACTTTATTTTTCACGAAAATAATAATAATAATAATAAGTTACCAAAGTTGATCTCAGCCGGAATCCAACGCGCATAACATTTGGTAAAAATGAGTTAAGGCCAGCATCCCAAGTAACTGAGCAAAATTGAATCAACTAGTCAATAAAACTTTAGCCCAAAAAAAAAAAGACTAGTCAATAAAATATAGATTGTCAAAACTCTACTCTGTTCTCATCTAATATATATGATAAATCTAATTACATTTTTGTTCATAAAAAATAAGATCCTTAATGTCATGTCCCTCATTCCCGGCCTTGTTTATAGTAGAAATCTCATGAGACGACTAATAGAATTAAAATAACTTGACCTGATTCGACTGAAAAAAAAAAAAAAAAAAAAAAAAAAAGGAGTTGAGTTTCACTATATTTAACCAGACAGACACCTTAAAGAGGGGCTTCAGAGTATCGAACCTTGAACCCGTACTGAAAACACACTAAACCGTATTAAGTTCTCATTATCAACATATATATATTCTTAGCAAAAAAATCCATGCAAGAAATTTGTCACTTACAAACAGGAAAAAAAAAATATATATATATATATATATATATTAATCCGTCTCACCTTCCCTCACTACAGCTTGATTAAGCCAACCTTCAGTTTATTATGCATCTCTACATAAATTATTTGAACTTCTGTAGCCTAACTTGCCATATTAAAGAAGAGATGTTCCATAATAGCAAAATTACTTCAAGTTTCATACAGAAAGCTTGTGAGTTTATTCGAGTAAATGTAAGATTGAAGTTCATACCCTCCAGCAAATATTAAAAAGGTGTAAATGTAACCGATCCAAGCTGGATCACCTCGTTGCATTGACTGCAGAGTGTAACAAGACAATTAGAAATTCCGTGCTTCAACAGAAGAACTAGCGGGGGTAGCTATATACAATGTTTAAAGTAAAATGAAACGAATTAATTCTGGCTACAATTTCTATGAAGCTAATTGTTTCCAGATATATTTACAGAGATCGGGCGAAATTTTAGTTTCCTTCCTCTTTCGAGTAAAATTTTTTAAATATAGTAAGTGTACAAAATTAATGAGGCTTTTCTATGACAAGATCTAACCTGTAAGAGACTATTCAAAAGAATGGGCCCTGAAAACTGAGAGAGATCAAATATAATCTACAAGGTGTGTGGAAGTTAGCAAGCTTCTTAAGTCACAAAACAATGAATAGGAGGAAATAAACTCAGCTTTTTTTTTTACCTTCAAAGAGACCTCCATACCAAAACCTACACACAACATTTTCAAACCAAATAAAATTAAGTGGAAACAATTAATCATCTCTTAGTTGAGCCTATTAATATTCAAAATGTGGAGAATGATAGGAATTCTAAGTTAATTATACGTCAATTTCTGTGTAGGAAGAGATATGGACAGTGAATAGCATTTTTCAATTAGTGAATCTATTTTTGAAATGTTATAGTTTGATAACTTGTTTTCCAAGTCACTTAATAGATACTGCCCTACCATTTTCTTTTCCAACTTTTCTTTTTTTAATGTGAAGAGAAATTTTATTAAAAGAAAAAATAAAAGTTTGTAGGTGGATACCTTCCCTCCAAGGCTTTGATGTAGTGCTCTTATTAGCCATGGTTTGGGCCTTTGCAATTCTTCACCCAACATCTCTCAAACCTGAAAATTTGTCAAAACAATGGTGCAAATAGAGATTTTGCTATATGAATAAAAGCTTAAATAAACCAAAAGCAAATAATAAACATGAGGCCAACTTTTTAATCAGAGTCTCAGTTTGATCCCATGTTGTCTAAGTTCCAAACATCCTTTCAATGATGGGTTTTCTATAGCCCTTTCTGAATGAACGGGGTCATCCATCCGAAATATATTTCTTGCTCACAAGAATAATGAAAATATCAGTATCGTTTTGATGACATATCGATATTTCAGCGCTGGTAAAAATTAAAAACCACAAGAAATTCAATCTGTTCTTAAAGAGTATTCTCTTTCCTTTTTTCTTCCTTTCAACATTTCTAGCAACAATGTCTGAATTCTTATATCTTCCAAAAAAAAACCAAAAAAAAAATGTGAATTCTTATAATCTTTTCTATTCTTGCAAAAAATACTGCAAGACCACGAGAGATTAGGTAAATGGGAAAATCTTTTTTTTTTTCCCTTACGACATCGGGCGGTCTTTTGAAAAAACTCAGTATAACCAATTCCAAATGCATTTTATAAACTAAAACTTAGAAATGATAATACCACACAAATAAATGTTTAGCAAACCTATAGGCACTATAAAGTTAAAAAACCATTAGTGTCGAAAGGGAAAAGTTTAAACTACTTACTGGAAAAAAATATTGACATGCCTCTCAGGACAATTTGCTCTTCACCAGGGAGTGATTCATATTCAACATTGTCAAGAGACTCGGGTTGAAGCACAACGTAACCGGATGAGGATCCAAATTAGGAAGATATATGGTGTGAAGAATTCCAAACAATACCTATATAACAACACGATGAACAGATCTCTACTTAAGTACAAGCTTGAGTTGCAAATAACATTCACACGGGTGATCTGTACCGAGAACTTAATATGTTTTGAATGAGTTGGCCAAACCGGTTATTGTGAAAAACAGTCAGTGATAAGTATGAGACATATCAAGTTTTTGGTTTAACTCCTGGTATTTTTCAGGCTGGGCAACCCCAGCGTAAAAGTGAAAGTTATTTAGATTCACAAGCGTGGTTTTTTGGTGAACAAACGTGTGGGGAGGAGTGATCAGCTTTAGCTACTAGGTACCCCATAGATGCGAGCATATGTCAGTATTGTGTAAATCAACTTGCTTCTGGAGACGAAGTGTGTCGCCTTAATCCCACCAAGGGCTAATGAACATTAAGCTAATAGTCTGGAAATAGTCTCAAGCACTCAACGATGAGACTCGGGCCTAAAACCACCTTGGTGCTATTCACAAACAGGGTACGGAAACCACTAGGAAAATTTTGTAATTAAAAACCAGCACAGTGTTAATTTCCATGCCCTTGAATCCGAACGAATGTAAATGTTCATGTCAACTTTTTTGAACCTTAAAAGAATATAAGTTTCGAGTAAGTCTACAACCTATATGGCCTTTTCACATAGGTTGTATTGCTTAGATTAAGATGTTGCTTCATAAACTACTTAATGAAATTGAGGCAAGTTTAGATTCTAAAGAGTTAAACGACACGGAAAGTGATAGATTAGTTTGACGACAATTTGAAATTTTTGGCTACTAAAAAATGAGGCAGAGACAAATAACAAACCTCGAAAATGACTTGCCTGAATACAGATACAGTGCATATCTGCAAGAGTACAAGGAAACCACAAGCATCTAATTCCAGAAATAATAAAGTAATGATAGTGCTAATTACCTTATAATAATGGATCCCTAATAGGATATCATATAATTGCTATCATGGTATGCACACTAGAAATATGTGTGCGTGTGTGTGTGTGTGTGTGTATTTATATTAAATATGTGCTGACAAGATGTCCATCATACAATTATTTTTGTTCATTATGCATATCATATAGTCAATTTTGTATTATAGTTCTGGAAATGTGGATTAAAGAGGAACGAAAAACAGGACATTATTTTCTCTTTTATATCAACTTGCATAGAATTTATAATATGCCTAATCCATGAACGGGAAATGAACTGACCGGCGGCCACGATAGTAATCCTTCACTGAGAAGATGAGATTGAGAACCACAGCATGTGCTACTAACACGTAAATCACTCCGAACCTCACGTACCACCGGAATTCGCTTATGTAAACTTTAGTTTCCAATCCAGTCATGATCAGCATGGCACCCCAAGCAACAAATTCGACAAACAAAGAACTAATCTGTGAGAGATTTAAAAAAAGGGTTAAATCTGCAATTTGTTGACAAATCTTGGTAAAGGTTGTTGTGGTTAAAGATTGAACAAGAACCGAACCTCGAAAGGAGCAAGACCAGTCTGACCATAGAGGTTGAAGATTGAAATGTCCATGACCAATCTTAGTAAAGGTTCAGCAGTGCTAAGACCAGCCAAGAGAGCCAACAGGTAATTGTAGTAATTTGACCTCAAACGAAACCGCTGCGCTTTGTGATCTTTCTTGATTAGCCATGTTCGATACATGCAGAGGCCGAGAAGAACCAAATGAGAAACGGAGACCACCAAAGTGTCCATTGCACAAGGTGCGTAGGAACCAAAAGCACTGTCCAGTATTTGTCCCCAAACCCGATAAGCTGCTGGTTTGCAGTACCAACTTAGTGGCTTAAAACCCATGTTTTTCCTGTCCTCTTTACACTAGTGAAGGCACATTTACAAACTCAGAACTTTTGTTTTGGGTACAATCACTTTGTCCTTGACAAGTTCCTGCAATAAGAACAACTCGAAAACTCGATATTAAGCAAAAAATTTGGAAGTAATCATACAGGCCCACTTTGATTTTTTAGACTTTGAATCATTTCGGACATAGAAACAGAGAGCAACTAAAAAAGGAAAGAAACTTGCTTTCTTAACCACCCAACGAATCAGGGGGAAAAAAAAAAAACGTTGTTTTGTGAACTACCCATCAGACAAAACCAATGAGTAATCATGGTAGTAACCTTCTTCCCTAGTATTTATCTTGGCATCCAAACAGAAAAACAACCATAGGAAAGGAACTAACACAAAGGCAAAGAATCTTCAGTAGGAAAAAAAATAAAAAAACAAAAACAAAACAAAACAAATGAACCAACCAACCAACCTCAAATGCAATGATAATGTTTAGAAGGGAACTGAACTTACAACTGAACTAACTTCACGGCGGCAATCTGGAAAAACATGGAGGACTAGAAATATTACATCACTAGAATAGGAATAAAGAAAGACCTGAATTTCTTAATTTTATAAGGGAGGGGAAGGCTGCTGGTAGAGAC
>CM046361.1:6603442-6687193 GCA_025413025.1 Ficus hispida
CAAAATAATAAAATTTTAGCCTCCAAGAATTTATGTATAGAGAGCAAAAATATAAATCTTTCACGCTTACAGCTGATAGTAATTGTGCTCTGCGGAACCATGAGAGCTCATCATTTCGAATGCTTCCGACACGAGATTGGAAGCTTGTTTCCATGCATAACATCTAGAACATTTTCAGTATAACTCAGAACAATCAGCATCACTGATTTGAAGTTTTATACAATTATATTGAAAAAAGAAATCAAAAAACAAGCATACTTCACAGTATCCATGGCTGCCAAAATTTCAGTCATCAAGCCAACTCTCTTGTCCGTGCATTGTTGTCCTTCCTTCGTCACTTTTCGCATTTTGCCAAGCACAAGTGTCTGCCTCATAGATCGGAAATTCAAATTATTATGCATACAAGGTCATACTGAAAAGAAACACGAGTCTCCTCCAAAAAAAAAATTACAATAATAATCAAAATAAGTCCTTACAAAGAACGATATACTAAGGCTCCGTTTGGGAAAGCCTTTCCAAAAGTTTTTTCCAAACAGATTTTTGTCTTTTTCCTCCAATTTACTATCTACTTTTTCTAAATATTTTTAAGAAACTCAAACTTTATCAGCCATAACGTTATCATTTTAAGTCAAAATGAGATTTTTTTTTTTCCAAATTGCATTGAATTTCGAGAGGAAAAAAATAAGATTCATATCACTAATTTTTTCTAAACACATTTAAGTTTTATACTTTTTACTCCAAATAGTTTATTTTCTCCAAACGCATATTTCCAAAACTGAAAGTGTTTTAGGGAAAACTGATTGTATTTTCATATATTCGAATGATACAATACAAGTATATTTATACACAACTTTTAGTTGCTAAAAAGAAAACTAGAAACTAATTCCTAAAATCAGCTATACAGCTGTACATCAATTACCCAAAATACAATTGGGAAACAATCAACTAATTATATATAGAAAGATAAGAATTCGGTAACAAACCGAATATTCTCACACTCCCCACAAACTAGGAATGACAATTGTGGAACTCTTCGTTAGGATGTCGGCAGTCTGTTCTTAGTCGGAATGTATATCATGCAGAAGCTTCCATTGTCAATTTTTCTCTGATAAAATGACGATCCACCCTACATGTTTTGTTCCGATCGTGATGAACTTGATTGTGGGCAATACTAACAGCAGCTTTGTTGTCCAGTAGAGCTTCATAGGAGAATTACTTGAGATCCTCAACTCATCCAGTAGCCTACCAAGCCAAATCCCTCACACATACCATGTGCTAATGCTCGAACTCTGCTCTGCACTGCTTTAGCTACCACTGGTTGCTTTTACTTCTCCATGTTACTAGATTGCCCCAAACATAAGTACAATATCCTGATGTGATCTCTGTCCACTGAAGAACCTGCCCAGTATGCATCAGTATAAATCTCCACAGCCTTGTGATCACCTTTCTGAAGAACAATCCCCTTCCGGGGGTCTTTTTCAAATATCTCAGGATTTATAAACTGTCTCAAGATGTCTCTCTTTGGGTGAGTGCATAAACTGACTAACAACACTTACCGCAAAGGCTATATCAGACGAGTATGTGATAATAGATAAGCTACCCACTAATCGTTGATACGACTCCTGATCAATATTCTTTCCACCGTCAATCCAAGTTTGGCATTAGGCTCCATAGGTGTCTAGCTGGTTTACACCCTAACATGCCTGTATCTTGGAGAAGATCGAGCACATACTTCCTCTGAGAACAGCAATTCCAGAGCTACTCCTGGCGACTTCCCATACCCAAGAATACCTGGAGTACCTAGATCCTTCAACTCAAACTTGCTTGCAAGATACGCTTTTAAGGACTCCAACTCAGATTGATTGTCTCCAGTAACAATATATCATCTACATATACTATAAGGATTGCTCTTTTTGCCGTCCTTAGAGTGTTTGTAGAAGATTGTATGATCAGATTGAGCTTGTACAAATCCCGTTCCTTCACAGCTTGAGTAAACTTCTCGAACCACTCCCTCGAGGACTGCTTAAGGCCATAAAGTGATTTTTTCAACTTACACACCAATTTTCCTTCTTCTGTGAATCCTGGAGGCGGATCCATATACACCTCTTCATGCAAGTCTCCATTTAGGAATGCATTTTTTACATCTAACTGTTGAAGTGGCCAATCAAGATTAGCTGCTAGAGACAAGAGGATCTTACCGAGTTGAGTTTGGCTACTGGTGCAAATGTCTCTTTGTAGTCTATACCATAAGATTGAGTGAAACCTTGGCAACTAATCTTGCTTTGTACCGGTTGACACTACCATCTGTATTAAACTTGACCGTGAACACCACTTGCATCCCACAGTTTTCTTCCCGCTAGGAAGCTTCACAATCTCCCATGTGCCATTTTTTTTCAAAGCTCCATTTCCTCATGAACTGCTAGTCTCCACTTGGGATCTGCAAGGGCCTCCCTAATATCTCTTGGTATCTGAATACCCGTAAGAGTAGTGGTGAAGGCTGAAAAACTGGGAGACAATTTCTCATATGAGACATAATTAGAGATTGGGTGCTGTGTACATGACCGTGTACCTTTCCTGAGGGCAATAGGCAAATCCAGATCTGAACTGTTGTTGAAGTCAGTATCACCCGAACCACTAGAAGACTCTGGATCTGGGAGAGGGACCGGTTCAGACATTTGACCTTGCTGGGCATCAGGCTTGCTGCTATTCCGAGAATGATTCCTACGCGAATAAACAAGTAACCGGGGTATTTGGGAGTTATCCCCCACTAAGTTTTGTTCCTCAATTTCCAATATTTTGTTATAATGCGGCATAATAGGTTCGGTCGGGTTCGGGTTGGGCAAAGGTGGTGATAACTTCGGTATGTAAGGCAAGATAGGCTGTGGTGAAGGTAAGGGTGTTGGGGAATCAAATTCATCCCAAGAACCATCTTCTCCAAGAATCTCCCCCTGAAGATGGGACCCAGGGAAATATGATTGGGTTTCATGAAAGGTAACATCCATTGACACAAACATACGACGAAGAGAGGGTGAGTAGCATCTATACCCACGTTGTGTGGAAGAGTATCCAACAAAAACACACTTGGTTGCTCTCGGATCAAGTTTTGAACGGTTGTGAGAATGGACATAGACAAATGCTGTGCAGCCAAACACCCTTAAAGGAACAGAGGAGAAAAAATGAAACATTGGGTAAGTTTGCAGAAGAACAGACATAGGGGTTTGAAATTCGAGTATTTTTGAAGGCATTCTGTTTATAAGATGTGAGGCAGTTAAGATGGCTTCACCCCAGAGGTACTTTGGAACATGCATAGTAAACAGAAGGGCTCTAGCAACCTCTAGTAAATGACGGTTTTTCCTTTCTGCTACACCATTTTGCTGTGGTGTATCAGAACAGGAACTTTGATGAATTATACCATTGGTTGCTAGATAATCACCTAAGATGGCTTTGTAATACTCTGTTCCATTGTCGGTTCTTAAGACGCTAATGTTGGTGTGGAATTGGTTTTTTATCATGGAGTGAAAATTTTGAAAGATTTGTGAGACCTCGGTTTTTTCTTTAAAAAGATAGACCCAACAGACTCTGGTGTGATCATCAATAAACGTAATAAACCATCTAGTTCCAGTAACATTTTTAACACGAGAGGGTCCCCAAATATCACTATGAATTAGGAGGAATGGATGTGATTTTATATAAGGTTTGGCAGGATATGATGTACGTGTGTGTTTGGCTAATTGACAAATATCACAGTAAAAAGAACTTGGATTTTTATTACTGAATAAATCTGGGAACAAACGTTTAAGGTAATGAAAATTGGGATGGCCTAACCTACGATGCCACATCATTACATCTTTATTGGAAGCAGAAGATACATTCTCAGCGATTGCAGCCTGTTTATTCGTACACTCATTATTCTTGAAATAGTAGAGTCCACCATCCTCCTCAGCAATGCCAATCATCCTTGCCGATCCCTGCTCCTGTATGTGACAAGAAGTGACAGAAAAATTAGCAGTGCAATTAAGGTCATGGGTAAGTTTGCTTATAGACACCAGATTGCATGCTAGTTTTGGAACATGGAGTACGGAGTTTAGGACAAGTTTCTCGGACAGCTGAATAGATCCTTTTCCAGCAACACAAGAGTATGTTCCATCTGCAATTTTCACTCTTGAGCTCCCGTGACATGGAGTATAAGAGTGAAACAGGGATGAGTTACCTGTCATGTGGTCGGAAGCGCCAGAGTCAAGTATCCAAGGAATTGGATTTTTCACATGAAAGGCAGTACCTTGATGAGCAAAACTGCTTGTTGCTATCGTGGGACTGGTCACGGTTTGCTGCTTCAGAAGTTTGACGAGTTGTTCCAGTTGATCTTGGTTCAGAGAAATCCCATTACTGGTTTCTTCTGTTTTTTCACCTGTAGCAGCTTGAAACCCCTTGCTTTAAGGCTGCTTCTTTGGCCTCGCATCGGCTGGTCGTCCATGAATATCCCAACATCGGTCCCGAGTATGGCCAAGTTTGTTACAGTGGGAGCACCATGGGCGCTGAGTTGATTTTTGATCACTATGAGGTCGGTTAACATTACTCTTAGTGACAAGGGCCGTGGTCTCAGTAGGTCTTTCACCGGAAGAAGTCACAGACAAGTCCCTCTTCTCTCCGAGCATCACCCGACGTCGGCTCTCCTCTCGACGCACTTCAGGAAAAGCTTCTCCGATGGAGGGTAATGGTCTCCGGCCTAGGATTCGTCCTCTTACCTCATCAAGATCTTTGTTGAGCCCAGCGAGAAAGTCATACAGCCGTTCTTTCTCTAAATGTTTCTTAAACTTCATGTTGCCGTCGAGATCACCCCAGTCAGCTTCATAATGCATATCCAATTCCAGCCATAAAGTTTGCAACTCATTGTAATATTCGGTGATATCCAAGCTGCCTTGCCGAATATCCTTGAGCTTATTCTTAATCTCGAAAACCTGTGAAGCATTTTCAAGGTCCGAATAATTCTCCTTTACAGCATCCCAAATAGCTTTGGCGGTGCGAAGAAACAGGTAGGTACGGCTGATATGGGGTTCCATGGAGTTAATCAGCCATGCCATGACAATAGAATTAGTAAGTTCCCAATTACCGTACGTCGGATCTGTCGGATTGGGCCGTTGGACCTCGCCTGTGATGTAGCCGATTTTTCCTCTCCCTCGAATCACCATCAAAACCGACTGGGACCATTGGAGGAAGTTCTTGCCATCTAACTGTGATTTGTAATCTGCAGTGATGATCCCTCTCCGAAGGACTGAGCAGCCACTGTCGATATGACTGGACTGGGTGTGGAGAGGGAAGAACCATCCTTAGCAACGCCCATTATCTCCTTCTCTGAACTCATTGTCGGGAAAAGCAACTATCTGGAAGAAAACTGCCGAAAAAACTCCTTCTCTGGTGCCGAAAAACTCCTTCTCTGGTCTGGCCGAAAAATCTGCCAACAAAAAAAAAAAAAAAAAAACTCCTTCTCTGGTCTGGCCGAAAACTCCTCCTCTGGACTAGGCAGGTTTCGGGACTAGGCAGGCGAGAAGTGGGATGAAGGTTCGGGACTGGGCAGATAAGACGTGGGACTGGGCAGATTTCGGGACTAGGCAGACGATAAGTGGGACTGGGCAGATTTCGGGATGAAAGCTATGATTTTCGGGGAAGAAGGCTAAGGCTCTGATACCATGAAAGTGTTTTAGGGAAAACTGATTGTATTTTCATATATTCGAATGATACAATACAAGTATATTTATACACAACTTTTAGTTGCTAAAAAGAAAACTAGAAACTAATTCCCTAAAATCAGCTATACAGCTGTACATCAATTACCCAAAATACAATTGGGAAACAATCAACTAATCTATATATAGAAAGATAAGAATTCGGTAACAAACCGAATATTCTCACAAAAACTCAAATCATTTCCAACCTCCAAAACGCCGTCTCCAAATGTGTACCCAAATGGGGCCTAATATTGCTGCATTGGAGCCTCTTGAAATTCATTTAGACGTTTAGATTTAGCAGTAAGTAGTTTCAGATTGGATCATGTGCTGACCTAGTTCTCTCATTTCAGTTATTGTTTTTCTTTAAAAAAAAAAGAAAAAAAGTGTATTGGAAGAAAGTGGCAACATTCAACTAGACCCTCAAACTAGAAAATGTACAGATGTGATAATTGTTAACGCTAGGACTCTTATCTCATCTTGTCCTAACGTTTTAATACCAGTTGGCATGGAAAATGTGCTGTAATATTTTACTTGGAAGATGTTCAAAAGGTTTCCAAATTAATTTTAACCTACTAAAGTTGTAATCAATAAAAAGGTGACGTTTAATGAGGTAACAATTCGTGTTAATAGATTGTGTTCGTGTGAACCCGTTTATTAATCGTGTCAGAAAAACATCAACCCAAACATGGCTTATTTCTTAAACATGTCTTGAAAATTCAGGCAATTAAAAAAAATGGATGAAAAACAAAAGAAAGAGTACTCAACCTGCAGAGGAAGCATGAGAACCATAACTAGTGCCCCAATAAGAGATGCAACTCCTAATTGTTGGTACAAGAGAACCAAAGATATGATAATACGAAATGGAGCTGACCATAACCCGTGAAGTTGTTGGCATATTTGCTGCAAAAAAGCCAAAGTTTACTTGGTAATAATTTACTTTTGACAGGGTGGAGAATGCATACAATTAGGAAATTCTGATCCCTTAGCAAAAAAACATAATTATAAGTATAACTTATTGGAAAGCTCTTAATTTTTAAGTATCTAAAGATATGTCATAAATGTTGTTCCATGCATTCATGCATAGTTTAGCAGCAATTCCCACATACTCCACTATAAGGTATAGAGTTCAAATCCCCGCCCCAAGTTATTCAAAAAAAAAAAATCATGTCGTAATTTATTCTATGAATTACAAAACATAATTTCCAATGAGGTTAGAAATGGATTTTTGTTCTTGATAACTATGATAAGTAGTATTTTTTTTTTCTCACTTCATTCAACCTTTTTCTTCATTTTAATATTGGTGTAAAGGACGTAAAATCCACCATCGATCACGTGCCACATAGTTTTATGCTCATGAGTTTAAACATAACTGTTGCAAATGTTTTTCTACATGGAGGAGGTGTTAGTTATCAAATAAATAACCAACATATGCATTCAAGGTTTTTTTTTTTTTTTAAAGACATTTTCAAACAATTTCTCCCTAGAAGCATAGATGAGATTTGTAGCATATTTACCTCAAGTGCATTAGCATCTGTTGTGATCATGTTTGTTATCTTTCCTGCTGGGAAATTCTTGCGACCTTCATGAGTCAGTCCTATTGATTTTCTAAATATAGCAGCCACCTAAAAAAAAAAATACAAAACAAAACAGAAATACTAGAAAGAATAATTCCATAAAATCAACCAACTCATTCATAATCCGGAAAGAGAAACCTAGTTAACATGGGCAGTCGTATAAATCTAAACTAGCTCGGATTAAGCAGATTAGACAAGGGGTCTCGACTCGAGTGTTTAATAATTTTCGAATTCACATTGCAAACAAACAGAGAGGACTTTATTTTTCACGAAAAATAATAATAATAATAATAAGTTACCAAAGTTGATCTCAGCCGGAATCCAACGCGCATAACATTTTGGTAAAAATGAGTTAAGGCCAGCATCCCAAGTAACTGAGCAAAATTGAATCAACTAGTCAATAAAACTTTAGCCCAAAAAAAAAAAGACTAGTCAATAAAATATAGATTGTCAAAACTCTACTCTGTTCTCATCTAATATATATGATAAATCTAATTACATTTTTGTTCATAAAAAATAAGATCCTTAATGTCATGTCCCTCATTCCCGGCCTTGTTTATAGTAGAAATCTCATGAGGACGACTAATAGAATTAAAATAACTTGACCTGATTCGACTGAAAAAAAAAAAAAAAAAAAAAAAAAAAAGGAGTTGAGTTTCACTATATTTAACCAGACAGACACCTTAAAGAGGGGCTTCAGAGTATCGAACCTTGAACCCGTACTGAAAACACACTAAACCGTATTAAGTTCTCATTATCAACATATATATATTCTTAGCAAAAAAAATCCATGCAGAAATTTGTCACTTACAAACAGGAAAAAAAAAAAATATATATATATATATATATATTAATCCGTCTCACCTTCCCTCACTACAGCTTGATTAAGCCAACCTTCAGTTTATTATGCATCTCTACATAAATTATTTGAACTTCTGTAGCCTAACTTGCCATATTAAAGAAGAGATGTTCCATAATAGCAAAATTACTTCAAGTTTCATACAGAAAGCTTGTGAGTTTATTCGAGTAAATGTAAGATTGAAGTTCATACCCCTCCAGCAAATATTAAAAAGGTGTAAATGTAACCGATCCAAGCTGGATCACCTCGTTGCATTGACTGCAGAGTGTAACAAGACAATTAGAAATTCCGTGCTTCAACAGAAGAACTAGCGGGGTAGCTATATACAATGTTTAAAGTAAAATGAAACGAATTAATTCTTGGCTACAATTTCTATGAAGCTAATTGTTTCCAGATATATTTACAGAGATCGGCGAAATTTTAGTTTCCTTCCTCTTTCGAGTAAAATTTTTTAAATATAGTAAGTGTACAAAATTAATGAGGCTTTTCTATGACAAGATCTAACCTGTAAGAGACTATTCAAAAGAATGGGCCCTGAAAACTGAGAGAGATCAAATATAATCTACAAGGTGTGTGGAAGTTAGCAAGCTTCTTAAGTCACAAAACAATGAATAGGAGGAAATAAACTCAGCTTTTTTTTTTTACCTTCAAGAGACCTCCATACCAAAACCTACACACAACATTTTCAAAACCAAATAAAATTAAGTGGAAACAATTAATCATCTCTTAGTTGAGGCCTATTAATATTCAAAATGTGGAGAATGATAGGAATTCTAAGTTAATTATACGTCAATTTCTGTGTAGGAAGAGATATGGACAGTGAATAGCATTTTTCAAATTAGTGAATCTATTTTTGAAATGTTATAGTTTGATAACTTGTTTTCCAAGTCACTTAATAGATACTGCCCTACCATTTTCTTTTCCAACTTTTTCTTTTTTTAATGTGAAGAGAAATTTTATTAAAAGAAAAAATAAAGTTTGTAGGTGGATACCTTCCTCCAAGGCTTTGATGTAGTGCTCTTATTAGCCATGGTTTGGGCCTTTGCAATTCTTCAACCCAACATCTCTCAAACCTGAAAATTGTCAAAACAATGGTGCAAATAGAGATTTTGCTATATGAATAAAAGCTTAAATAAACCAAAAGCAAATAATAAACATGAGGCCAACTTTTTAATCAGAGTCTCAGTTTGATCCCATGTGTCTAAGTTCCAAACATCCTTTTCAATGATGGGTTTTCTATAGCCTTTCTGAATGAACGGGGTCATCCATCCGAAATATATTTCTGCTCACAAGAATAATGAAAATATCAGTATCGTTTTGATAGACATATCGATAATTTCAGCGCTGGTAAAAATTAAAAACCACAAGAAATTCAATCTGTTCTTAAAGAGGTATTCTCTTTCCTTTTTTCTTCCTTTCAACATTTCTAGCAACAATGTCTGAATTCTTATATCTTCCAAAAAAACCAAAAAAAAAAAATGTGAATTCTTATAATCTTTTCTATTCTTGCAAAAAATACTGCAAGACCACGAGAGATTAGGTAAATGGGAAAATCTTTTTTTTTTCCCTTACGACATCGGCGTCTTTGAAAAAACTCAGTATAACCAATTCCAAAATGCATTTTATAAACTAAAACTTAGAAAATGATAATACCACACAAATAAATGTAGCAACCTATAGGCACTATAAAGTTAAAAAAACCATTAGTGTCGAAAGGGAAAAGTTTTAAACTACTTACTGGAAAAAATATTGACATGCCTCTCAGGACAAATTTGCTCTTCACCAGGGAGTGATTCATATTCAACATTGTCAAGAGACTCGGGTTGAAGCACAACGTAACCCGGATGAGGATCCAAATTAGGAAGATATATGGTGTGAAGAATTCCAAACAATACCTATATAACAACACGATGAACAGATCTCTACTTAAGTACAAGCTTGAGTTGCAAATAACATTCACACGGGTGATCTGTACCGAGAACTTAATATGTTTTGAATGAGTTGGCCAAACCGGTTATTGTGAAAAACAGTCAGTGATAAGTATGAGACATATCAAGTTTTTGGTTTAACTCCTGGTATTTTTCAGGCTGGGCAACCCCAGCGTAAAAGTGAAAGTTATTTAGATTCACAAGCGTGGTTTTTTGGTGAACAAACGTGTGGGGAGGAGTGATCAGCTTTAGCTACTAGGTACCCCATAGATGCGAGCATATGTCAGTATTGTGTAAATCAACTTGCTTCTGGAGACGAAGTGTGTCGCCTTAATCCCACCAAGGGCTAATGAACATTAAGCTAATAGTCTGGAAATAGTCTCAAGCACTCAACGATGAGACTCGGGCCTAAAACCACCTTGGTGCTATTCACAAACAGGGTACGGAAACCACTAGGAAAATTTTGTAATTAAAAACCAGCACAGTGTTAATTTCCATGCCCTTGAATCCGAACGAATGTAAATGTTCATGTCAACTTTTTTGAACCTTAAAAGAATATAAGTTTCGAGTAAGTCTACAACCTATATGGCCTTTTCACATAGGTTGTATTGCTTAGATTAAGATGTTGCTTCATAAACTACTTAATGAAATTGAGGCAAGTTTAGATTCTAAAGAGTTAAACGACACGGAAAGTGATAGATTAGTTTGACGACAATTTGAAATTTTTGGCTACTAAAAAATGAGGCAGAGACAAATAACAAACCTCGAAAATGACTTTGCCTGAATACAGATACAGTGCATATCTGCAAGAGTACAAGGAAACCACAAGCATCTAATTCCAGAAATAATAAAGTAATGATAGTGCTAATTACCTTATAATAATGGATCCCTAATAGGATATCATATAATTGCTATCATGGTATGCACACTAGAAATATGTGTGCGTGTGTGTGTGTGTGTGTGTATTTATATTAAATATGTGCTGACAAGATGTCCATCATACAATTATTTTTGTTCATTATGCATATCATATAGTCAATTTTGTATTATAGTTCTGGAAATGTGGATTAAAGAGGAACGAAAAACAGGACATTATTTTCTCTTTTATATCAACTTGCATAGAATTTATAATATGCCTAATCCATGAACGGGAAATGAACTGACCGGCGGCCACGATAGTAATCCTTCACTGAGAAGATGAGATTGAGAACCACAGCATGTGCTACTAACACGTAAATCACTCCGAACCTCACGTACCACCGGAATTCGCTTATGTAAACTTTAGTTTCCAATCCAGTCATGATCAGCATGGCACCCCAAGCAACAAATTCGACAAACAAAGAACTAATCTGTGAGAGATTTAAAAAAAGGGTTAAATCTGCAATTTGTTGACAAATCTTGGTAAAGGTTGTTGTGGTTAAAGATTGAACAAGAACCGAACCTCGAAAGGAGCAAGACCAGTCTGACCATAGAGGTTGAAGATTGAAATGTCCATGACCAATCTTAGTAAAGGTTCAGCAGTGCTAAGACCAGCCAAGAGAGCCAACAGGTAATTGTAGTAATTTGACCTCAAACGAAACCGCTGCGCTTTGTGATCTTTCTTGATTAGCCATGTTCGATACATGCAGAGGCCGAGAAGAACCAAATGAGAAACGGAGACCACCAAAGTGTCCATTGCACAAGGTGCGTAGGAACCAAAAGCACTGTCCAGTATTTGTCCCCAAACCCGATAAGCTGCTGGTTTGCAGTACCAACTTAGTGGCTTAAAACCCATGTTTTTCCTGTCCTCTTTACACTAGTGAAGGCACATTTACAAACTCAGAACTTTTGTTTTGGGTACAATCACTTTGTCCTTGACAAGTTCCTGCAATAAGAACAACTCGAAAACTCGATATTAAGCAAAAAATTTGGAAGTAATCATACAGGCCCACTTTGATTTTTTAGACTTTGAATCATTTCGGACATAGAAACAGAGAGCAACTAAAAAAGGAAAGAAACTTGCTTTCTTAACCACCCAACGAATCAGGGGGAAAAAAAAAAAACGTTGTTTTGTGAACTACCCATCAGACAAAACCAATGAGTAATCATGGTAGTAACCTTCTTCCCTAGTATTTATCTTGGCATCCAAACAGAAAAACAACCATAGGAAAGGAACTAACACAAAGGCAAAGAATCTTCAGTAGGAAAAAAATAAAAAAACAAAAACAAAACAAAACAAATGAACCAACCAACCAACCTCAAATGCAATGATAATGTTTAGAAGAGGAACTGAACTTACAACTGAACTAACTTCACGGCGGCAATCTGGAAAAACATGGAGGACTAGAAATATTACATCACTAGAAATAGGAATAAAGAAAGACCTGAATTTCTTAATTTTATAAGGGAGGGGAAGGCTGCTGGTAGAGACGGGTAAAGCCCATTTTTTAAATATTAAGATTTAATTAAACGATTGAACCAGCCGTCCGGTGTCCCCCCATCCCACCCCCACCCGTGATCCCCCTCTCTTTCTCTTTCTCTTCTCACGTCGGGGGTAGGGTGGGGGAGTCGTGGGTGGGCGTGGGATAGGGGGAGCCGGGGGTAGTGGGGCCGAGGGCCTGGAAGAGAGAGAGAGAGGGGAAGAGAGAGAGAAGAGAGGAAAAGAGAGAGAAAGGGGAAGAGAAAGAGGGGGCGGGGGGGAGGCTGGGGGAGGGGGGCCGGGGGTGGGGGGCGCATCGGGCAAGCTGGGGGGCCGGGGGGCAGGCTGGGGGCAGGCTGGGGAGGGCTCGGGGGGTGCCGGAGGTCAGGGAGTGGGGGAGGGCTGAGGTGGGGGGCAATCAGGGCTGGGTCGCCAGCATCGGGGTGGTCACTGGTGGCGACGAAAAGGTCGCCAGCACCGGAGAGGACTTGGGGTTGGAATAGCAATATGAAATGAGATGTATGGTAAGTATGATACACCAATAACATTTCAACCGTTCGATTAAATCTTAACGGTTAAAAAATGGACTTTATCGATAAGAGTTTCGCCTTCCCCTCCCTTTTATAAAATAAGATTAAAGAAGGACTTGCATTTTCTATTCAAATATTATTTGTTGGAAATACATGAAAAGCCACTAGATGTATAAAAATGAAAAGCCAAGTTGGCTGAGTGGAGTTTTATTATTTGTTTAATAAGACTTTGGAAAATAAAAAAGACTCCAAACCTGACGACATACCATACGAAGACCAACGCAACTCCTAATCCTTTGTCCACTTTGACTGAAGTGGTAATTTAATTGATGCCGCGTGATATTTTATTTGACATAATATTTTAATTGATATGACATAATATTATTAAAGAACATGAAAAAAAAAATAAATAGAGGGTAGTGGTCAAAGTGAGAAATGTCCGTTGGCTCATTTGAGTTTTTACATTCAAATGGAGTGTTTGAAGCCAAATTGTATCTGAAAGATAAAAAAAAATGAATGTGATACATATTTTTAAAAAGTAAAAATTTATATTCAGATTTAGCTTGAATTGAAGACATTTGGATTCAAGTAATGATCCAAACAAGCTAGTTTTCAAAATTGGGACCTCAGCATAGCAAAGTGAGCTTCTTATTCACAGTGAGCTTTTTGTGTGTTTTTCTTCTCCCACAAAGAGAGGTCACTTTCTAAAAAAGAACCCCCCCCCCCCCCCCCCCCAAAGAAAACAACGAAAAGAAACAACAAAGCAAGCAGGTTACACTCAGAGCCTGCTTGAACCACCAACTGGAGTTTGAATTTTTGGAGTTCTTTTTTTATTCGAAACAAGCAAATGTTTGTAAATACGTTTTTGGTTAAAACGTAAATTGAAAATGGACCATGATATTTAAATAATATAAAAACCTTAAACACGATTTGAGGAAAAGAATATAACAATATAAATCTTATTTAGTTGCTTTCATAGTTGTGAAAATTTAGATATGAATCATTTTATTTCAATTTGAAATCAAAAGTTTTCAACTTTTAAAATTTGAGTTTTTTTAAAAATAGAAGAGACAGATGTGTAGATTGAAATGAGATGATCAAGCAAACGACTTCTGAAAAAAAATTTTAAAAAATTTTTGAAAAAGAGGTGTTCCAAACGGCCCCCAAGCACAGACTACAGAGAAGGCTGTGGGGCCTATACCCTGCACTTATCACATTAAACTTTTAACAAATTCCAGAACCTAAATGCAAAATCTGCATTGCAACACTGGCAAGTTACAATACAATAATTATTCAAAAAGAAAAAAAGAAAAACAAAAACAAAAACAAAAACAAAAGGGTTAATACAATAAAAAAGACCTAATACAGGTATCAAATCCAAGGACCCAAGTTGGGTTCATCAAGATTAAAAGAGGATTTTGGAATTTGCTCACAAAGAAAATGGTAAGGATTACAGTAAAAGAGAAGGCAAGGATAAACGGATACAGTGATCAAATAGGGCTACAAAACTTAAATTGAAAAATCAGACAATAGTTTCTACATTTCGACCTGATCCCAGTCAATCGACCTGGTTTCGAATTCAAACTTTGACTGTTGAATCCTGTTCCGAGCTAACTTGCTCAACATAGCAAGACCTGCAAAACAGAGCCAACCAAAAAATTTGTTAGGACTAACCTCGCCAAGTTACGATACCAGAAATGCAATTATTTTCTTATTTCGGTGACGAACTAAATGGTCTCTTAACAAGTCGCATACAAAAAGTTTCTTTTGTCAAAGCAAGTTTTGGGAATACTCATAGCAGACTCGCCTTAGAGAAAGACTGAAAACTAAGGCAAGTATGATAGTGCATGAACATTAATGTATTTAAGGATTGCCAATACCTTCAACCGTCCTGTAAAGAGCGGACCACCAACCATCCCTAGAGATCGGATGGTGAAACAAAGACTTGTCGATTTCGTTGTCAAATTTTCCTTCCAAAACTTCCTGCAAAGTTATAACTGCATCGTTTGTTTTCTTGAGGATGTTCTCATCGTCTTCTATTTCCAGCCTTTGAAGGTCATTCTGCGACGAACTGAGGCTAATACCAATGGCATGCTGGGCCACGACATTCCAGCGAGAAGAAGCCATCCATTTCCTCCGTCCATCTAGCTCTTTGTTCGCTTCTCTTGCCAACCGATTTTCATGTTCTCTTTCGTGTACTAAGCTGCGTAGATACTGAGCATTTGCAGCTCCTGTGCTTTGCACCATTTTTGAGAACGCACTATCTTCCTTCGACAGCAGTGCCTCCGGGGTATCATATTCTAGAACCTGGAAAATGCAAACTCGAACATTATCAGCACCGAACTCGAGTGTAGACGACAATCAAGAACAGGAATCTGTGCTTTTTTCAAAAAGGCATTCCACTTGGACAACAGAAGGAAACAAAAGAAGTTTAGAATTGAGATTGAAAAAGTTCAAAATTAAGGCATACCTGACCGGCATCAAGCAGTAGGATTCGGTCACAATCAATAATGGTATTAAGTCTGTGGGCAATAATGAGCATTGTACACAATTTAAATTCTTCTCGAATTGTTTTTTGAATGAGAGCATCAGTTCCAACATCAACAGCTGCAGTTGCTTCATCAAGAACCAATATCTTTGATCTTCGCAAGAGGGCTCGAGCAAGACTTAATAGCTGTCTCTGTCCAACGCTGAAATTCTCCCCAGCTTCCGAAACCTTGACATATTGGAAAGGGGTTTAGCCTCTACATATTTCCTCTTTAAGTGACAATAACAAAAACAAATTAACAAAACTGAGGACAGAGCATGGACTTGCATCTTGTAGCTACGAATTGAATTTAATACGCCAAAAAGATAGTTCAGGAAAACGGGGGCGAGGGGGTACAGGAACAGCAAGGATGTAAATTCTAAATATTGTCTACGCTCTTCATTACAAACATGTGCCATCTTCTCACTTCAAGTCGTATCTCCATTAGAAAGGATTGTAAAGTTGTTTGCGCAAAGTTGAATACGTACCTCGGCATCCAATCCAAAAGAATTCCTCACAATGGCATTCTTCAAATGTGCCCTCTCTAAAGCTTCCCAAAGATCTTGATCATTATGTTCATTAAAAGGATCAAGGTTGAATCTCACAGTTCCTAGAAAAAATAAAACTAAAAATCAAGTGGGTCACTAGGAAAATAACCTGAAAATGGAAAAATGCAAATCAGTTGTACTATTGTAGCTACTTCTATGGACCCCCGAGAAACCCAAAAAAAAAAAAAAAGAAGGCACATGATTTTCGAGATGATTAATAAGACAACTTAATGAAGGTGACGCATATTTCACGTAAATGAATTCCACAGTTCTAACTTGATCACCATCAGCCTCAGAAGAAAAAAAAAAAAAAAAAAGAGAGTAATTTTATCATTATAGAGGTCTGAGAAAATACATTTTAGAAAGCAAAACATTATAAATTGTTTTAAAAAAATAAATAAAAGAAATATCAATTAAACGAAATATTTTAGACGGTGTACCTGAGAAGAGCACTGGTGACTGTGGTATAATACCGAGAACTTTTCGCAGATCCATCAGTCCAAACTTCCGAACATCGTAATCATCAATCAAAATTCTTCCTCTTTCCAGTTCTACAATACGAAATAAAGCATTAAGCATGCTGGACTTCCCAGCACCAGTCCTTCCAACAATTCCTACCTTATCGCTTGGCGATATTGAGAATGATAACCCATGTAGAACTGCCGGAAGTTCGGGCCTGTAACGAAGAACAACATCTTCAAATTTAATAGCCCCTGCTGAAGGCCACCCAGGAGGGGGGCGGTTACTCTCTATAATAGCTGGAGCTTCAGAAGGGAGATCTATATACGTGCCAACTCGCTCAACAGCGTTTAAGCTATTCTCAGCCAGACTTGCAAGTCTAAGTACACCAGTCAGTAAACTTGTAATGTTTAGAGCATAACTGAGAAGGAGACCCATTGTGGATGCGAACGCTTGCTGGTTATCAGCCCTCCCATTCTGCAGGACAGCAAAGGTTGCAGTAAGCCATATCATGAGGCCTCCCACTGTTTCCAAACGAATTGCAAGCCAGCGATTTCCGCTCATGTTCACTAGGGTGAATCGGATATTATTGTCAACGGATTTTCCATTAATTTCTGCCATCCTATCATAAGCTTTGTAAGCACGAATAGTTGATAGGCCATTCAGCGCCTCTCCAAATTGTGCATAAACAGGGGATCTGCTAATGGAGTCTAAGCGTTTCACTTCACGAGCCATGCTCTAATACACAAATAGAAAAAGAAAAGCACCCTTTATGTTAGAATATCGAGAAGACTTCGACGAAGTAATAACATGGAAACAGGTATTACATTTTACCTGGTAATAGAGATATGCTGCGTAAAACAAAAGCAAGAGTGGCATTATGGCCCACAAGGACATAGTGCTCACTATTCCTATCAAAATAAAAGTAGAAAACAGCTGCGACACTTGGCCAAGAAACATATTCACAAACGGAGCAACATTCCGATCAATGTCACCAAGATCCTTTGCAAACCGATTAATGATTCGTCCAAGGGGGTTGGTGTGAAAGAAAACCATCGGAGCTCTTAACATAGAGCCAAGCATGGCCTCGTGCAGCCTTCTAGCAGCATAAAGACTTGAAACAATCAACCAATAGGAATTTCCCAGTGACACCATAATCTGAGACCAACAAATGGGTTGTAAGAAAAGACAATAAGATTTTCGTAAAAGACAAAAATTTGATAAAAGAAATTCAGGGAATTCTCCAACCATTGGATAAGAAAACATTGCACCCAAGTTGCAGTTCATTGATTCACCTAAAATTTGTTTTCAGATTATGTTAAGGGGATTTGATTTTGCAATAATTTGGTCTCTTGTATCTTTCTATTACGGGTTTTGTTTTATGGAATGAGGACTCCTTGTCCTCTGATGTACTCTTTTTATTTCAATATAATTTTGTTCTTATCAAAAATAAATAAATAAAAGATTCTCCTAAAATTTGAGCTAATAATAGGTGCGCCAACATTAGAGTTGATTTTCAATACACCCCGGCCCAAACTTCAGGAAGAAATCAAAATGGGAACAAATTTGAACTCTTTCCACAGGTGACAATAAATTAGGAAATGCATTTACGGCAGTTACAACTTAATGCCACTAGCTCGGATACCATGTTAGTTTATCAATTTTCGTAAAAAGCTTAAGCTAATAAAAGGTGCCAACATTAGTATTTTTCTGTATCTATTCAATATATATATATATATCAATAGCTCGGTTACAAGAAAGTAAACTGAAATTTGGCAGGTTGCCACTTTAACCCCGAAGCTCAAGTTATTGGGAGATGCCCCAATATAGCTTTTTATACTCAACACTAAGACCTTCATGTGTTCGACATTAGGCAAACATGTAGCACACAGATTAGATAGGGCTCAAAGACAAGAATAATTTCAATTAGAAGCCCGGGACGAGAGCACCAGAAACGTGAAAATTAATGACCAAATTGGATAGTATACTCGAGTTATTGAGAAGGGGCCCAATCTTGATCTTTATACTCTCAAAACTAATCATTGCTTGATGTTTTCTTACCTGAGCAAATGAAATAAGCGCATATATCAGATTGTAGAAGCCAGGATTATAATTGTCTGAAATTCCTTGATCAGTCCAATAGCTTAACCAGGTGCTACTCGAAATACGTAGAACCTCAGTCAGGACATAACAGCCGAAGAGAATCGCAACCACCCACAAACCTCCTAAAGCATTCTTATACCTGTGCCCAGAAAGTCATAGGATCAACAAGTTATCTCATCAATATTAACAGGAAGCCAATTTGAAAGAAACTAAAA
This sequence comes from Ficus hispida, assembly GCA_025413025.1. Taxonomy (NCBI): domain Eukaryota; kingdom Viridiplantae; phylum Streptophyta; class Magnoliopsida; order Rosales; family Moraceae; genus Ficus; species Ficus hispida. Next base: position 6,622,310 of record CM046361.1, read on the forward strand.
ATAAAGAGTAATATAATAGCAATCGGTTTCACATAGAACTTGAATTACAGGAATAAAAAAGAGATTTTACGACCTCGCCAGGACCCTCAAACTGACAACTCCCGTTTCTCGTTCTTCCTGTTTAATAAGAACAGATCTCCCTTCTTTTGGTTTTTTGTCATTTGCATTCTTCGGTGCATCATTAAGAACCCCATTGACAACAGGTTTTGAAGAGGCGTTGCTATCAGTGGTTTCATCGTCTTTCTCTTCTTCAACATACCCTTCCATCTGCCCCGCATTTTCCATTAGCTTTTGGAACAGCACACCGCTTTTGGATAGGTCCTCAAATGTTCCCTCCTCTTTTACTGTCCCTTCGTGGACCAGGATTATTCTATCAACTTGTGAAAGAAAATGTAGCTGGTTTGTAACAAGAACTCTTGTTCTCCCTCTTAATTCTCCTCGGATGCAGTTATCAAAAACCTGGAGTCAACAAATAGCACAAGATATTCAAATACTTACTAGAAATGAAAACAATTCTCATCCTTGAATTCGGACAGCCGTAGTCTTCTATAGCAAGCCAAGAACAAAAACTGCCGGAAAAAAATAGACTAAGGGAGTAGTTTTCCACACAAAAGTTCACGGACCAAATAATCACAGTGCTAATAGTTCAAGGACTAGCAACGCCAAAAACCTTACATGCACATATATTTATATATGTAGAGAGAGACACACACACACACAGTATCAATTCAAATTCTGGCTGGAGAGACAATAATAACAGCTAATCTGACAAAACAGTAGTAGTACTTATGACATAAGAATAACCTGTCGAGCCACATGAGCATCCAAAGCACTTAGTGGGTCGTCAAAAATGTAGACATCGGAGTTGGAATAAACAGCCCTAGCCAAGGAAACTCGTTGCTTTTGCCCACCACTGATGTTCACTCCCCTTTCACCAATCTCAGTTAAATCACCACCCTGCAAAATGCAGCAAGTGAGACAAACTAGGCCCAAAGATGATAAAAGACTACATAGCATAACTTACAAAACTAGCTTCAAGTTAAACCTCAGGAAATACTCACAGGAAGTAAGTCAAGGTCATGTTGTAATGCAGTCACATCTATTGCTTTCTCATATCTTGCATATTCAAAGGGTGATCCAAACAAAATGTTATCACGTACCTGCCAAGGTTGATATTGAATCAGCATCATAGGTGATGTTCTATTCATATGTACTAAAGGATCCAAACAATACAGCTTAATGTTATAACTTATAACCAAAACTAACAGCAAGTTCAACTCTGAAAGATTATTAGCTTATAGCAGGACTCCATTAGTGTTGAATCAACAGACGTAATTTTAGGTCTTAGGAAACATTTTATGAACACCTACAGTAGCGTTGAAAATCCATGAAATTTGTGGAACATAAGCAACTGATCCTCTCATAACGACACTTGAATCTCCCACTGAAGGAAGCTCTCCAAGCATCGCTGATACAAGAGATGTCTTTCCTTCTCCGGTGCTGCCAACAATTGCAACTAAGCTTCCGGCAGAAATATCCAAATTGATATCTGACAAAGTGGGCCTCTCTGCCTGTATTAGAAATGAAATTTTAAGGCTGCGAGTTTCCAGAATTATTATGAAAGCAACAATAAGCTACAATATTTCAAAAACCATTAAGCTTATTTAAAACAGAACAAGTAATTTTCCAAATAAGAGAAACCATTCGGAACATATTCATAATACTACAAATTTTCTGAGCATCTTTTAGCCCATTATGATTGGTTTTAGTACAACAATAACAATTTTGCAATTTTCATTTACTTTTTTTTTGGTGGAAAAATCACATCAACAAAAACTTTACTACTTTACTATCTTGTCCATTTAGTCAATCTAGTTCATGAAAGTATCAATACACATACAACTAAAAAATAAAAAATGAAAATAAATCATCGTATTAAAGTTGGACCTTAGAATCCCAAGAAAAATTTCCGTTTTTTATTGAAACCGCTGGTAGCCCTGGCTCAAGAGGTGGATTTGGCAGAAGAATCCTGTCCTCAGCTAAGAGTAGCTCCTCCAAACGTTTTAAGGATACATTTGCATTAACCACCTGAAGCAACATTAGAAGCAGAAAGTGGCGATTTAATTTTTGTTATATCACATATAAGACTAGAGGCTAGATGACAAAAGTTAAGACAAAACCTGAGTTATTATATTAGGAAGCATGAAGAGAGGAAAGCGAAGCACAGCAAACAAAGAAAGTGATGTAAATGCCCTCGCAGGTGTCAGATTTCCCCCAAGCAAAGTGAACATTCCAAATGAAATCACAGTCACAAAAACTGGAATGCTGTTGAGGATGAATCCATTCAACTGCAAAACAAAGTCGAGGAGAAGATGAGAACAACGATTTCACTTATTTTATTTTAACATTACCTTCAGCGAAGCATAAAAATTAAAACACCACAAATCTTTTGATCAAGCATAGCCTACAATGTCAGTATTCCCAACATGTCTCAATATCCATCTTTTGTTTTACAATGTCAATATTAAAGTAGGCCAACCTGTCCTTCACTACTATGAGCACAGGTCCACAAATTGTTCAAGCACAAAAGAACGTATAATGTTACGTCATTACTTTCAACATTCTTCATACTTATGAAACAGAGATGCAAAATATTTTGTCATACCGCTCCTAGCAGTGATGCTTTCCGGAACCAGGACAATTCATCAGTCCGTACACTTTGCACCTTATCTTGGAAACTGCTCTCCCATGCATAGCATCTGATCCATGTTCAACATACACCATCAAAATCATCAAGTGAAACCGAACATTTAAGGAAAAAAATCATACAATATATTATTTTCTGAGAAACGAAGCTTTTTTAATGAAGAAAAATTACAACGAAAGTAACACTCTGAGGACAAGAAAGTTCTCAAAGATACTATAGAAGAAGTCAAAAGAACTAAAAATAACAAAATAAGACATACTTCACAATATCCATTGCAGCCAAGATTTCATTCATGAGGCCAATCCTCTTGTCGGTTCGTTGCAACCCCTCCTTAGTCAGTTTTTGCATCCTGCTTATAACAAATGTCTGTTCAAACAAAATTAATTGAGAATGTTAACGGTGATTTATTGGTATAGTTGTACGGACATCAGATCATCCAACTAGAGAACAGCGTTCACCCAAGGAAGAGAAAAACTTAAAATTCCGTATCCTCTATGCAGTACGCACATATATAGAACATGAAGCTTGAGAATAAATATAAAATTAAGATCAACATGAGATCTTGTATTCTCCATTATGGGATTGATACCAAATAGATGGAGTGAAAGCGTAATCCTGGTTATCTATATAGAGGATGCCAAGATCCAGTAGGAAATCCAACTGAATTAGCTTTACACGAAAGTGACAATTCAAGACACAAAGCAAGACAAACAAACACCACAACGTAAAAGAAATGGAAAAAGAGGAGCATTTGAATAGAGTATCTCTTAACCTGTAATGGGAACATAAGAACCAACATCAACGCACCAACCAGTGAAGCAACACCCAACTGCTGATACAGAAGGACCAAAGAAATAACAATGCGAAATGGAGCCGACCACAGAGTGTGAAGTGATTGACATATTTGCTGTAAATGCCAAACAAAAAGCAGTTAACCAAGGTAGTTTTAGAAATATCTAGAAGTTACATACAAATATATATATATATTTATTATAATGGTAACAAATTAATCAAGTAACTGACACGGATCAAAATTTGTTATTCTTCTTCAAAGGAACAAAAAAAAAAAAAGCATGCATACAATAACGAATGTACTTAAGTCACCAATGTGTCAAAACAAGATGAGTTGTAAGAGAAATGGGACTACGGTATTCTAATCTCTCAATTCTCATTATATGAGTGTTTTATGTTTGGATGGACACCTGGATGTGTGGATCTGTGGTTTTTAAGTTCACGGTTAATGACAATTCTATGTCCCCTATTACGTCAAATAGGCAAGGTAGTGGAATTAAAATCTGAGTTACCTTTGCTTAAGTAAGTTTTTCTCAGAGATACAAGAAAATCACACTAAAAGAAGCCATTTTTCCCCCTATTCCTTCCCTCTTCCCATAATGAAATATTGAGATAAAAATTTAGGTTATTTTTCTTGACGAACATGTTTTACTATCTATATATATATATAAAAATAAAATAAAAAAAAAAAAGGTGTTCTATAGCCCTACCCTGCACTATTCACATCCAAGATTATTCATCTACACACACACACACACACACACAGAGGAAAATAGAAACATTTAAACTGAAGAATCTAAGGAATGCGGTTCCAGTCTTGATCCTATTTGGATTAGAAGGAAATAGGAAAGGGGTGATGTTCAACATTCCAGACATTTTCCAAGGTAGGCAGAGAGCTTCCAGAGCGCAAACAATTACTTAACATGACCATCTAATGCCTAATAATCTAATCATTTACCCAAAAAAATAAAAATAAAATAAATAAAATAAAATAAAATAACAGAGCACGAAAAACAAAAGCTAAACCGTCAACACAGAATACGAAAGTGTAGAACGTGCATGCCTGAAGCGATTCAGCATCAGTTGTCATTAAGTTGGTTATTTTCCCAGATGCAAACTTCTTACGAGCTTCATGAGTTAGCCTCAAGGATTTGCGGAATACAGCAGCAACCTGCAAAGGCAAAGTAAAGAACAACAGAATATAACATATATATGTGAGTTCCAATAATGAAAGTAATTATGTAGTTTAACATATTTAAGTCAGGCATCCATATTTATTTAACGAACTACTCTATCAAAATTGACAAAATAAAAAGCCTTTATGCTTGCAACGATCTTTAGAGCACAAAGTCCAGACTCCTGACACATAATGTCAGCTGAACATGAGCAAGAAAAAATACCCATATCCCACAAAAGTGAGTACCCCACAGGGCAGAACACCTAAAAGTAAGCTTTAAAAGCTATCAAGGTTACTGAGACCAAAAAAAAGAAGATTACCAAGGTTGATCTTAGCCGGAAACCAACTCGCATGACATTCTGGAAATATTGAGCTTCGAATAAAACCCCCAGAACCTGGACCAAGAAACACCAATCAGAAACTCAAATTGTTCCCTTCAAAAATAAATTTAAAAAAAAAAATTTTGAATTGTTCTAAAGACTACTAGTTCATCTTTTAACTATCAATTCAAGAGAATATTGCCAAGGTTTGCTTCTTATAAAAGAAAATCAATTCAATGCTTTTGGATGATGATATGCCAACAGGATATACAAAAATTCACATTAGTTCATTTCTATCTTTCGTTGTATTTTTCAAAAAATAAATAGAATAAACTTGTTAGAGAGGAGACTTCCTGATTAAGAGTGTCAAGGGACCAAACACCATCTTCAAAACACAAAATGCAGGAACCAAACACCACAGTTTTTATAGTAAGAATGCTGCAAGGACCTCCTTCAGGCTTTTGCAAAATCATTCCATGGTGTTTCCAATGAGAAAACATACAAAAAGCATAAGAGCAAATTGGCCCACATGTACGAGTTTTGATCCAATTGTTCAAATCCTTTTTCTCATAGTTTCACACACAAGCATAACCCAAACCCCTACAACTCAAATGTCTTTCTTTTTCATATTCGGAGGTAAAAACAAATCCTCTTGTACTCAATTTGCGTAAGACCAAGACATCTTCCAAATTAGTTAGGTAAACAATTGCAATAAATCTTCAAGGGTCACAAGTACTTGCATCCCCAAAATTCAATTTGTGTATGAGAAAAACAAATATATTCCTAACTAACCAGTTGGATACAAACAAATAGTATCATTTTTACATTTTCTTTAGTAATATCTCATGCAGCATTTTGGTAACCATGCTTTCAAGGGGCAGTTATAATCTAGAAATAAAATAGATAGGCGGTAAAATTAATAGCAAAGCTGAACCAAAAATAAAAATACGGGGGAAATTCTCTTACTCTTTCTAGGAACTAGTGCATAATAGATATAATCCAGTAATTTTGGTAGACAACGTCAAAACATATTTGAACATAAACAAGTTTAAATGCATGGTTTAAAATGTTTTACTTATTGCATTTTTGTAAATTTCCTATCAATATAACCAAGGCGCACTATGCAAGAAATTTACATTCGGGTATTTGTAGACAGATTCAAAAGTACAATGGAGGATTCGTATCATACCACTCCAACAAATATTGAGAAGGCAAAGATGTAACCAATCCATGCTGGTTCGCCTTGTTGCATAGACTGCAGAAAATCAAGCAGGTAATTTAATTGAAGTATCCTAGAACAACGAGGAATACAAACTAGAAAGAAAGAACTCACCTGTAGGAGACGATTCAAGATAAGAGGCCCCACAAATTGAGAAAGATCATTGCCAATCTACAAGTTATAAAGTATATAGACACAATACATTAACTAACGTAATGCATAAATTTAGCAAAGCTATCATATGATGCCAAATCTTCACAATGCCATAGAACTGAAACAGAAAATTATTCTCTCTTCATACCTTTTCTTTTATATAAGAATAGAAAAATATCACTGGCGGAAAAATAAAATAAAATAAAATAAAAACCTCTCCTCTCAAGGAAGTAAAATTTGAGCTAGAAGTACTATGCAAGATTATCATCAGAATCCTATACGTTATCATGGAGGCTCACACACTGAGAAAAACTCAGATTGAGATTCTAATTACTGGCACATAAGTCCAAACACAAAGGCTACATAACCAACCTTTCATAATATTTTTTAGGGGGTTGCTGTTTTGGAAAAGAATTCATGATAGCTTTAATCATGTAGCCTTGACATGATAATCAGAAAAATAAACGTTGAAACCCCAAAGAAGGCAACAGGTATGAGTGAAATTAAGCGTAAAAAAAAGAAGTGTGTACTCCAGATAAAAACATAAAAGAATAAGCCAGCTACCTTCCAAAAGCCTCCCCACCAAAACCTATGCAAGAGGTAGATTACAATTAGATCCATGTACTTGTAAAATACGAACAAACAAGCCAATGAAACAATTTTTAGCATTCAATTTCAGCTCTGTATCTTATACTTACCTTCCACCAAGGCTACTGTTTAATGCTCTTAAAAGCCATGGCTTTGGTTTCCGAGATTCCTCAAGCCAGCATCTCTGAAATCTGTAAAGTAAACAAACAATATGAATGCCTTGAAAAGTAATAATTCGAGTGAAGCACGAAGCCAACAGAAAAAGGGAAAAACAAGTACACACGTGGCATTTAGTGTTTCTGTTTTGTCCCAATCATCTAATTTCCAGACATCCTTCTCCGTCAGAGGCCTTTTGTAGCCAAGCTCCATCAGGGGATTCATCCATGAAAATAATATTTCTGATAATAAAAAATAACAAAAAAGAAAAAAAAACCAAGATAAAGTTCAATGATGCAAAACGGAACTGAATCAGTCAGTGAATGCCAAAACTATTATGGACAGTATTTGCACTGTGCTAAAAATTAGGCACAAAAAAGCACGATAACATGAAGATGCAGTTACCATGATCCTGGCACCACCTCTGTCATTGTTTATGCTGTTCATGTACAAACTTTTTTAACTGGTTAAGACCATCTCCAATGCATGGCAATGATAATGGTATATTTGACACAAAAAAGTGTGAAAATGGCATATTTGATGTGATATTAATTTTTTGCTCCGATGCATAATGCTATTTCAAATGCTATATCATCCTTTTGGTATAACAATTACACTTTGGAAATTGTAAGACTAAACTTGTAAATTTAGGATTTAAAAATGAGAATGCTGTGAGGATTAAATGTAACCGGACTTTATTATACATCCAATGACATGTACAAAAATATAAGAGGAAGAGATTTCCCCACTCGAATCCAACTATGTTTTGAAAGCAAATTAGCCACCAAGTACAGCATTTTCCAAATTCAGCACAAAAATTAGCACTGTATTGGAGAGTAATTTCCTCACTTAAATTCGGCATTGGCACTGTATTGAAGATGCTCTTAAGGCAAGGTAATTTCCATAATGAGGATCAACAAAGCAATCAACAAGATATTTTTACCGTCAAAATATGGCAACACGAAAAGTAACCCCTAACAGGTGCATTATAAGCTGGTTTCTTCTCTGATAAACAAAAAATTCACTTTCTATCAACAAACAAAAAAACAAAAACAAAAACAAAACAAATAAAAATAAAAACAAAACAAATCTATTTGTCATTAAGGACACCTTGTGGCAAATCTGACGTTTCATTAAGATTTTTACCCTTGGAATTGATACTTTCTCAATCAACGTGCACTGAAACTTACTTGAAAATATGTTGACATGCCTCTCGGGACTTATGCGCTCTTGCTCTCCTCCAGGAAGTTCTTCATATGCAGAATCCTCAACTGATTCAGTAGGCATTGGGGTATAACCAGGATAAGGATCCAAATTAGGAACATACACAAGCAGAAGAACTCCAAACAAAACCTGCACCAATACAACAGTGACAAAGCAACAACTAATTGACATTAACATTTTTATTAGCCGATAAGTCTCCAGCTAAATTAGTTTTCTGCCTCAAATTTCAAAACATGTTCTTTGTATTGCATGCATTTGGACCAGATGAAGCCATTGTCATCCGTCAAATACATAACTAACAACTTCTCCCTTTAACTAATTGCCAGGCTAACCTAGCTGCTGCAGGAGCGGACTTAACACAGCTAGTGTTGATGAACTATCACGACGCAACTCGTGAAAAAAATGAAAAAATAAAAAATAAATCATTGTAATAAATGATGGAAAAGAAATAGAACCAACATACCTGAACAGCGACTTCACTGATGTACAAATACAGAACAGATCTGGAAGGAAAAACCACATACGTTATTAACTTCTCATCCAGAACTTAAAATAACAAGATAAAAAGCAGCAAAATAACTTCATTTTGTATTTTCCTTTGCTTTCTTTTGTTTTCATTTTGCTTTTTGTTCATTGAGCATTTCTCATCCTCTTTCCTTTGTATTTGATTTTATTATAAATATTAGGAAGTTTTCTTTTTAATAAAGAACAAAATACAAAAGCACATCTAATTTGAAGATGCGTCATGACTTTCATATTCTAGAAACCATTTCTCAAGGCGAAGACATATAAATCAAATGTTAAGATTCACTTTTTAGTGGTAAATAATTCAAGTTCGTATTTACATCATCATATAATGACGTCAATGGATGTTTAAGCTTAGACGAGACAGAAGGAAAAGAAGCAAATAATCTACCAGAAGAAAAGAACAATTATATAAACATATGTCCATACGTTTTGGATGATTGACAGAGATTCGTATATTTAAAATCAAAAAAAAGTTGTATACAACACTATAAAATCAAAGAAACACCTACCCACTGTAGAAATCTCTCACAGAAAGAATGAGATTGAGCATCACAGCATCCCCAACCAAAGCATAAATGACTCCAAATCTGATAAACCAGCGGAATTCACGGATGTAAACCTTGGTCTCTAGGCCAATCATGACCAGCATTGAACACCAAGCAAGTGCCTCAATAATCAGAGAAATAACCTGCAGGAAAAGGAAAGGATGGAGCTAAAATATCTGGAAACGAATGCATGCCTGGTTTAGTTTATTTTTGGCCAAAGATTTTTCTAACGCCTCATCACAGTCTATCCTGCTTTAAAGTTTCAATAATGCCCTCTCAGACTCCTACCATAAAAAAATTAAAACTGAAACTTGCATCAAGATTAAAACCTCTCAGATGCATGTTCATCTTCAAGACGCTATGGTCAGAGACAGCAATCTAATCAATCTTTTAGTTAAGGCCGCAGGTTATTAAACTTAAACTCATGGGAAAGTAGGAAAATTAAACGATGCATAAAGAAACGGAACCGAATTTCAAAAGAAATACATAATGAAGAACTTAAACTCAGTCTAACAATATATGGGTACATGCCAAAGAGCAAAGTCTGTAATAGTGTGTGCAAAATTTGCAGAGCTTAAACCAATAAAGACACAAGCCACTATTACACACAAAGCAAAATTAACCCACCTCAAATGGAGCAAGACCAGCCTGCCCATCCAAGTTGAGCACGGAAATTCCCATAATCAATCGGAGCAACGGCTCGGCAGTGCAATAAGCAGCCAACAACCACAAAACATAGTTATAGACTTTGGACCTCAAACAGAATCTCTGTACAGTGAAATCCTTCTTCGTCCTCCAAATTCTATAGACACACAGGCCCAGAACAAGCAAATGGGATACACAAACCACCAGTGAGTCGACCGCACACGGCGTGTACGCACCCAAGGCATTCTCCTCAGCCGTCGTCCATACCCCGTTGGTCACTGGCCTGCAGTACCACTCCAACGGATCAAAACCCATTTTTCTTTCCTTACTCTTCAACTTCACCTCTCTCTCTAAAAGGGAACTTCTTCACTTGAAACACAAAATCGCCTTCTCTATTCCTGCAATAAGACAAATCCTATTTAACCCAAAGAATCAACAGCTCCAAAAAATCTCCATTTTTTTAATACTCATTCCCAGAGAAACAAGAATTTGAAAAGTCAAATAAGCCGGCAAGGGAACACACAGGAGTGAATGAATTGGTAAAGGAGGCGATCTCAGGATCTCACCAATCAAAAGATCGGAGATTCGAATCCTCAGCCAACTCAAGAGAGTGTCCTTGTCTATGTGAACTTAAAAAACGGGAAATGACATACCACCAAACCTTTTTTTTTTAGCAAAAATATAAATAAAAAATAAGCCCACAAGGTTCATATAATCAAACAAGTACAGACTTTTTCGTTGGCTTTCTGGGCAAGAAAATGGAATGGATTAAAATACACAAGGTTTATTCAACATCTACTTTCTCCGTCAAGAAGAAAGACACCCAAATGGGAAAAAAAATGCAAATTTAATATTCAGAAATATATGTATCCAACTTCAAAAGAAAAAAATAATAATTTTACTTCTTCGTTTAGGATTTTGAACACTCGAGTTATGGCCAGAAAAGAGACGCTTCATGGGATTCAATTTTTTTGTCAAAAATTTCGTTCTTTTTTTTTTTCTTTTTGAGAAAATCTTTCTTAGTGATTAAAAGGGACCACACTTTTTTTCTGAGAGTTAATTGAATGTATTCAGCTTATGAGAAACAATAATTCAAAACACCATAACCTAATCCCAAAATAAAGACAAAAAGAAAACTACAAACAAATCTACTAAAACTGGAACAAAAAAACTTGCTCTACTTTTCAACAACCTAAAAAATTTCGGACGCGTAAAAAGGTCCCAAGAAAAGAGGAAAAGGAAAAGGTATTCAGTTTTTGGTAATGACGGAGAAAAAAAAAAAAAAGGAAATTTTTTCCGGGAAAAAGTTTGTCCGAAATCGCAAAACCTTTTTCTCGTCTCTTCACTTGTTTGTGCGGGGCAAAAAAAGGTCAAAATTTACTATATATTACATATGTGTGTGTGTGTGTGTGTGTGTGTGTGTGTATATATAAAATATTTGTGTTTTGTGGGATATGGGAATAGATTCTCACAAAGTGCATCAGAATCCATGGGAGAAAATGGAAGACCAAACATTGCCCTCATCGTCCATCGTCAACGTGTGTGGGTGAAAAATGCAGAGCCGAGATGTTGTCCTTGCGTCACCGCTTACGATAAACCTCCTTTTTTATTAGGGAAATAAATTTTTTTAAGGCAAGGTTGTGGTAGGAATTATTTAAGTCATTATCGATGGGCTTCTTTTTAGACAATTAAAATTTAATGGATAGCTAGGAGTGTATATAAGTTATTGTATGTACTACCATATAATATTATAGAATAAGTGAAAAAAAAAGAAGAAAAATGAAAAAAAAAAAAACTGGGGAAGGTCCCGAACTGTTGTCCCTAGCCCTCACCTCCGACGACCTTTTAGCACCCACTAGCCCTACCCGCGATCTCCCCCACCATAAATCGCCTCCTCCTATGCGGCCACCCACCCCCCCCCCCCCCCCCCAACACCAACAGGTGACCACCCCCTCCCCAGAATCGCCTATTGGCGGCCACCCTCCCTCCCGACTGGCGCACCACCCACAATGGCCCCCCTAAGACCTTCCATTGCTGTGCCCTGACCTAAAAATCACCCCCACCCCGACAACCTTAATTGCTCCCCCACCTACATGACATGCAATTTCGCACCCCCCCCCCCCCCCACCCCCACTATTTGGTGATGGCAAAATTGCCTTCCCTCTGCCCTACTGCTCGGCAATGTAGAAATGCCCCCCTCCTCAGCAACGACAAATTCACCCACCCCTGGCGCCCTCTTGACCTGCATGGTCTGATAAGATCTCACCATTAAGATCGCCATCACCTTATTACCATTTTTTCTAATCAGGTTCGAAGGTCAGACAAAGATGGAAGTGGGTGGCGGTAGAGAAGAGAGAGAGGAGTTTTTTATATTTTTTAAAATAAAATTGAATCAATCTTAGGCCTTTATCATAAAAAAGACTACGATAGAGTTCTTTTTATATACCCTATCGATATAATTCTTTTATATGTCATTTGATTTAATTTCAACAGCTAATATGTTGTTGTGCATAATACTTATAATGAACATTAGCTCATAGGATTAGAATCTAAGAAATTAAAAAAAAGTAAAAGCAAAGAAAAAAAAAAAAAAAAAAACGCCTAACCCTTAGATTACACGTCGGCAACCCAGTCTTCCCCGCTACCCCCACCCCTCGATCCCGGTGACACCCCTCTCCCATTGACCAAATCTACCCCCACGATGCCGGCATCCTGCCCCCCCCCCCCCCCCGATGTTGACGAAGCCCCGCTCCCCATGCGAGACCAAATCTGCCCCCCCCCCCCCCCACGACACAACCAGATTTGCCCCCCCACAAGCCAACAACGCCCACCACCCCCCCCCCCGACCCGATTTTGCACAGCCCCCGACGCCAAGGAAGCCCCACCCCCATGCCAGATCTAGAAACTGGTGACACTCTGCGCCCCCCCCCCCCCCACCCCCCCTTGTGCCCTTGTTAGTTTTTTTTTTTTTCAACTTGGGGTTATTTTTTAATTTTTTTAGTTTATAATAGTATGAGTTAAGATCTATTATAACTATCATACACAAACAACATACCAGCCGTTTAATTATATGTTAATGGTTAAAAATGAGTTTATCGATATGGTATATAAAAGGAGCTCTACCACAGCCTTACTCTTTATTCATATTATTCTTTGAAGAAAAAAAGTTCATATGTAATTTATTTTATACTAAAAAAAAAAAATACTACCACCACTTGAAACTGATTTTGACATGTTGAAAATAAGTAACCAATAAACTAAGAGTCAGGAGACATCTGAAAATTGTATTTTGAAGATTAGATTGAAATTTTTCTATAATATAAAAAATAGTACAAAAATTTAAAATGTGTTTAGAAAAAAATATATAAAATAGATTATGTCTTATTTGTCTCATCATTACGAGTATTTTGACATAAAAATCATCTCATTTCGATTTAAAATGAGAAAGTTATATACTTTTAAATTTTGAGTTTTTTGAAAATGGAAAAGGAAAAAATTTGATTTAGGGCCCGTTTTGGGAACATCTGGAGATTATGTTTTGAAAATTGGGTTGAAAATATATGTTTATGAGGAAAATTATTGAAAAAAATGATGTGATATAGAAAATAATACAAAACATAATCATAAGATTAGGAATGAAGGTTCTCTTTTAGCCCTTTCTTTTAGCTAAACAGTAACTTTCATAAGATTTTGCGTTTGTCAGCGTGTACGTAATGTAGATATATATTTAGGAGAATTTAAGGCTAAAATGGCCTTTTTAGAAGTGTCATTTATAGAAGTTTGACTTGAACGGCTGCGTTTGTTGACAAAAGTGGGGCTCACAGGACACTAAAAAGGTGTATAGAATGCGTTGGTTCTTTACTTTTTTTCTGGTCCACTGAGATAAGATGAGTTAAATATGGCATGTACTTACGCCCAATGATCTTAACAAATGAGAGAATCATACCGCGATCCTCCTTTATCGTTTTGACTTCACCGTTGAAGCCATCGTATTTTATTGTTCTGTCATTACGTTTTTAATAACCAGTTAGTTGTATTATGAACTTATAATTACTTATTTGTATCATTGATTATCATCTGTCATTCAAAAAAAATATTTTTTTTAAAAGCAACCACAAAACTACAAAAACATGGATTTGCAACTTTGATTTTTATGGAAAATTTTGAACCCTAACTCAATAGCTTTAATTGAATTATATGTACAACGCTAACCTAGCAACCCAATTTATGATTTTTCGTAACGAAATTTGTTTGAAATATATAAATGATGTTCGATATGAAATTTTCTCTCATCACAACATATATGTTTAAAAAAAAAAATCAAATAGCACCACATTTCAACTTTTTTTTTCAAAAGAAAAATACAAAGTTTACATCTTGTACTTGTAAAAAAAATGTTACAATATTATTGGTAATTTTTCCTCTTTTTCGTACATGTATCAAAATTTTATTAAATTATTCTTTACATAATTGTAAATCTATACCTGATTTCTAAATTCTAACGTTAAAGTTTAAAGTTCAACTGTCATCTACACTAAGTTGAAAAATAAAATGTCTATTTAATCGATAGCATTGTATTTAACTTTGCTATAATGATGCTACCAAGTTGTTTCATTTATAATTTTTGATAATTATTTCTGAATATTTTCAACCATTTACCCATACAACTTGATTCAAGTTTGATATAAACGTCCCTCAATTTGAGTGCAATTACAAGTCGTAACCTTCTTCTTCTTCTTCTTCTTCTTCTTCTTCTGTTTTTGTTTTTTTTTTTTTTGTTTTTTTTTTTTTGTTTTTTTGAAAATAAGTTTTGGCCTTCTTTGTTGAAGCTAAAGAAAACAATTAAAGAAAAAATAAACTTGGTTATGGCTAATTGTGCTGAGCTCAGGAATATGCACTGAATTTTTTTCCCCCCCATTCCTTTCATCTGCTGTCCTTAAAGCTTGATAAATATTTAATGGATATTATACAGTTTTATTATATTTTAAAGGGAAAAAAATAGTCATGGGTTTGAATTTGGGATAAATAATAGAAAAACTGTAGTAAACAATAACTTAATCAAAATAATTGAAAGGAATGAAAAACTATAGTTACGTTTTAAAATATCTTAAATAAATAATAAATTTATTAAGTTAATAAAAAAATTTATCACTTACATAAATCATCTACCTGAAAATTTTGTTAGTTATTGTCATTTATTTTAATTGTTTATCTAAAAAGGGTGTCTATTGACTTTTTTTTTTTTTTTTTTTTTTTGCGTTTTCCACCCATCTACTTAAACAATCCACTATAAAGATATTAAATTTTAATTATTACTTATTACACCCCATTTTTATTCTAAAAAAACCCCCTATAATCAAATTATAGTATTTATCCTTTTTTTCACCCACCAAACCACACCTACTAAACCAATGTTAGTTTTTTTTCTGCTACATTTTCTCACCCACCATTTATCCAAGTTTCTACATCAAAATTCATCATAATGCTTTATCTCAAATATTATATATATATATATATATATATATATATATAACAAATACAAAGAAGCAACCAATGCAAAGAATAGTCATAGTTTTAAGTAAAACAAATATCAAGAGTAGTGAATGATGATGAAGGAAAAAACACATTAAAATACATATTATTTACTATATTGAAACGTCATAACAATCAAGATCAATGGTCTCCTTAGTTGCAACTGACAAAAAAATATTGGAACAAGACTACATATGAAAAGCAATTGTAAAATTTATCAAAAAAGAAAAGGTCCGACGATGACTATATGATTAACAACATGGAATATCAAATTATATTAAACGAATTCAAAAGATAAGAAAAAGTTAAAGCAAAAATTTGTAAACAAACTATAAGAAAAAGAGAGAGAGAGAGAGACAGGATCCACTCCAAAATAGAAACAATATCAAAGAAAACAATTTACATACATAAATTGTGAAAGGAAAAAAAACATTTTGTACTCTTCTTAGCAATTAGGGCATGCAAGTTTTTTTTTTTTTTTTTAGTAAAAACTAGGGTAAATAGCGTATTTTTTTAGGGTGGGTGTAATGAGTAGTTTTTGTAAATATTATTATATTTATAAATAATTTTACCAATGGACAAAATTATAATAAAATTATTTATTAAAAAAAGTGGATGAGAAGAGTAAAATAATGGGTCTCAATAGTGTATTATTTATTTATTTCATTAAAGCGAGGTCAAATGACAAGGGATATGGCTTTTTTTTTTTCCTTTCCTTTTTTTTTTTTTTTTTTTTTTTTTATACTAAAGTTGATATGGAAAAAGTTAGGATGAGACTTGGACCAATAAGAATTCGCTTAAAAAAAAAAAACACTCGTGTTGTATTGAAATCCAATCTAGTTAGATTGAATAAAAGCTTCAAAAAGATTCTCCATTATAAATATAAAATTAGCGCACAAGAAATGGTGCACTATCATAAACACTATAAATTGTGGAAGATTAGTAATACAATTTCATTCAATAGCCATTTGTATATAATTTTAGGCAAGAAAAAATTATGATAAAGTTTTACTCTATTGGTAGACATTATATTTTAGCTGTTAAATTAATTTTGCAACGATTTAATCTGTGAGTGATTATTATATAAAAATTTTATAACACGACACGTAAAATCATATCTTTTTTTTTCCTTAAAAAATAATCTAAACACTAAAAAAAAATAAGAGGAAAATAAATAAATAAACAAACTACAAGTCAAATATCATTACACCCATAAAGGTAGATAGGTTGGTAAAGGGGTGAGTGTCTTTGCTAGGTTTCTCTCTTTTTCCCTTTCGTCCATTCGGATTCAATTTTTATTTCCTCCCCTTAAGCCTTGCTCCAAATTTCAGCTATTGAAATATGTTTTTGTGATAACAAAGTAGGTCTCAGGTGACCGACTAAAAAAAGCTAATACAAAGAATATATCCCTGTCATACTTAAGGAAAGGAATTGCTACTTGTAAAGTTGAAGATCGGAAAATAATATATCCACCACCTAAGTCCTTTCTTAGTAAAAAAAAAAAAAAAAAAAAAAAGTCAAATATCATTAGCAGACATATTTCCCAAAAAAGAAAAAAAGAAAAAGAAAAAGAAATAAATAAATAAAAACTATCCACTTAAATCTTAGTACTATAAATTTTTTTGATAAGTTATTTTAGTACTATAGTTAATGATTAGCCTATAAAATAAATAAATGAAGGGGCCACAGGCCAATGGCAGCGTCAACACTTGGATGCCAAAGTCGAAAGTGGTGTTCTGAAATAAAAGTAAAGAAAGGGACAAATGATAAAGCGACGTGGGACTTGCCTGTGATTCTGACATATCTGATATCACACTAGTTTACACGGTCCTTAGACCCACATGCTCGGTGGACCTTATAATTCACCTTTTTATAATCCTAGTCGAATTTCCATTATCCTTCCACTTGAAAAAGGTTCTAATAATAAATTAACAATTACGGCTTTTTTAAGACAACTAGCGAAAGCACACACTCCGCGCTGTGCTAAATTTACTGGAACAAAAATTGTAACTATTTTATTTAAAGTTTAAAGGCTCGTTTGGAGGACATTTGAAGATAGTATTTTAAAGATTAAGTTGAAAATATATATTTGAAGGAAAAAAAAAATTAAAAAAATTATGCGATGTAAAACATAGTAGAAAAATTTAAAATATTTTAGAAAAAAATAGGTAAAATAGATATTGTCTTGTTCGTCTCGTTAATATGAGTATTTTAATATAAAAATCATCTCATTTTGATTTGAAATGAGAAAATTATAGACTTTTAAAGTTTGAGTTTTTTAAAAATAGAAGACAAGAAAAATTTGATATATAGTTGAGATTTTAAAATCTATATAGTAAAATACCATATAGAGCTCACTCCAAAGAGGCCCTAATTTTATATTTAAAAATGTAAATTTTTAATCATTAGTTAAAAAATTATGTTGAGAGGAACTACGATGTAATTTGCAAATATGAAGTTTAGAAGGGTATTTTATATTGATATCCCCTAAACTTGTTATTTTTTGACAACTTCTGTTCAAATTTTTAATTTTGATAATTTACCCCTTAAACTTATTAAATTATTACAATTACCTCTTCTAGTTAATTTTACACTAAATAAAAAGATTTGAAATTGGAAGATTTGTATTAAGATTTAAAATAGATTTATAAATTTTTTATTAGAAATGGATTTTTTCGTCTTCACATGAGGCATATGTAAGCTTTTTATAACTAATTTAGTAGAAAATTAATTTATAGTGGTTATATTGTCACAATTAGCAAGTTGATGGAACAAATTGTCAAAATTATAAATTTGAAGATAAGTTGTCAAAATGTTACATATTTAAAGAGTATCAGTACAAAATACCTAAGTTTAAAAATAATAACTCTTTGAAAATATAATATTTTCTTTAAAAAAACAGAGGTCTTGTAAGAGGGAAAAGGTCTGTAGCTGTCCATAGTATTTAAAAAAAAAAAATCTTCGTTCTCATAAATTTCATAGCTTTTCAATATCGAAGAAAATTGCATTTTGTTTTCAAAAGAAGAAAAAAAAAATGAATAGATAACTTTCACAAGTGAAAAGTGAGAGTGAGACGTAAAGTGTGACAAAAGGAAAGGAAAACAAAAAACAAAAAAACATCTCGAGAAATGGAGAGATATGTCTATTGAGAAGTGAAGAAAGAAAAGAAAAAAAAAATAAATAAAAGGTTGCGAGAGAGAGTTTCTCTCTTCTTTATAGCTATAAAGTATAGATTATAGATAAACTCTCCATTATGAACCAAAAACAATAAAAGAATAAAATTATAAAAATTTTATTTGGAATCTATATTATAAAATATTTGTAAAATATACCTGTTGATTTTGAAAGAATTGAATATTAAGGCATCATGTGTCAAGTTAAAATTAAAACCAACATTGTTGTTAAAAAAAAAAAAACAAAAATCCAATATTGTGGTTTAAAAAGAAAAGAAAAATATATGAAGGGCAATTTATTACGAAAAAAATGGAGTTAGCATTCCATTTACCTCAAATTCCACAAGCAACATCACATAAAGGGCAAAAAAAAAAATACTTATC
Organism: Ficus hispida; assembly: GCA_025413025.1. Taxonomy (NCBI): domain Eukaryota; kingdom Viridiplantae; phylum Streptophyta; class Magnoliopsida; order Rosales; family Moraceae; genus Ficus; species Ficus hispida. The sequence continues at coordinate 6,641,453 of CM046361.1, forward strand.
CTCTGATGTTTAAATATTGCATGAGACATGATAAAAAAACACCAAAAAAAAAAAAACGCCTCTTCTCATCAACATGTGGTAATTTTTTTCCTCTTTCTTTTAAGAAAGAAAAAGAAAAACAAAATAAAGAGTAGGAAAAAATAACTAAGTAAGAAATAATTAAAAAAAACAAATTTTTTTTTAAGTGATGATACGTGTCAATCAGAAAAAGAAGTAAAATAAATTTCTAGTTGGATTGTGTCTTTTATAGATGTATATAAATAACACACATAGAAGATACAGGGGTATAGATTAGTTGATCAGCATGAAGAAAAGTAAAATAAAACTAAATAAATAAATAAAATTTAAAATTTTTTAAAACTTTCTTAAAAATTTGCCTCTCCATTATGTGGCGTGCAGAAGGACGTCCTTTTATAAGTAGGAAGTTGAAATTGTTTCTTGTATTGTGTCCTTTAAACTTGAATTTAGATAAGGATAAATTGTCCCTTTGGTTTTTTAAAATTTAAATTTGTCAAACTTTGGTCCTTATTTCTTTTTTTTTTTTTTGGTAGCATGAATAATGTTAAATTATTGAAATGTTATTCTAATAGTCATTTTTATTAACTTTTAAACGAAATTCATCAATAATTTATTAAAAAAGTGATGTTAACTAACAGATTCTATCTAAAAATTAACAGAAAATGACTGTTATAATAACATTTTTAATAATTTAGAGTTATTTTAGGTACAAAAAAAAAAAAACAGTGATCAAAGTTATACAAGTTAAAAAATTTAAGGACTAATTTAGTAATTTATCCTTTTGATAATTAACCGTTTACACATCTAAAATATGTAGCAAAAATCGCTAATTAAGAATTGTGTTAACAACTTTCTAGAGGGGATGACCAAGACAAGGTGTCCCAATGATCTCTTAGCTTTGATGTTCCTAGAATCAGTGCCAAGTGTGAGAGTATGCACTCTTTTTAGTTTTTTACAAACAAGTTTGTCCAACGCCACCAGTCAAGCTCGCCTAAGGTCATTAGTCAAGACTTGATCACTTGCCTTGTTACTTTTTCCCTTTTTTCTTTCTTTTTAAATGTTTAATTGATTATTGTTGACATCTCCTAGCCAGTTTTCACGTCTCCTCATGTCGAGTGAAGAAAAGCTCAGAAAGCTCTTTAGTGGGTGGTCATTTAGGAAGCCAAAGGCCTTGGTCACTGGTATGATAGGAGCTTTAGCCGTATACTCTCTCGCCCTTATCAATAAATCGAGTCGCTCAATTTGAAATCATGTTGTCTCCTCTACCTTATCTCGCTGATGTCTTGCTTGTTGCCTCGTTATTGTATGCTTATGTGCTTGCTATATACTTAATTGGTTGCTACTATTTATCGAATAATTGTTTCCTCCCTCGTGTGTGTTTTTGTGAATTACCGTTGCATGTTTTGTGCTAGCAACATGACTTAAATCTTGGTTTGTTTCCTTGCAAGCAATTTTCTAGACCGACTTGCTAGCCTCAAGGATCAAGTAGGCGTCACACGGCCGTCTGCAAGAGCCTAAGTAGCCAGCTCGTGATATTAAAGATGACCTAATCATTAAGAGACTGAAGAAAAAGATTAGCGTATCTCTAACAACAAATAGAGCTACAAATATGGATCGCCCGACTCGAGCTGACCCATTTCACAATAAAATTCTTGTTGGTGATGCCTTTGCACTTATGGTTAAAAATATATCAAAAATCACAATAACGCTATTCATCTCATTCAAAGCTAAATGGGATTCTTGCTCTAATAGTTAATTTCTGATGTAATAAAATTTTTATTGGATCCCTGGAGGCAAAGTTTATACAGGGGTCCTCTATTTCCAAGGCCATTCTTACCTTATTTCTCATTTACATTCTCAAATAAGCATTAATGGAAATGTGAAGGTTAAGTATGACTAGGGGTGTCAATTCGTGTCTCGTGTCGTGTTCGTGTCGTGCTTGAGTCGTGTCGAATTTTTTCTACCCCAACCCGAACACGACCCGTGACACGAACACGACACGAAACTGTGACACGAACTCGTAACGGGATGACACGAACACGACATGAACTTGACCCGCGACACGAACTTGACCCGCGACACGAAACTGACCCGCTACACGACCTTGACCCGAAATTGACCCGAAATTGACACGAAATTTGACACGAACTTGACCCGAAATTGACACGAAACTGACCCGCGACACGAAACTGACCCGCTACACGACCTTGACCCGAAATTGACCCGAAATTTGACACGAACTTGACCCGAAATTGACCCGAACTTGACACGAAAAGTGACACGAAATTGACACGAATTTTTGTGGGTCTACACGAACACGACACGAATTTTTTCGTGTCAAATTTTCCCAACCCGGACACGACCCGCCCCCAATTTTTCTCAACCCAAACCCGTCAAATTCGTGTCGTGTTCGTGTCGTGTCGTCATGTCGCGACCCGTATTGCCACCCCTAAGTATGACAAAGCTAGTTAAGTAGCAATTGAAGCTTATGGACTATATCAGAAGAAATGTGAGTCCCCATAAAAATGGGACTGAATAAATTTTAGCTTTTGTTGTTGGTGACTCTCGTAAAATATCAAAGTACGGCGCAAACCGATTGGATTTAAATTTTTTTTCTGCAACTGCCGGGAAATGACTCGTGATCTTATTTAGAATAATTGATCAATTGACATAATTGTAAATAGCTATTGGCAATAACATCTATTGACTATTTAGTCGTTTTTTTATCACGAACGTATTTATTATTTTGCTTTTGTTTGGTATTACAATTCCAATTCAAATTTTTTATATTAATTTTTATTTTATTTTATTTTTTCTGAAAACTCAATAAAAATTGTAATTAGTTTTTTAAAAGTCAACTAACTCCAATTTAAAAATTTGAGTTGGAGTTGCAATAACAAACGGAAGCTTCGTCTTTCTGATTTCTCTCTGAAAATTCATAGGTTTGTCCAAACTAATAAATGACTTCCTGTATTCTAAAGGCGAGAGGATTAGAAACCATAATGTAGGCCAGAAAAAAGTCTATGACTATAGTAGAGACCCACAAGGATCCTTTAATTACACTAGGATTTAACTGACAAAAAATAAAAATTCCAATCTTGTCCTTAAGCTGTCACCTACGCCACTCCGAGTGCATTGCACCCGGCTATTAGAAGGGGAGGCGTCATGTGTTGGCTTTTTATTACTCAGTATAATTTTCTCTAAGCACAATCCAACATTTGGACAACCAAGATAATTATTTTATTTTACAATTATTGTATATTTGTTTTAACAATTAAAATAATTTTTTTTAATAAAAAAAGATAATTATTTTTTGCAACAAATAATTGCTGCATAATATTTATCTTAACAATTAAATTAAACATTTATGTGCCAACTGATAGTCATACTATTGATATACCTAACTTTAATACATAAGTATTTAATTTTTTTTTAAATTAATGAAAACACACTTTCTAGAGTTTCAGAAGATGTTACTAGACGATGTTAATACTGTCTCAGAAGACCGTTATTTTTTATTTTATTCTCAATGAAAACACGCTTTCTAGAGTTTCAAAAGACGTTACTAGGTGATGTTAATATTGTATCAAAAGACTGTAAATATGTCAAAGAATGTTTTTTTTTATTCCTTTCTCAAAAACCTACGGAGGCCATATTTGATATAACTTTTCTAAAAATTGTTTTTGATTTTATGAGTCCAAAGCTGTTTTTGAAATTGTTCAGATAATCTGTCAGAAGTGTTTCTGATCTTTAAAATAGTTTATTGTTAGAGTAAAAAAATATGACTTCCGGAAAAGTTCTTCTAAGTAAACTTTAAAAATTATATCGGAGTTTAAGTTAAATATTTAAACTTTATTCTAATATTTGTATTATTTATTAAAAAAACCTCATTTTGACTTCAAAATCTCTTTTAAAAAAATTTGATTCTAAAATACTACTACTAAATCAGCTTTTACTTTTCCTCCTTTACTCAGTTAAAAACAAAAATCAAAACTTAAAACTCTACCAAATTGACCATTAATCTAGCACATGACCTATCACAAGACATAAACAAATGTTAAAGTTCACAAAACAAAAAAATAATTAAATAACTGTTTAACAAGCAAAAAGAATTTATTATTTAATTTTGTTAATCAGCTATAACTGGAGGTGGTTTTATTAAGGGTTGCAGCAGCATTGAAATATTATATATATGTTTTAATTTTACCTCAAAAAAATTTATAATTTTTTATTTTTCCCTCATCAAAAATTAGAAATTTTTACATAGTTCTTAGTAAGATTAATTTCATCTAAAAATTTTAAGGTTTTTTGTTTTGTTTCCATTAAAAATTAAAAATTCCCACTTAATATTTATTAAAATTTTATCTTTTAATTTTCATACTTTACTGTTATATATTTATTTATTTTTTATAAAATTTGTTCCTGGATAAAACATAGAAAAAGCAAGTGAAATGATAATTTTAGAAATTTTGGTGTGTCTTGGTGGAGCCACGATACTTGTCTCCACTCTTCACAAAATTCAATAAGAAAGACAAAAATGCTCAATTATTGTCCAATTTGTTGAAGCATTATTCTCAGTATTCCCTGCCAACGTTTGGCCAATGGAATTTTAGATACCCTCGCCAACTTTTTCTTAATGAGCCTATCCATTTTAATAGCAAGATTCTTGCACTTGTGGCTCTAATTTCGTTTCAAAAAAGTGTCATTTCCTTTAGAGATTAATCACCTCCGTAAGGGAGAACTTGTCTCCCACCTATTATTACTTACGGAATTAAATCCCTTCCCTTAAAAAATAGGAAGTAAAGAACTTTATACTGAATATACTCTTATTCTTATTTAATTATTTTTTTTATTTTAGGATAATTTCATAATTACAGTAATTATATTCTCGATCTTTCTAATTTTTTAGAAAGTAAATAGCATAATAGAAATTTAATTGCTCAAGTAAATAAATTAGTAAACACTTTGATCTAATTCTGAAATTTAATTCCATGTAATTAATTCTTTTTTTTAGAATTAATTTCTTTTTTTTAATTCCTGATAAGTAAACATACCTATAAGATAAACATAGACAGACTCATACAAGACTTCAGCTTGATGACGACCACATGCTGTTTTGTATTAGGGTTTGATTAAACTCCACAACTTAATCAAAAACTAAGGTAGCGGTAGGTCTCTATCTATCTATCTATCTATCTATCTCTCTCTCTCTCTCTTCCTTTGGGTAGGACTGTGGTAGAGACCCTTTGAAGCTCTCTACCGATAAAGCCATTTTTTAGGCTATTGAGATTTAATTGAATGGTTGAGATGTTGTTGGTGTATCATATTTATCATACACCTTACCTTATATTACCTTTCCCACTTAAAGTTTTTTCCGTCACCGGTGAATTTTCCACCGCCGGCAACCTACCCATGATGCCAGCGACCTACCCCCGGCCCCCCACCACAAGTCCCAGCACCGACCGCCCCCCACCCAACCCCGCCCCCCACTCCCTAGCCCCCGGCAACCCCCCCCCCCAGCCCTCTGTCACGACCTGACCTACGTAGGATTATGACTTTGTACTTACTTAATTTAAATACCAAGTTTGCACCGACTCGATTTCGTGGAGCCGTTACTTTACCATGTTTACTTAAACATACTTTATCTTAAAACTTACTTTTGTTTTATGTAAAAATACGGAAATGAATTTTTTTTCTTTTTAAACTCAAATTAAAACTCAAAACTCATACTTATATATATGTACTCACTCGAATACTGAGATTTCAAACCACATTTTAACAAATCTTACTAGTTATTATATACTAGTGCCATTGACTTATCATAACATAATACAAACATATTTTACATAACATATTTCCAAAACCCGTGGCGGTGTCCAACCTAAATTTCATAGTCTGTAGTGCCATCTTTCCACAGTCTTGCATCAAGCATTGTCGGTAGGTTGCTTACCTACAGCATGAATATAAGTTATGAGCTTATACTCAGTAAGTACAACTTTCTATTCTTCAAAACATTTTTAATAAAAGAATGCATGAACCGATTATGCTCTCTTATGAATCAATTATGCTTTCTTATGTTAATTTGGTTTTAGGCCCCCTACATATCATGTGTGAACATACCATGGTGCATAGCCATGGAGTAGTTGTGGCGGCTAGTTCAATCCAACTCAAACCATGAGCCAAACTGTTTAACATGGAGTGGTTGGGGCAGCCAATCCAATCCAATTCAAACAATGGACCAAACTGTTTAAACCCGCCCCCGTGGTAAGTCGGTACGACACAAGAAAACTATCTTGTCTTATCTTACTACATGAAAACTTGTTCTTCGTTGATCATACTTGAAAACTGGAATCTTAACTGTTTCTTAATTGAAAACTTAATCTTGTTCTTATCATATGATTTATTATTAGTGAACATGCTTTCATGATGTCACAATAATAAGACATAAAACATAAAACATATGTACATCATGTAAATCAATACATGAATTTTTGAAATACATGCGATGCAATAAAAACATTTTGCCCATACTGTAGGCGGAGTTGTATTTACAAGTCATCCTATCCTCTTGGTCTATCGTCCAAACACGGCACGACAACAATTTATACTCCTATTTCAAACAGGGCGTAAGATAAGAGTCGTTCTATCTTACTATGAACCATAACATATTACATCGGTATCCATGATTACTAAAATATCCAATCTGATTAGCTTTAGTAATCATGGATACAAATTCTATCACAGTAAACTGGTATCGTATCCGATTACCATTGATACCTTAACATAGTAAACCGGTATTTTATCCGGTTACCAATGGTAATCATGGATACAGTCCCTAATGTAACAAATCAGTATCCCATCTGATTATCATTGGTCATACACTTGTTACCATATTCCTTGACAAATCTTAATATACTCATCGATTAATTAGTCGGGCTCCAATCGAGTACCATTCATTGTAAAACTGTTACCATTTAAGAAATCTTGGGCCTTTTCTCATTTTCTAAAAGAATACCTTGTTTTCATAATTTCAAGTATTATCTTGATTTAATACTTGAAATTACCTTTTAAAACCCTTTTTAAAACTATTTCCATTGTAAAACTGTGATTTCCTTTTATCGGGATTATAAAATCATTAAACTTTGAAAAATGCTTTTGAAAATAGCCTTGTAGTTTGACTGACGGAGCATATGCAGGAATTTCCAGTACCATGCACAGTTTTAAAAATCTTATGCAGGAATTTCTTGAACCCTGTAAAGTTTTGAAAATCCAGTTTTATCTTTAAATCGATTTAGAATTTGAAAAAGTTTTCTTCATGAAAGTTGTAAATCTCATCCAAACCTACAACTTTTGTTTTTTTGGTCAAAAATCTGAATCTGCCTTTAACTTGCTCATTTCTTCTTTTGAAAAATTCTGGCCGTGTACACTGTCTGTACAGGCCAGTCTCGGATTTTGATAAAAACAGAGGCTTTTGGAGCCTTATTTTTAAAAATCGTTCACTTGGCCCCTCAGATTTTCCATTTTCTACAACTTTACAGTTTTGACTTTTTCTAAATCCGGCCTCTAAAGGGCTCAAAATTCATTATTCAAAAAACCGTCCAATTTAATCCAAAAATTGGCAGTTTTGGGTCTTGTTAGGTTTCACTTAAAATTTTGCACACACTACCTTAAACGGTTGAAACCGTGAGCCTACATCAACATGTAGCGCATTGGATTCATTCATAACACTTAACCATACACTTATCTTCTTGCTTAAAAACATATTATGGATTAGCTTACCAAGTTGTGTTTTTAGATTAATTTCTTAACCTACATACACTTAGCATTCACATCATCATCATCATTCATAAAATCTTTCTACTTAAACATGAGTAAGCATTTCCACAAACACATGGTGAGAAAAAGGCACACATAACCTTAGAACTCAACATAGAGCATAAAAATCAGACACATACCTAGAGCTAACAACCAAGATAATCCTAAAATAGATCTAGCATAACCAATAATCAAAAACCATAACATAAGAAGCATGAGCTTATGCTTTTACAATCTATTACTTGAAATACACATAAATCTCATAAACCAAACTTAATGAAATTCTTAGTTAGAGAGTTGAGATTGTACCTCTAAAGTTTTTGCAAGAGTGGTTCTAGATCCTTTCATGAGCAAAAATTTTGCTCCACCACCCTCCACCACGACCGGGCATCTCTCTCTCTCTTTTCTTATAAGGCTAGAGAGAAAATAGTTGAGAATGAACTAAAGGTTGGGAAGTTCACTAACCACCCCCTATTTATAGGTGGAAATTTCCAAATTTTTTACAATTATTTTTATTTCTAAAATTCTTCTTAAATTATATATTAGTCCTTAAAAGACAAAATATTAACCCTTTGGTCCTCTTAAGTGGCCGGCCATGTGTAAGCATGAGCAACAAAAATCTCTTCATAATTATTCATTTTTCCATAAATTCTAAAAATCACAAAAATCACATAATTATCTTTACTTACTTGGCCTCCAAGTAATGTCATGTTTGGCATTCCCCTATAATATACAGTCCATTTTCTTATTAATATAGATATTACAAATACTGTTTTCAACTATTAACAGTACAGTTATATTGAATTACAGTCTAGAATTCATCTGTACTTGGACTGCGTATGGATTTTTCTTAGGACTTGAAGCTATTAAATCCTTATTGCTGTAAATATTATACCTAATTTTTCTAGAGTAGTCCCGTGTCTTATTCTTACTTCTTCATCCGTAATGATGGTTTATCACAACATAATTCCATACTGCTTACTATATTGCAGTACCATCTTAATCATATCTTAGATCATTCTGGTCAAACATTGACTGGAATAAAATCATAAATCCTTATTCTGCCTATTTCATCAAAAGATCTCATACTTGACTAAGTAAACTATTATTGAGTCTTATAATACTATAAGAACTCGAATATATTCTGATAATCAAATCAGATTATGAGCTTCATGTTGACATACATGATTTAGACTTAGGTTTTTCTTGTATCAGTATCTAAGGAAATCACAAGTTCATCAAAATTTTGGGTTGCTACACCCTCCCCCGCCGGCACCCCAGCCCCAGCCCCCCCCAGCATCCCACCTGATGGGGACCCCCCACCCCTCTCTCTCTCTTCCAGGCCCACAGCCCCCCCACCCCCGATGCGAGAAGAGAGAGAGAGGAGAAGAGAGAGAAAGGGGAAGAAAGAGAGAGAGGGGTGCGGGGTCCCCATTATGGGGGGGGGAGGGGGCAGTTGAGGGGTGCCATGGGATGGGGGTAGGGGGGAGGTCTGGGGAGGGGACATGGGGTTGGGGGGGGGGTGGGGAGGTCTGGGGAGGGGGACATAGGGTGGGGGGGCAGGGTGCCTGGGGGGGTAGGGCTGAGGGTCAGCAGGGGAGGCTTGGGGGGGTTACCGGGGGTCGGGGAATGGGGGCCTGGGGCTGGGTGGGGGGCGCCCGGGGTTGGGGCCGGTGGTGGGGGGGCTGGGGGTGGGTCGTCGGCATCCGTAGCAGGCAACGGGAAGGTCGCCGGCGACGGAGAAGACTTTGGTTGGAAATGATAATATAAGGTAAGGTATAACCGTTTGATTAAATCTCAACGACCTAAAAAAATGCTTTATCGGTAGAGACCCTTAGTCCTACCCTATTTATCTATTGATATTGAAAAGTAAAAAAATTAATTATACCCTCTAAAATTTATTACGTCGTTATTAGTCAAATTCCTTTTTTCCGTTTAAGTTTTTTTTGTCAAATTCCTTTTTTCCATTTAAGTTTTCTTTCTAAAATGGAATCCATTATCATAGTCATCGAGTAAAAAAAACATACATAGAAAGAGAAGATGTTTTCCTTTCCTTGACCCCTTTACAGCATACAATCAAGGTTGAAACTTCACCTGTATTGACACACCAATCATCTATCCATTTATATATCTATATCTGCACTATCTTTTAAAAGGGACGAATACATTAATAAAAATGATTATTATAATAATATTTTAATAATTTAATGACAATTTAATTATTAAAAAAATTATTTAAAAAAAGGAATAAAATTATATAAATTTAAAAGTTTAATAACTAAGAGCTCATTTGGGATAACAATTCTAGATTATAAAATGTCATCTGGATCTAAAACTCCTACATTAAATTTTCTCTTTTTTATTTTCAAAAAACTCAAATTTTAAAAGTACATAACTTTCTCATTTCAGATTGAATTAAGATGATTTGTGTATTGAAATGCTCATAACGACAAGACGAACAAGACAAAATCTATTTTATAAATTTTTTTTCGGAATACATTTTAAATTTTTACATTATTTTTTTAATCACAAAAATTTTTCAAAAATCTTTCTCCAAACACACATTTCTAAATCAACATCCAAAATATCGTCTCCAAATATCATCAATTTGAGGAGACAAATAATTTCCATTTATTTCTATTAAGTTCCAACTATTAAAAATTAACATAAATAATTATTATAATAATAATTAATAAAGCTTTTCTTATTACTTTTTTCTTTTTTCTAAAAAATTAATAAAAAATTATAATTAATTTTTTAAAATTCAATAAATTTCGATCTAAAAATTTCATTCACCAACTCATGCCCAAAGTTTTGAAGGAGCAATTTACTCAAAAATATATATAGAGGATTGTGCGTAGGTCAGTTATATGGTGTGTGGAAGTGCAGAGGAGAATTAGCTGCAGCCGCGAGCGACTGAAAGAAAGAAACTGGGGAAAGAGGAGCTGAAAGAAATAGAGAACCTGAAGCGAAGAAGCCGCCATAGCTGAGATTTTTGAAGTAAAAGATGAAGCAAGAAGAAGTGAATCGATGCCAGATACAGGAATGGTACCCCAAATTCAAGTCCCTCTCCATCAAAACCCTCATCCACGAACTTCCCCAGTCATTCGTCGACTACCTTCTCGACGATTCCGGACCTTTTCTGCTCCCCATCTCCGTCACCAACGAAGATGCTCTCCCCAACCGAATCCACAATCCCCACGAAGACGACGATTACCAGGTGGCGGAAGACTCCGGCGATGAGTCCGACCAGCCGTCGCCGGCGCCGTCGTTCCCGGACCTCGAGCTGGCCGTCAAGGCGTCGATCGAAGCCCTAGGCGGCGCCGTCTTCCCCAAGCTGAACTGGAGCGCGCCGAAGGACGCGTCGTGGATCTCCGCCACCGGAACCCTGAGGTGCACCTCGTTCAGCGAGATCGCGCTCCTGCTCCGCTCGTCGGACTCGCTCGTCCACGACCTCTGCCACGCCTACGACTCGTGCGCCGACAAGACCTCGTCGCGGCCGGCGAGCTTCGTCCTCGCGCTCCGCAAGTGGTATGGCTCGCTGAGGCCGGAGATGGAGTTTCGCTGCTTCGTGAGGAAGCGGAATCTGATCGCGATTTCCCAGCGCGAGGTGACGACGTTCTACCCGGCCCTGCTCGAGAAGAAAACCGCCATCAAAGCCTCGATTGAGGATTTCTTTGCGGAGAATGTGAGGGAGAGATTCGAATCGGAGAATTACACTTTCGATGTATACGTCGGCGGAGATGAGAGGGTGAGGGTTGTGGATTTCAATCCCTGGTGTGCTTTTACTCTGCCATTGATGTTCACCTGGGAGGAACTGGAGCAGAGCTTTGAGGAGGAGGAAGAAGAAGAAGTGGAAGTGGAGATGAGGATTGTGGAGAGTCGGCGGGAGGTAAGGCCGGGGCTGAAGACGGCGGTGCCGTACGATTACTTGGATACGAGTGCGGGGAGTGGGTGGGATCAGTTTCTGAGGAATGCTGATCAGGAGTTGAGGCGTCAGAGTAGTACTAGGTCTTCTTCCGAAGCAGGTGCTTAGTTTTTTTTTTTTTTTTGGTCGTCAATGGTGGTCAATTGTGGGGGTTTAATTCAGTGTAGGTTGCAATTTCCATGATTGGAATTCGTTTTTTTTTTTTGGTTGGGTTGAATTCCTGGAATTTGTAGGATTACACAATGGAGGAACGAAGGTTTTTTGAGTTTGCAGGTTTTTGTTGCGATTGTTGAACGTGATGGGTTTGCAGTGAAACGTATGAATCAAAATTTACGTACTTTAAAAGGCGCAACACTCTTACAAAATCCTTCTCTAATGGTAGAATTCCCATTTCATTTTGCAGGTTTCATTTTCGATCTTTCTAGACAACTAATAAACTGCAAAATATATTTTATATATACATAAACATATACATACATATATATATATATATATATATTTGCGAGAAGAAGTGATACTTCTTTTGGACTACAATGCAGTGTTCTTTCGCAAACCTTCATTCTATTATAGTTTAGACTTTTAGAGGCCGGGGACAATTAGAGACATAAATTTTGGAGATATTTTAAATATAAGTCAAGTTGAGTTTTAGAAATATACTTATTTGGTTTAAAAATAAAAAATTGTTAAAAGTAAGAAAATTTAAAAAATTTAAAATATGTTAAAAAAAAAAATAATATAGAACATATTTTGTTACACTCAAAATTCAAGGAATCCAAAATTCCTGCAATCACATTTAAATATCAGATGACAGAGCACCGTTTGGAAACATCCCTAGACACCCCCTTAATAGTCATAGTAATTAAATTCAATTCTGAATCCTTCCCTGCCTTGACTCACAAGCCAATGCCATGCCTGAAACCACACCCCAACACCCCCCCCCAAACAAAAAAAAAAAAAAAGAGGAAAAAAACAGGACGAAAAAAAACAAGAAAAATGGAGGAAAGAGAGTAAAAGTAGCAGAGGAATTTTTCCAACTTGTAGTTGACCATCTAAAAGTTAAAAAACAAGGCAGATTTATTTGGTTCCAAAGAACACACATTAAACATCAAATATACAAAACACATGCATCTCTAAGTTCTTTAATTAAAAAAAAAAAAAAAACTATTTCTTAACGACTCCATGATTTCCAACTTCCACTGAAATGTTACAAAATGAGACAAAACAAAGAATTAACAAATGAACAGGCTTCGGATTACGAAGAGTCTTTAATGCAACCTTGTCAATTCTTCTACTCTCTTGCAGAGCTCCTCCACAGAAACACCCATTTGTTTTGAGATTTCGTCCATCTTGCTTCTGTTGAGATCAAGAAATGATTCAATAAGATCTCCGTCCAGGAAATTTTTGGCTTCCACAGTTTTCTTCTCGTTGTTGAATGATCTCCACTGCTCGTGACTTAGACCTCCGACACCCTTGATCACTTTCCTCAAGCTTGTCTGGAGCTTTTCCAGGAAGACGTATTGTTCATGGGGAAGTGAAGCAATGACCCCAATTACTCCATTCACGGAACCAAATATGGCAGTTGGAATCTGTCCCACATCAGAATCCGGCAACCGCATGACAAGGGAGCCATGCCGGAACCTGTTGATAAATTCTCCAAGGTGATACTCTCCAACCACATCAAGTCGGCCCCGTTCCTCATCGGTCGCACCCTCACTGTTCTTCCGCACGGTGAAGATATTGAAGCTGTTTTCAGCACCGAGGTAAATATCATCATCTAGAATCTCAACAGCTGACATCCAGTTTGCATTATAGTCCCGCGCTCGTTCCTCGATGGCCCCTTCCTCGTGCTGAAAACAAGGGAACAATGCATTCCATTTCAGCTCATACAGGAGATCGATCAAAATACCTATGTTTCTTGATATATAAAGGAGAAGTGTGCGTGTGTGTCTGTGTGTGTAGGCATATTTGTTACCTTGTAGATTAACAAGGAGATAGACTTCATCAAATCACCAACAACGATGAAATCACCACGAGTCTGTACATAAAGGGCAAGTATATGCCCGTGATGTCCACATTCAGACTGCAGCTCCCGTGAACCATCATCTCGAAGCATCCACTTGTACAACTGAATCTTTTGATTAATAGCAGCAAGTAATTTGCCATTGAAAGCATTTAAAGAGTAAACAGCCCCCTTAGTTTCCTTCTCAGCAACAAGCTGTAACTTTCCATCTTCCACCATGAACACCAGGATTCGGCCCTATAAAAATTGACAAGTAAACACAACATTTAGTTTTGCCAGGAAAAAAATGAAAAAACAAATAATTTCCACTTTAAGAGTATATAAAAAAATCAATGGTCAAAGGCAAAAAAATAAAAAAAATAAAAATAGAAGTTAAAAAGGAACATCGATATCTTGCCTTGGTTGGTTCGCATTCCTCTGGCAGGACGTATGCAGTTCCAACACAGTAGTATACACTACCATCATCTGAGAAAGAGCAGCTAAGTATGGAGCAACCGTACTCAAAAGTATCAAGTGAATAAGTTGATACAACATCAAAGGTTTGATCATCTAGTAGGCGAATCAAGTGCATTTCAGACTCATCACCACCGGACTGGTTATATTTTATACTGCAAATGGCAAAGGTCCTAGATTGTTCCTGATGACAGATACGACGTGCGTGCTCCCCTAGTAGAATGGAACGAATGTGAAGCTTCTGAATATCGTCAATGGTTCCGATAGTAAGTTCACCTTCTTTTGCAATTGCAAGGCTGCAACCAAAAAGACGATACTAATTAATCTCACATTGCAAAGAGCCAAGACTGGCCGGATACAGGTGGCCAATCTTGTACGTTTCTCATATGGCAGGAGAAAAGTACCTGTCTGGAAAAGCTGCAGAGTTGAAAGGGCACATATGACTGACTTCTCTCAGATTTACATTGCTATAAAGCATTTTCTTGTTGCTGCTATAAATGACTGTTGGCCTATCCGATGCAGCGAATACATGTGTAGTACTCTTGGATGAGAAAGTACGGAGTGTTATGGGCTGAGTTCCAAGAGAAATTTTTTTCCTGTCTGTTAACTCACCGGTACTCGTGTTCAACAGAAAGTTCAATAGGTGTCCATCTCCAAGGGCACACAACAAGTAGAATATCTGAGAAATGAAAGCGCACTAATAAGGTAAGAAGATATTAAAAGAGAAGCTTACGGACTGAAGAACTGAAATGTAAAACTTTCCAAACTAAAACAAAGAAAAGTCATTTTTATTGGCCAATAATCGCAAAAGCTGTTAACAGGAACAAGGAATTGCTTTGGAAGGGTACTTATATCTAGCAATCAGACCTTGTGTCTTGCACATGTATTACATTTACATATCTGTAGTGCTAGCACAGCAAACATAAGAAACTTGTGCATATATGAACGTGAAAAAATAACATGAAATAACCGAGTCTTTGTGAAGAATACAGGCATACCCCTTCAAAGGCACAAAGGAGAACAGAACGGGGAATAATTTCTCCTCCCAAAGGCTCCCTTGTGATAAGCTTCAGGTCAGGCAGTGAAAATATCTGGACACTGATATCCGTCCACATCCCAACAGCAGCTAGGTGGCTGTAGTTTGGATTTTCTCCAATTGGATTTATGTCAAGGCATGAGACGTCATACTCCAATTGTGCGTGTTTCACCTCTGTCAACACACCATCACCAATTTCTAAATATACTAAATGACCCCCTCCAGTTGCCAATAAAACCTGTCATAACAAAATTAAATTAGAGAAAAAAAATGCTAGAATCGGTTAATCCCAATAATTCTATGCAGATTATAGATACATAGTATAAGAGATGTCGTGCGAGCTTTAGGAATGATTCCCAAGTTCCTTGAAGGCTCTGCCCCGATTCCGACAAATTTCTAAAAACATGGTTTTTAGAAGTTGAAAATCAGGAATTACCTGGGTGGCATTAGCAGTGGCAACATTAATAGAATATCCTGACGGAGCAGCCCACTCATTTCTTAGTTCTCTGGTAATAGAGCTAACCAGTCTCACAGAGCTTGAAGTGACCTGTGATGTTGGTTAACCAGCAAACAAAATCAAGACAGCTAGAATGATCATCTATGCATTAAAACAAAGATCTTAAAAGATGAAAAAGAAGCAAGTCTAGGGACACAAGTGACCTGCATTAGGTAACACATGTGTAACCTTTACAAAAGGTGGCACAACAAGAAAGAGGAACCTACTTGCACAAGTTGATTGTAAACAGCATCATGGCAAAACAAAGTCTGCACTTCAGAGTAGAAACCTTCAATCTCAGTTTCTTCCAATTCATCTTCAAGATTCATAGCCAAAATTCGCGTCTCGCTGATGAAGCTTACAACCAGAAAGGTGTCGAATGGATCATCAGTGGAAGATCTTAGTGACCACATTCCTTTAATACCTTGAAGTTCAACAGATGCCTAACACATCATAAAACCAAGACGTGACTTAGATGACAGGTTACATTAAGTACAAAATAACAAAGCAACCTTGATATTCACAGGAAAAAAACGAAGTGGTTAAAAAGGCCAAACCTGTTCATTGATTCCAATTCCATTTCTGACCACACGAAGAGAGCCATCCTTGTAAGCTCCAGAGCAAGTTACGACCTGGCCTTGGCCTTGCCTCTCGAGATCAACCACACAAAAGTCAACTATAGGCCCCAAGTTGACATACCTTTCCAGAACCTCCACATATGAACCTTTTGCATCGGGCTGCATATTTAGCTTTATAAGCTGTGTTTGCAACAATACAAAGTGTCAATATTCACTATTACAAACGGAATTTGAACTACATATAAATAAAGTTCCTGAGGAAACATGTCGTAGAGCCATCTAAATCACATATTACTGTTTGTCAAGCTTCATATACTCTTAACAGCATATATTGGTAGATGGGAAATTTCAGTTAGGATATATAAGATGCACAGATAATCAACCAAATGACATCCAAAAAGTTACATATAAAATTGAAGATAATTAGGGTAAAATTGAACTTGTTATATATCGCAGGATTTACAAGCTTAAGTAGACTAACTACACAATTAATATTCAAACTACTACCACTTGGCAATCTCTCTAATTACACCAACACCTAACTACACTAATTATCGACAACTAATATCTCATCCTATGGTACTTATGTGTGTGTACATATAGAAGTAACTAAAACTGTCAGAATGCAAATTCTTGATGCAGTCAAATTTAATTTTTTAAACTTTAAATTTCATTGGGGATCTAAGTTATGACATGAAATCTTAAATTGATAAGAATAAAAGTAGATTATTTCTCTCATCATCTGTAAGAACCTAAACTTTTCATTCAGGGGAAAACAAAAACTATAAGAACCTAAACTTAAGGTTCCTCATCAGCGATCCTATTCTATTACTCCTCAGTTCAATATACAAAATAGACAATTTAGAGAACAAGTACCCCTGTAAATTTGTCAAACATAAACTGCCTATAAAAAAAAGAAAATTCAGAATGACAGAACATGTGCCTGGTCAACCAGGAGGAGCTAAAATTAAGGATCCTTGTTCCGCTATCATAATTTTTACTCTTCATTACTTTTTCTTTTTCTCCTTTTAGGATTTTTTTTTTCTTCATTTCAACACATGAAAAACTCAGATATCTACTCATTTATGTAAGAAGAGAGTTTAATAACTGCTACGCCTTACGTACTGCCTTTTATGCTACCCTTCCATGCATGCAGTACAAAATTTGCCTTTAGAAAACAAAACTAACCAGAGGCTTATAAAGGGAATTTAACGCTAAAAAAAGGATGATTAGCTCTTCAATCCTTTTTATTAAGAAACAAACAATTAAGTCCGAATAAGTCTGAGGACTGCACCTGTGAATCTCCATAGCTCGATCCAATAAAGACAACTGCATTATCAAGGTATGATATGGTCGACGCAATTGATGTGTCACCCAAGAGCTCAATTTTGAGTCCAGTCACCCTGCAAAAACGATTGAAAACCCTCAGAAAAATCATAGCACCAAGATGGGCCTCAACCATTCACTACACTTGATCTATCTTTGGAAATAAATTTTCAAGAGAGAGCGAGAGAGAGAGGTGATTTTAAGGCTAGTAATGCTCACTTTTCTCTCTCGTGGGTGATAACGAGCAGCTGAAGTAACCCATTGTAATCACCAAGTAAATACCTAGAACCATCAGCATCAACTCTTCCATAGGCCCTTGTGATGGACTAGAAGTTCAGAAATAAAAGTCATTAAAACAGAATAACAAAGAACAAAGTTTGCAATGCAATGTGCTCATGAAATCAGCAGAATATATATGTGACCTACAGGTTTAATTGGGATTGCTTTAAATGCATTGGCACTGCAGTAGACTATTGTCTCTTCTCCAATAATAAGGACACCGCATAGGGGTGGAGGAACTGGTATTAACAAAGCAGCCCCATTGTCAAGATTGTTCTGTGACAAAGTGCCTTCAACAAAGTCTTTATCTTTCAAAGAAACCTCATATGTTTTGACATGACGAGCATCTTTATTATCCTGCAATAACGACAACAGCAAGGGCATCAAAAACAATGATCCCAAATAAACAATTCTGCATTACAACCACTACATCCTAACAAGCCCTCCACTTCCCCCAAACAACAGACAAAAAATTTGAAATAGTAAAAAAGTAATGTTTTTCAATTGAAAAATGGAAATCGTACAGGCTCGACAAGATAAAATGTTTCTGACCACTTCATGGCATCTAAACATCCACATAATTGTGTGTTAGAATCTTATTCATTCCATCATGTTGCAACAGAAGTGTTATTGTATTCATTGTATCAATGATTTAGAGGCATATTAAATTATTTGATTGGTGCAAGTCTAAACAGAAAGTATTTGAAAGTTATAGTGCCTGGTGCTATCCCTTGTGATAAAATGGTAAGCCCTAGAGACTTGTTCTACCAACCCAAGAACACCCAAAAATATGCATTACTACTGCAAGGAACTCGTTGAAGCTAGCGTGACACATTTTGCATGTAGAAACCTTCCCCACCTCTTTCCAACTTTCAATAGGGAAGTAACGTATAACAACAGCACTTACTTGAATCCCAAATGCATATATATACTCAACATCATTAAGGTTGTGTCAACTTGTGCATCTCTATATTTAAGGGACAATTTTACATCAGCTGTGGGCAATACTAACAAAGTGAAAACCTAATACATGAACAAAAGCTTTAAATTATGAATAGCACCTGGTAAAGAACTACAATTGTGGGTTTCAAACAGCCATAAAGAAACTTTATATCCAAAACTTGCAGTTCCTCGAGCCTGAAAAGTAATCAATAAGTGAAATGGCAAGTTTAATTATAGAGTAGACTAATTTGATTAACACCAAGAAGAAGAAGACAACAAACTAATGCGAAAAAGAAAAAGAGAAGGAAACATGTCAGCAAGACAAGCAAATGCATAGCCAACACTAGCACAACATCACAAAATTATAAAATGGCTTTTTCGTAATGAGCTTATAAATGCATATGATGACCAATCATTCATTTCACCAAGCAATAATTACTAAATCTTTAACCAACAACAATATTCTAAACAAATCATTGCTCTTGAGAGAAAGACACAGAGAGAGAGAGACGGAGAGACACCTAATAGAGTTATGTGTCAAACTAAATGTAATTTTTCTTTAACTCAATAAAAAGGTACCTTCATATCAACTTATTGTAATTCCAAAATGCTTTCCGTCACAGTGTTCACGTTGCCACATACAAACAAAAATACACATGCACAGACACAGTCTTGAATTCTCTTTAGAAATTTAACTACGAAACTGAACAGTTAAAACTAATAACA
The DNA here is from genome assembly GCA_025413025.1 of Ficus hispida. Taxonomy (NCBI): domain Eukaryota; kingdom Viridiplantae; phylum Streptophyta; class Magnoliopsida; order Rosales; family Moraceae; genus Ficus; species Ficus hispida. The sequence goes on from CM046361.1 coordinate 6,661,070, forward strand.
CCAAATCGTATGCCAAATTTTATTAATTATGTGCCGTGGCAATCAACTTATTGTTATTATTTTACTTGGTCAAATAAAGTTAATAGAAGATTCCCACAAACAAATTTCACTACAGTTCACCAATTAAGACAAAATAAGTTGAGAGCCAAAGTACTTGGGGGCAGATAATGTTAGAAAACCGATAAAACCAGAAACAAGCCCTGTTTGGACTTAAAGCAGAGATCAAAATAAAACCAAAATAATGAAAGAATTAATGGCTAAAGAGAGCGAACATTAAACAAAAATAAAGGAGCAAGCCAAAAAAATTTTGTGACAAAAATATTGCCATTAGAACAGGTCCGTGAATGATTGCACAATGTTATCAAAAATATTGTCAACACACTAGCACACAACCGAAACATCAAAGTTCATTGCATTGTGGATCCATGTAATGGCCATCTTTGGGGGGAAAAAAATCAAATAAATTGGTTTTGTAGACTAACACGGTAACACCAAAAGAACATAAAGACCAGTACCTAATATTAAATGCTTCCTTGAGTTGTCCTTTGTTATCAAAAGGAATGACCTGGAATAGCAAGAAATTAGTAAATTACAACGCCCATTTTAATGTCCATGTGATATAGAAAGTTGAAACTTAAAGAACCTGGTTTTCTCATGTGAAACTAGAGTTGTCTACTTCTGTTAGGCTACATACCTTGAATAATCCATCATACAAATGAAGACCAATTAGTCTACAATCTGGATCAATGATGCCAATCTGCAGAAAAACAGGGGGGGAAAAATTAACAGGGATGAATGTAGCTGAAATTCCTTGGTAAAACTAAAAAAGCGATTCAGGTACCCACCTTATCTTTCAAAGAAAAAAGATTCTTAATCATCAAAGGAACTTACAATCAGAACACAACGAAAAAATTGACAATACACTACCTGACCATTGTCTGTAGGACGGCCTATACGATCAGAGACATCCCCCATTGCTCTACATGGCAACAGTAGAAATTCTTCAGTACATAATAGAACCCCAAACAACAGTCATTTGTATAAATTCAGGACTAAATAGATTAAGCTACATTACTCCAGAAACGTTTGTTCCTATTTTTACCAGATATGAATGCCTTATAATTCACATTTCAAAAGGACGTCACTTCAACTACTGGAAGTTAAAAAGTATTAGTAAACTAACTATGATATACTAATTTCGCATCAACTTTGCACTTAAACCTTGTAATGAGCTCAGACGTCTCAGCATCCCATTGGAGAACGCAGAATTTGTATCTTTCAGTTGCAATAAAAAGAAGGTCTTGTGTTTCACCCTGTTCAGATAGAGCAAACATGAATAAAACAAAACACTCAAGAAATGATATCTTATTTTATTGTATCAGAAACCACTTTTATTGATACTAAAAAATCAAAACTGAATGGAAAATTTTAATTAGGATACTTACATGAGGACGGAAAAGCTCAAGTGTTGCAATTCTTCCATAGATGGGTACGTCCAACATAGGCTGAAAGGAAGATATGGTTTTTAGTCATGCAACTACACCCTAGCTCTAGCGAGGAAAGACAAGCAAAAGCTAAAATGTCCAACAATAATAAATCTAAGGACACATTTCTGTTGAAATTTAAGTACCAGGAACACAATTAGCCAAAACTTTGAGCAAACAGGCTCTGAAGGTTGATAACAACAACAACAACAACAACAACAGCAATAACAACAATAATAACAATAACAAGGTAGGATGTAGACGTTTATATAACATGAATAATGAGAACTATAAAAACCTTTATAGCACGCGTCTCTTTTCTTATTCTGTGAGTATAAATTTCTCAATTAACTGTTACTTAACAAATTCAAGAATTCTCATAGTCCGTTTATGCCTGGTTAATTGCCCCACTATAGACACATACACAAAATTTAACCAAACTAATAGTCTCACAAAATAATTTTGAGAGGAAAAACAACTAATAGCCCTGTAGTTTAAAAAAAAGCTTGAATTTCAAAAGTCATCGAAGGAATATTCAGTAAAATGACATAAACCAATCAAATTATAATGTCAGCTATCTAAGGCCCCATTTGGGGTGACATGTCCTAATGGTAAAACACAATCTGGATTTAAAAATCTCAACTTTACGTCAAACTCTCTCTCTTACATTTTCAAACAACTCAAACTTTAAAAGTCCATAACTTTCTCATTTCAAATCCAAATGAGATGATTTTTATGTCAAAATCCTTGTAATGACGAGACGAACAAGACAAGATCTATTAAACATCTCAAATTTTTGCACTATTTTCTATATCACATAACTTTTCCAAAAGTTTTTCCTCCAAACACACATTTTCAACCCAACCTTCAAAACACCATCCCCAAATGTCCCCCCAAAGAGGCCCTAAATGTACATGCGCAACTAGGTGTCAAAATTGCAAAATAACAATAGTTGCAAAAAGGCACAGAATCTAAAGTTCGATATGCTCGTCACTAATGGTATAGAAAAACAGCAATACCACATTCACCTTGTTTCACGATATATAAGCTTAAAAGGTATGAGGAACAGGAAATTAGCATCTCAAAGAGAAGAAAGTACGCGCTCAGCACATAACTTAAAAACTTTTATCAACATTATAAGGCCTAATTGCTTTCTCCATATTGTCTAATACTTGGACCAAATGTTGCCAAACAATATCCACCTGACACCATGGATCAGCAAATATATTCCAAGGACAGAACAAAGAAAAAAGTTGTCAAAACCAGTCTTTAAAGCCTAACAGTTTGAAACCACGAAATACAACTTCGGAATCAACAGAAACTAATGTCACATTTTTTTCCCAACACAACCCAGAATTACACTACCGAGCAGTGATCGGCACGTTTGCATAGGCATCATAGATAAAGAAAGAAAAAAAATTACTATACCTGCAACCCATGAGCAGTAAGTAAATGAATCTCAATACGAGTGCATTTCCTGAAAACGAATTAAAATGCGAACAATGAGTTAGTGGGTAAATTTATACATTTGTCTCCAAAAGAATAAGACTATGCAAGATTTACACAACTTCTAAAACATGGGAAACAAAGAAAATTGGTCATGAAACAAATATAATTATTAAACCCAAACGGCATGAACTTCATTTCTTATTCAATTCCAAGTCATTTCGCCGAAAAATATACATAAGCTACAACATGTTAATCAGTAACCTTACTTTACAAATTTTTCTTTCTTCTCAGAAAGCCCGGGATTCGAAACAGAAATTCCCAATATGCCAGAAAATACACAATCATTACTCCTAAATAGAAAGGATTAAAATTACAGGGTTTTTTCTTCTGCTTATTGAAAATTGGAGTTGTTTGAAAGTTTAAAATTCCTCACCATATTCATTCCCTCATATTTTCCTTCCTATCAAACAACTTTAAGTCCCAAAATACTTCCACTAACCCCCCCCCCCCCCCCCCACCCAAAATCCCTCCTATTTCACGGAGTCACTACAAACAAACGCATTAAAACCTAACTTAGTATACATATACATATACATATATATATTTCAATCCATATACCAGAAGGCGAAATAGAAACAAATTTCCTGCCCCCAAAAAAGCGAGGGAAACAGTCCCAAGGAGAATCCGATACGCTGAAAAAGGAAAAAGGGAAAGAAAAATGGCGAAATGAAAGAGAGAGAAAGAGGAGAGAGAGAGAGAGAGAGTTACGCAATGATGAGGTTGAGCTCGTGAGGAGCGGTGAAATTGCCTACGCAGGAGTGGGTGACATTGGTGGGCTTGTGAGCCGTCACGACGTAGTTCCAGATGCTCATCTTCGTCTCTCTCTCTCTCTCTCTTTCAAGAGAATCGATTAAGAGAAGAGAATTCGTCGGGTTTGCTTTGCCCTAGCTATGGCGTCTACAAGGTTCACTCTCTCTCTCTGCTCTTCTTTCCGCAGTTTCTCACTCGCTCCCTAGCAACTCACACGAGGCGCGGGTACAGCGAGAGCTATCGTGTACGCCCATAAACTTGCGCCTGCTCTTGGCCATGTACTTGTATTCGTGTGTTGCCCTCCTATGTCAATGACACGTGTGTTACATCCTTTTTTTTTCACTTTTTTTTTCTTTTGGGTAAAAAATTTCACATCCCCTTTTTTTTCCTTGTGAAAAATATTACTCATTTGCTTTGTAATCTTTTTATTTTGAAATTGTGAGTTTTTTGGTATACACCGCATGCGCATATGCAAATTTATACGGACAAATTAATCATAAAGATGTTGGGGAATATGAATCAAGTAGACTTATAAGTAAGTTCCACTAAATTACAAATTATAAGTTGGTTTGTTATATTAAAAGGAAAATTAGGGTATATAGCTTATATTTATTATTTAATCTAATAGATGACCTAACTTCTATTTAATTAGTGAAATGATCCAATGTTTGTGTTTTGTTTAATTAATTTCATTTTCCTCATATACCTCCCCTCTCTTTATCCTAGGGGTGGCAATACGGGTCGCGACACGACGACACGATTCGAAAACGACACGAATTTCACGGGTTCGGGTTGGGAAAAATAAGGAGCGGGTCGTGTTCGGGTTGGGAAAAATTGACACGAAAAAAATTCGTGTCGTGTTCGGGTTGGACCCGTTTTTTTCGTGTAAATTTCGTGTCCACTTTTCGTGTCAATTTCGGGTCAATTTCGGGTCAAATTTCGTGTTAATTTCGTGTCAATTTCGTGTTGCGAGTCAATTTCGGGTCAAGTTCGTGTCGCGGGTCAAGTTCGTGTCGTTTCGTGTCAATCCGTTACGAGTTCGTGTCGTGTTCGTATCGCGGTTTCGTGTCGGTTTCGTGTCACGGGTCGTGTTCGGGTTGGGGAGAAAAAAATTCGACACGACTCAAACACGACACGAACACGACACGAGACACGAATTGACACTCCTACTTTATCCTCTCTCTCTTCTTTCGCTCCCAACTTTCTATTCTCCCTCTGCTCGTTTCTCTCTTGGTTGTCGTGTTTTTCTTCGTGTTTGTTTGATTTTATTTCATTCTTTGAATTGCAATTGAAATCTGAATGTTTATTTTTGTTTTTCGTTTGTATTTTTTTTTTTTTGTGAATTTCGATTTTAGCTTTAGTTTTATGCAAGATTATTGGCTTATCCTTTTGTTTTTACTTGTTTCATTTTCTCTTCACTTTAATTTCTATGATTTTCTAGGTTTTTGTTCATCAATTTTAGAAAAAAATGTGTTTTAATAATTTTTTTTCATTGTTATGTATTTTACTGTGTTTTAATATGTTTATGGTCAATCAATAATTAACTGAAGGTCTATAATGATTAACTATTAGTTAATCAGTGATTAACTTTCATCTTCCAAAATTAACATTATTTTACACTCGTTTAGTCACTGATTATACTAGGGTCAATCATTGATTAACCATTAATTAATTAGTGATTAATTAGAGTCAATCAATGACTAATAATTGGTTAATCATTTATTAATCAATGGTTAATCAGTGATTTGTTTGTTATCAATCAATGATTAACTACAATAATTTATGAGTTATATTATCATATTTAGTGGTTAACTAATACTCAATCAATGATTAACTATCGTAACTGACCGTTGTCAATCAGTGATTTGCTGACAATCAATCAGTGATTAACTTTAAAATATAATTGACCATTTACAAAATTGATTAACCATTTAAAAAAAAAGTATTTTGACTAATTTTTAAAAACTTGGACAATTTATTAAAAAAGTTATTAAAAAAAGGTTATTTAGCTATAAACTTTTTCCCCCTACTAAAAGCTTCTTAAACTATTTAAAATAACACAAAATAGTCTTTTTTTTTATCAACAAACGTAAAAATTAATAGAATATACCATGTGAATCACATGTGATATGTTACATTTTATTTTTAACCTCTGTTAATAAAAAAGACTATTCTGCACTATTAAAGAATTCAACCATCATTTTAAATGATAATTTAAATATTTATGTTCAAATGTTTTTATTCATAATGTTATCATTTAAATAGTTCTATCAAACGCACCCTTACCTTTTTTTTTTTTTTTTGTAAACACAACAAGCATACACATGCAATTTTCTACGAGTTAGATCGATCACAAAGGCCTTCAGAACGAGGAATCAGGTATATTCATAAGTAGATCTCACTAAGTTATAACTTTTAGAGAATTACTGACCGTAATTGTAATAACCGTACTTTTTGATTGATTCATGATTTCCTCGTTGAGGAAAAATGAATATTTATGTAAAATGTCTAATATGATTTTATCAGATGTATTTGAGTTCTTAAAGCATAATAAGACTCAAAAACAGCTTGCTTAGTTAAGCATGATGCCTTTTAAGGAAAAAGACCGAATTAGAATTTATGATCTTGCTCGGTCAAAGTTTGATCAGAAAAGTCAAAGTATGAATATGATGGTACCGTAATATAGCAAGCAGTATAGGAATTATACTGTGAAAAACCGTCATCACAGATAAAAGAGTGAGAATAAGGTTCAAGACCATCCTAGAAAAATCAAGCACAATATTTAGGATAATAAAGGCTAAGTAGCTCGAAGTCATATGAAAAATTTTTACGCAGTGAAATTTTACACAGATGAATTATGGACTGCAACCCAGTATAACAATAGTGTTAATGAATGAAAAACAGTATTGGAATTATCTAAGTTAATAAGAATATTGACTGCATATTAGGGGGAAGACCAAACAAGGTCTAATGAGGTGACACCTCATCAAAGTTAATTAAGTGAATTTTAGAATTAAAAATTAAGTGAATAATTATGAAAAATTTTGGGAGCTAGAAGGAGGACACATGGCCGGCAACCTAAAAGGGTCTCTTAGCAAATATTTTATTTTTGAGGTTAGATAAGCAATTTTGAGAATAAAATAATTCTAGAAAAGAAATTCTCTTTCACCTATAAATATGTGAGGTGGTGGATGATTTGGGCATTTAGTTGAAACCCAAATTCTCTAGTTCTATCTCAACTCTCTTTCTCCCTCTCTACCCTAGGCCGAAACCCAAGAGAAAAAAAAATAATAATAAGGGTGTGGTGGTTGAATTTTTGGAAAGTGAAGCAAGGAAGAAAGTTTTGGATCCAAAGTTTAGATCCAACCTCAAGGCATTAAGGTAACCTTCCTAAATCCCCTAAACCTTTCAATTAAGTTTGATTCAAAGTTTATATGTATTTTCATATTGGGTATGTAAGAGCATAAGTTCACCCTTTTATTTTCATATAAGAGGTTTAAATGCTTAGGAATGTACTTGATTAGGGTTTATTGGTCTTGATTTATGTTTTGGGTGCATGTTTTTGATGATATCCTTGTGAGATATTATGGTTTGTATATATGCCTAGAAAGTGTTTGTTATATGCCCCCATATGTTCAAGAAGAAATATAATATACATGAATGATGGAAAAGGAATGGTATGTGAATTAAGAGCTAAAGCTAACCCTAAAACCCTAATTTGGTACAAGATAACCACACGGGTTTGCATGGGTATGAATTAATGCATGTTGATGAAAAACTCACGTTAAAGTATTGCATGTTTGTCGTAGGCTCATGGTTATGACCGTTTGAGATAGTTTGCGTGAAATTTTATGTAAAATTTGACCTAAAATGAAACTGTCAGTTTTTGAGTAAAACTGGATAGCTTTCTATAAACATGATTTTGAGGCCCTTAGAAGCCGAATTTGGGAAAACTTAAAACCACAAAATTGTAGAGAATTGAAAATTTTTAGGGGAAACGTGGATAGATTTTGAAAAATAAGTATCAAAGGCTTCCGTTTTTGTGAAAACCTGAGCCCTCATCTGCCCAGACCCTATGCACGGCTACCCGGATTCAACTAGGAATATAAACAAGTTAAAGGCATAATTAGATTTTGAGCAAAACATAAAAGTTGTAGAATTATTCAAGATCTACAATGTTCATGTAGAAAAGTTTTTCAAATGCCTAATAGATTTTGAGATTAAAATAGATCTTAAAAACTGTACAGGAAATAGGAAATTCCTGCACAGGATTTTCAGAAAACAGTGCATGAACAGAAAAATTCCTGCATAAACACTGATAACCAGAATTATGAATGTTTTCAAAGTATGTTGAAAATAGAGTAACCTAATAGGGTATTTATTTAAAATTAATTGGGCCTAAAACCCAGGGTTATCTATAGTAACCTAGTGGGGTATAAATTAAAAGTAATTGGGCTTAGACACAAAGTTACTAATAGTAACCTAATACTATTCAAGTATGATTGAGCTTAGTACTCAAGGTTACCTTAAGTAACCTAACAGGATATTGTTTAATTATATTCGGCCATGAGTCCTACGGTTACAGCAAGTAACCAAATAAGTTATCATAAGATGATGTAGGAGGGGGACATATAACTAAGGATTTCTCATGGATGTTGGTAGGATACCAACATTTAATGTTATGGTTGAGAATAAGATAGAATGATTCTTATCTTACGTCATTTTTGAAAACAGGAAGTTAACCTGTTGTTGCAACCAGTAGGAGTAATAAACTCATGATGTACATAACAGGTAAGTACAACTCCGCCTACAGCATAGGCAAAATTGTTTTTACTGCCTGTATGATTTTAAGCTCATGCATATATGTTATAGTGCGTATGATTTATACCTTGATGATATGATGCATACGGTTTATGCTTTATTATTATGGCATCATGAAGCATGTTCACTAATGATAAGTCACTTGGTAAGAACAAAGATCAAGTTTCAAGTAAGAAACTGATTTCAAGGAACATGTTTTCAAAAAGAAAACTCTTTTCAAGAAAATGTTTTCAAGAACAAGTTAAGGAAGTGTTTTTAAGTATGATGGCAAACAAGTTACCTCGTGTCGTACCGACCTGCCTTCAAGTCAGGTTTGGTCTATGGTTTAAGTTGGAAATGGACTGGCCGCCCCAACCACTCTATGGCAGCGCGTCACGGTACGTACACTTATATTAAGTAAGGGGCCCAAAATATGCCAACATAAGACAACATAAGGAAAGCATAATTGGTTCATGCATAATGTTGTTATGAAAAGTTTTGTGGATTTATAGATGTACTTACTAAGCGAAAGCTCACGTTTTACATTTATGCTGTAGGTAAGCAACCTGTCAGCAATCTTTGATGCGAGACGGTGGAGCGCTGCAAGGCTACCTGTGAAATCTTGGGATGATAACCACTACGCGTTTTGTATTAATTATGTTTGACAGTTAATGTAAAATATTGTATGTACCAAAACAAGTTTAGTATTTCAGTTAATATATATATATATATATATATATATATATATATATATATATAAGGAAGTATAGTATGAGTAAGGTTTCAAGATTTAAGTTGAAAAAAAAAATCAGTATTTTTGCCTATCAAACAAGTTAAGTATTATGTAAGAGAAGTAGCTGTGACGACCCACGTAGGGCGGGTCGCCACAGTAATAAAACTTGTGGATACTTGTAAGTCACCCAAAGTTCTTTTCTTTTGCATTAAGTTAAATCTTGTTTAATATGATATTTTAGCTTTTAAATTGATGTCTGAAAAAGGGGAAAAAAAAATGCCGTGAAGATTTCGAAACAACTAAAATTTTAAGTTGAATTGAAATATTAGAAAACAACTTTTCAAAACCATCATGCAAACATGGCATTAATCTCATAGCTATAGCAGAAGTTCATTTTGATTTAGCCAGGAAAAAAAAAATTCTGACCTGTCAAATATTTCTCAGTAATCTTAGTTATTTGGTTTTAGAAATTGTCTCAATTAAATAAAAAAAGGTCATCAAAACGACTCTTTTATGATCCACTAGGCTTCATTTTATAATTTACAGAGCAGAAAGATAGGGGGTTTCTACAATGAGATCCCCTAACCTTATAATACAGATGGAGTAAAATTTTGACCACACGATCAATTTTCAGAGGGCTTGGATTAAAAAGATACACCTAATCAGTATAGATTGACCGCACAATATTACACAAAAAAATAAATAAATAAACGAATCGGCAATGAGTACACAGACGCACTTTTTGGTTCCCAACAACCACTCACCGACGGCGAGCGGTGGTTAGGCAAGACAGCGGCGAAGAGAACCACGGCGGATCTGTTCGACTTCGCTGCAGTTCGTCGGCGACGCTGCGATGCACAGTGGCGAAGCCCGTTAATCCACCGGCATCGACAAATTCCAAGTGACCCCCACGCCAACCTCCTTTCCCTCGCGATCTTCGTCTTCCCCAACTCCGACAGCCGCCCCTGCTCCGACCATCTAGCAATGAGAACCACCGCTGCCGTCGCGAGCCACCCACCGCGAGTCAGCCACGAGCTCACCGGCGCAAACATCTTGGCGCTGCCTCCCTCGGCCTCCCAATCACGAGCTCGCCGACGTCGACCACATCGCGAGCTTGAATCTCCGTCACCAATGACAAACCCAGATTTCCGTCTCCGCCCTTCCCTCTGTGTGAACCAGTCGCACCCTTCGGAGGCCCACCGCTTCACGAGCTCTCTCCGGCGAGCCACCATGGTTGCTGGTTGGTCTAGGCGAAGGGGAAGGACAAATTTATTTGTTGTTTTGTTTTTTTTGTTTGTTTGTTTTCGTTTTTGTTTTTGTTTTTTTAAAATCTGTGATTCCATGTGGGAGGTTTTATTTTGGTTATGTGATCTTTTGTCCTTTTTGACTTTGTATTTGAATAAAAGAATTGTAGAAGTCCCCAAAAACTTTTTCTGGTAAAAATTTATTTTGAAATTACTTATTATGACGACAATAAGGGAGAAAAATTTGAATCCTTTTCGTCTCTTCAAAAAACTTCAAAGAGGAAAAAAAAAAAAATTTAGTACTTTTGAACGTTGCACACTTCCTCACCCATTCACTCTCTAATGTTTGAGATGTTGCAAAAACACCTCACATCTTTTTGTGTTGGATAAAATGATGGAAATGTTTGGTGGTGGTGATTAAAAGGTAAAAACCGGAAAGTTCAAACTAAGGGATTGTTCGAAGGACAAGTCAAGACAGAGTCTTAGAGATATTTGAGTTAGAGTTTAGATGAATTTTGAAAATGTTTATTTAGTATAAAAACTTTTGGAGGAAAAAAAAAAAAGAAAGTTAAGTTTGGAATTTTGTGTTTGGTTGAAAAATAATTGGAAAAAAATGTTTTGGGATTGTATCTGTATTTTTTTTAAAGAATGATTAGAAAAAAAAAGCATGTTTTTTTGATTTGTAAATTAAAAAACATAAACATAATTTGTAAACATAATTTTAAAAAAAGAATTGGAAACAAAAATTTGGGTTCACTATTCACATAAAAACGCGAATTGGAAACCCAAAAGCACATCCAAAAAAATGTTTGGAAACCAGACGTTAAGTTACAGTCTGCAATGCATCCCCAAACACCGAACTTGTGTTTCAAAAACCCTAATTTTATTATTCTCAATAGATTCCACAAGTTCTGAAAATGAACTTCATATAAGAAACAAACATAGACATATTTGAGAATGTTTTAAGGTTAGAAAAATTCGGGAACAAATTTCCATTGCTTGAAGGACGCAACATATTATTGGTGATGATTGTTTAGGATGGAGTTGAAATTACTGCATGTCGTACTTATAATCTCTTAAAAACATATATTAGATGACAATAACAAAAAAAAAAAAAGTTCATTACTTGTAATTTAAAAAGGAAATATATCCCTTCAAAGAGGGGGGGTTTGGGGGATATCATTACATTGTAATTTTGATTTGCAGTTTGGTATTTTGTAAAATGGAGTCAAGAATGATATGTTAGTAGGGGCTAACAATTAAAATTAAAAATTAATAAAAATATTTAGTTATTAATGTATTATAATTATCTCTCAAAATTAAAAATAATGTTTTCCTGATGGATGTAAGTAAATTTTATTCATCAATTGATCTCCAAATTTGATTGTGTAGTCAAATTCTTCACAAAATTCATGGTTGAAAAACTTATATTATGATCATTGTATGCATAGTTTAGTGGTATCATACACACTTAATTTTATAAAAAAGATCTCCATCCTCAGTGTAAAAAGAAAAAATACTAGTATTATTAGATTAATGAGATTTATAGCTTGATATATGTAGTAGGGGGCTTAACATTACATTTTGTTTTTAGTGAGGGCTTTTTTGTTTTTTTGTTTTGTTTAGTACTATAAAATAATACAAATTTAGAGGCACACGCTAACTACGTGCCCATGATAGAAGATAGGGATTCAGCTATTAACTTTTTATTTCGATTTAAATTTTTTTAAAAAAAAATATTTTTAGCTTCCACATGGAAAAAGAGGAAATATGATGGAGCTCTTTCGGATCAGAGGAATCGTTTCCTCTTTGGCCTTTTCCCGTCAAAGAACTTCATATTACGATTTGATGGAAAAAAAAGTATTCATTTAGCTGACTAAGGACCTGTTTGATAAGATTTTTAGATAGTAGAATAAGAGAAGCAAAAATATTGTTGTACCTTAAAAGAGTTTATACATTATTTTTGAGAAGAAAAATTTTTCTTATTTCAAATGAAAAAGTCTTTTCTTTTAAGAATAAGATAGTGTTTGATATGTAAAAAATTTTATTTTTGAAAATAAAAAATTGTTTAAAATGAAAAAAAAAAATGGTGTTAGTAATAGTACATTGTGAGAAGATTTAAAAAATATTCATTTTCTTTTTTCAAAAGAATACTATATAAAGTAAATTAGAAAATGAGATAATTTTTCTTTTTCAAAATGAAAGAATGATAGAAAAGTTGAGATATACAATTTTTCACAAAAATTTTCCAATTTTGAAATCTGTACATGTCATCCAGGCAGGGCCATTTCAAAATTTCTTTGAATCAAGATATGTCATGATACCACTTCTTAAAATTTTGGCATATTGATACCTCTTTGTCAGAAACTGAACTTTAACTTTAAGTCTAAAATAAATAAGAAAACATTAATAATAAATTTATCCATGCAAATAGTTAAGTATAATCAGGAATTGCGACTATGATAATAATATCCTCATTAAATACAACTTACAAAGAGACGACAGAAATAAACTTAGTCTTTATTTGAAATTCAGGTTTAACTCTAATTAAATTATACTTTTTTAACTAGATTTTGTCATTTTTAAAAAAGTCAACGAAAATTATAACTAGTTTTTGAAAAATCAATAAATTCAAATTTAAAAATTTCAACTCCAACTGACAATCCAAACAGAAGCTTATCCTCATTAAACCGCACAAAGCATAAACATATCCTCATGATATTCATCTCACGGTAACATGTCTTTATTTATTCATTTTTTGATATAATTAAAGGGCACAAAAGCACAACAAAACAAAGCAAATAGAGCATTGGGGCCTAAACCTCAAGCATAAAAATAAACCAGTTTGTTTTATACTCTGTTTCCAATATCATATATCCACAAAAATTTTGAAGAATCTTCTGGGAAAAAAAAAGGCATTGTTGAAGAAATGGCTATACAGTTCCAACAGATCTCAAACAACAACTAAAGGTAGACAACTAATATGCAGGGAAATGAGTACTATATAGATATACATATAGAGGAACAATAGAGAAACTGATAATAAATCGAGATGACAAGAAGAGAAAAATGAAAAAAGAAAGACTTACAATTCCCGATAATAAGAACTTACATGTCAGGAGGGTTGCTAATTTTGGGGCTTGGCTTTTTTTGTGATCGATTTTTTTTTTGTGGTGAATTTTAGGGTTTCTTTTCTTCTTGAAGATGGAGTGTTCGAGAAAAAAAAGAAGAAATGAAGATATATGAAGCTCAAAGGACGTGATGCTTCAGCAAAACAAAAAGAGAGGCGATGATTATTGGATTTAAGTTTTGCGATTAATTAATTTGAAGGTAAAGATGAAAATACCAAAGTTTAATTTAAACTCCAAAACAGCTTCCTGTGTTTTTAAATAAGCTCTTTTAAAGGAAGTCAGGCATAATTGACTTCTCTCAGAAGAACTTTTGAGAGCCAAAAGCCTTTTCGGTATTTCATCCAAACATGGATCCAAAAGCTGTTTTCGGGTTTTGGAAACTAAAAACAGCTTCTAAAAAACCCTTCCAACATGAGTTGTTATTTCAAACACTGTTATGTAGATCACATGAGCTCGTTTGAAAGAAAAACTAAGTATTTATTAAATTTAAGGATAATTTGTCATCAAAATTAAAAATCAAGGTGCAACTTCAATGTTTCATCAAAAGTTTAAGGGCAAAAATACCAAAACTCCAAAATGTTACCCAGTTTATAAACTGCAAGTGCTACCCAACATTTGCTTGTTCTAATGGAATTGGATGGAAAGAGTATTGTTGTGATTTCTTAAACATTCAGGCTCCAAATGATAATTAACGGAATCAAAGAACAAAATAATTAAGTAACCAAACGTTTAGGAGAATTATTTTATTTTTCCCAATTTAAGGAACAACCAAACGTCGAGTTGAGCTAATGATGATGAGTTGATTTGTTGTGGTGTCGAAGCTTCTGATTCAATCCTAAAGATTTTGCATTTAACCAAATTGAAATAACAGGGTGTGTGTGTGTATATAATTTTTTTTTTTTTGAAAAAAAATGTTTATTTTTAATTGAGGCATTTCTATTATACTCCAGATCTTTTGCATTTTTATTTTATTTTTTGTCATTTTCTTTGCTCAAACTCTTTTAATTTTTAATTTTTTATTTTTCTTTGGTATTTTATATTTATGCCTTGTTTTTGTGTATTAATTTAATTTTATAATAAAGGAAGTAGTTCCCCTACCTACGGTTTGTTTTTGTGTGTGGGTTCTGCTTGAGTTATTTTCTAGCGATATATGTCAATGGGTTCCGTTAGTATTAGGACTATGCGGAGTTTGTTGCGATCTCTGTACTGCGAGTGACTGTCTCTCGATCGATTAGAATATTCCATCAATTGTAGATATTTTTTTTAAAAGGAGTTTTGTACATGCTCGATTATAAGATTGTCGAGGAATTTGAAGAATTTTCCTGTTGACTTAGTCCTCCTCACTTAGCTTTATCAAATTTTACTGATGAAATCGATCTTAGTCGAGGATTATGTCTTTTGTATCATATGGTTGTTTCATATCTGATATTGATGTTTGTACCCAATTTTAATTTGAATGAAAATTTCCCTTTCAAAAAAAAAAAAAAAAAACTACTCTAGATCTTTTGCATTTTACTTAATTTTTAATTTTTTTTCTTCCCATTACAATCATGCAGTTTAAAGCTATAGATTTGGAGCCACTTACGATTGCACAAATTGAACATGCATATGCATTTGGTGCTACGGTTTGAATTGTAAAATATGATTTGGATTGATTGTGTGTTTATTGAGAAATTTGAATTGCTTGAGTCAAAAAGTGTAAACTTGAAATGTGTTCCGAAAAAAAAAAAAATATGGAGTTTGTTTCGTTCGTCTCAAAATTCTATGCAATTAAAAAAAAAAATCTCATGTGGATTTGTCTATGCAAAGTTATGTACTTTTAAAATTTGAGTTACAAAATTATATCAATAGTGAAGCTGAAGGAAAAAGACAAAAATTGAATTGTAATTATATGGTTTGAATTGTTGGTCCAAATAAACATTAAATTTGATGGTGACGTATAATGGTGTTTAAAACCGTCAATAATAATTAAGTAAGATCGGAATCATTACAATTTTCTATTATGAGTCCCATCTAAGTTTTACGTTTTCTTTCTTTTTGATCTCTCTTTATTATTATTATTTTTTTTGAAATAATATAGAGGTTATTAGTAGTGCCACTCGAACTAATACTATTATGGCCCTTTCTTCTGGGACATTCTGTAGTGTTAAAAAGTATACGTGGATCTGTTATTAGGATTTAAGAATGGTGATTAATGGTGTGTCCTTTTAGAAAAGGACTTATCATTGTTTGTTTTGTTTTGTTTGTTTGTTTGTTTTCCCCAATTTTTAATGGTCATCTAGCTTTGAAAGGATTTTTATTTCAATAGTATGTGATTTATGACGCACATTAATTAAAAAAAAAAAAAAAAATTAAAAACACTCTAACCTAAAAACTCATATTCAAACTCTTCCCTCTCGACCAGCTTAGCTAAAGGGTTGCTGCCTTAGAAGGATTAGAAAGTGCGTTACTTTGGAGAATATACGGCGGTAACAAAAGGCATTGGACTAAGGCATAATACAAGAGTTTTTACAAATCAAGCACTTATAAGCAAAAGCTTTTTACAGGGCACCAATGTTCTTGAGGCCAAGAACAATCCCAACCCCAATGATGTGGCCGACAGATCCACAAGCCAAGGTGTCAGCAAGGGTGAACCCAGCTGGGTCACCGGTCTGCAGCCCGGAGTCCCTTATCTCCAGCTTCAAACCCGCTGTTGACTTCCTGTTCGCAGACGGGGCTAGGCCAAACCTTCCCGCAAACAGCATTAGGGTTGTGCTCGTCACTATAATCTGTACCATTAATATAAACATGTCAGGTTGACACCTCGTAGGTGCTAGCACATGATTCGAAAATAATAACGATAAGGTTCAGTTTCATAACTTTTTTTTTATTTTAATAACGCGATTTTATTAAAAAGTCGGTGACTAGCTATCCTTTTATAATTGTACGATGTGCGACTACTCATGCTTTTTACAAAAGATTTACGTTATACGATTTTATCATAATTAAAAAAAAAAAGAAAAAAATTTAAGACACTAAAACTCTTACCAAGTTTGTGGGCGAGCCAATGAAATCGCAGCGAGCACCGAGAGCGCCCTGACCCTTGCGCCTCATTGGCAGAACTGCAGCCTGAGCAATGAGATCAAAAACTACAAATTATTGAGAGTATGAAGCAGAATGGTGGGATATAATATGGTTACTCGAACTCTTTACAAAAAGCCCAGTTTATATCATACATTCATATCCGCAATCGAATCAGTAAATTTAAATTTTAATGAGAGAAAACACTGCAGAGAAAAAAAAAATACAAGATACGAGAAATGAAAAACGAGAAAAAGAGCACTGACCAGGCTTCTAACAGGAGCGGCTGAGATTTGGGGTCTCAGGCCATTGAATTGGGGGAGAGTAGTAGCCACTGTGGTTGCCATTTTTCCGATCAATCTCAAAGAGCAGCAGATTTTACAAGTGCACCGTCTCTTTCCTCCCAATTCGATTTGGAGAAATAAATTAAAAAAAAAAAAGAGTATAATAATTTTTGTGGTAAGAGAATGAAATGGTTATAAACTACTGAGTGTGTGAGGAAATCTGCACGGCAGTCACATAAGCAATTTGTGGCTTCAGGATGTTAGATTTGGATACACTCAGATACTTGTTGCTTACGTGGCATTTTGCCATTGGATTTACCCAACTGGATAAGGTTTTGGGTGTTTTGATAAATTTTATAAAAAATAGATCGCGGGATTAGATGTGATGAGCTGGAAATGGGCTCTTTATTGTTGGGTGGGTTTAGTTCGGGCTGGACTTTGACCAAACTGAAAGAGCCCGACAAGAGAAACAATATCAGAGTATGATTTTGAGAATTGGAGAAGTCAAAAAAGGCGTATGTTTATATATCAGTGTTAGACATACCAACTCATCTTACTTTCAGACAAATAATAACAACTTATATATCACTTGATATTCAAAATTTAATATTAAATTGATGTCTCTAATATTTTTCTTTCAAAAATAACTATAAATGATAAAGTCAATCTCAAACCGGTTCCTAATTTTTAATTGGGTATTTGTAGGATTGCCTTTAAAAAAGCGCACCATTATATTTGTAACTCATTTGCATTCATTTTGGTTTTTAAACATTAAGAGTCCGTTTGTAAATGAGTTTAAGTTGAGTTTTTAAGTTTAAATAGTAAATTTTTATTGGACTTTTGGAAAAAAAACAAAAATTTTAAGGAAAAAGACAAAATTTGAACTTGAAAAACCAAGTTTGAGCTTCGTTTTCAAATTAAGCCTAAATTAAATAGGTCAAAGATCAACATAATACATCTAGTCAAAATTATCACGATTAGTTAAAAAGATAATCTAGTAATTATCACCTTAATGTGCTAGATATCTCTGGAATCAACTTGGATAATCTATGATCTCCGGTTACTAATCATTGGAGAATATTCTGGTAAATTACTTTTCATAGTCTACCATACTATTTTTTGTCCGTAGATTACTTTTGATAATCCACCGTGTTATTTTTCATACAATACAAAATGAATTGATCGTCTCCGATTCTAGTGTTGGAGAGTATCCCTGATACCAAAATTAATGCTTTTCATTTGAAAACAAAATGATCGGTCATCTCCACCTCTAACACATTATTTATTAGAGAGTATTCTAGTGGATTACTTTTGATAATCTATCATATTACATTTTCGGTCATCGACTCTCTCTCTCTCACTGACTCTTTCTTAGGTCTTCATCCAAATTCCATCATTTTTCTTCACGGTTTCTCTCATATTAGGCCGAATTTGGCTCTCCCAGATCAATGATAGGATCTGCGAGAAATGGTTTTCCTCGCCATATGTAGATGATCGATCCTCCTTGGAGACAAAAGCTTGTCTGATCTAACCATATCTGACGACATAGCAATGAAGGTAAGCAATTGACCTTGCAAAGACGATCTCACCAAAGTTCGAGGTAAAGATGATGCGTTTGGTTTGTCTATTGGAGATGATATTTTTAAGCTGAAGTTTGTTGACTTTTCAAAAATTAGTTATAGTTTTTTGTTGATTTTCAGAAAAAGATAAAAATTAAGATGAAAAAATACAGTTTAGTTATAGTTGAATTAAAATACAAATGAAACATTATTTTTGTTCATATTTATTTATTTCCTAAATCATAAATAAAAGTTTTTTGATTTTTGCTAAGTATTCTGTGGTCACATGTGTAATTAGTCTGTCCACTACGACCGAACATTAATAAGACTAATTTTTTCATCTAATAAAAACAATTTTTGGTAGACGTTAATCAAACCTCAGAGAGCATTGAATTCTCCGACTTTATTTTTTATATTTTTTAGTAACGTCGTGCAAAAATGCAGTTTTCTCAACTATTCAAATGCTATGCTCGCAGTAGTTACAGTCATAGCTTAATAGTAATATTAAACCTAACTCTACTAAAAGTATAAGGTTCGAATCCCACTTCCAAGTTAAAAAAAAAAAAATGCCATGTTCCCATTTGCGTTGAAAAAATTTGAAAGATGATTAAACAACTCCCACCAATTTTGAATGGCATGAATATCTCTAGCTAATACAATTCATATATTTTTAGTAGATTAAAAAACAATTTAACGTCAGACGTTGGCTAAAACTTTGAGGAACATTCCAAATTAATTTTTATTAACGCTCCATGATTCAGTTTTCTACCTACTAAATTAAACCTATGTTTATGTACGTGGTTACATGCATAATATTGCGATAATATTATCTGTGGCTCCATTAAATACAGAGTTCAAATCTTTTATCTCTAAAATCAAAAAAGAAAAAAAAAAACTATTTTAAGTGTCTACGCTTTTCTAGATAATTCCTATCAATGACGAAGCTAAACCCAGGACTCCATTCCACTTTAAAATAGAGTTGCATAAGTAAAGTAAGTTATTAGCAAAAAAAAAAAAAAAAGGAAAATTGTCACAATTCCATGTGAATTTTATCATTAGGGTCAATATGTCCATGAATTAAGAAATATACTATTGTGCCCCCGAACTTTAATATTTGTATCAATTTACCCCATCAGTAGTTGCTATTATTTTTTCATTATCTTTAATGTCAAAATGTCCTATGAACTTTACTTTTACGTCAAATGCCTCTGAATATTTTTGCATTTATGTCAAACTGCCATCTGATCTTTAATATTTGTATCAAACTGTCATATATATCTTATTTTATTTATCTAATATTGTATAATTACGTAAATTTTTTAGAAGAGGTATAAAAATTATTTTTTTATACTTAAAGAAAATATATCTTCTTTTGACACTTTTTTTTTTAAAATTAAAATTTACAAACATTTTGATTTTCTTAAACATAAATAACTACATAACTTATGTTCATTATTTAATTGTCCTAATATTATAATTTTTAATTCAATTATGAATGATAATACTATACCAATATGGAAACTAATCATTTTTTAAATTAAAAAAATATAACTAAGAATAGGTAGTTGAGTAAATTTACAATAGTTATGATTACAATTCAAATTATGTAGACTAAGTAAACAACGTATTTGAAATCTAAATCCTGCATCTGATTCCTACCAACTATGATTATTTATAAGTAAACCTATAACCTAAATAAACTTGAATTAAAATAAGTAAAATAAGAAAAAAAAAAGCATGATAAAAACATGCATATCACTTTATTATAATAAAAAAACTATATTTTTACCTATTGTAAAACGTTAATAATTATTAGGTAATTATGTAATATTGGATAATTAAAATAAGATAAATGAGGCAGTTTGATACAAATATTCAAGATCAGAGGGTAGTTTGACAGCAAAATTAAAGATCATAGGACATTTTACACATATACAAAGTTCAAGGGGAATTTTGACATTAAAATAATGGAAAAACTAATGGCAACTAACTGAGGGGTAACTTAACACACATGTTAAAGTTCAGGGGCACAATTAGTATATTTCATAATTCACGGGGTATATTGACATGTAGAACAAAATTCTTCATTCCGTTTTTAGCCTCAAAAAAAAAAAAAAAAAAAGGTTTATCGTTTTATTTTACACAACGATCTCAATTTTTTATCCAAATTTGTAGTTGCAATATTTATTCCGGTTGGGTAAAAAAAAAAAAAAAAGCAAATCAACTAAAAAAAATAAACAAGGGATAAACTTAACAAGTAAGAGACATGAAAAAAATAGCCATAAATTATTTTTAATTGCCAGCTATGTATAAAGTCAATCTCATTCTCATACCGAACTTCTTTGTTTTCTTCTGCAATAATTCAACAGTTGAGATAAACCCATAACTTGACTACAATAAAAAAGGACCTTTGTATTAAATATATGTTAAATACATGCGTGTCTACGCGTAAAATTTGACCGAAGAAATATCCAAGAAGGCTCTTAAGGCGTCCAAAGATCAAAAGAATGAAGAATCCAACCCCTATAAAAGGGCATTCAATTAGGGCATCCAAAACTCAAGTAGCATCTCTTTCTCCTCAATCTATTTTTGTGCTAAAGAGTTTTGGTAAGTGTTTACAATATTATAACAATATATTATCAGCTAATTTATTACGTTTTTCTTGTTCATCAACTTTCTATTTTATGAACAACATTCAATAATTTATCAAGTTTTACTTTATCAATTATTCTTCATGTTCATGTTTTGTATTTTGTTAATCTTATAATTTGTCTATTTCATTGACTTGCTACTTTTTATTTACTCTTTTTTTCATTACTATTATTTTGCAATTGCATCTAATTCTCTTGTATTGTTTCATCAATTAGAATTAGGAGAAAAAGAGGAACTTCTGGTAATCAGAAAGCACAAGAAGTATAAGATTTATCCTAATTCTGTAATTCCTAACTGAAAAATATAAATTAGAAAAGCTTATTAATCTAACTCTTGGTTCCCTCTTTAAATCATTTCCTTTGCGATTCCTTTAAAAAGTGGATTTCGTTCTACTGCTGGGTTAGGTACCAGTAAACACACCTGATCTTACTTTCACCATTTTTGGTTTTCTTATTGTCTATTTTGTCACTAATTTGGCAGCAATATCAAGATGGGTAGCAACTGCCATACGGTGTGTGCAAGAGATCTCACAATTAGTTGGGCTAATGATTGTCGTTACTGGCGTTGGTGCTGTGATGGCGGAAGGTAATAATATTCCTATATCTATATATTTATATATATGAACTGAGAGAAACGAATTAAAGAAATTTAGCACATCTCAACTGGGATTGATACCTGGTATATTACTATTAAATCAATTAAACAAGCAATTAAATAACAGTTTATTCAGAAATTTTTTAATGATTCAAAGAGCAAAACTATAAATTAGCTCTTATTTTTATTTGCCCTAATGGATTTTACGTTGACGTAGTTATGTGGCTGAACTAATCCAAGTGTGGTGGCTAGAAGTAAAAGGATCATATGATACAAGGTGTTTGCCATGTGGAAATAGTTCATGTGAATGTGAGGTGTCATTTCTGGTGAAGCTGAAACATAACGCTTGTGGATGGAACCTTCCGGTGAAGATCGCAGTTTGTCTCCCGAATGGAACCAGGAAGGAGATTTGCGTGAATCTGTCGTGTAGGCCAAAAGAACAGTGGTTTGAGATCTCCGCGGGGAGGTTTAGTACATGCCCTGGGGTGATAAATTTCTCCCTTTGCCAATTGGATGGTTGTGCGAAGACAGGACTGGTGATCAAAGGTGTGAAAATATGCTGCCAAAGAAGGGAGTGCTGCGAGAGGAATAGGTACTGCGAGAGAAAGAATTGCTGCCAGAGAAAAACATGCTGCCAGAGAAAAACGTGCTGCGGAAGAGAGCAATGCTGCTGCGAGAGAAACAGAGGTTGTCAAAGGAAAAATTGCTGCCAAAGGAGAACGTGCTACGAAACAACTAGATGCTGCAGAAGACCGAAATGTTGCTGCGAAAGAAGAAATTGTTGCCAAAGACGGTAAAAGGCTTTTATTGGAAAGGAGAGGAAGAGGAGAATTGCTTGTGTGTGAGAAGTAGTAACTTTGTTTAAGTTCTTGTTTGGTGTGCTCACTTTCAATTTTACTTTGTTTTAATCTTGTGAGGTTACTATATATGTTTGTGAGAAATAAACTGATGGTGAATCACGAACGAAATAGTCTGGAAAGTTCTCCAAACTCTATTTTACTTTTTGTCTATTAAAGTACATGAAGAGAAAAAGCATGTGTGAGATTCCATCGAGATGTTCTTAAAAGGTGTTTTGGCCTTTGGAAGATCTCAAATGTTGCTGTGCTAGCTTCTTATGTTAAGACCTTTATAGGTGTATCTTCTTTATTGATAAGGAAACATTTGCTATTGAGAATTGAAAGGAAAAAAAAAAAAAAAAAAAAACGATAAAACTGACAATTTGCTGATAGCCGCACACTACTTGTTCTAAAGAGAAGAGATATCGTGAAAGTCGTTGAGTTGAGAAGTTTTCAAGTATCTATCGTCTTATGGGAATTATTCCTTGGGTGAAAGACTGACGAAGCCCTGTGTATAATATTTTAATATATAATTTGTTATTCCAATTAGTTCATTTATAATTTGTTAACTCTAATAATTCAAATGTCTTATCAAATGTATAACTAATTAGTTCAAACATAAATTTTACAATTCAAACCCATGCTAGATATTTTCTAGTCATATGATTGATTTGTCTGTCCATTACGTTTTAAAAACAAAAAAATTATGTAGAAGTTCACCAAAACTGAGAGGAAATAAATTATACAAAATAATAATAATAATAAAATAATAATAATAATAATAATAATAATAATAATAATAAACCGAGAGGAACGTAAATTTTATAAAAATAAAAATAAACCTGAGAGGGACATGGAATTCTTCAAATTAATTTTTTAGTGACATCGTGGAATAGCGCAGTTTTCTACTACTATATATTCAAATGCTATGTTCACATAAGCGTTGAAAAAATTGGAAGATGACTTATTTCTTTGGTAAATGATTAATCTAACTCCCACCGAATTTGGATGACTTGAATCTCCAGTTAAATACAATTCAATTTTTTTATAGATTAAAAACAATTTGAGGTAAGACGTTGACCAAAACTGAGAGGAACATTCCAAATTACTCTCTCTCTCCCCCCGACATCTATGATAGTTGTTCGTTTAAAATAAATGCGATATTATTTCCAGTACTACGTATAGGTGTTTCGTTCTATTATTATATTTTTGTTTTTATTTAGTAATAACAGAGGTAAACTCCTCACACATTATATAGGTTGTGTCCAATATGCTATGGTTAGCTCTATGTAGTGTTGGGAGTAATTAATGATAGAATTCAGACATGTATATATGTTTACCTCTTTGTGCTATTCATTAAAATTTGTTGATAGAACATGTCAATTGAGGAAAACTCCCTTAAATTATAAGGCCATTCAAGTCATCATTGATGTTTGTATATTTCTAATTTAGAACACGCTTACCGTTATTTTCTAAAGTTAAGGTTCTCATTTCAAAACATTTAAACAAAAGAAAAACCGTTTCTTTCTCATCATTAAAAAAAAAAAGACATGAATATATGATAACTCACTTTTGTTTTGTTTTTTAATTAAAAAATATATGAAACCTGTTTGGGAACTATGATTTTGTTAAAAAGATTTTTAACACAAAGACAAATTAAACGTCCACTGGTTGGAGCAATGACCCGATGTCGAGAACAAAGTTAGGCCGCAAGCTAGGATAGTTTTCAAGTTGTGACAAAAGTCCAGGTACTTAGGTAGATGGATAGTGCGTGCACTGGTGCTGAGGTTGAGTGATCGGACCAGGTCCAATGTCAGGGTCAGGTAGTTAGGCTTGGACCAATATAGAGGTCTCACAAGCTACGACCCTGTTTTGTAAAATCTCACAAATGTATAAGTCGCACAAGTAATAAAATAATGAGTAAGGTTGTAGACCTCGGGATTGTATTTAAATTTAAGTTAATTACCAAAATTTGTTACGTTAGGATTATTTGAATGGTTGATTGAAAATAGTGAAAATGTAAATTAAATTAAATAAAATAAATTAAAATGACTAAACAAAACCGAAGGAATTAAAAGACACAAACAAATAAAGTTCTAGGATCTTGAGTTCACTTTATCCTTCTTATGTTATTCCTATTAAGAAATTGCTAACGAGTCTCAATTAATTCATTAATCAAGGACTCAAAATTAACCTTACTACCTCTCCTAAGTTTCAAATGAAATTATATGCATAAGTATCTAAATGATATCCCTATCTGATTTGTTTGTCTACACATTCATTTGGCACACCCTTTTATGATTATTAAAGTGTCATCGGCCTCCCGAACTCAACAACCACTAAGATTATATTTCTCAAACTGATAAATGGATTAATCTCTCCCGAGCATTAAAATTCATAAATCAAATTAAGTAATTCATTTCCTAACAAATTAGAAGTATTAAGCATAGAAAAATACAAATGAATTGAATAGATATTTCATTAACAATTAGTTAAATCATCAAAATATAGTTCAAGTAAAGTTACATTAAACCCTAAAACTAACAAATTAGACAATACCTATAAATGAAAATGAACACAAAATTAAACAAATCAAAGGTTTAAGCATGATCTAATTACAAAAATAAAAGAGATAAGGGAAAGGAATGAAAACCCAAATGATTGTTTCCATAAATGTTCAAGTTTTTCTCCAAATTTTCCATTTTCTATTCTTTGCTCCTCAAATGTCATCTCCCTTGGAGTTTATTGAAAATAAAGTCTAAAACTAGAAATAAAAACTAAACCCGAAACCTAAAAATCCTAAACTATTTTTTTTTTGGCTCTTTCTATTTTTCTATTTTCTTTTCTTTTTCTTCCTCAATTTTGTTTCTTCTTGGCTGCTGGATTTGGCCTCTGTTCTTGGCCTCTCCCCAGACCTTTTCCCTTCGAACACATCCCACATTATATTTTTTTCCTATTTATTTATTTATTTATTTTTCTTTGCTGCACGCCAGCTAGGGAGAGCATTTGTTCCCTCATTTTCTCTTCGGTGCAGCGGCCACGTGGCGGAGAGCGAATGGGAAATGGGTTAGTGCGGTCCACATGGCGCGAACTGGCTGGGTAACAATTGAGAGCGCACAGGGTTGTTGGGATCGATATGTGCCCTAAGGGTAGAAAATCAATATTAGGGATTTTCAATAAATATGACATTTTGATATTAATAAGAGGAGGTTATTCATGTTTAATAAGTTGTGTCCTATTTACTTTCATTTGTTGATTGTATGGTTATTTGAACAAATATAAAATACTCTTTGGCTGTTGGTAATATCGGATTACCATATGTATACGGGGTATACATAGAAGACGTGGTAATTTGATAACAGTCGAAATAAATAGTCCGCAATCGATGGAATAAGATTTGGGGATCTTATTCATGATAAGATTGTAAAGGTTGTCTACTTCCTTGGAGGGATGGTTTGTCTTGACCATCGGATAGGTTCCGAGTGGAA
>CM046361.1:6687293-6707771 GCA_025413025.1 Ficus hispida
TGTTCGTTAAAAAGAAGGACGGATCGTTGCGCATGTGCATCGACTACAGAGAATTGAACAAGCTGACGATCAAAAACAAATACCCACTGCCCAGGATCGACGATTTGTTCGACCAGCTTAGAGGAGCAGAAGTGTTCTCCAAAGTGGACTTGCGATCAGGTTATCACCAACTTCGAATCAAGGAGTCGGATGTGTTCAAGACAGCTTTCAGGACGCGCTATGGGCATTACGAGTTTTCAGTAATGCCATTCGGATTGACAAACGCCCCAGCTGCATTCATGGATCTCATGAACCGAATCTTCAAGGAATACTTGGACAAATTTGTCATCGTTTTCATCGACGACATTTTGATCTACTCAAGATCCAAAGAGGAGCACGAGCAGCACCTCAGACTGGTAATGGAAATGTTAAGGCGACATCAGCTATACGCCAATTCACGAAGTGTGAATTTTGGCTGGATAAGGTTCACTTTTTGGGGCATGTAGTATCAAAAAGGGAGTTTCCGTAGATCCAGCGAAGATTGAAGCGGTTAGCTCATGGCCGACCCCCAGAACGTTACTGAGATAAGAAGCTTCCTAGGGCTCGCTGGATACTATCGACGCTTCGTAGAGGGATTCTCCAGGATAGCAGCACCCCTCACGACCCTCACCAGGAAGGACCAAAAGTACGAATGGACTCCAAAGTGCGAGGAAAACTTCCAGAAGCTGAAGAGAAAGTTGACAAGTGCCCCGGTGCTCATCATTCCTAATGTTGATGCGGGAAATTTCGTAATCTACAGTGACGCTTCTAAGATTGGATTAGGAGCCGTTCTGATGCAGGACGGAAAGGTGGTAGCTTATGCATCAAGACAGCTGAAAAATCATGAACAGAATTATCCTACGCACGATTTGGAGCTAGCAGCTGTGGTCTTCGCACTTAAGATATGGAGACATTATCTGTATGGAAACAAATGCGAGATCTACACAGATCACCAGAGCCTCAAGTATATTTTTACTCAAAAGGAGCTGAATATGAGGCAGAGAAGATGGCTGGAGTTAGTAAAGGATTATGACTGCGAAATCCTTTACCACCCTGGAAAGGCCAACAGGGTAGCCGATGCGCTAAGTAGGAGATCAGTAGGCACACTGATGTCCATTGAAGCACTTCCCAAGGCATTGCAGAAAGAGATCAGTAATTATCAACTGGAAATAATCACCGGGAGATTGGATTCCCTGACTCTTCACTCAGATTTGCTGGATAGAATCAAGGCGTATCAGGGAGAAGATTCCTCGTTAAGAAAGGCGCGGCTTGCTGATCAGGACAGCAAAGATTTTACGACTTCTGCAGACGGAATAATCCACTTCAAGAGACGGATTTGGGTTCCAAAAGTGAAGGATTTAAAGGAACAAATCCTAAAAGAAGCACACCAGACGCCATACTCTGTACATCCGGAGCTACCAAGATGTACAAGGACCTCAAGGAGACATACTGGTGGCCCAACATGAAGAATGACGTGGCAGAATTCGTATCAACTTGCTTAACTTGTCAGAAAGTTAAGGCAGAGCACCGACATCCCGGAGGCGAACTACAGAAAATTGAACTCCCAGAATGGAAATGGGAGCAGATTACGATGGATTTCGTAGTGGGATTGCCAAGGACGACAAGTGGGAACGATACGATTTGGGTCATTGTCGACAGATTGACCAAATCAGCCCATTTTATCGCCATCAAAGCCACCTTTTCAGTAGAAAAATTGGCCGAACTCTACGTAAATCAAGTCGTCAAGTTGCACGGAGTGCCAAGATCGATCATATCCGACCGTGATGGGCGTTTTACTTCGCGTTTCTGGACCAGTGTTCATATGGCAATGGGGTCGAGATTGAAGTTCAGCACTGCATTTCACCCTCAAACCGATGGTCAATCGGAAAGAACTATCCAGACACTTGAAGATATGCTGCGATCGTGTGTCTTGGACTTCAAAGGAAATTGGGATCAGAAGCTTCCGTTGATTGAATTCTCGTACAACAACAGCTATCACTCTTCGATTGACATGGCACCGTTCGAAGTATTGTATGGGAGAAAGTGCAGATCGCCAATTAATTGGCAAGAAGTCGGCCAGAAGCAGCTACAAAAGACAGACTTCATCAGAAAGACCTCCGAGGATATCCAGAAAATCAAACGAAGGCTCGACATTGCTTTCAGTCGACAGAAAAGTTACGCTGATAAACGTCGCAGACCTTTGGAATTTCAAGTTGGGGACGCAGTCTTCATAAAGATTGCTCCGATGAAGGGAGTAATGAGGTTCGGTAAGAAAGGAAAGTTGAGCCCGCGCTACACAAGACCCTTCGAGATCCTGGAAAGGGTTGGGAAGGTCGCGTACAGACTTGCTTTACCGCCAGAGCTATCAGCAGTGCACGACGTTTTCCACGTTTCGATGCTCAAAAAGTATATCTCAGACCCTTCCCACATACTTCATCAGGAGCCGGTAGAGGTTCAGACCGATATGACATACGAGGAGAAGCCTGTCAGAATCCTCGATAGGGAAGATAAGGTCCTGAGGAACCGAACGATTCCTATGGTCAAGGTTTTGTGGAAGAATCATGCCGTTGAAGAAGCGACATGGGAAGTCGAGAACGACATGAGAAGAAACTATCCCGAATTGTTCTGATTTTCGAGGACGAAAATTTTTAAGGGGGGTAGATTGTAACACCTGAATTTCTTCGATTCATATTTTATAGAAATTTCGTGTAAGATGTTTACCGTAATCGGTATTTCATGAGGAAGTTCGTTTTAGAACTTAAATTGTTTAATGAGTTCTTAAGATTTATTAAGACCCAAAAACAAATTGTATGAACTCGCAATAGACCTTTACGAG
Source organism: Ficus hispida (assembly GCA_025413025.1). NCBI lineage: Eukaryota > Viridiplantae > Streptophyta > Magnoliopsida > Rosales > Moraceae > Ficus > Ficus hispida. The sequence goes on from CM046361.1 coordinate 6,690,148, forward strand.
TGAAGGAGGTCGTATTTGCACATTTCAAGACAAGTCGACGTTGACCATTAAGTCGGTTAGACCGAAACGGTCGAAAACGTCAAACAAGAATATTTTTTTTTAAGATCACAGTATAAGTGAAATTACTGCTAAAAACTCATTTCGCAATCAAGATGAGTTTGAATAGGAATTAAAATCACCTTAGAAAAATCAAGCATACTAAGTTAGAGTTCAGGGCGAAAGGATTCGGAAAAATAGGAGAAAAGATTTTTCCGATCGAGTTTTTCACAGATCGAAAATTTTAACGCAGTATAATTTTCGATACTGAGTATTTAAGCAACTCAGTATTAAAAATTTATTGCAATGTGTTGAAATTACACAATTTTTCAAAAAGATTGAACCAAACAAGCCTTTAAGCTTAATTATATCACAATTAAGCTAAGTTAGGACTTAATCCTCCACACACATGGACCAATGAGCTTGTGACACCTCATCTATGGGTTGTCAACCACTCTTCCATTTCTTCCCCTCTAGCAGCCGGCCACTCATGTCCTTGTGAGCAATAGCTTGCAAAAATTGGAGGACCAATTAGCAAGTTTTGAACCAAATTTTCTTGGAAAAGAAAGCCTATGATTTCCCCTAGCTAGAGACACTATTTGTAGGGATTTCAAACCCCAAAGTTCAGCAGCTCTTAACCCCTTTCTCAGCCATATCATTCGGCACTTTCACTCCAAAAATTCCGAGAGAAAGAGAGAGAGAGAGAGAGAGAGAGAGAGCTAAGAAACCAAGAGAAAATCAAGCCAAAAAGTTGTGAAGAACCCCCCCTAAAGCTTCGGTTTTTGTGAGTTCAAAGGTAAGATTTTTGGGCATTTTTCTTCTCTTTTCTAAGGTTGGTTGGGAGAGGAAGTTAACAAAATTTTTGTGACCATTTTTGAGGTCCAAACCGTGCACCATTGGAGGCTAAATTTCAACTAGGATCAAGCTAGTGTCACCCGGATTTTTTGAGGTAAAATCCGAATCTTACTCTAGTTCTTGGTTCAAATTTTTGGTTCATTTTCTCAAGGATTTTACCATGTATTTCAAGCACAAAAGTTGTAAGAGCTTGAGCTCATAATTTTCGGTTTTGGCCCTAAATAGCTTAGGTTATATTTTTATGCTTGATTTAGGTTTTTGAGGTGATTATTTTGCATGTTTGGTTGGAGTAATGCTCTATGATTTTTGTGTGCTAGAGATGCATGCTAGGGTTTATATTTAAGGGTTTCATGTCTCTATTATGTTTATCAAATTTTTAGATGCATGTTCTAGGGTTTGTATGATGTTTGGTTGAGTTTTGTTGAATGTGTGTTTTTCTCTCCAAAACCGTGGACCAAAGGGAGGTCTCGGCCTTGAGTTGGATCCGAATCACGGGATTTAAAATTTTATGTGAATAAGGGACGTTAGAAGACGTGCATGTGTTATTAGGTCCCGCATTGGGCGGTCGAGCTAGAGCAACGTATAGGGACGTAAAATTTGGACTAACACCAAAACTGCTCTCGGGTCCAACACCCGGCAGCTCGGAAAAGTAGGATTTACAGGTCCTTAGAGGCCGAATGGGTAAAAACTTAAAACACGAAAGTTGTTCGTTAGGGTGTTTCCTAGGTGGCAACTTGGACAGATTTTAAAAATAAGGCTCCAATGGCCTTTGTTTTGAAGAAAAACCGAGAACTGGTCAGGGTGACCAGGTTCCAACGATTCACATGTGTTCAAACAAAAACTGGTATCAACTGAGCCAGAATCAGAAAATGTTCAAAACATAAAAGTTTTATATCTTTTTGTTAGCTATAACTTTCGTGAAGAAAGTGTTTCCAAATTCGTTTTACATTTTAAGTTATGAATTTTCAAACAAAATCCGCGCAGTGAGCAAAATCTCATGCACGGGATTTTCTAGAAAATGACTAGGAAAAAACGTTTTCCAACTTGCAAACATCATTTTCAAACCCGAAAACCGTTCCAAAGGCGGTTTTCGATCCCCAAATGTTTTATAGAAATGTTTTCAAGTATTTTGTAATTTTCAAGACAAGTTTGGGTGCTATTCACCAAACTTACTTAAATAAACAAGAAAATGATATTTTTAATCAAGTTCAAGGTTTTCAAGATTAAAATGAATAAGATACTGCGTTAGTAGCCGAAAAATTATTTCGAGTTACTAGGGCCTTGCCCAAGCCCTGAGTTAATCATGCGGATTGAGGTTTAAGTTAAGATTATAATCCTCTACATGAACCCTTAATTAACATTTCCGTTGTGGGTTACGCTGTGTGACCCCTTCGCTTATGTTAGAAGAGGGTCTTATAACTGAAAAATATTTATGTTGGTTTAATCCGACATTAAGCGATCTTAGAATAGAGACCTCACGTGTAAACATCCATGGGCAGGATGTGATCTGCGAGCGTGCTCGGGAAAGGAAAGTCGATCACGCGAACAACAAAGATAAAGTAAGTACAACGCCGCCTACAGCATAGGCTAAAGTTGTATGTTTTCTTAACATGTTTGCTTTACACTGTTTAAGTGTTATTTGATGATTTGCTCGATGGTTGCAATATGTTTACTGTACGATGAATGTTTAAGTATTGTTATCATGCTTACGTGAAAAGGTACGACTGTCTATGCATTGATAAAACATGAGATTAGGAGACATCATATAAGTATGCTCACTAATCTACCAAGTGAAAAGATGTCAAGAAAGACTTACAAACAGAATGTTTGAGAAAAGGCCACAAGAGCCAGTGTTGTGCCCCCTGATGACGATCGGGTCGAAAGCTTAGGTAAGTTCCTTAAGCTGCGCGCCGGGTACATACACATCAAGTTAACGGGCCCACAAGTAAAAATCAACAAGATGAAGTGTGATATAAGAAAGCAAGCATAATTGGACATAAACGGTTCATGCATTTCACGACAGAATGTCATGTTAAGATGAAGAAATCGATGATACGATGCCATGTTTATGTTTTCATGTTTAAGATGAAATGATGCTATGTTTATGTTTTCATGTTTAAGATGATACGATGCCATGGTTATGATTTCATGAAAAAGGTTATGTATGTTTCATGTAATTGGTTTGCGGTATAGGAGTTGTACTTGCTGAGCTTTCGCTCATTGTTTGAAGTTTATGCTGTAGGTAAACAGCCTGTCTTGAATTGACTGCATGGTGGCGGGTGAAGCCGGTGGCTGTGAAATGATGAACGGGTTGGGATTCACATCTCAAGAGGAATTAATTAATATATCTATTTTGAGAAAACAAACAGCTATTTTATTTATGTAAGAGTGTATGTAAATATACTGCTTCCGCTATTAAAAAAAAAAAATCCCCATTATTTTTATGATGAAAAATGAGATAAAACAAGTTTAAGTTCAAGTAAGTTAAGTTAAGTCAAGTAGTGACGGCCCGTACAAGGCGGGGCGTCACAATTTCTTTGGTCAAATTTCACACATCTATTTTACAATTTTTTTATCCAAAGTTTTTTTGTTATTATTATTTTAGTCAACGTATGGGTTGATCTGAGCTGCTCAAATTAATGCAGAAAAAAAAAAAAAACAAAGCAGTTCGGTATGAGATACATAGCTGTCAATATAATCCATTGTTTTAAGAACACCTTGTTTATTTCCCCCCTCTAAAATTGCAATAATCGTCACTCACTCGTTTTCTATGATTCCAGAAGATGGGTATAAAATGGTATTTTAAGGAAGAAGGGTGATATAGGCTAAAAAACCAGTAGTAATAAAAATAAACCAGCACAAAATTTTTTGGCTGATGGTAAATAACATATTCATGCTAAATGACACATTTATAAAACATATTCATGATAAAATTATCTTCAAAATTATTGTAATTAAAAAAAGAAAAACAGATTCCTGATTAAATTTCCTTGAAATATTTTTTGCGAATAAACTATTTAATATAAATATGATATTTACCTCAAACAGTTCTAAAATATACTATTTATTTCAAATATTTTTAAAATTAAACTATTTACTCGTCTTCACAACAAATGTCTTCTAGTTTTAGTTTAAAAAGATGCATGTTTTTTTTTTTTTTTTCACTTCCATATCTCAGAGTTTTGGACTTGGGGTTCGGTAGAGTATTTGCTATGATCGAGTGGGATCATGTCGGCAAATTTTTAAAACTAAACACAGGAAAATACCACAAGTTTAATGAATATTACAAGAGCTCATTATCAAATAATTATAATAATAATATAACTTTACAAATGCGACTTCGGTTAAAAGACAAGAGGTATTACGTTAAAAAAAAAAAAAAAAAGTGTAATGTTTAATTATATTTTAGTGAGAATTATTTTCTTTCCAAGTTTTTTTTTCAACGCTGTTTGAATTGAACATCGAATTACTTAACTAGTTGTTTATTGCAAAATATTGAGTAATATTTCTTTCAAAAAAATTATGTTTTTTCACTTTTAAATGTTAGCAAATTTTTTTTTAAATTTTAAGAAAATAAAATCTCATTATCTTTTTTTCTTAAAAAAAATATTTTAGAATGTGATTACTAGTCAAGATGAAGTTCACAGACACGGTTTCATTTGGCGTTTCAGTTTAACTCTAACTAAATATCATATTTTTTCATCTCAGTTTTTGTCTTTTTATAAAAAATCAATAAAATTTATAAATTTAAAAAGTCAACCAATTTCAACTTAAAAATTTCATCTCCAATCGGTGAACCAAACGCAAGAGTATGGGACCGGCTCCATCCTTGGGCCAACAATTCACAGCAGGTGTTGATTGGCACCAATACTGAGATCAAGTTAATGGTTGGAAAAGGTCCTTGGGTGAGGTTGACTAGCAGAGAAAGACGCAAGATTAGGGTAGGACAAGTCCAGAGTCAAGCCATAATGCTGATGTCGGGTCAACACCCGCCCAACCCCAATGCCTATTTCAGTAACGATCCCAGTGTGGCTCTGATAATTCTATAAAATAGAGTTATTTTATCACTTTTATGTATGTAAATTAGCTATGTTCTTGAGCATTTTAATAAATTTTAGGTTAATTTAGTTTAATTTTGCATAATTTTAATATAGATTAGTTTATTTTGATTTTGTGTTATTTGATTTAATTTTGTTTAATTAGTTTAATATTAACTTCAATATATTTTTATTAATGTACCCCTCTAAATAATTAATTTTGATTAGGTGAGAATGAGCAAAATAGGAATTTTAGGCTCAAACGGGGTCAAAACGGTCATCAAAAAGCTTTAAAAAAATGTATAAAAATTTGAATTTAACTCACACCCTGAAGCCACTACATGTCCCACTGACCAGAGTGCTAGACCACCTACAGACTCGTCCATTTTAAACCTGTGCACTCCCAAGCCTCGCCCAGCCAGTTCGCGCCACCACACTAACCCCCATCCCATTCCCTCTCCACCACGTGGCCGCTGCACTGAAGAAAAAAAGAGAGAAATGAATTAGTTTATTTGATTTCTGAATTTTAATGTCCGAGAGATTAATTCATTTATCGGTTTGGAAAATATAATCTTAGTTGTTGTTATTGAGTTTGAGAGACCAATGACACTTTGATAATCATAAAAGGGTGTGCTAAATGAATGTGAAGGTAAACGAATTAGATAGGGATATCAATTTAGACACTTATGTATATAATTTTATTTGACACTTGGGAGAGATAGTAAGGTTAATTTTGAGCATTAATGAATTGATTAAGACTAGTTAGCAATTTCTTAATAAGAAGAACATAGGAAGGATAGAGTGAAGTCACGAATTGATTATGTATATAATTTAAACACAATCGTCGTGGATCGATAACCTTACTCATCATTTTATTACTTGTGCAACTCATACACTCGTGGGATTTCATGCAACAGAGTCATAGCTTGTAAGACCCCTATATTGGTTATATTGGTCCAAGTCTGACTAACTGACCCTTGGCATTGGTCCTGGTCCGATCGCTCAACCTCAGCACCAATGCACGCACTACCCATCTACCTAAGTACCCCGACTTTTGTCCCAACTTGAAAACTATCCTAGCTTGCGGCCTAACTTTGTTCTCGACATCAGCTCATTGTTCCCACCAGAGGACGTTTAATTTTGTCTGTGTTAAAATATTTTTTAACAAAATCATATCTCCCAAACAGGTTTTATATTTTTTTAATTAAAAAATAAAACAAAAGTGAGTTATCATATATACATGTCCTTTTTTTTTAATGATGAGAAAGAAACGGTTTTTCTTTTGTTTAAATGTTTTGAAATGAGAACCTTACCTTTAGAAAATAACGGTATGCGTGTTCTAAATCAGAAATATACAAACATCAATATTGACTTGAATGGCCTTATAAATTAAGGGAGTTTATCTCAATTACAGACCTGTTCTATAAACAAATTTTAATGAATCGCAAAAAAAGGTAAAACATTCATACATGTCCTGAATTCTATCATTAATCACTCCTAACACTACATAGAGCTAACCGTAGTATATCGCACAGAACCTATATAACATATGAGGAGTTTACCTCCGTTATTACAAAAAATAATAATAATAATAATAATAATAATAATAATAATATAATAATAGAATGAAACACTTATAAGTGATACTGAAAATAATATCGTATTTATTTTAAACGAACAACTATAGTAGATGTTGGGGAAGGAGGGTGGGGGAGAGACAGAGAGAGAGAATAATTTGGAATGTTCCTCTCAGTTTTGGTCAACGACTTACCTCAAATTGTTTTTTAATCTATTAAAAAATGAATTGTATTTAGCTGGAGATTCAAGTCATCCAAAATCGGTGGGAGTTGACTAATCATTTACCAAAGAAAATAGTCATCTTCCAATTTTTCCAACGCTTATGTGAGTTTTTTTTTTTTTTTTTTTTAGAGCGAGTAAATAAAAAGTTGCAAGTCATCGAAATAGGCAAATTATAAGATTAAAAAAAATACAAAACATGAACATGATCAAGAATAATTGATAAAGTAAAACTTGATAAATTCTTGAAATTGTTCATAAAATAGAAGGTTGATGAACAAGAAAAACGTAATAAATTAGCTGATAATATATTGTTATAATATTGTAAACACTTACCAGAACTCTTTAGCACAAAAATAGATTGAGAAGAAAGTGATTCTACTTGAGTTTTGGATGCCGTGATTGTGAAGCTAATAGATCTCCTTTTATAGAGGTTGGATTCTTCGTTCTTTTGATCTTTTTGGATGCCTTAAGAGCCTTCTTGGAAATTTCTTTGGTCAAAGTTCACGCGTACACACGCATGTATTTAACATACATTTAATACAAAGTCAGTTTAATTTATTGTAGTCAGGTTATGGGCTTATCTAAACTGTTGAATTAATGCATAAGAAAACAAAGAAGTTCGGTATGGGAATGAGATTGACTCTATACATAGCTGGCAATTAAAATTAATTCATGGCTATGTTTTTCATGTTCCTTTCTTGTTAAGTTTATCCCTTATATTTTTTTTTTCCTTGATTTGCCTTTTTTTTTTTTTTAATGCAACCGAAGTAAAATATTGCAACTACAAATTTAGTTCAAAAATTGAGATCGTTGTGTGAAATAAAAAGTTAAACCTTTTTTTAATTTTTTGTGGCTAAAAATGGAATGAAGAATTTTGTCCTGCATTTTGAAATAGATTTTCTGCTCATTTATGATACCCTCCACCTTATATGTAAGTTCTTTTAATTGTTCAGATACCAGAAATCTTTGGTGCATCTCCAAATTCCACTACTACAAAACATATATTACACGACGGAGATTACACGACGGTTTCTTAAAACCGTCGTGTAAAGTGAGGTTTACACGACGGTTCTAAGCAACCGTCGTGTAAAGTGGTCTTCGCACCCACTTTACACGACGGTTTCAAGGAACCGTCGTGTAAAGTATGTACTTTACACGACGGTTCTAACGAACCGTCGTGTAAAGTTGTCTTGGCACCAACTTTACATGACGGTTTCAAGGAACCGTCGTGTAAAGTGGTCTTCGCACCCACTTTACACGACGGTTCATTTAAACCGTCGTGTAAAGTGGTCTTCGCACTCACTTTACACGACGGTTCTAAGAAACCGTCGTGTAAAGGGCTCTAAACGCGCTGCCCTCCTTGGCTGGGGAAGCGCGCGGGCGCGCGCCTAGAGTCGCGCGGGCGCGCGCCAGATTCGGCCAGTTGAGCACGCGGGCGCGTGCCTGGGTCGCTCGGGCGTGCTTGGTCGCGCGGGCGCGCTTGGTCGCGCGGGCGCGCGCCTTGGTGGCGCGGGCGCGCGCCTTGGTGGCGCGGGCGCGCGCATGGGTGGCGCGGGCGCGCGCCTGGGTCGCGCGGGCGCGCGCCTGGGTCGCGCGGGCGCGCGCCTGGGTCTCGCTGGCGTGGCTTACACGACGGTCACCCCAGGGGACCGTCGTGTAAGCTCCAAACACAGGAAGCTTACACGACGGTCTCCGGGTGACCGTCGTGTAATCCACCCCAAATGAGGGCGGCTTTTACGACGGTCCCGTAATGACTGTCGTCTAATCACAAGATTAGACGACAGTTTTTTTCCGAACCGTCGTGTAATGCTCAAAAAATTTAAAAATTTGAATTTTTCGAATTCCGCGCGAAAACTAATTACTTAAATACAATTTTCTCTTCATATTCGCTCACATATCATTATTTCTCTTCACACTCTCTACTTTTGTCGAGTACCCACACATACTTCACCAACCCGCCGACACCTCGCTTTTAAATTCCGGTCAATCCACCGTTGCCGTCGTTGCCGCCGCCGCCTCCTTCTTGCTTTGGCCGTGACTATTCTTTGTCAAAGGAAAGTAAGGTGACTTCATATATAAACTAAACCACATTTACTTGTTTGTATTGTTGTTTGTCACTAAAGATCCATTGTTGTAAATTAGTGTGTTTGTTTTAATATTTCTCTTTGTAGAGGAGAAAAATGATTGTGGATCGTTAATTTTGACATTTTACACACATTTATGAACATACTTTTTTTACGCACATAACATGCTCGACGGAATGCTACAATGAGTTTTCCTTTTCGAAAAAGATAATAGAGTTTGATCAATATTCAAAGCATAACTATAGCAAGATTACATGAAGTCTTCTAGCATGAAAATACAAAAATAATGGCTCAAAACGGCCTATGACCATCGACGGATCTTGAACCATCATTTAATGGCAGACATTACACGACGGTTCGGAGAGAACCGTCGTGTAATGTGCACATTACACGACGGTTCGGCCAAGACCGTCGTGTAATGTGCACATTACACGACGGTTCGGCCAAGAACCGTCGTGTAATGTGTACATTACACGACGGTTCGGAGAGAACCGTCGTGTAATGTGCGTGTTCGGAGAGAACCGTCGTGTAATGTAACACATTACACGACGGTTCTCTCCGAACCGTCGTGTAATGTACACATTACACGACGGTTCTTGGCCGAACCGTCGTGTAATGTGTTACATTACACGACGGTTCTTCCAAGAACCGTCGTGTAATGTGATTATGACGACACCACCTCGTGGTGTAATATTGAGATACGACGACGGTAACGGGACCGTCGTGTTATCTACCACGACGCTGGATTACACGACGGTTGGTAAACCGTCGTGTAAACTTTACACGACGGTAAAAAACCGTCGTGTAATCCATAATTTTTACTAGTGTTCGTTCGCCTAAAAACTGTCAGATTTGATCCCTAGAGGCTATAGATATATGTAAAGAAATTTAAATTAAAAAAATTAAAAAATTAAAAATATAAAAAAAGAACTACAACTAGCTGGATGGACGTTTGAATTGGTTAGCCCCGTTCGGTGTGTACATTTGAGTTGGAATGGTTTTAGAGGTATTTTGATTAGAGTTAAGTTGATGTATTGATTTTTTTTTTTTTTTTTTGAAAATGAATTATTTAGAGTTAAAAAGTATAATAACTTGAAATGTATTCAGGAAAAACAAAATAACAATATAATATGAATCTTATTTTATTTCTTTTATTATTCTAATTAATTTATTATTGAAAAATATTTTTAAAAAATATCTCATTTTGACTTGAAATTAAAAAATTATAGACGTTTAATTTTTAAGTTTTTAAGAAATATTTGGAGATTTGAACTGTGAAATTGGTTTACTTTTGTAGAAAAAAAATAAACAATTGGATTGGATTGGACCTACCAAACATAGGCCACAAAATACAAAATGGTTGAAAATATAAGCCGACTAAAACTCTATACCTGACTTATTTATAATGTGCAAAGTTTGAATCTCCACTCTCAAAGTTAAAAAAAAAAAAATACAAGAAGAAGAAAAATGGAGTTTCTGACGATTTCTAAATTACATTTTATTAACCACTGAGATAATTATAAAGAAATCTTACTCGTTTTCTATCAATTGAGAACATGTGCTTAAAATGATTTTTTTTTTCCCCTTCGCTACGAAAACCACAAAGTTTAAAAAAAATTAAGAGGTCATTACATTTAAAAAAAAAAAAAAGGTTAAAAAGAGCAGAGGCTATGTCAATTATACAATTCCAGAAAAGAAAAAATATACCATACCTTTGAATGTCAAAAATTCTCCCTCAACTTTGTCACTAATATCAATATACCCCCTAAACTATGAAATATATTTATTGTGCCCCTGAACTTTAACATGTGTATAAAGTTGTCCCTAGTTAGTTGTCATTAGTTTTTCTATTATTTTTAATATCAAAATACCCCGTAAACTTTACAATATTTGCGCAAAATGCCCCCTGATCTTTAAAATTTATATCAAATTATCCTCTGATCTTTAATATTTATATCAAACTGCTTCATTGATCTTATTTTAATTATCTAATATTGTATATTTACTAACAATTACTAAACTTTTAGAATAGGCAAAAAAAAAAAATTTATTATAATCAAGTGATATGCATGTGTTTTTAACACAATTTTGTTTCTTATTTTACTTATTTTAATTCAAGTTTCTTTGGATTATCGGTGTCCTTATAATAACTATAATTGGCAGAAGTCAGATGCAAGATTTAGATTTTAAATATGCTATTTACTTGGCCCACATAATTTGAAATTATAATCATAACGAATTTCATTCATGCGTTTGCTAAACCCATAATGAAAATAACTACAGTAAATTTACTATACTATCCACTCTTAGTTATTATTTTTTTAATTTAAAAAACTATTAGTTTACACAACATCTTCCCCTTCTTCTTCGCAACATTATTATTATTTTTCATCATCATTATCTTCTTCTTCTTCTTCTTCTTCTTCTTCTTCTTCTTCTTCTCGTCCTTTTCCTTTTCCTTCTCCTTCTTCCTTTTCTCTTGATTGTTTTCCTGGTTCACCTTCATCATCATCATCATCCTTGCCATCATCATCATCATCATCATCATCATCATCATCCTCACCATCATTATCATCCTCATCATCATCATCCTTATCCACATCATCACCATCATCCTTTTCTCCTGGTCCTTCTCTTGGTCCACCTTCATCATTATCATCATCCTCCTCACCATCATTATCATCCTCATCATCATCATCCTTTTCTACTTGTCCTTCTCCTGGTTCGCCTTCATCATCATCATCATCATCATCATCATCATCATCATCATCTTCATCATCATCATTCCCTTCTCCTGGTTCGCCTTCATCATCATCATCATCTTCATCATCATCATCATCTCCATCTTCATCTTCGTCTTCATCTTCTTCATCATCATCATCATTACATTCTTCTTCTTCGTCTTCTTCTTCACAACATTCTATTCTCTCACAGCATATTTTGACACCTTGGACGACCAGTCCAGTCTTCAAACAACCATCAATTTGGCGAAAGGAGAACTTAATTTCCCCAAGATTTTCAGAGCATGTTGTAAACCTTCCTGCAGAGATCTCCAACCATTGTTCTCTTGGCATATTCGACATATTTACGCAAATCTCCTGCTTTTTTCCATTTGGGAGAATAAGAGCAATCGTCACTGGTAGGTTCCATCCACAAGCGTGATTTTTCAACTTGACCACAAAAAACACTTCACATTCATATAAAGTATTTCCACATGACAAACTCCATGTATCAAATGTTCCTTGCACTTCTAGCCACCATACTTCGACGAGTTCAGCCACCTCGTTGGAATAACAGCTACATTAATAGAGCCTATTAGTACAAATAGAGGATTTTTTTTTTTTCTTTTTAATTTTAAAGCTTTGCTCTTTGCATCTTTCAATTTTCTTGATACAATCTTGCTTTCTAATTATACGATTGAATTGAATATTGATCATCTTTCCAAACATCAATAATAATTTTCTTTTTTTGTTTCTCTAATATCCATGGTTCTAAATTATGTTTGAACTTAATATAGATGAAAGTGAAGAAAATAGGAATGTACCCGGGACGACACCAACACCAGTAACGACAGTCGTTACCCCAACTAATTGAGAGATCTCTTGCGCATAACATTTGGCAGTTCATGGCCATCTTGTTATTTCTACCAATATTGTGACAAAATTAACAAATAAGAAAAAGAAAACTGGTAAAAGTAACAATATAGGCATGGTTTGTATTGTTCAAATACTCAGTAATGGTATGTTTATTACTTACTACCAACAACTATGAAATCAATTCAACATAGATAAAAAGAAAAAGAATTAGGAAAGAAAAATAATTATTAAAACTTCGATTAAAGTATTAGCTAACATAATTGTTTTTTGTTTAAAATAGGAATGAGAACATGGGGGATAATTAATCTAAACATAATCATGAACAGTTGATTAATATTATAAAGCTGATAATGATAAAATGCAACGACTTGCAAAATATATACTTCAACACAAAAATCTTGAGGAGAAAGTGATATGGCTGATTAAGTTTTGGGTGCCCTTGTTGTGAAACTTAGATCTCCCTTTATAGATGTTGGATTCCTTTTTTCTTTTGTTCTTGGATGCCTTAACTTCTTGGAAAGTACAAAGTGCTAACCTGCATGTTATGCATATATTTTATTACAAGGTCATTTTTTATTTTAGTCAATGTATGGCTTGATCTTATCAGTTTTAATAAATAGTCCAAACCAAAAAAAAACGCAAAAACAAAAACAAAAACAAAAAGTTGGTTACGATATTGAATATATATACATATCTGTCAACCTGAATAAATTTTTTTTTCAAGTTCATTTTAATTTGGGAAGTGACTCCAAATGGTGATTTTCATTTTTTTTCCTCAAAAAAAAAAAAAACTAATTTCACTATTCTCATTTCAAAATCTCTCTTTCTCATTTTTGAAAATTAAATCAAAAGTAGCAAGTCATCGAAATAGGCAAATTATAAGATTAACAAAATACAAAACATGAACGTGATCAAGAATAATTGATAAAGTAAAACTTGATAAATTATTGAATATTGTTCATACAAAAGCAAGTTGGTGAACAAGAAAAACGTAAATTAGCTGAAAAAATATATTGTTATAATATTGTAAAGACTTACCAAAACTCTTTAGCACAAAAATAGATTGAGGAGAAAGCGATGCTACTTGAGTTTTGGATGCCCTAATTGTGAAGCTGATAGATATCCTTTTATAGAGGTTGGATTCTTCATTCTTTTGATCTTTGGATGCCTTAAGAGCCTTCTTGGAAATTTCGTTGGTCAAATTTCATGCGTATATTTAACATATATTTTATACAAAGGTCAGTTTAATTTATTGTAGTCAAGTTATGGGCTTATCAAACTGTTGAATTAATGAAGAAGAAAACAAAAAGGTTCGGTATGAGAATGAGATTCACTTTATACATAGCTGGCAATTGAAAATAATTCATGGCTATTTTTTTTTTTTTTTTTTCATGTTTCTTACTTGTTAAGTTTATCCCTTATATATATTTTTTAGTTGATTTGCTTTTTTTTTTTTTTTTAGGCTACCGGAATAAAATATTGCAACTACAAATGTAGATAAAAAATTGAGATCGTTGTGTAAAATAAAAAGTTAAACCTTTTTTTTTTTTTTTGTGTGGCTAAAAATGGAATGAAGAATTTTGTCCTACATTTTGAAATAGATTTTCAGCTCTTTTATGATACCCTCCACCTTATACGTAAGTTCTTTTAATTGTTCAGATGCCAGAAATCTTTTGTGCACCTCCAAATTCGTTCGTCTAAAAACTGCCAGATTTGATCCCTAGAGACTATAGTTATATGTTAAGAAATGAAGGGGGAAAAAAAAAAAAAGAGCTACAACTAGATGGATGGACGTTTCAATTGCATGGTTAGCCCCGTTTGGTGTGTACATTTGAGTTGGAGGGATTTAGAGGTATTTTGATTAGAGTTAAGTTGGTGTATTGAATTTTTTTTTAGGAAATGAACTGTTTAGAGTTAAAAAATACAACAACTTCAAATGTATTCAGGAAAAAAAAATAGCAATTTAATATGAATCTTATTTCGTTTATTTTATTATTCTAACTAATTTATTGTAAAAAAAATATTAAAAAATATCTCATTTTGACTTGAAATTAAAAAAATTATAAACTTTTAAGTTCTGAGTTTCTAAGAAAGATTTAGGGATTTGAACCACGAAATTGGTTTACTTTTGAAGAAAAAGATAAACAATTTGATTAGAGTAGACCTACCAAACATAGACCACAAAATACAAAGTAGTTGAAAATATAAGCTAACTAAAACTCTATACTTGTTAAATAATGTGCAAAGTTTGAATCTCTACTGTCAAAGTTTTAATAAAAAAAAAATACAAGAAGAAGAAAAAAGAAGCTTCTGACGCCTTCTAAATTACATTTTACTAACCATCGAGATAATTATAATAAAGAAATCTTACCCGGTTTATTGAGAAGATGGGCTATGAAATGATATTTTGTTCCCCCTTCGCTTCGAAAACAGTTGTTGTCAATCAACATATTGGAAAAAAACTGAAAGATCAATTATAATCTAGTTCTATTTACAAATGTCAACACACGTCCTTTTTACTTCCGTATGAGGTTGGTTTGAGGGTGGAATATTTGCTACGAGTGGATGTCGGCAATTTTTTAATATTAAACACGGGAAAAAACCACAAAGTTTAAAGAAGATTTAGAGGTCTTTACATGTAGGAAAAAAAAAGGGGTTAAAAAGACCAGAGGCTTTGTCAATTATACAATTCCATAAAAGAAAAGATATACATATATATAATATACACCATACCTTTAAATGTCAAAATTCTCCATGAACTTTGTCACTAATATCAATATACCACATGAACTATGAAATGTACCTATTGTATCTCATGAACTTTAACATGTATCTCAAGTTAACCTCCCAGTTAGTTGTCATCAGTTTCTATGTTATCTTTAATGTCTAAATGCCCCCTGAACTTTGCATCTGTGTAAAATACCCCCTGATTTTTTAAGATTTGTGATACCCCTGATCTTTAATATTTATATCAAACCGTCTGATTTATCTTATTTTAATTATCTACTATTGTATAATTACCTAATAATTATTAACTTTTTAGAACAAGTAAAAATATTTTTTTTATTATGTTGAGGTGATATGCATATTTTTTTAACACGGTTTTTTTTTTCTTATTTTACTTATTTTAATTTAAGTTTATTTGAGTTATGGGTTTACTTATACGCAACCGTAGTTGGTAGAAGTCAAGTACAGGATTTGGATTTCAAACACACTGTTTACTTAGCCCACATAATTTGAAATTACAATCATAACAACTTTCATTCATATGTTTGCTTAAACCCATAATGAAATAACAATTGTAAATTTACTTTATCACCCATTCTTAGTTATATATTTTTATTTAAAAAACGATTAGTTTACATATTTTGGTATAGCATTATCAATCGTAATTTAACTAAAATTGTAATATTAGGACAATAAAATAATGAACATAAGTTATGTAAGTATTTTTGTTTAAAAAAATCAAAATGTACGTAAATTTTAATTAAAATAAGCAAAAAAACAAGAAGTGGGTCAAAAGATTATATATTTTCTTTTAGTAGAAAAAAATATTTTTTTTTCCTATTCTACAAAATTTAGGTAATTATATAATATTAGATAAATAAAATAAGATAAATGTGGCAATTTGATACAAATATTAAAAATCAAGGGATAGTTTGACACAAATGCAAAGATCAAGGGTATTTCGACACAAAAGCAAACTATTTTGATATTAAAGATAATGAAGAAACTAATGACAACTAACTGAAGGGGCAAATTGGTATAAATGTTAAAGTTCAGAGGGGTACAATAGGTACATTTCATAACTCATTGGACATATTGACCCTAATGACAAAGTTCAGAGGGAATTTATAACATTTTTGTCCCTAATAACTTACTTTACATATGCAACTCTGTTTAAAGTGGATCAGAGTCCTGGGTCTAGCTTCGTCATTGATAGGAATATCTAGAAAAGCATAGACGTTTAACATAGTAATTTTTTTTCTTTTTGAATTTGGGGAAGAAAAAATTTGAATTATGTATCTTGTGGAGCCACAGATAATATTATCACAATGTTATACTTGTAACTACGTATGTAAACATAGCTTTAATTTAGTGGAAGTACAAAATTGAATCATCGAGCGTTAATTAAAATTATTTTGGAATGTTCCTCAAAGTAAATAGAGGTTGGAGAACTTTCCAAACTATTTCCTCCGCGATTTAACCTCATAAGATTAAAACAAAGTAACATTGAAAGTGACCACACCAAACAAGAACTTCAATAAAATTACTACTTGTCACACACATGCAATTCTCTTCTTCCTCCTTTCCAATTAAGGCCTTTACCATCTTTGGCAAAAATTTCTTCTCTCGCAGCAACATTTCGGTCTTCTGCAGCATCTTCTTGTTTCGTAGCACGTTCTCCTTTGGCAGCAATTTTTCCTTTGGCAACATCTATTTCTTTCACAGCAGCATTGCTCTCGTTGTTCGCTGGCAGCATGTTTTTGTTTGGCAGCAATTCTTTCTCTCGCAGTGTCTATTCCTCTCGCATCATTGTCTTCTTTGGCAGCATATTTTCACACTTTTGATAACCAGTCCTGACTTCTCACAATTAGTGCTAAGTTGGCATAAGGAAAAAATTTATTACCCCAGGGCATGTACTAAACCTCCCCGCGGAGATCTCCAACCATTCTTCTGTTTCGACAGATCCACGCAAATCCCATTCCTTGTTCCAGTCGGGAGACAAACAACAAGCGTCAGTCACCGGACGGTTCCATCCTTAAGCGTTATGTTTCAGCTTGACCAGAAATGAGACTTCACATTCACATAAACTATGTCCACACGACAACCTCCTCGTATCAAATGATCCTTTAACTTCTAGCCAATTTACTTCGATTATTTCGGCCACAAAACTACATCAATAGAGCCCATTAGGAAAAAAATAAAAAGGATTAGTTAATGTAGAGTTTTTCTCTTTGAATTAAAAATTTTCTGCATATAATGTATCTAGTGTATTCGCTAAACTTTGAAGTAGAATATTCGGTCTTTTATAGTATCAATTCTAATATTTTTCTTTCTTTAAGATCCATGGATCAAATTTATGAGTGCACTTATTTTGTAAATTGAAAGTTTCTTACTCAATTAGTGTCAATCCAGTTGAGTTGTGTTAAGTTTATAGAACATAAATTGCTCCATCATAATACCAACGCCAGCAACGGTTATCCATGCCCGAA
>CM046361.1:6707871-6731079 GCA_025413025.1 Ficus hispida
TTTGATTGCTCCGGAGGAACCACGAAGACCCTCCATTTGATCATCCCTAGCGACGAGAGAGGACGACAAGGACGATATGGAGCCGAAGCCGAGCAAGGTAACTGGATGGAGGATATTTATGACACGAGGGCGATCCCGAGGAAATGCGATTCCACGATGGAAATTGGGACGAAGACTCTGACGCCGAATCCGACGTTTCGATGATTACGCTAGAGGTTATAGTCTAGTTAGGGCCGATATGCGCATATATTTTTAACCATGTATGATGATAGAGTAATAGACACTCCTATCATATTTTTTTTTTTATTATTATGAACAGTACGATGGTAAAGTGTTAGACACTTCCATCATATTTTGACCATGTATATGTAAAGATATGTACGTACAAGTATGATGTATTCAATGTGTAATTACAGTATTGTAAATTACGATGTACAAAGTAAGTACATAAAGGACCGTACAGATACGGATTTATAACAAGAGCATGTTATAAATATTATGAAAGTTATGCTATATTATGATAAGTATCTGTTATGATACCTTTTATGTTATGATATGAAATGAATGATGTTACGGTATGATGTGACGTAATAAGACATGTATGAAAGAAAAGATACTAATAGTACGATGATATCTTTTCTTACAGGATTTAAAAGATGGTACGTCCACGAAGAACGATACCACTCAACCCGCCTGAGCCAGATCTATCGACCATTGTGGCAAGTCTACAACGGCAGCTGCTAGACAGCAACAAGAGACGGAAAGACTTCGAGCGCAGATAGCTCAGATGAACCAAGGACCCCGGATTCACGAGGTTCCACCCCGAGCTCAACCAGTACCTCCAATAGTACCCCAGTACCTGAGGGTCAGCCAGAAATTCCTCAGAATGCTACATTCCGATGGCACCCGCTGGAGGACAAATAACCTACAGCCAGTGAGGGAAGATTTACTGTACGAGCGATTTAGGCGAATGAAGGCGCCTGAGTTCGAAGGCCCGATGGACCCGATCGCCGCGGATAATTGGTTGATCGATATCCAAGTTATCTTGGATTTCATGCGGCTAACAGAACAAGAGAAAGTTCTCTGCGCTTCTTTTGCTCTGAAAAAGGATGCGCGACATTGGTGGATGACCGTGCAAATGCGCCGTGATGTTACGGTCATGAGCTGGCAAGATTTTGTGACCGAATTCGCCGCAATGTACTACAACAGAGAGATCCTTGCCGTTCAGCAAGACGAGTTCACAAACTTCAGACAAGGGTCGATGACGGTAATGGAGGCCGTACAGAAGTTTGAACAGCTGGCTCGGTTATGCCCGGATTTGGTCCCGAGTGAAGCAGAGAAGGTACGAAGGATGATGAAGATGTTTAGAACCGACATCGCCAAGCAAGTAAGTGCTGGCAGCAGCCCGCCTACCCTGGTGTCCGATTGCATAAGCCGGGCGATAAGAGCCGAATACTGGATAAACCAGGACAAGGAGGCTAGAGCTCAATTCTTCAAGGCTAAAAAGGAGGAAAAGGCGGCAGCAAAGCCAACGCAGCCTCGACAAGACTCAGAGTTGCAACCGAAAGGCCAATCTAGTAGCCCTACACAAGGTTCCAATCAAGCTGGGAGGAACAAGAGAAAAGGAAATTTCTCGGGCCAGAACCAACAAGGGAATTTCCCACAGAAAAAGAACAATCAAGGGAACGAGAACACTAACATCAGTTATCCCGCGTGCGTAACATGTGGAAAGAAACACCCGGGAGTGTGTAGGATGGGGACTAATGTTTGCTACCTTTGTGGCAAGGAGGGGCACTATGCACGAAGCTGCCCCCAGAATAACCAGAACCAGAGCCCTCAGTATCCAAACCGGAATGCCAGCAGCCAGCTACATGCAGTCCAAGCAAGGCTCGAAGGACCCTCAATTACACAAGGAAGATTAGAGGCTCCTGAACCCCTAGCTAGGATTTACGCCTACACTGATGGAAATGCTGAAGCTGGAACTTCGCATGAAGGGACAAGATAGATACTTGTCGCCACCTAAGGCGTTATTGTATTATTTAATTCTGGTGCAACTCACTTGTTAATATTTATGGAGATTGCCCAGAAATTAGGAAGTAGTATAGATAATTTTTAAAACAACCTTTTAAAAAAATTTCTTTCCTTGTTAAAGAGATTTTGTGGTTTGAATTTTTCTTTTCGTAATGTAAAATATTTTTGTAATTATAATAACAGAGAATTGCTTGTAGATCTCATCGCAATCAAGCTTTAGGATTTCGATGTGATCTTAGAAACGGATTTCTTAAGTTATTACAACACTAAATTTGATTCCCAAAAGCGTTGAGAGACGTTTAGCTCTTTCGACAAGAAAAAGTTCAACCTTTACGGACAATTGCGGAGCTCAGCAACCGGATAAATCTTGGCAACGAAGGATCAGACGATGTCAGAAGCCCATAAGACGCCATAGTTGGTACATCCAGGAGCTTTTAAGATGTACCAAAACCTCTGAGAGAATTAACAGTGGCCAAACATGAAGAATAAAGTGACGGAATTCGTGTCAAAGTGCTTAACTTGTCAGAAAGTTAAGACTGAACACCGACATCCTGGAGGAGATTTGCAGAAAATTTACTGAAAGCTACATGTCTCAGATTGTGAGACAGTATGGAGCAACAAAATCAAGCATCTCAGACCAGGATGGATGCCTCATTTCTCGATTATGAACAAATGTTCATACTGCCATGGGGTTGAAATTAAAGTTCATTACGGTTTTTCACCCCAAAATGGCTAAACGGAAAGAACTATCCCGAATTGTCCTGATTTTCGAGGACGAAAATTTTAAGGAGGGTAGATTGTAATACCTAGATTTTACAATGTTACTATTTTTTTTAAAGGAATTAAATGAATACCATAGAGGTATTATTGAAAGAGAAGCTCGGTTAAGAGTTCTCTTACATTTTATGAGTTTTTAGATCAATAAAACTCAAAAATGGACTATGTAGATTAGCAACGGACCTTTTTAGACAAAAGGGACGGAAAAGTGCATGATTATACGAAAGTCAAACTTTGATCAAAAAGTCAACTTTGACCAAGAAAGTCAAAGTTTGACCAAAAACGGTCAAAGGAGTGACTTTGCAGTATTATGAAATAAAGTATACTGTAAAAACCGTCTTTACGGTTAAGATAGCATGAATAGGCTTTGAAAACTAGCTTAGAAAATCAAGCACACCTAGTGGGAACTAAAGACCAAAAGGGCTCGGAAAAATAAGAAAAAAGTTTTTACAGTCCATTTTTACGCAGATAAATTTTGGACTGCAGTCGAGTAAAACAGTACTGAATTGTACTGTGTATTAGTGAACACAGTATTAGATTTATCTGTGTTAGCTTAAAATGGGTTTGCTTTTCAAAAATTAGCCAAACAAGGCCTTATGGTGATGACATCACCTTATCCACAAATTATGACATCATAATTAATTAAAGAAAAATTGGAAAATCATTAGATAACACCTAGCTAGATGTGGCCGGCCATTTTGGAGGGTATTTGTGCAAATTTTTGTGCAAATATTCTTGTTCCAAGGGCATCTAAGCAAAATTTGGATTAAAAATAAATCCAAAAAAATAATTGAATTTTCAGCTATAAATAGCCATCAAAGGGGGCGGTTTTCAGCTTCAAAAATATTGGAAAACTTGCCCAAACTATGCCAAAATTGCTGCTCAAAAACCAAACCCAAGGCAACCAAGAAAGAATAGATAAAAAAAAAAAACAAAAATCCAAAAGAGAATTCACTAGGAGTGTTCGGATTTTTGTAAGCCAAAGCTGAAAAATTTGGTACCCATTGGAGAGGTTGAGGGCCGGCTGTGTTAGTGCTAGGAAGAGGAGAAAAATTTTTGGTGCCTCTAGGTGAGTGGTGAGGCCGGTTGTGTTGACCTAGGGGGAAGGAGAAATTTTTGGTACCCAAACCCTAGCCTTGAGCCAAGGTATTTTCTTTAGCTCTAACCTTTTTCAATTGAGCTTTCAATTTAGAATTATTTGTATTTCAAGTTGAAATTTGTAAGAGCATAAGCTCAATTTAAATTCCATGCTCTAGATTAGTTAGGTAATGCTTGATTTAGGGTTTAAGGGTGGTTGGTTCAATTATGTTAATTGTTTCTTGATTATGCTTGTTGATTGATAGGTTGCATGCTAGATGATGAATGAATGGTATGTCCCCTGATTTTGAACAAATCAGCCCTAGACAGTTCATGTTAGGTTGCTAGTTTAAGTTTGAATGTTTTGATGTATGTATGAATGTGATGCAAAGATAGAACCATGCAACCCTAGATTAGGAGATTCGGTTTAGGGCTGCATGGACACGTTGGGTTAGCATGATTGAATATGTGGGACGTTAGAAACGCTGCATGTTTGCTGTGTAAGCTCCCGAAGTGGTCGGTCGAGTTAGAATCCGCGAAATAGGACGTAAAACAAACTTAAAACCGAAAACTGCCAGTTCGGATGTGAACTGCCCAGTTTCGGGAAAAGTGGAATTTGAGGCCTTTAGAGGCCGAACTGGGTAAAACGTAAAACATAAAAGTTGTTCAGAACGAGTTTTCCTAGGGGCCAACGCGGACAGTTTTCCAAATTGAGGCTCCAATGGTCTCCGTTTTTACAAAAACCCGTGGGTAGCCTGCCCAGACCCAGTTTACAGGATCAGCCAGTTTCAAACAAAAACTGGTACGAATACAGGCCGAACTGGATTTTTCTCAAAACACGAAAGTTTTAGGATTTTTCAAGAGCTACAACTTTCGTGAAGACAACTTTTTCAAAATCAGAATGGATTTTTAAACTGACACGGTTTTATAAAGACTGTGCAGGAAATGAGAAATTCCTGTACAGGATTTTCTAAAAACAGTACAGAAAAATCATATCTTTTCCTAAAATCACTGTTTTGACTAGGGAAACTGTTCCAAAGGCAGTTTCCAGTCCTAAATGATTTTATAAAAACCTATTTTAAGGATATGAATTTTTATGAGTTAAGTAAACGATTTTTAAGGTTAATTCACCCAAGTTTCCAAAGAAATGGAACATGGATTTTTTAAAACCAAATTGGGTAAGCAAGACGTTTACAAGTAATAACCGGAAATAATATCCGAGTTACTAGGCCAAGGCCTAGAACGCAAGTTTGACCCATATAGGGTTAACTTGGTTGATTAAGAGTTAACCTTAAGGGTTAAACAAGAAAACCCTAAAGGAGACTAAGATTAATAAATTGGGCTAAGATATAGGGTTAATTAAGAAAACCCAATAAGTATAATAAAGCCCAATGTTAGGAAGGTAACCTAACCCTAACGGTATGTATAGGGTTTAGCACATGAGGTTATCCAACGTAACCTCTTAAAGAATTAATTCATATTTAGTTTGGGGACATACAATTAGGATTATGTAAGCATGTTGATTAGATTATCAACATTTCCGCAAAACTAATTAGAACCTCACCTATGTCCTTCAACGAGCAGGAGGGAACCTGCAGCTGTACGCAGAAAAGAAGCAGCTCAAAGCAGGACATAGCAAGAGAGGTAAGTACAACCACCGCCTACAGCATAGGCTTTATTGTGGTACTTGCCTAAGTATGTTAGATGTATGCTAAGAATGTATGTTATGTTATGTTGTTGTTGATGCTATGTGGTTATCATTATTACTATGATAAATTGTTAATGCTAAGTAATGTTATTGTTGTTATGCTATGATTTTGATATGCTATGAAATATGTCATATGTTGTATGTTAGGTTATGGTGTATGATAGGTTAAGGTATGTTATTGATGAATGCTATGTTATGTTTATTAAAGCACGAAGCATGTTCACCAAATCTTATAAGAATTATAAGATCAAGTATGACACAACAAGATGAAAAGAAAGATGTCGAGCAATCGCCTGTGTTGTGCCGACCCGCGTTAGGTCGGGTTGGACTATGGTTTGAGTTGGAAATGGTTTGGCCGCCCCAACCACTCCATAGTCGCGCGCCCGGTACATACACACAAGTAAGGGGCCCATATGTAAGATAAGAAATGAAAGTAAGTTAAGCATGAAATAAGCATAAAATAAGCATAAATGGACCATGCATTATGATATGTATGTTATGATATGATGAATGAAGTCATGATATGTATGATATGCTATGATGAATGAAATCATAATCTGTACGATATGCTATGGTAAGTCAAGTTTGTTTGTGAAAGATTAGATCATGTCTGTTTATGTCGCGGTATAGGAGGTTGTACTTGCTGAGCGAAAGCTCACTGTCTTACGTTTATGCTGTAGGTAAGAAACCGTCAGCAATGGTTGATACAAGATGGAAGGGCATGGCGGAGCAAACTGTGAAATGTGGGAAATGTAGCCGCTACGCGTTTTGATATACGTATTTATGTTATGGAAAATATTTCTGATAAAGACACTCTTATATGTTGCACTTGTATGCCATATATAAAAAAAAAAAAAAAAAAAAAAAATTTCCGCTGTATTTCATAAGTATGTAAGTATGTACGAGAAGTTAAGTATGTAAGTATGTATGTATGGTAACGGCCTGTGCTAGGCGGGTCGTTACAATTTGAACAATACAAACCATGCCTATATTGTTACTTTTACCAGTTTTCTTTTTCTTATTTGTTAATTTTGTCACAATATTGGTAGAAATAACAAGATGGCCATGAACTGCCAAATGTTATGCGCAAGAGATCTCTCAATTAGTTGGGGTAACGACTGTCGTTACTGGTGTTGGTGTCGTCCCGGGTACATTCCTATTTTCTTCACTTTCATCTATATTAAGTTCAAACATAATTTAGAACCATGGATATTAGAGAAACAAAAAAAGAAAATTATTATTGATGTTTGGAAAGATGATCAATATTCAATTCAATCGTATAATTAGAAAGCAAGATTGTATCAAGAAAATTGAAAGATGCAAAGAGCAAAGCTTTAAAATTAAAAAGAAAAAAAAAATCCTCTATTTGTACTAATAGGCTCTATTAATGTAGCTGTTATTCCAACGAGGTGGCTGAACTCGTCGAAGTATGGTGGCTAGAAGTGCAAGGAACATTTGATACATGGAGTTTGTCATGTGGAAATACTTTATATGAATGTGAAGTGTTTTTTGTGGTCAAGTTGAAAAATCACGCTTGTGGATGGAACCTACCAGTGACGATTGCTCTTATTCTCCCAAATGGAAAAAAGCAGGAGATTTGCGTAAATATGTCGAATATGCCAAGAGAACAATGGTTGGAGATCTCTGCAGGAAGGTTTACAACATGCTCTGAAAATCTTGGGGAAATTAAGTTCTCCTTTCGCCAAATTGATGGTTGTTTGAAGACTGGACTGGTCGTCCAAGGTGTCAAAATATGCTGTGAGAGAATAGAATGTTGTGAAGAAGAAGACGAAGAAGAAGAATGTAATGATGATGATGATGAAGAAGATGAAGACGAAGATGAAGATGGAGATGATGATGATGATGAAGATGATGATGATGATGATGATGATGATGATGATGATGAAGGCGAACCAGGAGAAGGGAATGATGATGATGAAGATGATGATGATGATGATGATGATGATGATGATGATGAAGGCGAACCAGGAGAAGGACAAGTAGAAAAGGATGATGATGATGAGGATGATAATGATGGTGAGGAGGATGATGATAATGATGAAGGTGGACCAAGAGAAGGACCAGGAGAAAAGGATGATGGTGATGATGTGGATAAGGATGATGATGATGAGGATGATAATGATGGTGAGGATGATGATGATGATGATGATGATGATGATGATGGCAAGGATGATGATGATGATGAAGGTGAACCAGGAAAACAATCAAGAGAAAAGGAAGAAGGAGAAGGAAAAGGAAAAGGACGAGAAGAAGAAGAAGAAGAAGAAGAAGAAGAAGAAGAAGAAGAAGAAGATAATGATGATGAAAAATAATAATAATGTTGCGAAGAAGAAGGGGAAGATGTTGTGTAAACTAATAGTTTTTTAAATAAAAAAAATAATAACTAAGAGTGGATAGTATAGTAAATTTACTGTAGTTATTTTCATTATGGGTTTAGCAAACGCATGAATGAAATTCGTTATGATTATAATTTCAAATTATGTGGGCCAAGTAAATAGCATATTTAAAATCTAAATCTTGCATCTGACTTCTGCCAATTATAGTTATTATAAGGACACCGATAATCCAAAGAAACTTGAATTAAAATAAGTAAAATAAGAAACAAAATTGTGTTAAAAACACATGCATATCACTTGATTATAATAAATTTTTTTTTTTGCCTATTCTAAAAGTTTAGTAATTGTTAGTAAATATACAATATTAGATAATTAAAATAAGATCAATGAAGCAGTTTGATATAAATATTAAAGATCAGAGGATAATTTGATATAAATTTTAAAGATCAGGGGGCATTTTGCGCAAATATTGTAAAGTTTACGGGGCATTTTGATATTAAAAATAATAGAAAAACTAATGACAACTAACTAGGGACAACTTTATACACATGTTAAAGTTCAGGGGCACAATAAATATATTTCATAGTTTAGGGGGTATATTGATATTAGTGACAAAGTTGAGGGAGAATTTTTGACATTCAAAGGTATGGTATATTTTTTCTTTTCTGGAATTGTATAATTGACATAGCCTCTGCTCTTTTTAACCTTTTTTTTTTTTTTTAATGTAATGACCTCTTAATTTTTTTTAAACTTTGTGGTTTTCGTAGCGAAGGGGGAACACTACTACAGAAATCAGATTCCACGACGGTTAAAAACCGTCGTGGTAATACTTCAACGACGGTTTAAAAACCGTCGTGGAATCCACAGTCGTGGTAAATATATGGATTCCACGACGGTTTTAGAACCGTCGTGGTATCTCGGATTATACGGCGGTCTTAGGACCGTCGTGGTATCTCAAATTACACGACGGTCTTAGGACCGTCGTGGTATTCGTGATACCACGACGGTTTAAGAACCGTCATGGCGTCGATACAATAAAAAAACGATCCAAATAGAGATGATTTTCCAATTTTAGCCCATAGTACTCCAGTAATTTCTTTGTCTTAAACGCATCTTAATTTTCAGGAATAAGTCACTTCAACCGTCGTGGTAGCCGTGTTACCACGACGGTTCTTAAACAAAGAGGGAGAAAATGGAGTTGTTGAAAATTTGAGAGAGAATGGGGGAGGCAAGGCAAACAAAGAGGGAGAAAGTGGAGTTGCCGAAAATTTAAAAGAAAAAGTCGAAGGAGTTACCGAAAATTTGAGAGACAAAGTTGAGGGAGTTACCGAAAAGTTGAGAGAGAATGGAGGATGTAAGGCAAACAAAGAGGGAGAAAGTGGAGTTGCCGAAAATTTGAGAGAGAAATTTGAGTAAATTACCGAAAATTTGAGAGAGAATGGAGGATGCGAGGCCAAAAATTCTGTTGTAAATGAAGGATGCAAGGCAAGCAAAGAGGGAGAGAGGGGAGAGATGTACCGAAAATTAGAGAGAGAAAGTGTATGAAATAAGATCTTTCATTTTTGAAATTTCGCAGAACGGATACCACGACGGTTTTTTTAAAAACCGTCGTGGTTTAAAAAGTTACCACGACGGTCAAAAAAGACCGTCGTGGTAGGTCCTCGGAAAGGACCAACCACGACGGTCTTTTGACCGTCGTGGAAGGATGTCAAAGAGGCACGAAGGCGCGCGCCCGCGCGGAATAGGCGCGCGCCCGCGCGGCATAGGCGCGCGCCCGCGCGGCATAGGCGCGCGCCCGCGCGGCATAGGCGCGCGCCCGCGCGGCATAGGCGCGCGCCCGCGCGGCCCAAGCGCTCGGCCGCGCGGCCCAGGCGCGCGCCCGCGCGCTTGGGGACCAACCACGACAGTCAAAAGACTGTCGTGGAACGCCCTGCCTCCTTCCTGCCCGAGCCAAGCGCGCGCCCGCGCGGCCCAGGCGCGCGCCCGCGCGCTTGGGGACCAACCACGACGGTCAAAAGACCGTCGTGGAAGCTCGAGCTTCCACGACGGTTTTTGTGAACCGTCGTGGAAGGTCGAGATTACACGACGGTTTTTGTTAACCGTCGTGAAAGCAAGCCGCTTCCACGACGGTTTTCGGAAATGTTTTTCCGCGCCGTGTTTTTGATTTTTTTCGACGACGGTTTTTTAAAAAACGGTCGTTGAAGGACAGTCGTGGAAGCGCAATTTTGTAGTAGTGGAAAAAAAAATCATTTTAAGCACATGTTCTCAATTGATAGAAAACGAGTAAGATTTCTTTATAATTATCTCAGTGGTTAATAAAATGTAATTTAGAAATCGTCAGAAACTCCATTTTTCTTCTTCTTGTATTTTTTTTTTTTAAACTTTGAGAGTGGAGATTCAAACTTTGCACATTATAAATAAGTCAGGTATAGAGTTTTAGTCGGCTTATATTTTCAACCATTTTGTATTTTGTGGCCTATGTTTGGTAGGTCCAATCCAATCCAATTGTTTATTTTTTTTCTACAAAAGTAAACCAATTTCACAGTTCAAATCTCCAAATATTTCTTAAAAACTTAAAAATTAAACGTCTATAATTTTTTAATTTCAAGTCAAAATGAGATATTTTTTAAAAATATTTTTCAATAATAAATTAATTAGAATAATAAAAGAAATAAAATAAGATTCATATTATATTGTTATTTTGTTTTTCCTGAATACATTTCAAGTTATTACACTTTTTAACTCTAAATAATTCATTTTCAAAAAAAAAAAAAAAATCAATACATCAACTTAACTCTAATCAAAATACCTCTAAAACCATTCCAACTCAAATGTACACACCGAACGGGGCTAACCAATTCAAACGTCCATCCAGCTAGTTGTAGTTCTTTTTTTATATTTTTAATTTTTTAATTTTTTTAATTTAAATTTCTTTACATATATCTATAGCCTCTAGGGATCAAATCTGACAGTTTTTAGGCGAACGAATTTGGAGATGCACCAAAGATTTCTGGTATCTGAACAATTAAAAGAACTTACATATAAGGTGGAGGGTATCATAAATGAGCAGAAAATCTATTTCAAAATGCAGGACAAAATTCTTCATTCCATTTTTAGCCACAAAAAATTAAAAAAAGGTTTAACTTTTTATTTCACACAACGATCTCAATTTTTGAACTAAATTTGTAGTTGCAATATTTTACTTCGGTTGCATTAAAAAAAAAAAAAGGCAAATCAAGGAAAAAAAATATATAAGGGATAAACTTAACAAGAAAGGAACATGAAAAACATAGCCATGAATTAATTTTAATTGCCAGCTATGTATAGAGTCAATCTCATTCCCATACCGAACTTCTTTGTTTTCTTATGCATTAATTCAACAGTTTAGATAAGCCCATAACCTGACTACAATGAATTAAACTGACTTTGTATTAAATGTATGTTAAATACATGCGTGTGTACGCGTGAACTTTGACCAAAGAAATTTCCAAGAAGGCTCTTAAGGCATCCAAAAAGATCAAAAGAACGAAGAATCCAACCTCTATAAAAGGAGATCTATTAGCTTCACAATCACGGCATCCAAAACTCAAGTAGAATCACTTTCTTCTCAATCTATTTTTGTGCTAAAGAGTTCTGGTAAGTGTTTACAATATTATAACAATATATTATCAGCTAATTTATTACGTTTTTCTTGTTCATCAACCTTCTATTTTATGAACAATTTCAAGAATTTATCAAGTTTTACTTTATCAATTATTCTTGATCATGTTCATGTTTTGTATTTTTTTTAATCTTATAATTTGCCTATTTCGATGACTTGCAACTTTTTATTTACTCGCTCTAAAAAAAAAAAAAAAAAAACTCACATAAGCGTTGGAAAAATTGGAAGATGACTATTTTCTTTGGTAAATGATTAGTCAACTCCCACCGATTTTGGATGACTTGAATCTCCAGCTAAATACAATTCATTTTTTAATAGATTAAAAAACAATTTGAGGTAAGTCGTTGACCAAAACTGAGAGGAACATTCCAAATTATTCTCTCTCTCTGTCTCTCCCCCACCCTCCTTCCCCAACATCTACCACCCTCCTTCCCCAACATCTACTATAGTTGTTCGTTTAAAATAAATACGATATTATTTTCAATATCACTTATAAGTGTTTCATTCTATTATTATATTATTATTATTATTATTATTATTTTTTGTAATAACGGAGGTAAACTCCTCATATGTTATATAGGTTCTGTGCGATATACTACGGTTAGCTCTATGTAGTGTTAGGAGTGATTAATGATAGAATTCAGGACATGTATGAATGTTTTACCTTTTTTGCGATTCATTAAAATTTGTTTATAGAACAGGTCTGTAATTGAGATAAACTCCCTTAATTTATAAGGCCATTCAAGTCAATATTGATGTTTGTATATTTCTGATTTAGAACACGCATACCGTTATTTTCTAAAGGTAAGGTTCTCATTTCAAAACATTTAAACAAAAGAAAAACCGTTTCTTTCTCATCATTAAAAAAAAAGGACATGTATATATGATAACTCACTTTTGTTTTATTTTTTAATTAAAAAAATATAAAACCTGTTTGGGAGTTATGATTTTGTTAAAAAATATTTTAACACAGACAAAATTAAACGTCCTCTGGTGGGAACAATGAGCTGATGTCGAGAACAAAGTTAGGCCGCAAGCTAGGATAGTTTTCAAGTTGGGACAAAAGTCGGGGTACTTAGGTAGATGGGTAGTGCGTGCATTGGTGCTGAGGTTGAGCGATCGGACCAGGACCAATGCCAAGGGTCAGTTAGTCAGACTTGGACCAATATAACCAATATAGGGGTCTTACAAGCTATGACCCTGTTGCATGAAATCCCACGAGTGTATGAGTTGCACAAGTAATAAAATGATGAGTAAGGTTATCGATCCACGACGATTGTGTTTAAATTATATACATAATCAATTCGTGACTTCACTCTATCCTTCCTATGTTCTTCTTATTAAGAAATTGCTAACTAGTCTTAATCAATTCATTAATCAAGGGCTCAAAATTAACCTTACTATCTCTCCCAAGTGTCAAATAAAATTATATACATAAGTGTCTAATTTGATATCCCTATCTAATTTGTTTACCTTCACATTCATTTAGCACACCATTTTATGATTATCAAAGTGTCATTGGTCTCTCAAACTCAATAACAACAACTAAGATTATATTTTCCAAACCGATAAATGAATTAATCTCTCGGACATTAAAATTCAGAAATCAAATAAACTAATTCATTTCTCTCTTTTTTTCTTCAGTGCAGCGGCCACGTGGTGGAGAGGGAATGGGATGGGGGTTAGTGTGGTGGCGTGAACTGGCTGGGCGAGGCTTGGGAGTGCACAGGTTTAAAATGGACGAGTCTGTAGGTGGTCTAGCACTCTGGTCAGTGGGACATGTAGTGGCTTCAGGGTGTGAGTTAAATTCAAATTTTTATACATTTTTTAAAGCTTTTTGATGACCGTTTTGACCCCGTTTGAGCCTAAAATTCCTATTTTGCTCATTCTCACCTAATCAAAATTAATTATTTAGAGGGGTACATTAATAAAAATATATTGAAGTTAATATTAAACTAATTAAACAAAATTAAATCAAATAACACAAAATCAAAATAAACTAATCTATATTAAAATTATGCAAAATTAAACTAAATTAACCTAAAATTTATTAAAATGCTCAAGAACATAGCTAATTTACATACATAAAAGTGATAAAATAACTCTATTTTATAGAATTATCAGAGCCACACTGGGATCGTTACTGAAATAGGCATTGGGGTTGGGCGGGTGTTGACCCGACATCAGCATTATGGCTTGACTCTGGACTTGTCCTACCCTAATCTTGCGTCTTTCTCTGCTAGTCAACCTCACCCAAGGACCTTTTCCAACCATTAACTTGATCTCAGTATTGGTGCCAATCAACACCTGCTGTGAATTGTTGGCCCAAGGATGGAGCCGGTCCCATACTCTTGCGTTTGGTTCACCGATTGGAGATGAAATTTTTAAGTTGAAATTGGTTGACTTTTTAAATTTATAAATTTTATTGATTTTTTATAAAAAGACAAAAACTGAGATGAAAAAATATGATATTTAGTTAGAGTTAAACTGAAACGCCAAATGAAACCGTGTCTGTGAACTTCATCTTGACTAGTAATCACATTCTAAAATATTTTTTTTAAGAAAAAAAGATAATGAGATTTTATTTTCTTAAAATTTTAAAAAAAATTTGCTAACATTTAAAAGTGAAAAAACATAATTTTTTTGAAAGAAATATTACTCAATATTTTGCAATAAACAACTAGTTAAGTAATTCGATGTTCAATTCAAACAGCGTTGAAAAAAAAACTTGGAAAGAAAATAATTCTCACTAAAATATAATTAAACATTACACTTTTTTTTTTTTTTTTTTTTTAACGTAATACCTCTTGTCTTTTAACCGAAGTCGCATTTGTAAAGTTATATTATTATTATAATTATTTGATAATGAGCTCTTGTAATATTCATTAAACTTGTGGTATTTTCCTGTGTTTAGTTTTAAAAATTTGCCGACATGATCCCACTCGATCATAGCAAATACTCTACCGAACCCCAAGTCCAAAACTCTGAGATATGGAAGTGAAAAAAAAAAAAAACATGCATCTTTTTAAACTAAAACTAGAAGACATTTGTTGTGAAGACGAGTAAATAGTTTAATTTTAAAAATATTTGAAATAAATAGTATATTTTAGAACTGTTTGAGGTAAATATCATATTTATATTAAATAGTTTATTCGCAAAAAATATTTCAAGGAAATTTAATCAGGAATCTGTTTTTCTTTTTTTAATTACAATAATTTTGAAGATAATTTTATCATGAATATGTTTTATAAATGTGTCATTTAGCATGAATATGTTATTTACCATCAGCCAAAAAATTTTGTGCTGGTTTATTTTTATTACTACTGGTTTTTTAGCCTATATCACCCTTCTTCCTTAAAATACCATTTTATACCCATCTTCTGGAATCATAGAAAACGAGTGAGTGACGATTATTGCAATTTTAGAGGGGGGAAATAAACAAGGTGTTCTTAAAACAATGGATTATATTGACAGCTATGTATCTCATACCGAACTGCTTTGTTTTTTTTTTTTTTTTCTGCATTAATTTGAGCAGCTCAGATCAACCCATACGTTGACTAAAATAATAATAATAAAAAAACTTTGGATAAAAAAATTGTAAAATAGATGTGTGAAATTTGACCAAAGAAATTTCCCAGACTCGAATAATAAGCATCCAAAGAGCGAACAAACGAATAATCCAACCTCTTTAAGTTTCACAATTCGGGCATCCATAACTCAATTAGCATCGCTTTCTCCTCAATATATTTTTTTGTGCTAAAAAGTTTTGGTAAGTGATACAAGTCTATCAGCTTTCCATTTTTCTTGTCCATCAGCTTTCTATTTTATGAACAATATCCGAAGAATTTATCAAGTTTTAATTAATCAAATATTCTTAATTATTTTCATGTTTTTATCTTGTTAACCTTAATTTGCCAATTTCTATTACTTATAACTTTTCTTTTTCATTTGGCAATTGCATCTAGTAATATTTTATAATCTCATCAATTAGAATTAGGAAAGGAACTTTTAGTACTTTAGAAAGGACAAGAAAACCATACGAGATTTATCCCTATTTTCTAAAATTCCTAGCGTTGGTATTATGATAGAGCAATTTATGTTCTATAAACTTAACACAACTCAACTAGATTGACACTAATTGAGTAAGAAACTTTTAATTTACAAAATAAGTGCACTCATAAATTTGATCCCTGGATCTTAAAGAAACAAAAATATTAGTAATAATACTAGAAAAGACCGAATATTCTACTTAAAAGTTTAGCTAATACAACTAGATAAAATTATAT
Organism: Ficus hispida; assembly: GCA_025413025.1. Classification (NCBI taxonomy): domain Eukaryota; kingdom Viridiplantae; phylum Streptophyta; class Magnoliopsida; order Rosales; family Moraceae; genus Ficus; species Ficus hispida. The sequence continues at coordinate 6,723,769 of CM046361.1, forward strand.
GCAGAAAATTTTTAATTCAAAGAGAAAAACTATACATTAACTAATCCTTTTCAATTTTCCTAATGGGCTCTATTGATGTATTATCGAAGTAAATTGGCTAGAAGTTAAAGGATCATTTGATACAAGGAGGTTGACATGTGGAAATAGTTTGTGAATGTGAAGTCTCATTTCTGGTCAAGCTGAAACATAACGCTTATGGATGGCACCTTCCGGTGACGCTTGTTGTTTGTCTCCCGAATGGAATAAAGAATGAGATTTGCGTGGATCTGTCGAATACGCCAACAGAAGAATGGTTCGAGATCTCTGCGGGGACGTTTAGTACATGCCCTGGGGTAATAAATTTCTCCTTATGCCAACTTAGCACTAATTGTGAGAAGTCAGGACTGGCTATCAAAGGTGTGAAAATATGCTGCCAAAGAAGACAATGATGCGAGAGGAATAGACACTGCGAGAGAAAGAATTGCTGCCAAACAAAAACATGCTGCCAGCGAACAACGAGAGCAATGCTGCTGTGAAATAAATAGATGTTGCCAAAGAAAAAATTACTGCGAAAGGAGAACGTGCTACAAAACAGCAAGATGCTGCAGAAGACCGAAATGTTGCTGCTAGAGACGAAATTGTTGCCAAAGATGGTAATTAAAAGGCATTAATTGGAAAGGAGGAAGAAGAGAATTGCATGTGTGTGAGAAGTAGTAATTTTATTGAAGTTCTTGTTTGGTGTGGTCACTTTCAATGTTACTTTGTTTTAATCTTATGAGGTTAAATCACGGAGGAAATAGTTTGGAAAGTTCTCCAACCTCTATTTTTAACTTCCAATTGTCTGTTAAACTATGAAGAGAAAATGTATATATGTGTGAGAAATAAGTTCATCGAGATTTTCTTAAAAGATGTTTTGGGAAGATCTCAAATGTTATTGTACTTCTTATTTGAAATTATCAATAACAGAATGTGTGTGTGCCAATAATCTTTGTTTTTATTTTTGTTTTTTTAACTTTTTAAAATATTTTTTTTCGCTGGAACAACAATCTTTTTGTTGTTTGGTATCACAGTCATTTTTAAGTGTTGCCTATTCAATATAGAACCAGATAATGTGTATATATATATATATATATATATATATATTTCGACCCTCTTTTTGTTTCTTAATTTTGTGCACTTCATTAAGGAAAAACACCTGAATGATACAAATTTGAAGACTATTGTACCAATACGACACATAAAATTAATATTATATCAATATAACAAAAATTTAAACTAAAGTTAAACTAAAATTTGTGTCATATTAGTTAGTCTTTCAAATTTCTAGTTCACTTCTCAACTTTTTCCTCTCTAGCCCTTAGGAAAAAAAAAAAAAAAAAAAAAAGAAGAAGAAGTAGAAGAGAGAGAGAGAAAGAAAGGCAAGAGTGGCCGGTTGTGTGGTGGAGGGTGTAAAGCAAAAATTTCTCTCAACCAAGGTCTAGAGATTGATGAATGAACTAGGTTAGGAACTTGTATGATATTTTAGTTATGCAAACCAACCTTAAACCCTAATTTGGTGCTAGAACATCACAAGGGTTGCATGTGTATGAATGAATGCATGATAATGAAAATTTTACATTAGAAACACTATATGTTTGTCGTAGGCTCATGGTTGTGACCGTTTGAGGTAGCGTGCACGTAGATTTTTTCGTAAAAGAAAAAAAACGGATTCAAGCAAAACTGCCAGTTTTGGGTAAAACTTGGCAGCTTACTGGGAAGGCAATTTTAAGGCCCTTAAAGCCGAATTTGGAGAAACTCAAAACATGAAAGTTGTAGAAAATGGAAATTCCTAGGGATCAAGGTGGAAAGTTTTCAAAAATAAGGCTCTAATGGCCTTTGTTTTTACAAAAATCCGAACCTGGTCATGCCCAGACTTCATGCACAGCTATACAGGTTCAATAAGGAAAATAAGTAGGTTAGAGACCGAACTGGGTTTTAAACAAAACACGAAAGTTGTAGGGTTTTTCAAGATCTAAAGCTTTCATGAAGAAAACTTTTTTAGATTCAACACAGATTCTTAAAATAAAATTAGATTGCAAAAACTGTGTAATAAGCACGAAATTCTTGCACAAGATTTTCAAAACACAGTACAGGGAAATGAAATTGCTGCAGTTACGCTGATAATTGGTAGCATTAAACTATTTCAAAGGCAATTTCTAACACTTAACAATTTTGTCATCCCTACTCAAAGAATTACAGTTTTGGCAAAGGATTGAAAATCATACAAGGGTTTTGTACAAGGATTTGGACAACGAAAACTAGGATTTTTCTAGAATAAAGAAAAAAAAAGTAGATAGCTCAAAAGCTATCTTGATAACACGATACGTACACTTATGATAAGCTAAGAAAGCATAATGGAACATAATTGGTTCATGCATTGTTATGATTTGTTTTGTGGATATTAAAGTTATACTTGCTGAGTGAAAGCTCACGTCTTACGTCTATGCTATAGGTAAACAACCTAGCGGCAATCTTTGATGCAAGGTTGTGGAGCATGGCATTGCTAGCTGTGAAATTTTGGATGGTGACCACTACACGTTTGGTTTATAATATGTGCATTATTTTATACTCAAAGGAATTTATTTAGTGAACGCTTATAAGTATGTACCTTTTCATGTGGGTATACGTTTTATAAAAAAAAATTCCGCTAATTAAGTACGTAAGTAATTATGTAAGATAAGTATGGTAACAGCCTACGTTAGGTAGGTCGTTACATAATCTCCGTCATGTAATCCAAGTTTTGTAGTAGTACTGATTGGAGCAACAAAATTTAGGACGTAACCTGTATATACAACTCCGCCTACAGCATAGGCAAAATATTTTTTCTGCTTTACATGTTTTCAATGCTCACACATTCATGTATATGTTCTAATGATTTATGCTTTATTATTGTGGCATCATGAAGCATGCTCACTAATGATAATGCACATGGTAAGAAGAAGATTACGTTTCAAGTAAGAAACTGTTTACAAGTATAAAATATTTTTCAAGTATGAAATGGTTTTTCAAATATGTTTTAAAGTAAGAACAAGTTTTCAAGTATGATAGCAAGCAAGCTGCCTTGTGTTGTACCGGCCCACTCTAGGTCGGGTTTGATCCTTGGTTTGAGTTGGATTGGACTGGTCATCCCGACCAGTCCATGGCTGCGTGCCACGGTACGTACACTCATGTTATGTAAGGGGCCCAAAAAGATGCTAACATAAGGAAGCATAACTGATGTGATAATAAAGCATAAATGGTTCATGTATTTCTTTATCAAAATTGTTTTGCAAGTAATAAGTTGTACTTGCTGAGCGAAAGCTCATGAATTACATTTATACTGTAGGTAAGCAGCCTGTCAGTGATACAAGATTGTGGGGATGGTACTTTGGATTGTGAAATTCGGGTTGGACACCACCATGCACTTTGAAATTTTGAGGGTATTAATATCTAATAATTAGTATGAGTTGCAAGATATGTTATAAATGTTTGCACTATAGTACATACTTGTACAGATATACATAAGTATAAGATTTGAAAAAAATAAAAAAATTTTGTATCTCTACAAGGATAAGTATTTAAGTAAAGTAAGCATAGTAACAGCCTTATGTAGGTGGGGTGTTACAGAATTGGTATCAGAGCATGTGTCCTGCCATCTGGTTTCATAATTCTGCTACCAGTGCCACAGTTTTTGTAAGTTAATTTGCTTACATAGTGATATGTGTACTTATTATGTGACGACCCGCCTTGCACAGGCCGTCACTACTTGACTTAACTTAACTTACTTGAACTTAAACTTGTTTTATCCCATTTTTCATCATAAAAATAGTGGGGATTTTTTTTTTATAATAATAATAGCGGAAGCAGTATACTTAGAAAATATTTACATACACTCATACTGTGATAAAATAACTGTTTGTTTTCTCAAAATAGATATATTAATTAATTCCTTTTGAGTTGTGAGTCCCAACCCGTTCATCATTTCACAGCCACCGACTTTACCCGCCACCATGCAGTCAATTCAAGACAGGCTGTTTACCTACAGCATAAACTTCAAACAATGAGCGAAAGCTCAGCAAGTACAACTCCTATACCGCAAACCAATTACATGAAACATACATAACCTTTTTCATGACATCTTAAACATGAAAACGTAAACATGGCATCATATCATCTTAAACATGAAAACGTAACATGGCATCATATCATCTTAAACATGAAAACATAACATAGCATTATATCATCGATTTCTTCATCTTAAACATGATATTCTGTCATGAAATGCATGAACCGTTTATGTCCAATTATGCTTGCTTTCTTGTATCACACTTTATCTTGTTGATTTTACTTGTGGGCCCGTTAACTTGATGTGCATGTACCCGGCGCGCAGCTTAAGGAAATTACCCAAGCTTTCGACCCGATCGTCATCAGGGGGCACAACACTGGCTCTTGTGGCCTTTTCTCAAACATTCTGTTTGTAGGTCTTTCTTGACATCTTTTCACTTGATAGATTAGTGAGCATACTTATATAATGTCTCCTAATCTCATGTTTTATCAATGCATGGACAGTCATACTTTTTCATGTAAGCATAATAACAATACTTGATACATTCATCATACAAAAAGCATATTGCAACCATCGAGCAGATCATCAATTAACACTTAAACAGTGTAAAGTAAACATGTTAAGCAAACATACAACTTTAGCCTATGCTGTAGGCGGCGTTGTACTTACTTTATCTTTGTTGTTCGCGTGATCGACTTTCCTTTCCCGAGCACGCTCGCAGATCACCTCCTGCCCATGTACGTTTACACGTGAGGTCTTTATTCTAAGATCGTTTAATGTCGGATTAAACCAACATAAATATTTTTCGGTTATAAGACCCTCTTCTAACACAAGCGAAGGGGTCACACGGCGTAACCCACAACGGAAATATTAATTAAGGATTCATATAGAGAATCATAATCTTAACTTAAACCTCAATCCGCATGGTTAACTCTGGGCTTGGGCAAGACCCTAGTAACTCGAAATAATTTTCCGGCTACTAACGCAGTATCTTATTCATTTTAAATCTTGAAAACCTTGAACTTGCTTAAAATATCATTTTCTTGTTTATTTAAGTAAGTTTGGTGAATAGCACCCAAACATGTCTTGAAAATTATAAAATACTTGAAAACATTTCTATAAAACATTTGGGGATCGAAAACCACCTTTGGAACGGTTTTCGGGTTTGAAAATGAATTGCAAGTTAGAAAAACGCTTTCCTAGTCATTGATCTACAAAATCCCTGTTCATGAGATTTTGCTCACTGCACGGATTTTGTTTGAAAATTCATAACTTAAAATATAAAATGAATTTGGAAATGCTTTCTTCACGAAAGTTATAGCTAACAAAAAGATTTAAAACTTTCATGTTTTGAACATTTTCTGATTCTGGCTCAATTGATACCAGTTTTTATTTGAACACATGTGAATTGTTGGAACCTGGTCACCCTGACCAGTTCTCGGTTTTTCTTCAAAACAGAGGCCATTGAAGCCTTATTTTTAAAATCTGTCCACAATGTCCCCTAGGAAATACCCTAACGAACAACTTTTGTGTTTTAAGTTTTTACCCATTCGGCCTCTAAGGACCTGTAAGTCTCACTTTTCCGAGCTGCCGGGTGTTGGACCCGAGAGCAGTTTTGGTGTTAGTCCAAATTTCACGTCCCTACGCGTCGTTCTAGCTCGACCGCCCAATGCGGGACCTAATAACACATGCACGTCTTCTAACGTCCCTCATTCACATAAAATTTTAAATCCCGTGATTCCGGATCCAACTCAAGGCCGAAACCTCCCTTTGGTCCACGGTTTTGGAGAGAAAAACACACATTCAACAAAACTCAACCAAACATCATACAAACCCTAGAACATGCATCTAAAAATTTGATAAACACAATAGAGGCATGAAACCCTTAAATATAAACCCTAGCATGCATCTCTAGCACACAAAAATCATAGAGCATTACTCCAACAAACATGCAAAATAATCACCTCAAAACCTAAATCAAGCATAAAAATATAACCTAAGCTATTTAGGGCCAAAACCGAAAATTATGAGCTCAAGCTCTTACAAATTTTTGTGCTTGAAATACATAGTAAAATCCTTGAGAAAGTGAACCAAAAATTTGAACCAAGAACTAGAGCAAGGTTCAGATTTTTACCTCAAAAAAATCCGGTTGTTCCTAGCTTGATCCTAATCGAAATTTTGTCTCCAATGTGCACGGTTTGGACCTCAAAAATGGTCACAAAAATTTTGTTAACTTCCTCTCCCAACCAACCTTAGAAAAGAGAAGAAAAATGCCCAAAATCTTACCTTTGAACTCACTAAAAACCGAGGCTTTAGGGGGAGGTTCTTCACAACTTTTTGGCTTGATCTCTCTTGGTTTCTTAGCTTTCTCTCTCTCTCCTCTCTCTCTCCTCTCTCGGATTTCTTGGAGTGAATTGCTGATGGAATAGCTGAACATGGGGTTAAAGGTAGCTGAGTTTTTGGGGTTTGAAATCCCTACAAATAGTGTTTCTAGCTAGGGAAAATCTTAGGCTTTCTTTTCCAAGAAAATTTGGTTCAAAACTTGCCAATTGGTCCTCCAATTTTTGCAAGCTATTGCTCACAAGGGCTTGGGTGGCCGGCTGCTATGGGGAAGAAAAGGGGGAGTGGTTGACAACTCATAGATGAGGTGTCACAAGCTCATTGGTCCATGTGTGTGTAGGGTTAAGTCCTAACTTAGCTTAATTGTGATGTAATTAAGCTTAGAGGCTTGTTTGGTTCAATCTTTTTGAAAAATTGTGTAATTTCAACACATTGCAATAAATTTTAATACTGAGTTGCTTAATTACTCAGTATCGAAAATTATATTGCATTAAAATTTTCGATCTGTGAAAAACTCGATCGGAAAATCTTTTCTCTTATTTTTCCGAATCCTTTCGCCCTGAACTCTAACTTAGTATGCTTGATTTTTCTAAGGTGATTTCAATTCTTATTCAAACTCATCTTGATCACGAAATGAGTTTTTAGCAGTAATTTTACTTATACTGTGATCTTAAAAAAAATATTCTTGTTTGACGTTTTCGACCGTTTTGGTCTAACCGACTTATTGGTCAACGTCAACTTGTCTTGAAAATGTGCAAATACGACCTCCTTCACTCATAGAGGTCTATTGCGAGTTCATGCAATTTGTTTTTGAGTCTTAATAAATCTTAAGAACTCGTTTAACAATTTAAGTTCTAAAACGAACTTCCTCATGAAATACCGATTACGGTAAATATTTACACGAAATT
>CM046361.1:6731179-6744980 GCA_025413025.1 Ficus hispida
GCTGAAGAAACAAATGAGGAAGATCCCAAGGAGATCCTATTTAATGATGATGAAGAGTGGGATGTCTTTTCGGACGTCACGAGAGAGTAGTCAGTTTTGATCATAGTTTGACGTTTTTTAATTCTTTTTGACCCTATATTGCATGTATGTATGTGATGGTAAAGTGATAGATACTTCCATCCTGACTATGTATATGAGGCCTAACATATATTAGACAAGTGTTAGAAATTGCCGACAAGCATGTATATGAAAGTATATACGATGAAGTTATGATTAAGTGCTACTTTTCATGACAAGATTATGATGAATTTATGATACAAGATGATGAGATCGCGATAGATCTCTAAAATGATGTTTTTATGATATGAAATGGTATGATGAGATCGAGAAGAATCTCGAACATGATATGATAAATTATGATATTTATATGACAAGATACGATATGAATGAAAGAATGGATATTAGAAAGATAATAATATCCTTTCTTATGACTAAATATGAATTAGAAGATGGTTCGCCCACTAGTACGATTGAATCAGATTCCACAAGAATCTAACCTTGCGACGATGGTAGCCGACTTGCAACAGCAATTGTTGGAACAATAACAAGAAACAAATAGGCAACGAGAGCAGCTAGCTAATCTAAATCAGATGCCTCATGCTGGGGAAGTTCTACCTCGAAACAATGCGGTGCCCTTAGTAGCTCCTCATGCACCGGAAGTCAATAAAGGGATTCCACGAAGTCCCGATAGCACCAGCTGCACCATTGGGGATGCAAACGATTCCGTTTATGGCTCAAGAGGACTTATTATACGAACGATTTAGGTGTATGAAGGCGCCTGAATTTGAAGGGCTTATGGACCCGATTGAAGCAAATAACTGGCTAATGGATATCTAAGTTATTGTGGATTTTATGGGACTCACGGATTAAGAAAAAGTCCTTTGTGCTTCGTTTGCACTCAAAAAGGATGGACGACATTAGTGGAGAATAGTCTAGCTACGCAGAAATATGGCGAATATGAGCTGGCAAGATTTTATGCATGAATTCAGGATAATGTACCACAATCAAGAAATCCTTGCGGCCAAACGAAATGAGTTTAATATATGAAGCAAGGGTCGATGACAGTGTTGGAAGCTATCAAGAAATTTGAACAGCTAGCCTGCTTGTGTCCGGAACTCATACCTAATGAAACGGAGAAAGTAAGAAGAATGATGAAGATTTTCCGCACAGATATTGCAAAGCAAGTAAGTGCTCGGAGTAGCCCCCAACCCTTGTAGCTGACTGTATAAGTCAAGCTATAAGAGCTGAGTATTGGATTAATTAGAATAGGGAAGCGAGGGCTCAGATTTTCAAAGCAAAAAATGAGGACAAGGCTGTATTGAAACAGTCTCAGCCTAAGGAGTTTTACTCGAAGGGCCAGATCAGTAATTCCGCTCAGAATTCCAAGCAGTTCGGAAGAAATAAGAGGAAGGGGAATGCTTCCAACCAGGGCCAATAAAGAAATTACCCATAGAAAAGGAATAATCAAGGCAACAGGAGTAATAACAACAACCACCTCCAATGCACAAAATGAGGAAAGAAACATTATGGGGTATGCATGATGGGGACAAATGCCTATTATCTTTATGGCAAGGAAGGCCATTATGCCAGGAATTACACCGCAAATAATCAGAATCAGATTCAGCAATACCCGAATTGAAATTCAAGCAATCAACTTCATGCGGTACAAGTAGAGATTGAGGGCCTGTAGTTGTTCAAGGGAGGTTAGAAGCTCCTGAACCACTAGCCAGGATCTACGCCTACACAAAAGAGGATGTTGAAGTTGGAACTTCTCGCGTGGTAATAGGTCAGCTTCTTATTGCTACTTATGATGCAATCGTTTTATTTGATTCTGATGTCACTCATTTGTTTGTATCGGTAGAGTTTGCCCAAAAATTAGGAAGAGCAGCCTATAGTTTAGACCAACCCTGTAGGACCTCCCTCCCGTTGGGAGAAATTCTGCTATCCAAGTATTGGATATGAAATGTTCCAATAGTTATTTGTGACAGATAACTGTACGTAGATCTTGTTGTGATCAAGCTTCAGGATTATGATGTTATCCTAGGAATGGACTTTTTAGGAAAGTACAACGGTAAGATTGACTGTCGTAAGCATCGTATTATGTTTAGTCCCATCGATGAGGAGAAATTCAACTTTTATGGTCAAACACGGAGTTCATCGTCAAGGTTGATCTCAGCAATGAAGGCATGGAAGATGTTGACCAATGGGTGCAGAGGATATCTAGCTAGCATGATAGATGTGGCACAAAAGGATGAGTTAAAACCCGAAGACGTTTCGATTGTAAGGGAATACGTGGACATCTTTCCTAAAGAATAACCAAGATTTCCTCCATAGCGTGAGATTTTCTTTGAGATCGAGTTATTGCCCGGTTCAGCACCAGTATCTAAAGCACCTTACCGTATGACTCCAGCTGAACTCAGGGAACTGCAAGTTCAATTGCAATAATTATTGGATAAAAGATTCATTCGACAGAGCCATTCACCTTGGGGAGCCCCAGTTTTATTTATCAGAAAGAAGAATGGATCGCTATGGATGTGTATCGATTATCATGAGTTAAACAAGATCACTATCAAGAATAAGTATCCTCTCCCTAAAATTGATGATCTTTTTGATCAACTTAGGGGAGCAGTGGTGTTCTTGAAAATTGACTTACGATCGGGATACCACCAATTCAGAATTAGGGAGACAGATATTCTAAAGACAGCCTTTCGAATGCGCTATGGGCAATATGACTTTCTTGTTATGCCGTTTGGTTTAACTAATGCACGAGCTGCTTTCATGGACCTGATGAATCAAGTATTCAAGGAGTACTTGGACAAGTTTGTTACCGTCTTTATCGACGATATTCTATTCTACTCTAAGTCCATGAAGGAGCATGAGCAACACCTTAGGCGTGTTTTGGAGATGCTAAGACAAAACCAGCTCTATGCCAAGTTCAAAAAATGTGAATTTTAGTTGGAAAAGTTCATTTTCTAGGCCATGTCATCTCAAAGAAAGGAATTTCTGTTGATCCGGTGAAAGTGGAAGCAGTCAATAGGTGGCCGGTGTCGAAAAATATTACGGAAATGTGAAGCTTTCTAGGCTTAGCTGGATATTATCGATGATTTGTTGAAGAATTCTCAAAGATAGCTTCACCTCTCACGGCTCTTACTCAAAAAGGAAAGCCATTCGAGTAGATGTAAAAGTGTAAGGAAAATTTCCAAGAGCTTAAGAAAGACTTACTAGCGCACCGATATTGATAATTCCCGATGTGGATGTAGGGAATTTTGTAATATATAGTGACGCCTCTTAAACCGGGCTAGGGGCTGTCCTAATACAAAAAGGAAAGATGGTCGCCTATGTCTCACGACAATTGAAGAAGCATGAAAGAAGCTATCTCACGAACGATTTGGAGCTCGTGGTGGTAGTTTTCGCATTAAAGATTTGGAGACACTACTTGTATGGGAATAGATGCGAAATCTATACAGACCATCAAAGTCTTAAGTATATTTTCACCTAGAAGGAGCTAAATATGAGGCAAAGAAGGTGGGTGGAACTTGTGAAAGACTACGATTGTGAGATTCTTTATCACCTTAGAAAAGTAAACAGGGTAACGGATGCTCTAAGTAGGAAATCATCCGGCAAGTTAATGTCAATTAGAATATTGCCCAAGCCACTTCGAAAGGAGATTTCTGGTTTAAATATGGAGATGATAACTGGGAAGTTGTTTATTCTTACTCTCCAATCTAGCCTACTAGAATCCATTAAGTCTCATCAAGGGAATGATTCCTTTTTGCTAAAGGTTCAACTTTTTGGTAGAAAGAATAAGGAATTCAAGACCTCTACAGATGGGTAATTTATTTCAAGGAAAGGATTTGCATTCCTAACTTCTAATTCCTTAAGAAACAGATTATGTCTGAAGCACATGAGACACCATACTCAATATATATCCTAAAGCTACCAAGATGTACAGATATTTTAAGGAGAATTATTGGTGGCCAAAGATGAAAATGAGATTGCGGATTTTGTGTCAAAATGTCTAACTTGTCAAAAAGTTAAGGCTGAACACCGATAATCTGGAGGAGATCTCCAAAAAATTAACACCGATAATCTGGAGGAGATCTGCAAAAAATTGAGCTTCCTGAAAGAAATGGGAGCAAACTACTATGGATTTTGTAGTAGGATTGCCCAGAACCGCAAGTGAGAATGACATGATTTGGATCATTATTGATAGATTAACCAAATTAGCCCACTTTATTGCTATTAAGGCTACTTTTTAGTAGAAAAACTTGTTGAAATCTACGTATCTCAGATAATTAGGTTACATGGAGTACCAAAATCCATTATTTAAGGTCGTGATGGATGTTTTACCTTTCGATTCTGGTCAAGTGTTCACACTACCATGGGGTCGAAATTGAAGTTTAGTATGGCTTTTCACCCCCAAACTGATGGCCAATTGGAACGAACAATCCAAACACTGGAAGATATGCTAAGATCATGTGTTTGGATTTCAAAGGAAGTTGGGATCAAAAGCTGCCCCTGATTGAATTTTCCTATAGCAACAGTTATCATGCTTCAATTGGAATGGCTCCATTTGAAGTACTACACTTAGATTTATTGGATTTGTTGCTAAAATATCGGTAGCATTGTATAGGATAAAATGCTGATCCCCTATTCATTGGCAAGAAGTTAGACAAAATACGTTCAAACTATGGATTTCATTAGAAAAACCTCGGAAGATATCAAGATAATCAAACGGAGACTCGACTTAGCTTTTAGCCGACAGAAAAGTTATGCCGACAAATGTCAAAGACCCTTGGAATTCCAAGAGGGAGACTCCGTTTTCATCAAGATTGCTCCTATGAAGGGGGTAATAAGGTTCGATAAGAAAGGCAAACTCAGTCCAAGATATGTAGGACCATTTAAAATCCTTGAAAGGATTGGACGAGTTACCTACAGGTTTGCTTTACCGCCATAATTGGTTTTTGTGCATGATGTTTTCCACGTCTCGATGCTAAAAAAGTATGTACCAGATTCTTCCCATGTTCATAATCAAGAACTAGTTGAAGTCCAAACTGATTTGACGTATGAAGAAAAGTCAGTCCGAATCCTGGATCGAGAAGAATATGTCTTAAGGAACAAAACAAACCCGTTGGTTAAAGTGCTATGGCGAAATCATAACGTTGAAGAAGTAACTTGGGAACTAGAAGAAGAAATGAGAAAAAAACTATCCCAACTTGTTTTAATTTTTTAGGACGAAAATTTTTAAGGGGGGTAGATTGTAATAGCCGCCCTTTTTGTTGATTCATGATTTCCTTGTTAAGGAATATATGAGTATTTATATAAAATATTTGATTTGATTTTATCAGATTAGATTTGAGTTCTTATAGCCTTATAAAACTCAATACTAATTTGCTTAGTTAAGCAGTAGGCCTTTTAAAGAAAAAGACAGAATAAGAATTCATGATTTTATTCAGGTCAACGTTTGACTAGAATGACTCAAGGCATGATTATGATGGTACTGCATTATAGCAAGCAGTATGGAAATTATACTGTGAAAAACCGTCATCACAGATGGAAATGTAAGAATAAGGTACGAGACCACTTTAGAAAAATCAAGCACAATATTTAGGACAATAAAGACTAAGTGGCTCAAGTCCTAAGAAAAACCCACACGCAGTCCAGTTAAGTGCAGATAAATTCTGGTCTACAGCCCAGTATAACTGTATTGTTATTAGTTGAAAATAGTATTAGCACTATCTGAGTTATGAAGAAACTGGACTGCATATTAAGGGAAATGCCAAACATGGCCTTAGTGGGTGATACCTCATTTAAGATAAATAAGAGATTTTTGAATTAAAAAGTTAGTGGATAATTATGAATTAATTGAGTGAAAATTGGCACCTTGTTGGCTGGCCACCTCAAGGGATATCTTGGCAAATATATTATTTTTGGGGTTAGATATGCAATTTTAGGAATACAAATAAATCTAAAAAGAATTTATTTTTCACCTAGAAATAGGTGATGATGGGGGAGGGGGTGTTGGATCATTTTATTTGGTTCCACCCCAAAACTTTGGCTCATTTTCAACTCATTCTCTTTTCCCCCTATGAGCCGAAAACCATAGAGAAAAAAAAAAAAAAGAGAGGCCGGTTTTGGTGAAGGTATGGAAAGGAAGAAAAATTTTCTCAACCAAAGGATAAATCCACTCTCTTAGATCTAGAGGTAATCCTCTTCATCCTTTAAGTATTCAATTAAGTTTGATTAAGGATTTATATGTATTTCATGTTGGGTTGTAAGAGCATAAGCTCACCCCTTTACTTTCATGCAATAGGTTTAAAATGTCTAGCATGTGCTTGATTAGGGTTATTGGATTTGATTTCTGGTTTGATACATGTTTTTAGTGATATGCTCGAGATAAATTATGATATGAATGTATGCTTAGTAGATGTTTATTATATATCTCCACATGCTTAAGAAGAAGCATGGTATGCATGAAGGATGGAAATGAGATTGTATGATGAGTTAGGAATATGAAATCAACCTAAAACCCTAAGTGGGAAAAGGAACACCACACGGGTTGCATAGTTAGAATCAAATGCATGTTGATAAAATGTTATGTAATACGCTGCATGTTTAACGTAGGCTCATGGTTGCGACCTTTTGAGGTAGGGTGTGCGTAATTTTACGTAAAAATCAACTAAATGCAAAACTGCCAGTTTTAGATCAAAACTAGGCAGTAATCTGGAAATAGGATTTTGAGGACTTTAGAGGTCGAATTTAAGAAAAATCAAAACTAAAAAGTTGTAGAAAATAAAAATTCCTATGATACATCATAGACAGTTTTAAAAATAAAGTTTCGAATGCCTCTGTTTTTATGAAAATCCGAGACTGGTTTGAGCATGCCAGTGTGCACGGCCAGGAAGATTCAAAGAGGAAAAAGGATAAGCTAAATGTAGATCTGGGTTTTCAGAAAAGAATAAAAGTTGTAGGGTTTTTCGAGATCTACAACTTTTATGAAGAAAAATTTTTCAAAATCAAAACATGTTTTAAGATAAAACTGGATCTTAAAAACTGAGCAGGAAACAATAAATTCCTGCACAGAATTTTCAAAACAGTGCAAGAATAGGCAATTCCTGCACACGCACTGATAACCAAATTTATGGGATTATTATTAAAAATGGTTTTTAGAATTTTACAGTTTTACCATCTTGTTTAAAAAAAATTAATTACAGTTTATAAAAGGGTTAAAATTTTATCAAGCAAGATTTTGTAAAGAAAATAAATAAATAAATAAGTTAGGCCAAGTTATATGGTAAAAAGTTTTAAGATTACTTATAGTAAGCTGATAGGATACTAAGCTATTGGGTTAGGCTTAAAATCCATGGTTACCAATAGTAACCTAATGTAGTATTATTTTAAAAGTAATTGGACCTTAGCAATCTAATAGGGTACTAATCTAAAAATGATTGAACTTATACGCAGGGTTACTAATAGTAACCTAATAAGATACTATGTAAGTATAATTTGTAATAACTAGCTTTTTACAATAATACGATTTCCTTTTAAAGGAATTAAAGTTATACCATGAAGGTATCTATGAAAAAAGCCTGATTAAGGTTTTTATCAGATTATGTGAGTTCTTATGATTTTATAAGACTCAGTAATTAATTGCTTAGTCAAGCATATGACCTTTTGAGGAAAAAGGGCATAATAAAATTTTATGATTTTATTTTCGATCAACGTTTAACCAGAATGACCTAAGTTATGATGATACTGCAGTATAGCAAGCAGTATGGAAATTATACTGCAAAAAACCATCATTATGAATAGGATAGTAAGAATAAGATTCAAGACCACTATCGAAAAATCAATCACATTATTTAGGACAATAAGGGCTAAGCAGCTTTAAGTCAAAAAATTTTTACACAATCCAATTAAATACAGATGAATTCTGGACTGCAGTCCAGTATAACAGTACTGTTATTAGTTAAGAATAGTATTGAAAATATCTGTATAGTATGAAAATGAACTGCATGTTTAGAGAAGAGCCAAACAAGGCCTAAGAGGGAGGACACCTCATCTATGGGTAATTAAATGATTTATGGATTTATTGAAAATTAGGGAAAGAATTGGTTACGTAGCCTCTAAGGCATCACCATGGCCGGCCATCTCATAGGGGGAGTGAGCAAATATTTTTCTCTTAAGGGTTATTATGCAATTTTTGGACTAAAAATAAATCCAAAAATTAAATTAATTATCACCTATAAATAGGTGATTTGGAGAGGGGGGGGGGGGGGGGGGAGGGGAGGGAGGGTGGTTCATTTTGCTTCACATTATGCGAAAATATCCCAAAACCATGTCAAAATCCACCTCACTCTCTCCCCCTTAGAAGCCGAACCCTAGAGAAGTAAAAAAAAAAAAAGAGAGAAAGAGAATGATTGGGTGGTCGGAAATTTTGGAGAAAACCAAAGCAAGTGGTAGTCGGAAATTTTGAAGGAACACCAAAGAGGGAATTCGGATTTGGTAGAAAGCAAGGAGGAAAGTTTGGATCCAAAACCTAGAACCAACTTCAAGTTGATTATGGTAATGCTCCTTGGTTCCCTAAGCTTTTCAAATTAAGCCTTAATTGGAAATTTATGTGTATTTCCATGTTAGATTGTAAGAGCATAAGCTCAACTTATTTTCTTATGCACTAGCTAGATTTGTAGGGTTGTGCTTGATTAGGTATTGGGTGGATTTGATTTATGTTTAATGTAATACCCGAAATTTTGATGACTTGAGTGTTCCGTATGAACAATAAAATCCTAAGTCTGAATCATGATCAGAGCTGAATAATAGTATAAGTTTGAGTTCTTGATTAAATAGTTACGAGACTCAATAATAGATTACTTAGCCAAGCATGTGCCTTTGGAGTAAAAAGGGAAGAAAAAAATTCTATGATTTCATATTGGTCAAAGTTTGACCGAAAAAGTCAAAGTTGACCGAAAAGTCAAAGGTTGACCAGGAAGGTCAAATAGATGAAGGTGCTGAGATATGGCAAAGCAGTATGGGATTATACTGCGGAAAACCTTCATTATGGACAATTTAGCAAGCATAAGCTATGAGACCACCGTAGAAAAATCAAGCACAATTTAGAGCATTAAGGACTAAATAGTTTTAAGTCCTAAGAAAATCCGATACGCAGTTCAATTTTTTATGCAGTTGAATTCTGGACTGTAGTCCAGTATGACAATACTGTTTTTGGTGAAAAAAAAAAACAGTATTGATATTATGTAAGTTAGTAAGGAAATGGACTGCAGGATTATATTATTGGATTTTTAAGTATCCAGTGGATAATTATGCACGAAATAGATGCCAAGTGGCTCCACCATAGTTGGCGACCTACAGGGACTAAATTGTAAATATTTTGGCTGTAGGGGCCAAAGTGTAATTTTTAGAAAAGTTAGTAATGATGGATTAGTATGTAATTATAAAATGATGGATTTTCCTAACCAAGGCTCCAACTAGGCCAAAGATTGGTTACAAGCCTAGTTACATTGGAACAAGGAATTAAGATAGGATAAGCTTGGAAAGATTTTTCCTTATCTTCCACACATGCATGGTCAGATTTTCTAATGCTTGGTGAGCAAGCAATTGGCTTGATGATGTCATCAAGATGATGTCGTCAAAATGATGTAAGCGAATGATGTCACAGGGGTGATGTAAGCCAAACTTGGTGAGCAAGAAACTTGCCCACCAAGGATTCCTAATGGCCGGTTCTTTGTGTGCTTGGAGAACAAGTATTTGGCTTGATGATGTCATCATGGTGATGTCATCAAGGTGATGTCATAAAAGTGATGTCATTAGGTGATGTAAGCAAGACTTGGTGAGCAAGAAACTTGCCCACCAAGGATTCACTATGGCCGGCCACCTAGGAGGGGTTTTGAGCAAATATTTTGCTCTTGGACCCTTATATGCAATTCTAGAAACTATGGTTTTCACCTATAAATAGGTGATGTTGGTTCACAAATTTGAAGTAAGTTTTGTAACCTTAGCTAAACTATGGCAAAATTTTCCTTCACCTCTCCACCAAAAAGCCGAGCCATAGAAGAGATAGAGAAGAAAGAAAATGTAGAAAACCAAAGAGAAAAAGCCTAGGGGTGGTCGGATTTTTAGCTAAAACCACAAGAAAAAGTTGAAAAAAAATTTGGTACCCATTTGAAAGGCCAAGAGGCCGGCCATGGGAGAGGAAGAGAAAGATAATAGAAAAAATGCAGAAAAGTGGGTTTAGGATAGCCGAATTTTTGTAGGAAGAAGCACCAAAAAGTTTTGGTGCTAATTGGAGGGGCAAGGCCGATTAGGCAACCAAGGGTAGATTCATTTTCTTGAATCTTGAGGTAATCCTCTCTACCCTCTAACTTTCCAATTAAGTTTCGGTTCAAATTTAAGTGTATTTTCTGAGTTGGATTGTAAGAGCATAAGCTCACTATTTATGTCAATGCTCTAGTTAAGTTTTCTAGCATGTGCATGATTAGGGTGGTGGTCTCTAGTTTATATTTTGGTGCATGTTTGATGATGTGCTTATAGGTTTTTGAGTTTGCCTACCATGTGTTTGTTATATGTTCCCATAGGTTTAAGATTGAATGTATGATTATGTGATTGATGGAATGGAACGTTAGAAACGATTGCATATGTGATCTTAGGCTCCGCTGTGGTCGGTTGAGGTAGTGTGCGCGTTTTAGGACGAGAAACGGATTTAAGAACCAAAATTGCCAGTCTCGGGTCAAGACTGGGCAGCATTCTGGAAATGGTAATTTGAGGCCCTTAGAGGCCGAATTTGAAGAAACTCAAAACTACAAAGTTGTAGAGAATGGTTTTTCCTAGAGGGCAGCATGGACATTTTTAAAAATAAGGCTCCAAAGGCCTCGGTTTTTATAAAAATCCGAGCCTGACCGTGCCCAGGATTCATGCACGGCCAAGTGAGTTCAACAAGGAATAAAGGCATGATAAGTTCCGAAATGGGTTTTCCTCAAACATAAAAGTTGTAGTATTATCCGAGATCTACAACTTTTATGAAGGAAGTTTTATCAAATTCGGAACGGATTTTAAAGTAAAATTGATTCTCAAAACTATG
This sequence comes from Ficus hispida, assembly GCA_025413025.1. Taxonomy (NCBI): domain Eukaryota; kingdom Viridiplantae; phylum Streptophyta; class Magnoliopsida; order Rosales; family Moraceae; genus Ficus; species Ficus hispida. The sequence goes on from CM046361.1 coordinate 6,742,335, forward strand.
TAGGAAACAGAAATTCCAGCACAGGATTTTCAGAAAAACAGTACATAAGCAGGGAATTCCTGCTCATGCATAGGATTTTCTAAAATAATAAAGGAAAACTGTGTTTTCACTAACCCTAATGTTTGACTATGAGAACTGTTCCAATGGCAGTTTTCAGTCTTTAACAAATTTTATAAGTCAAGCAAAGGGTTTTAAACCGAATTCACCAAATTTTCCGAGACAAAGGAAAATTGGATTTTTAAAGCCAAAGATAAGTAACAAGACAATAATGGATGGTAACCGGGAAGGATACTCGAGTTATTGGACTTGACCCCCAAAGTCCAGTTTGACCTTAGAAAGTTGACTTTGGTTGACCAAGTTTGACCAAGGTTTATCACCTCAAGGGTTACCCAACATAACCCAATAGGGTACCGAGATTGTGATGAACTAAGATCTAGGGTTATTTGTAATAACCCAATGGATTATGGATCAAGAATGATAAGACATGGGCCCAAGGTTAGGATAGTAACCTAACCCGACCTGTATGGATGTGGCTTAGCAATGAGGTTACTTATAGTAACCAAATAAGATATTTTGTATAGGAGGGGACATATAACTAAGACTATGAACGCATGTTGGTTAGGTCACCAACATTAACGATTATGATTTATGGTAAGATAAAATGTGTATAACTTTATCTTACACCCTGTTTGGAAACAGGAATATGACATGTTATTGTGCCTCGATGGAACGATAGACCAAGAGCATAGGACGAGAGGTAAGTACAAACCTCACCTGCAGTATGGAAATAGTAAGCTATTTTCAAGTATATGACATGCTTATATGTTATACCAAGTTATGCTATGTCATGCTATGTCATGCTATGTTATGCTATGCCATGTTATGTTATGCCATGTTATGATACGATAAGCCATGATATATCAAGTTATGCATGTCTAGTTTCATGTGCATCATGACTAATAAGATCACACGTAAAGATTCTTAGTCTTGGAAATATAACAAGACTAAGACTAAACTAAGACAAGTAAGGTGTCGTACCAACCTCCTGTTGATGCAGGAGGATCATGTATGTTACAAGTTCAAGTTTATGATTATCAACCTCTCGTTGATGCATGAGGGTAAAGTGATAATCAACCTTCCGTTGATACGTGAAGGGTTATGTTCATGTTTTCCAGAATTGTTAAGGGCCTTGCAAACCCTGACGTTCTGAGGCTTGCGCGCTTTTGGTACGTACACTAAGGGCCCACATGTTAAGCAAGATAATAAGTTCAAGTGCATAAAGATTCATATTGGATATAATTGGTTCATGCATAAGTTGTGCAATATTTCTTGTGTTTTGTGAGATTATGTTTGTACTTGCTGGGCGAAAGCTCATCAGTATATTCATACTGTAGGTAAATACCTCAGCTTTACTTGGTGGGCCATGGAGACGATGCGGCGGGTGAAGGGCGGTATGGGATACTCTACGCAAGTTTTTCCGCAAACTATTTAATTATCAAGTTGTATGTATATGTTTTAAGGAATATGTACCATGTTACTATGTAATGTTTTTAAGTTGTTGTTTTTAAAATAAAGTTTAAAGAAAAAAAATTTATTCTGAAATGTTCTGTAGGTTAAGTATTTAAGGTTAAGTTTAAGTTAAGCAAGCATGTAAGGCCCGCGTTTACGTAAGTACGCCCTACGTGGACGGTCGGGGCGTTACAGTTTGGTATCAGAGCGGTATCCTGCCAGCCTACTTCACTCTGCTTCATATTGTTTCTGCAAGTGCCCAACTAAGTTAAGTTATTTTCCTGTTATTAGAATTAGTTAAGATAATGTTTAAGTAAGGAGCATATCTCATCAATGGTCACACGAAGGATGATACCTATGATACATTTAATTTTATGGGATACGTTACCACAATCCTAAAATTACCATGATGTGTATGTGATAGATAAGGTTACGATATGATATGAAGAGATCATGATAAGTTATGATGTTTCCAAGATAGGACATGATAAGATATGAAGGAAAGAATGGATATACGAAATGTGAGGAATAAGGAACTAGAATTAAAAGATGGTTCGCCGTTCGTACGAACGAACCGAATTTTTGCAAGAGCCTAATCTTGCAACTGTAGCAGTTAAGTTATGATCGTTAGAATAGTAATAAGAATGAATAGGCTTTAAGATCATATAGCCTATCACCTCATCTCAGGTATAGTGATAGTAAGGAACTTTTCCTTCTAAGGAATGGATCAATACCATGGAAGTTAAGTTTCCTAATTGCGAAACTTTTGTCCATAAGAATATTATTAGATACGGGAAAATTTTGATGATGCCTTAGTTTGGGGGTAGCAATAGGCAATATGCCAATATGAGTTGGATGCTACCAAACAATTTATTAGGCTATGATAATGATGATGATATGAGTCTGTCAATGAAGTAATGAGGTTGAGATCGATAGCAACAACTTTGAAGTCGACATATAATAATTGACTAAGGTCGACTATATACAATTCCTTTTAAGTAATGAAAATTATGCAATGATGGGAAGTTTTAGATATTCCTTAGAGTTATGATTATGACTTTGTGCTATAAAGGAATGCTGAAGGCACAAGAGGAATTTCTACTAGCTAACAAGTAGCTAGTTGATTTAAGGATACCT
>CM046361.1:6745080-6769923 GCA_025413025.1 Ficus hispida
ATGATTTTATTCAGGTCAACGTTTGACTAGAATGACTCAAGGCATGATTATGATGGTACTGCATTATAGCAAGCAGTATGGAAATTATACTGCGAAAAACCGTCATCACAGATGGAAATGTAAGAATAAGGTACGAGACCACTTTAGAAAAATCAAGCACAATATTTAGGACAATAAAGACTAAGTGGCTCAAGTCCTAAGAAAAACCCACACGCAGTCCAGTTAAGTGCAGATAAATTCTGGTCTACAGCCCAGTATAACTGTATTGTTATTAGTTGAAAATAGTATTAGCACTATCTGAGTTATGAAGAAACTGGACTGCATATTAAGGGAAATGCCAAACATGGCCTTAGTGGGTGATACCTCATTTAAGATAAATAAGAGATTTTTGAATTAAAAAAGTTAGTGGATAATTATGAATTAATTGAGTGAAAATTGGCACCTTGTTGGCTGGCCACCTCAAGGGATATCTTGGCAAATATATTATTTTGGGGTTAGATATGCAATTTTAGGAATACAAATAAATCTAAAAAGAATTTATTTTTCACCTAGAAATAGGTGATGATGGGGGGAGGGGGTGTTGGATCATTTTATTTGGTTCCACCCCAAAACTTTGGCTCATTTTCAACTCATTCTCTTTTCCCCCTATGAGCCGAAAACCATAGAGAAAAAAAAAAAAAAAAGAGAGGCCGGTTTTGGTGAAGGTATGGAAAGGAAGAAAAATTTTCTCAACCAAAGGATAAATCCACTCTCTTAGATCTAGAGGTAATCCTCTTCATCCTTTAAGTATTCAATTAAGTTTGATTAAGGATTTATATGTATTTCATGTTGGGTTGTAAGAGCATAAGCTCACCCCTTTACTTTCATGCAATAGGTTTAAAATGTCTAGCATGTGCTTGATTAGGGTTATTGGATTTGATTTCTGGTTTGATACATGTTTTTAGTGATATGCTCGAGATAAATTATGATATGAATGTATGCTTAGTAGATGTTTATTATATATCTCCACATGCTTAAGAAGAAGCATGGTATGCATGAAGGATGGAAATGAGATTGTATGATGAGTTAGGAATATGAAATCAACCTAAACCCTAAGTGGGAAAAGGAACACCACACGGGTTGCATAGTTAGAATCAAATGCATGTTGATAAAATGTTATGTAATACGCTGCATGTTTAACGTAGGCTCATGGTTGCGACCTTTGAGGTAGGGTGTGCGTAATTTTACGTAAAATCAACTAAATGCAAAAACTGCCAGTTTTAGATCAAAACTAGGCAGTAATCTGGAAATAGGATTTTGAGGACTTTAGAGGTCGAATTTAAGAAAAATCAAACTAAAAAGTTGTAGAAAATAAAAATTCCTATGATACATCATAGACAGTTTTAAAAATAAAGTTTCGAATGCCTCTGTTTTTATGAAAATCCGAGACTGGTTTGAGCATGCCAGTGTGCACGGCCAGGAAGATTCAAAGAGGAAAAAGGATAAGCTAAATGTAGATCTGGGTTTTCAGAAAAGAATAAAAGTTGTAGGGTTTTTCGAGATCTACAACTTTTATGAAGAAAATTTTTCAAAATCAAAACATGTTTTAAGATAAAACTGGATCTTAAAACTGAGCAGGAAACAATAAATTCCTGCACAGAATTTTCAAAACAGTGCAAGAATAGGCAATTCCTGCACACGCACTGATAACCAAATTTATGGGATTATTATTAAAAATGGTTTTTAGAATTTTACAGTTTTACCATCTTGTTTAAAAAAAATTAATTACAGTTTATAAAAGGGTTAAAATTTTATCAAGCAAGATTTGTAAAGAAAATAAATAAATAAATAAGTTAGGCCAAGTTATATGGTAAAAAGTTTTAAGATTACTTATAGTAAGCTGATAGGATACTAAGCTATTGGGTTAGGCTTAAAATCCATGGTTACCAATAGCAACCTAATGTAGTATTATTTTAAAAGTAATTGGACCTTAGCATCTAATAGGGTACTAATCTAAAAATGATTGAACTTATACGCAGGGTTACTAATAGTAACCTAATAAGATACTATGTAAGTATAATTTGTAATAACTAGCTTTTTACAATAATACGATTTCCTTTTAAAGGAATTAAAGTTATACCATGAAGGTATCTATGAAAAAAGCCTGATTAAGGTTTTTATCAGATTATGTGAGTTCTTATGATTTTATAAGACTCAGTAATTAATTGCTTAGTCAAGCATATGACCTTTTGAGGAAAAAGGGCATAATAAAATTTATGATTTTATTTTCGATCAACGTTTAACCAGAATGACCTAAGTTATGATGATACTGCAGTATAGCAAGCAGTATGGAAATTATACTGCAAAAAACCATCATTATGAATAGGATAGTAAGAATAAGATTCAAGACCACTATCGAAAAATCAATCACATTATTTAGGACAATAAGGGCTAAGCAGCTTTAAGTCAAAAAATTTTTACACAATCCAATTAAATACAGATGAATTCTGGACTGCAGTCCAGTATAACAGTACTGTTATTAGTTAAGAATAGTATTGAAAATATCTGTATAGTATGAAAATGAACTGCATGTTTAGAGAAGAGCCAAACAAGGCCTAAGAGGAGGACACCTCATCTATGGGTAATTAAATGATTTATGGATTTATTGAAAATTAGGGAAAGAATTGGTTACGTAGCCTCTAAGGCATCACCATGGCCGGCCATCTCATAGGGGGAGTGAGCAAATATTTTTCTCTTAAGGGTTATTATGCAATTTTTGGACTAAAAATAAATCCAAAAATTAAATTAATTATCACCTATAAATAGGTGATTGGAGAGGGGGGGGGGGGGGGGGGGGGGGGGGGGGGGGGGGGAGGGGAGGGAGGGTGGTTCATTTTGCTTCACATTATGCGAAAATATCCCAAAACCATGTCAAAATCCACCTCACTCTCTCCCCTTAGAAGCCGAACCTAGAGAAGTAAAAAAAAAAAAAGAGAGAAAGAGAATGATTGGGTGGTCGGAAATTTTGGAGAAAACCAAAGCAAGTGGTAGTCGGAAATTTTGAAGGAACACCAAAGAGGGAATTCGGATTTGGTAGAAAGCAAGGAGGAAAGTTTGGATCCAAAACCTAGAACCAACTTCAAGTTGATTATGGTAATGCTCCTTGGTTCCCTAAGCTTTTCAAATTAAGCCTTAATTGGAAATTTATGTGTATTTCCATGTTAGATTGTAAGAGCATAAGCTCAACTTATTTTCTTATGCACTAGCTAGATTTGTAGGGTTGTGCTTGATTAGGTATTGGGTGGATTTGATTTATGTTTAATGTAATACCCGAAATTTTGATGACTTGAGTGTTCCGTATGAACAATAAAATCCTAAGTCTGAATCATGATCAGAGCTGAATAATAGTATAAGTTTGAGTTCTTGATTAAACAGTTACGAGACTCAATAATAGATTACTTAGCCAAGCATGTGCCTTTGGAGTAAAAAGGGAAGAAAAAAATTCTATGATTTCATATTGGTCAAAGTTTGACCGAAAAAGTCAAAGTTGACCGAAAAGTCAAAGGTTGACCAGGAAGGTCAAATAGATGAAGGTGCTGAGATATGGCAAAGCAGTATGGGATTATACTGCGGAAAACCTTCATTATGGACAATTTAGCAAGCATAAGCTATGAGACCACCGTAGAAAAATCAAGCACAATTTTAGAGCATTAAGGACTAAATAGTTTTAAGTCCTAAGAAAATCCGATACGCAGTTCAATTTTTATGCAGTTGAATTCTGGACTGTAGTCCAGTATGACAATACTGTTTTTGGTGAAAAAAAAAAACAGTATTGATATTATGTAAGTTAGTAAGGAAATGGACTGCAGGATTATATTATTGGATTTTTAAGTATCCAGTGGATAATTATGCACGAAATAGATGCCAAGTGGCTCCACCATAGTTGGCGACCTACAGGGACTAAATTGTAAATATTTTGGCTGTAGGGGCCAAAGTGTAATTTTTAGAAAAGTTAGTAATGATGGATTAGTATGTAATTATAAAATGATGGATTTTCCTAACCAAGGCTCCAACTAGGCCAAAGATTGGTTACAAGCCTAGTTACATTGGAACAAGGAATTAAGATAGGATAAGCTTGGAAAGATTTTTCCTTATCTTCCACACATGCATGGTCAGATTTTCTAATGCTTGGTGAGCAAGCAATTGGCTTGATGATGTCATCAAGATGATGTCGTCAAAATGATGTAAGCGAATGATGTCACAGGGGTGATGTAAGCCAAACTTGGTGAGCAAGAAACTTGCCCACCAAGGATTCCTAATGGCCGGTTCTTTGTGTGCTTGGAGAACAAGTATTTGGCTTGATGATGTCATCATGGTGATGTCATCAAGGTGATGTCATAAAAGTGATGTCATTAGGTGATGTAAGCAAGACTTGGTGAGCAAGAAACTTGCCCACCAAGGATTCACTATGGCCGGCCACCTAGGAGGGGTTTTGAGCAAATATTTTGCTCTTGGACCCTTATATGCAATTCTAGAAACTATGGTTTTCACCTATAAATAGGTGATGTTGGTTCACAAATTTGAAGTAAGTTTTGTAACCTTAGCTAAACTATGGCAAAATTTTCCTTCACCTCTCCACCAAAAAGCCGAGCCATAGAAGAGATAGAGAAGAAAGAAAATGTAGAAAACCAAAGAGAAAAAGCCTAGGGGTGGTCGGATTTTTAGCTAAAACCACAAGAAAAAGTTGAAAAAAAATTTGGTACCCATTTGAAAGGCCAAGAGGCCGGCCATGGGAGAGGAAGAGAAAGATAATAGAAAAAATGCAGAAAAGTGGGTTTAGGATAGCCGAATTTTTGTAGGAAGAAGCACCAAAAAGTTTTGGTGCTAATTGGAGGGGCAAGGCCGATTAGGCAACCAAGGGTAGATTCATTTTCTTGAATCTTGAGGTAATCCTCTCTACCCTCTAACTTTCCAATTAAGTTTCGGTTCAAATTTAAGTGTATTTTCTGAGTTGGATTGTAAGAGCATAAGCTCACTATTTATGTCAATGCTCTAGTTAAGTTTTCTAGCATGTGCATGATTAGGGTGGTGGTCTCTAGTTTATATTTTGGTGCATGTTTGATGATGTGCTTATAGGTTTTTGAGTTTGCCTACCATGTGTTTGTTATATGTTCCCATAGGTTTAAGATTGAATGTATGATTATGTGATTGATGGAATGGAACGTTAGAAACGATTGCATATGTGATCTTAGGCTCCCGCTGTGGTCGGTTGAGGTAGTGTGCGCGTTTTAGGACGAGAAACGGATTTAAGAACCAAAATTGCCAGTCTCGGGTCAAGACTGGGCAGCATTCTGGAAATGGTAATTTGAGGCCCTTAGAGGCCGAATTTGAAGAAACTCAAAACTACAAAGTTGTAGAGAATGGTTTTTCCTAGAGGGCAGCATGGACATTTTTTAAAAATAAGGCTCCAAAGGCCTCGGTTTTTATAAAAATCCGAGCCTGACCGTGCCCAGGATTCATGCACGGCCAAGTGAGTTCAACAAGGAATAAAGGCATGATAAGTTCCGAAATGGGTTTTCCTCAAAACATAAAAGTTGTAGTATTATCCGAGATCTACAACTTTTATGAAGGAAGTTTTATCAAATTCGGAACGGATTTTAAAGTAAAATTTGATTCTCAAAACTATGTAGGAAACAGAAATTCCAGCACAGGATTTTCAGAAAAACAGTACATAAGCAGGGAATTCCTGCTCATGCATAGGATTTTCTAAAATAATAAAGGAAAACTGTGTTTTTCACTAACCCTAATGTTTTGACTATGAGAACTGTTCCAATGGCAGTTTTCAGTCTTTAACAAATTTTATAAGTCAAGCAAAGGGTTTTAAACCGAATTCACCAAATTTTCCGAGACAAAGGAAAATTGGATTTTTAAAGCCAAAGATAAGTAACAAGACAATAATGGATGGTAACCGGGAAGGATACTCGAGTTATTGGACTTGACCCCCAAAGTCCAAGTTTGACCTTAGAAAGTTGACTTTGGTTGACCAAGTTTGACCAAGGTTTATCACCTCAAGGGTTACCCAACATAACCCAATAGGGTACCGAGATTGTGATGAACTAAGATCTAGGGTTATTTGTAATAACCCAATGGATTATGGATCAAGAATGATAAGACATGGGCCCAAGGTTAGGATAGTAACCTAACCCGACCTGTATGGATGTGGGCTTAGCAATGAGGTTACTTATAGTAACCAAATAAGATATTTTGTATAGGAGGGGACATATAACTAAGACTATGAACGCATGTTGGTTAGGTCACCAACATTTAACGATTATGATTTATGGTAAGATAAAATGTGTATAACTTTTATCTTACACCCTGTTTGGAAACAGGAATATGACATGTTATTGTGCCTCGATGGAACGATAGACCAAGAGCATAGGACGAGAGGTAAGTACAAACCTCACCTGCAGTATGGAAAATAGTAAGCTATTTTCAAGTATATGACATGCTTATATGTTATACCAAGTTATGCTATGTCATGCTATGTCATGCTATGTTATGCTATGCCATGTTATGTTATGCCATGTTATGATACGATAAGCCATGATATATCAAGTTATGCCATGTCTAGTTTCATGTGCATCATGACTAATAAGATCACACGTAAAGATTCTTAGTCTTGGAAATATAACAAGACTAAGACTAAACTAAGACAAGTAAGGTGTCGTACCAACCTCCTGTTGATGCAGGAGGATCATGTATGTTACAAGTTCAAGTTTATGATTATCAACCTCTCGTTGATGCATGAGGGTAAAGTGATAATCAACCTTCCGTTGATACGTGAAGGGTTATGTTCATGTTTTCCAGAATTGTTAAGGGCCTTGCAAACCCTGACGTTCTGAGGCTTGCGCGCTTTTGGTACGTACACTAAGGGCCCACATGTTAAGCAAGATAATAAGTTCAAGTGCATAAAAGATTCATAATTGGATATAATTGGTTCATGCATAAGTTGTGCAATATTTCTTGTGTTTTGTGAGATTATGTTTGTACTTGCTGGGCGAAAGCTCATCAGTATATTCCATACTGTAGGTAAATACCTACAGCTTTACTTGGTGGGCCATGGAGACGATGCGGCGGGTGAAGGGCGGTATGGGATACTACTACGCAAGTTTTTCCGCAAACTATTTAAATTATCAAGTTGTATGTATATGTTTTAAGGAATATGTACCATGTTACCTATGTAATGTTTTTAAGTTGTTGTTTTTAAAATAAAGTTTAAAGAAAAAAAAATTTTATTCTGAAATGTTCTGTAAGGTTAAGTATTTAAGGTTAAGGTTTAAGTTAAGCAAGCATGGTAATGGCCCGCGTTTACGTAAGTACGCCCCTACGTGGACGGTCGGGGCGTTACAGTTTGGTATCAGAGCGGTATCCTGCCAGCCTACTTCACTCTGCTTCATATTGTTTCTGCAAGTGCCCAACTAAGTTAAGTTATTTTCCTGTTATTAGAATTAGTTAAGATAATGTTTAAGTAAGGAGCATATCTCATCAATGGTCACACGAAGGATGATACCTATGATACATTTAATTTTATGGGATACGTTACCACAATCCTAAAATTACCATGATGTGTATGTGATAGATAAGGTTACGATATGATATGAAGAGATCATGATAAGTTATGATGTTTCCAAGATAGGACATGATAAGATATGAAGGAAAGAATGGATATACGAAATGTGAGGAATAAGGAACTAGAATTAAAAGATGGTTCGCCGTTCGTACGAACGAACCGAATTTTTGCAAGAGCCTAATCTTGCAACTGTAGCAGTTAAGTTATGATCGTTAGAATAGTAATAAGAAATGAATAGGCTTTAAGATCATATAGCCTATCACCTCATCTCAGGTATAGTGATAGTAAGGAACTTTTCCTTCTAAGGAATGGATCAATACCATGGAAGTTAAGTTTCCTAATTGCGAAACTTTTGTCCCATAAGAATATTATTAGATACGGGAAAAATTTTGATGATGCCTTAGTTTGGGGGTAGCAAATAGGCAATATGCCAATATGAGTTGGATGCTACCAACAACAATTTATTAGGCTATGATAATGATGATGACTATGAGTCTGTCAATGAAGTTAATGAGGTTGAGATCGATAGCAACAACTTTGAAGTCGACATATAATAATTTGACTAAGGTCGACTATATACAATCCTTTTAAGTAATGAAAATTATGCAATGATGGGAAGTTTTAGATATTCCTTAGAGTTATGATTATGACTTTGTGCTATAAAGGAAATGCTGAAGGCACAAGAGGAATTTCTACTAGCTAACAAGTAGCTAGTTGATTTAAGGATACCTTTCACTTCATCACTCGAACAGTAATATGTTTTCAATAATACTATTTATTATTGTTTTCTATGAAAAGAAGATTCAAAGAAGTTATTTTATGTATGGTGCTTGATCTTATGCTTATTAGAACCAACTCATGTTATGTCATGTTATGTTATGTTATGGGCCAAAAACCTTAAGGAATAAAGTTCCAAGAAAGAGGCCATCATGAAAAGAAAAAGGGTTCTAATAGCACAAGATTAACATTGTACCAGAGGGTCCTTAGCTTCAGCTAAATTGAAAGAAAAATATTTTCAATATGATATATTCACTGAGCCCTCAATTACAATTAAAGAAAAGTATCTTAAATATAAGATACAATGTACTTTTCAAGCATGGAAAAGCTATATGATATAATATGCTTTTCAAATATAGCAAGCTATATGATATACTTGCTAAGAAATTCATGTAGATAGTTCTTGCGATGCAGTGTGAAAGAATAAAAGTATGATGATAAGGATATGAAAGTATGCATGAAAGCATGAAAGTATGAGGATAAGAATTATGATGATATAGAAATAAGATTATGGTTCTATAGAAGAGACATGATCCTATTAAAAGTATTAAAATGGGAACATGAACAAGTTACTATAGATTGATAGTGGATTTGAAGAAAAGCCACTTAGAATTATTCAAATTTTCGAGGACGAAAATCTTTTAAGGAGGGTTGATTGTAATACCCGAAATTTTGATGACTTGAGTGTTCCGTATGAACAATAAAATCCTAAGTCTGAATCATGATCAGAGCTGAATAATAGTATAAGTTTGAGTTCTTGATTAAACAGTTACGAGACTCAATAATAGATTACTTAGCCAAGCATGTGCCTTTGGAGTAAAAAGGGAAGAAAAAAATTCTATGATTTCATATTGGTCAAAGTTTGACCGAAAAAGTCAAAGTTGACCGAAAAGTCAAAGGTTGACCAGGAAGGTCAAATAGATGAAGGTGCTGAGATATGGCAAAGCAGTATGGGATTATACTGCGGAAAACCTTCATTATGGACAATTTAGCAAGCATAAGCTATGAGACCACCGTAGAAAAATCAAGCACAATTTTAGAGCATTAAGGACTAAATAGTTTTAAGTCCTAAGAAAATCCGATACGCAGTTCAATTTTTTATGCAGTTGAATTCTGGACTGTAGTCCAGTATGACAATACTGTTTTTGGTGAAAAAAAAAAAACAGTATTGATATTATGTAAGTTAGTAAGGAAATGGACTGCAGGATTATATTATTGGATTTTTAAGTATCCAGTGGATAATTATGCACGAAATAGATGCCAAGTGGCTCCACCATAGTTGGCGACCTACAGGGACTAAATTGTAAATATTTTGGCTGTAGGGGCCAAAGTGTAATTTTTAGAAAAGTTAGTAATGATGGATTAGTATGTAATTATAAAATGATGGATTTTCCTAACCAAGGCTCCAACTAGGCCAAAGATTGGTTACAAGCCTAGTTACATTGGAACAAGGAATTAAGATAGGATAAGCTTGGAAAGATTTTTCCTTATCTTCCACACATGCATGGTCAGATTTTCTAATGCTTGGTGAGCAAGCAATTGGCTTGATGATGTCATCAAGATGATGTCGTCAAAATGATGTAAGCGAATGATGTCACGGGGGTGATGTAAGCCAAACTTGGTGAGCAAGAAACTTGCCCACCAAGGATTCCTAATGGCCGGTTCTTTGTGTGCTTGGAGAACAAGTATTTGGCTTGATGATGTCATAATGGTGATGTCATCAAGGTGATGTCATAAAAGTGATGTCATTAGGTGATGTAAGCAAGACTTGGTGAGCAAGAAACTTGCCCACCAAGGATTCACTATGGCCGGCCACCTAGGAGGGGTTTTGAGCAAATATTTTGCTCTTGGACCCTTATATGCAATTCTAGAAACTATGGTTTTCACCTATAAATAGGTGATGTTGGTTCACAAATTTGAAGTAAGTTTTGTAACCTTAGCTAAACTATGGCAAAATTTTCCTTCACCTCTCCACCAAAAAGCCGAGCCATAGAAGAGATAGAGAAGAAAGAAAATGTAGAAAACCAAAGAGAAAAAGCCTAGGGGTGGTCGGATTTTTAGCTAAAACCACAAGAAAAAGTTGAAAAAAAATTTGGTACCCATTTGAAAGGCCAAGAGGCCGGCCATGGCAGAGGAAGAGAAAGATAATAGAAAAAATGCAGAAAAGTGGGTTTAGGATAGCCGAATTTTTGTAGGAAGAAGCACCAAAAAGTTTTGGTGCTAATTGGAGGGGCAAGGCCGATTAGGCAACCAAGGGTAGATTCATTTTCTTGAATCTTGAGGTAATCCTCTCTACCCTCTAACTTTCCAATTAAGTTTCGGTTCAAATTTAAGTGTATTTTCTGAGTTGGATTGTAAGAGCATAAGCTCACTATTTATGTCAATGCTCTAGTTAAGTTTTCTAGCATGTGCATGATTAGGGTGGTGGTCTCTAGTTTATATTTTGGTGCATGTTTGATGATGTGCTTATAGGTTTTTGAGTTTGCCTACCATGTGTTTGTTATATGTTCCCATAGGTTTAAGATTGAATGTATGATTATGTGATTGATGGAATGGAACGTTAGAAACGATTGCATATGTGATCTTAGGCTCCCGCTGTGGTCGGTTGAGGTAGTGTGCGCGTTTTAGGACGAGAAACGGATTTAAGAACCAAAATTGCCAGTCTCGGGTCAAGACTGGGCAGCATTCTGGAAATGGTAATTTGAGGCCCTTAGAGGCCGAATTTGAAGAAACTCAAAACTACAAAGTTGTAGAGAATGGTTTTTCCTAGAGGGCAGCATGGACATTTTTTAAAAATAAGGCTCCAAAGGCCTCGGTTTTTATAAAAATCCGAGCCTGACCGTGCCCAGGATTCATGCACGGCCAAGTGAGTTCAACAAGGAATAAAGGCATGATAAGTTCCGAAATGGGTTTTCCTCAAAACATAAAAGTTGTAGTATTATCCGAGATCTACAACTTTTATGAAGGAAGTTTTATCAAATTCGGAACGGATTTTAAAGTAAAATTTGATTCTCAAAACTATGTAGGAAACAGAAATTCCAGCACAGGATTTTCAGAAAAACAGTACATAAGCAGGGAATTCCTGCTCATGCATAGGATTTTCTAAAATAATAAAGGAAAACTGTGTTTTTCACTAACCCTAATGTTTTGACTATGAGAACTGTTCCAATGGCAGTTTTCAGTCTTTAACAAATTTTATAAGTCAAGCAAAGGGTTTTAAACCGAATTCACCAAATTTTCCGAGACAAAGGAAAATTGGATTTTTAAAGCCAAAGATAAGTAACAAGACAATAATGGATGGTAACCGGGAAGGATACTCGAGTTATTGGACTTGACCCCCAAAGTCCAAGTTTGACCTTAGAAAGTTGACTTTGGTTGACCAAGTTTGACCAAGGTTTATCACCTCAAGGGTTACTCAACATAACCCAATAGGGTACCGAGATTGTGATGAACTAAGATCTAGGGTTATTTGTAATAACCCAATGGATTATGGATCAAGAATGATAAGACATGGGCCCAAGGTTAGGATAGTAACCTAACCCGACCTGTATGGATGTGGGCTTAGCAATGAGGTTACTTATAGTAACCAAATAAGATATTTTGTATAGGAGGGGACATATAACTAAGACTATGAACGCATGTTGGTTAGGTCACCAACATTTAACGATTATGATTTATGGTAAGATAAAATGTGTATAACTTTTATCTTACACCCTGTTTGGAAACAGGAATATGACATGTTATTGTGCCTCGATGGAACGATAGACCAAGAGCATAGGACGAGAGGTAAGTACAAACCTCACCTGCAGTATGGAAAATAGTAAGCTATTTTCAAGTATATGACATGCTTATATGTTATACCAAGTTATGCTATGTCATGCTATGTCATGCTATGTTATGCTATGCCATGTTATGTTATGCCATGTTATGATACGATAAGCCATGATATATCAAGTTATGCCATGTCTAGTTTCATGTGCATCATGACTAATAAGATCACACGTAAAGATTCTTAGTCTTGGAAATATAACAAGACTAAGACTAAACTAAGACAAGTAAGGTGTCGTACCAACCTCCTGTTGATGCAGGAGGATCATGTATGTTACAAGTTCAAGTTTATGATTATCAACCTCTCGTTGATGCATGAGGGTAAAGTGATAATCAACCTTCCGTTGATACGTGAAGGGTTATGTTCATGTTTTCCAGAATTGTTAAGGGCCTTGCAAACCCTGACGTTCTGAGGCTTGCGCGCTTTTGGTACGTACACTAAGGGCCCACATGTTAAGCAAGATAATAAGTTCAAGTGCATAAAAGATTCATAATTGGATATAATTGGTTCATGCATAAGTTGTGCAATATTTCTTGTGTTTTGTGAGATTATGTTTGTACTTGCTGGGCGAAAGCTCATCAGTATATTCCATACTGTAGGTAAATACCTACAGCTTTACTTGGTGGGCCATGGAGACGATGCGGCGGGTGAAGGGCGGTATGGGATACTACTACGCAAGTTTTTCCGCAAACTATTTAAATTATCAAGTTGTATGTATATGTTTTAAGGAATATGTACCATGTTACCTATGTAATGTTTTTAAGTTGTTGTTTTTAAAATAAAGTTTAAAGAAAAAAAAATTTTATTCTGAAATGTTCTGTAAGGTTAAGTATTTAAGGTTAAGGTTTAAGTTAAGCAAGCATGGTAATGGCCCGCGTTTACGTAAGTACGCCCCTACGTGGACGGTCGGGGCGTTACAGTTTGGTATCAGAGCGGTATCCTGCCAGCCTACTTCACTCTGCTTCATATTGTTTCTGCAAGTGCCCAACTAAGTTAAGTTATTTTCCTGTTATTAGAATTAGTTAAGATAATGTTTAAGTAAGGAGCATATCTCATCAATGGTCACACGAAGGATGATACCTATGATACATTTAATTTTATGGGATACGTTACCACAATCCTAAAATTACCATGATGTGTATGTGATAGATAAGGTTACGATATGATATGAAGAGATCGTGATAAGTTATGATGTTTCCAAGATAGGACATGATAAGATATGAAGGAAAGAATGGATATACGAAATGTGAGGAATAAGGAACTAGAATTAAAAGATGGTTCGCCGTTCGTACGAACGAACCGAATTTTTGCAAGAGCCTAATCTTGCAACTGTAGCAGTTAAGTTATGATCGTTAGAATAGTAATAAGAAATGAATAGGCTTTAAGATCATATAGCCTATCGCCTCATCTCAGGTATAGTGATAGTAAGGAACTTTTCCTTCTAAGGAATGGATCAATACCATGGAAGTTAAGTTTCCTAATTGCGAAACTTTTGTCCCATAAGAATATTATTAGATACGGGAAAAATTTTGATGATGCCTTAGTTTGGGGGTAGCAAATAGGCAATATGCCAATATGAGTTGGATGCTACCAACAACAATTTATTAGGCTATGATAATGATGATGACTATGAGTCTGTCAATGAAGTTAATGAGGTTGAGATCGATAGCAACAACTTTGAAGTCGACATATAATAATTTGACTAAGGTCGACTATATACAATCCTTTTAAGTAATGAAAATTATGCAATGATGGGAAGTTTTAGATATTCCTTAGAGTTATGATTATGACTTTGTGCTATAAAGGAAATGCTGAAGGCACAAGAGGAATTTCTACTAGCTAACAAGTAGCTAGTTGATTTAAGGATACCTTTCACTTCATCACTCGAACAGTAATATGTTTTCAATAATACTATTTATTATTGTTTTCTATGAAAAGAAGATTCAAAGAAGTTATTTTATGTATGGTGCTTGATCTTATGCTTATTAGAACCAACTCATGTTATGTCATGTTATGTTATGTTATGGGCCAAAAACCTTAAGGAATAAAGTTCCAAGAAAGAGGCCATCATGAAAAGAAAAAGGGTTCTAATAGCACAAGATTAACATTGTACCAGAGGGTCCTTAGCTTCAGCTAAATTGAAAGAAAAATATTTTCAATATGATATATTCACTGAGCCCTCAATTACAATTAAAGAAAAGTATCTTAAATATAAGATACAATGTACTTTTCAAGCATGGAAAAGCTATATGATATAATATGCTTTTCAAATATAGCAAGCTATATGATATACTTGCTAAGAAATTCATGTAGATAGTTCTTGCGATGCAGTGTGAAAGAATAAAAGTATGATGATAAGGATATGAAAGTATGCATGAAAGCATGAAAGTATGAGGATAAGAATTATGATGATATAGAAATAAGATTATGGTTCTATAGAAGAGACATGATCCTATTAAAAGTATTAAAATGGGAACATGAACAAGTTACTATAGATTGATAGTGGATTTGAAGAAAAGCCACTTAGAATTATTCAAATTTTCGAGGACGAAAATCTTTTAAGGAGGGTTGATTGTAATACCCGAAATTTTGATGACTTGAGTGTTCCGTATGAACAATAAAATCCTAAGTCTGAATCATGATCAGAGCTGAATAATAGTATAAGTTTGAGTTCTTGATTAAACAGTTACGAGACTCAATAATAGATTACTTAGCCAAGCATGTGCCTTTGGAGTAAAAAGGGAAGAAAAAAATTCTATGATTTCATATTGGTCAAAGTTTGACCGAAAAAGTCAAAGTTGACCGAAAAGTCAAAGGTTGACCAGGAAGGTCAAATAGATGAAGGTGCTGAGATATGGCAAAGCAGTATGGGATTATACTGCGGAAAACCTTCATTACGGACAATTTAGCAAGCATAAGCTATGAGACCACCGTAGAAAAATCAAGCACAATTTTAGAGCATTAAGGACTAAATAGTTTTAAGTCCTAAGAAAATCCGATACGCAGTTCAATTTTTTATGCAGTTGAATTCTGGACTGTAGTCCAGTATGACAATACTGTTTTTGGTGAAAAAAAAAACAGTATTGATATTATGTAAGTTAGTAAGGAAATGGACTGCAGGATTATATTATTGGATTTTTAAGTATCCAGTGGATAATTATGCACGAAATAGATGCCAAGTGGCTCCACCATAGTTGGCGACCTACAGGGACTAAATTGTAAATATTTTGGCTGTAGGGGCCAAAGTGTAATTTTTAGAAAAGTTAGTAATGATGGATTAGTATGTAATTATAAAATGATGGATTTTCCTAACCAAGGCTCCAACTAGGCCAAAGATTGGTTACAAGCCTAGTTACATTGGAACAAGGAATTAAGATAGGATAAGCTTGGAAAGATTTTTCCTTATCTTCCACACATGCATGGTCAGATTTTCTAATGCTTGGTGAGCAAGCAATTGGCTTGATGATGTCATCAAGATGATGTCGTCAAAATGATGTAAGCGAATGATGTCACGGGGTGATGTAAGCCAAACTTGGTGAGCAAGAAACTTGCCCACCAAGGATTCCTAATGGCCGGTTCTTTGTGTGCTTGGAGAACAAGTATTTGGCTTGATGATGTCATAATGGTGATGTCATCAAGGTGATGTCATAAAAGTGATGTCATTAGGTGATGTAAGCAAGACTTGGTGAGCAAGAAACTTGCCCACCAAGGATTCACTATGGCCGGCCACCTAGGAGGGGTTTTGAGCAAATATTTTGCTCTTGGACCCTTATATGCAATTCTAGAAACTATGGTTTTCACCTATAAATAGGTGATGTTGGTTCACAAATTTGAAGTAAGTTTTGTAACCTTAGCTAAACTATGGCAAAATTTTCCTTCACCTCTCCACCAAAAAGCCGAGCCATAGAAGAGATAGAGCATACTTATTTGATGTCTCATAATCTCATGTTTTATCAATGGATGGACAGTCGTACTTTTTCATGTAAGCATAATAACAATACTTGAAACATTCATCATACAATAAGCATATTGCAACCATCGAGCAAATCATCAATTAACACTTAAACAGTGTAAAGTAAACATGTTAAGTAAACATACAACTCTAGCCTATGCTGTAGGCGGCTTTGTACTTACTTTATCTTTGTTGTTCGCGTGATCGAATTTCCTTTCCCGAGCACGCTCGCAGATCACCTCCTGCCCATGGACGTTTACACGTGAGGTCTCTATTCTAAGATCGTTTAATGTCGGATTAAACCAACATATATATTTTTCGGTTATATGTCCCTCTACTAACACATGCGAAGGGGTCACACGGCGTAACCCACAATGGAAATATTAATTAAGGGTTCATGTAGAGGATCATAATCTTAACTTAAACCTCAATCCGCATGATTAACTCTGGGCTTGGGCAAGGCCCTAGTAACTCGAAATAATTTTCCGGCTACTAACGCAGTATCTTATTCATTTTAATCTTGAAAACCTTGAAATTACTTAAAATATCATTTTCTTGTTTATTTAAGTAAGTTTGGTGAATAGCACCCAAACTTGTCTTGAAAATTACAAAACACTTGAAAATATTTCTATAAACATTTGGGAATTGAAAACCGCCTTTGGAACGGTTTTCGGGTTTGAAAATGATGTTTGCAAGTTAGAAAAACGTTTTTCCTAGTCGTTGGTCTAGAAAATCCCGTGCATGAGATTTTGCTCACTGCACGGATTTTGTTTGAAAATTCATAACTTAAAATATAAAACGAATTTGGAAACACTTTCTTCACAAAAGTTATAGCTAACAAAAAGATCTAAAACTTTTATGTTTTGAACATTTTCTGATTCTGGCTCAGTTGATACCAGTTTTTGTTTGAACACATGTGAATCGTTGGAACCTGGTCACCCTGACCAGTTCTCGGTTTTTCTTCAAAACAAGGGCCATTGAAGCCTTATTTTTAAAATCTGTCCACGCATCCCCTAGGAAATACCCTAACGAACAACTTTCGTGTTTTAAGTTTTTACCCATTCGGCCTCTAAGGACCTGTAAGTCCTACTTTTCCGAGCTGCCGGGTGTTGGACCCGAGAGCAGTTTTGGTGTTAGTCCAAATTTTACGTCCCTATGCGTCGCTCTAGCTCAACCGCCCAATGCGGGACCTAATAACACATGTACGTCTTCTAACGTCCCTCATACACATAAAATTTTAAATCCCGTGCTTTTGGATTCAACTCAAGGCCGAGACCCCTTTGTCCACGGTTTTGAGAGAGAAACATACATACAACAAAACTCAACCATAACATCATACAATCCCTAAAACATACATCTAGAAATTTGATAAACATAATAGAGACATGAAACCCTTAAATAGAAACCCTAGCATGCAACTCTAGCACACAAAATCATAGAGCATAACTCCAACCAAACATGCAAAATAATCACCTCATAAACCTAAATCAAGCATAAAAATATAACCTAAGCTATTTAGGGCTAAAACCGAAAATTATGAGCTTAAGCTCTTACAACTTTTGTGCTTGAAATACATAGTAAAACCCTTGAGAAAATGAACCAAAAATTTGAACCAAGAACTAGGGTGAAGTTCGGATTTTTACCTTAAAAAAAATCCGGGGTGTCACTAGCTTGTTCCTAGTTGAGATAAGCCTCCAATGTGCACGGTTTGGACCTCAACAATGGTCACAAAAAATTTTGTTAACTTCCTCCCCCAACCAACGTTAGAAAAGAGAAGAAAATGCCCAAAAAATCTTACCTTAAGATTCCTTGAATCTCCTTAGGTAGTAACTCACAAAAAGGGTGGTTTCTCTTGGATCTAGTTCACACCTTCATACAACCCTTGCTTCTAGCCAAAACCCAAAATTTTTTCTTGGATTTTCTCAGCTCCCAAACACTCGGTAAGGTGGGAAAGAGAGGGGAAAATTTTTGAACAACTTTCTCCTTTGATCTCACAAGAAAACCGAAGGCCTTTTAGGGGTTTCTTCACAACTTTTTGGCTTGAACTCTCTTGGTTTCTTAGCTCTCTCTCTCTCTCTCTCTCAGATTTCTCTTGGAGGGAAATGCCAATTGGTATGGCTGATAATGGGTTAAGGGCTGCTGAATTTTTGGGGTTTGAAATCCCTGGAAATAGTGCCTCTAGCTAGGGAAAATCCTAGGCTTTCTTTTCCAAGGAAAATTGGTTCAAATCTTGCCAATTGATATGGCTGATAATGGGTTAAGGGCTGCTGAATTTTTGGGGTTTGAAATCCCTGGAAATAGTGCCTCTAGCTAGGGAAAATCCTAGGCTTTCTTTTCCAAGGTAAATTTGATTCAAATCTTGCTATTTAGTCCTCCAATTTTTGCAAGCTATTGCCCAAAGGGGCTTGAGTGGCCGGCTGCTAAGGGAAGGAGTGGGGGAGTGGTTGACAACTCATGGATGAGGTGTCACAGGCTCATTGGTCCATGTGTGTGGAGGGTTAAGTCCTAACTTAGCTTAATTGTGATGTAATTAAGCTTAAAGGCTTGTTTGGTTCAATCTTTTTGAAAAATTGTGTAATTTCAACACATTGCAATAAATTTTAATACTGAGTTGCTTAAATACTCAGTATCGAAAATTATATTGCATTAAAATTTTCGATCTGTGAAAAACTCGATCGGAAGATCTTTTCTCATATTTTCCGAATCCTTCGCCCTGAACTCTAACTTAGTATGCTTGATTTTTTTTCTAAGGTGATTTCAATTCTTATTCAAACTCATCTTGATCACGAAATGAGTTTTTAGCAGAAATTTCACTTATACTGAGATCTAAAAAAAATATTCTTGTTTGACGTTTTCGACCGTTTTGGTCTAACTGACTTATTGGTCAACGTCAACTTGTCTTGAAATGTGCAATTACGACCTCCTTCACTCATAAAGGTCTTTTGTGAGTTCATGCAATTTGTTTTTGAGTCTTAATAAATCTTAAGAACTCGTTTAACAAATTAAGTTCTAAAACGAACTTCCTCATGAAATACCGATTACGGTAAATATTTACACGAAATTTCTATAAAATATGAGCCGAAGAAATTTGGGTGTTACAATCTTCCCCCCTTAAAAATTTTCGTCCTCGAAAATCAGAACAATTCGGGGTAGTTTCTTCTCATGTCGCTCTCGACTTCCCATGTCGCTTCTTCAATTACATGATTCTTCCACAAAACCTTGACCATAGGAATCGTTCGGTTCCTCAGGACCTTATCTTCCCTATCGAGGATTCTGACAGGCTTCTCCTCGTATGTCATATCGGTCTGAACCTCTACCAGCTCCTGATGAAGTATGTGGGAAGGGTCTGAGATATACTTTTTGAGCATTGAAACGTGGAAAACGTCGTGCACTGATGATAGCTCTGGTGGTAAAGCGAGTCTGTACGCGACCTTTCCAACCCTTTCCAGGATCTCGAACGGTCCTGTGTAGCGCGGGCTCAACTTTCCTTTCTTACCGAACCTCATTACTCCCTTCATCGGAGCAATCTTTATGAAGACCGCGCCCCCAACTTGAAATTCCAAAGGTCTGCGACGTTTATCAGCGTAACTTTTCTGTTGACTGAAAGCAATGTCGAGCCTTCGTTTGATTTTCTGGATATCCTCGGAGGTCTTTCTGATGAAGTCTGTCTTTTGTAGCTGCTTCTGGCCGACTTCTTGCCAATTAATTGGCGATCTGCACTTTCTCCCATACAACGCTTCGAACGGTGCCACGTCAATCGAAGAGTGATAGCTGTTGTTGTACGAGAATTCGATCAACGGAAGCTTCTGATCCCAATTTCCTTTGAAGTCCAAGACACACGATCGCAGCATATCTTCAAGTGTCTGGATAGTTCTCTCCGATTGACCATCGGTTTGGGGGTGAAATGCAGTACTGAACTTCAATCTCGACCCCATTGCCAAATGAACACTGGTCCAGAAACGCGAAGTAAAACGCCCATCACGGTCGGATATGATCGATCTTGGCACTCCGTGCAACTTGACGACTTGATTTACGTAGAGTTCGGCCAATTTTTCTACTGAAAAGGTGGCTTTGATGGTGATAAAATGGGCTGATTTGGTCAATCTGTCGACAATGACCCAAATCGTATCATTCCCACTTGTCGTCCTTGGCAATCCTACTACAAAATCCATCGTAATCTGCTCCCATTTCCATTCTGGGAGTTCAATTTTCTGTAGTTCGCCTCCGGGATGTCGGTGCTCTGCCTTAACTTTCTGACAAGTTAAGCAAGTTGATACGAATTCTGCCACGTCATTCTTCATGTTGGGCCACCAGTGCGTCTCCTTGAGGTCCTTATACATCTTGGTAGCTCCTGGATGTACAGAATATGGCGTCTGGTGTGCCTCTTTTAGGATTTGTTCCTTTAAATCCTTCACTTTTGGAACCCAAATCCGTCTCTTGAAGTGGATTATTCCGTCTGCAGAAGTCGTAAAATCTTTGCTGTCCTGATCAGCAAGTCGTGCCTTTCTCAACGAAGAATCTTCTCCCTGATGCGCCTTGATTCTGTCCAGCAAATCTGAGTGAAGAGTCAGTGAATCCAATCTCCCGGTGATTATTTCCAGTTGATAATTACTGATCTCTTTCTGCAATGCCTTGGGAAGTGCTTCAATGGACATCAGTGTGCCTACCGATCTCCTACTCAGCGCATCGGCTACCCTGTTGGCCTTTCCAAGGTGGTAAAGGATTTCGCAGTCGTAATCCTTCACTAACTCTAGCCATCTTCTTTGCCTCATATTCAGCTCCTTCTGAGTAAAAATATACTTGAGGCTCTGGTGATCTGTGTAGATCTCGCATTTGTTTCCATACAGATAATGTCTCCATATCTTAAGTGCGAAGACCACCGCTGCTAGCTCCAAATCATGCGTAGGATAATTCTGTTCATGATTTTTCAGCTGTCTTGATGCATAAGCTACCACCTTTCCGTCCTGCATCAGAACGACTCCTAATCCAATCTTAGAAGCGTCACTGTAGATTACGAAATTTCCTGCATCAACATTAGGAATGATGAGCACCGGGGCACTTGTCAACTTTCTCTTTAGCTTCTGGAAGTTTTCCTCGCACTTTGGAGTCCATTCGTACTTTTGGTCCTTCCTGGTGAGGGTCATGAGGGGTGCTGCTATCCTGGAGAATCCCTCTACGAAGCGTCGATAGTATCCAGCGAGCCCTAGGAAGCTTCGTATCTCGGTAACGTTTCTGGGGGTCGGCCATGAGCTAACCGCTTCAATCTTTGCTGGATCTACGGAAACTCCCTCTTTTGATACTACATGCCCCAAAAAGTGAACCTTATCCAGCCAAAATTCACACTTCGTGAATTTGGCGTATAGCTGATGTCGCCTTAACATTTCCATTACCAATCTGAGATAACCTGATCGCAAGTCCACTTTGGAGAACACTTCTGCTCCTCTAAGCTGGTCGAACAAATCGTCGATCCTGGGCAGTGGGTATTTGTTTTTGATCGTCAGCTTGTTCAATTCTCTGTAGTCGATGCATATGCGCAACGATCCGTCCTTCTTTTTAACGAACAGGACAGGTGCTCCCCATGGAGAGTGGCTTGGTCGGATGAATCCTCTGTCGAGTAACTCCTGTAACTGTATTTGGAGTTCTCTTAGCTCGGTCGGTGCCATTCTATACGGCGCCTTTGACACCGGTGTAGCTCCGGGTAGCAACTCGATCTCGAAGGAAATCTCACGCTCCGGTGGAAGTCCGGGTAGATCCTGTGGAAAGATGTCCAGATAATTTCTAATAATGGGAACTCCTTCCGGTGTCAGTTCTTCTTGCTCCTTGTCCATCAAATTAGCCAAATAACCCTGGCATCCATTGGCTATCATTTTCCAAGCTTTCATTGTGGAGATGAGCTTTATGGAGGAACGTCGGGACTGTCCTTGAAAACTGAAATCCTCATCGTCGCAGGGGCTGAACGTGACGTTACGCTTTCGACAGTCGATCCTTGCGTTGTGACGGCCTAAGAAGTCCATCCCCATGATCACATCGAAATCGTGTAACCTGATTGCGATGAGATCTGCGAGTAATTCTCTGCCATTGATCCTAATAGGAACATTTTGGATCCAAAAGTTGGACCACAAAACTTCTCCCGATGGCAAAGATGCTGAAAAGGTTTGCTCTACTCTACTCCCGACTCTGCTTAACTTCTGAGCGAACTCCATCGATATGAACGAGTGGGTAGCGCCAGAATCAAATAGGGCAATTACATCATAGGTGGCGATAGAAAGCTGACCTGTCACCACGTTGGAGGTGCCCGCTTCTGCATCTCCCTTTGTATAAGCGTAGATCCTGGTCCGTGGCTCGGGTGCCTCCAATCTACCTTGGGCAATCGATGGACCTTCGAGTGTAGCCTGGACTGCATGTAATTGCTGGTGTTGGGGGTTTCTGTTCGGATAGGGCTGGTACTGCTGCTGTGCATTCTGAGGACAGCTTCTCGCGTAGTGCCCTTCCTTGCCGCAGACATAGCAAGTGTTGGTCCCCTGACGACAGACAACCAGATGCTTTTTACCACACTTGTTGCACTGGGGGTAACTACTCTTGTCCCTCTCGTTGCCTTGGTTGTTCCTCTTCTGGGGGAAATTTCTCTGCTGTCCCTGGTTGTGGAAATTCCCCTTCCGCTTGTTCTTTCCGGGTTGTCGGGGACCTTGTGCATTGGGGTTGCTGGCCTGGGCTTGTGGCTTAGCTTCCGTGGATTGTCGAGATTGGTTCGTCTTGACTAGAGCTTTTTCTTCTTTCTTGGACTTGTAAAATTGGGCTCTGGCCTCCTTATCTCTGTTGATCCAATACTCGGCTCTCAGGGCTCTCTCAATACAGTCCGACACTGTTACAGGGGAACTGTCTCCAGCACTCACCTGACGGGCAATATCCGTGCGGAACATCTTTATCATCAACCGCACTTTCTCAGTTTCACTGGTAATTAAGTTCAGGCACAACCGGGCCAATTGCTCGAACTTCTTGACAGCTTCCATCACTGTCATGGATCCTTGAGTGAAACTGGTGAGTTCGTCCTGCTGGGCAGCCAGGACTTCTTTGTTGTAGTACATAGCCCTGAACTCGTCCACGAAGTCTTGCCAGGACATAGTCAGTACATTTCTTCTCATCTGCACTGTTATCCACCAGTGCCTCACGTCCTTTTTCAGCGCAAATAATGCACAGAGTACTTTCTCTTGTTCGGTCATGCACATAAAATCCAGAATGACTTGCATGTCGATCAGCCAGTTGTCGGCTACAATCGGATCAATTGGCCCCTCGAACTCGGGCGCCTTCATCCTTCTGAACCTTTCATACAGAAGGTCCTCTCTCACCGGCTGTGGCTGCATCTGTACGTCAGCCGGGGCTACTGGAACCTCAGCGTTCCGCAGAATTTCCTGCCTGACCTTTGGTTGGGCTATCGGAGGAATTTTCGGCACTTGGGGTGCTACGGGAGGAATAGGTTGCACTGGCGGCACTGCCGGAGGGACTGGCTGTGCTGGTGGTGGAACCTCTTGGACTCTGGGTCCCCGATTCTGCTGAGCTAGCTGCTCCCGAATAAGAGTCATCTCTTGTTGCTGCTCTTGCAGCTGGCATTGAATATTTGCTAATATGGCGGTCAAATCCTGTGCCGGAGGATTTACCGGCATTGTTCTTCTCGGACGCACCATCTTGTAATCTCTATAGCAAGAAAAGATATTAATCACATCTCTTCTTTCATATAATTATTATTATTACATCATAAAATATCACAACATGCATGTAACATCATAATATACTTGTATCTTGCCATAACTCAAAGGCATATATTTAATGACATATTTACTTGTAAAAAAAATTTCGTAAAGAGAAATGAAATATCATCTGATTTCATTTAACCCGTCTCAGCACGGTCTCTTTGTACATAATCAAAATGCAAGGCTTTTCAAAATACATGATTCCCTTGGCATTTTTCAAAAAGGTGCCGGGTACTGATATATATATATACATATTTTCAAAAAAAAAATACTTGTCACTTTACCAAAAATACACATGGTTAAAACAACAAGATGGAAGTGATCTAACACTTTCCATCGTACAAAAGGTACATCCTAACGTCCGAAATGTACATAACATATTATAAATAAAATTCTAGTACAAAAAGAAGAGGGTATAAAACAAACGGCCCTAATCTAACGGAATGACTTCGATCTCAAGCGCGGATATCTCGGAATCCGTGTCGTCCCCTAAATCGTCTTCCCAGTCCCCGTCATCTGGAACGATGTGATGTGGCTCGTCCTCGAGGGGAAACTCTTCGGGATCCTCCTCGTCGTCCGGGATCTCCTCGGGATCTTCCATGTCTTCGTCTTCGTCCTCCTCATCTTCATCATCACTAGATATGATGATGAGGGAACCTGGGCGTGCTCCATCTCCTCCTCAAGTGGTCCGACCTCGTACTGTGGCTCGGGCTCATCAGCATCATCGACTGGCGGCTGCTCAGGGTTCACTGGAGCATCATTCTCGGCGTCTTGAGCAATGATCTCTGCCGCTAAAATTGTCGAGGGTCCAGCGATGGTCGAGTGGAGGGTGGCTGCGGAACATGCTGTCTGATGTGAGGCGGCGTTCCCGTTCACTAGTAGAGTCACTGCCTCCAACTGGGGCTCTGGAAGATCCTGGGGTATA
>CM046361.1:6770023-6817730 GCA_025413025.1 Ficus hispida
TGTAGTCTACTTTAAATCCAACACAGATATTTCAAATACTACTTTCACTAATACACAGTACAATTTAGTACTGTTTTTTAAACTGCAGTCCAAAATTCATCCGTGTAGAAATGGACTGTATAAAAATTTTCTTATACAATCAAACTTCTTGGCCAAAGATAACCTAACTAATGTGCTTGATTTTCTATGGTGGTTTTTGAATCTTAAACATACCATTTTATCCGTAAAAAAATGGTTTTTACACGGTACAATTTTTATACTGAAAAATATTTAACCGTACCGCCTCATTTTCGATTTTTCGGGTCAACCATTGACTTTCTTGTCAATCATTGACTCTCTTGTCAAAATTTGACTATCATGAATTCATGAAATTTCGTCATACCTTTTTACTTAAAAGGCCTATCATGAAGTCTCGTAATTAATTTACCGAGAACTCAATCATATACTGATAAAATCATGAATTTTGTATTAATATTCATAATTTTCATAAAATTGCACATAAACACATAATACGAACTATAAATTTCTTATTTACAAGAAAATTGTGAGTTCGTGAAAATTTCGATTATTACAGCTGGCCACCTCAAGGGATATCTTGGCAAATATATTATTTTTGGGGTTAGATATGCAATTTTAGGAATACAAATAAATCTAAAAATAATTTATTTTTCACCTATAAATAGGTGATGATGGGGGGAGGGGGTGTTGGATCATTTTATTTGGTTCCACCCCAAAACTTTGGCTCATTTTCAACTCATTCTCTTTTCCCCCTATGAGCCGAAAACCATAGAGAAAAAAAAAAAAAAAAAGAGAGGCCGGTTTTGGTGAAGGTGTGGAAAGGAAGAAAAATTTTCTCAACCAAAGGATAAATCCACTCTCTTAGATCTAGAGGTAATCCTCTTCATCCTTTAAGTATTCAATTAAGTTTGATTAAGGATTTATATGTATTTCATGTTGGGTTGTAAAAGCATAAGCTCACCCCTTTACTTTCATGCAATAGGTTTAAAATGTCTAGTATGTGCTTGATTAGGGTTATTGGATTTGATTTCTGGTTTGATACATGTTTTTAGTGATATGCTCGAGATAAATTATGATATGAATGTATGCTTAGTAGATGTTTATTATATATCTCCACATGCTTAAGAAGAAGCATGGTATGCATGAAGGATGGAAATGAGATTGTATGATGAGTTAGGAATATGAAATCAACCTAAAACCCTAAGTGGGAAAAGGAACACCACACGGGTTGCATAGTTAGAATCAAATGCATGTTGATAAAATGTTATGTAATACGCTGCATGTTTAACGTAGGCTCATGGTTGCGACCTTTTGAGGTAGGGTGTGCGTAATTTTACGTAAAAATCAACTAAATGCAAAACTGCCAGTTTTAGATCAAAACTAGGCAGTAATCTGGAAATAGGATTTTGAGGACTTTAGAGGTCGAATTTAAGAAAAATCAAAACTAAAAAGTTGTAGAAAATAAAAATTCCTATGATACATCATAGACAGTTTTTAAAAATAAAGTTTCGAATGCCTCTGTTTTTATGAAAATCCGAGACTGGTTTGAGCATGCCAGTGTGCACGGCCAGGAAGATTCAAAGAGGAAAAAGGATAAGCTAAATGTAGATCTGGGTTTTCAGAAAAGAATAAAAGTTGTAGGGTTTTTCGAGATCTACAACTTTTATGAAGAAAAATTTTTCAAAATCAAAACACGTTTTAAGATAAAACTGGATCTTAAAAACTGAGCAGGAAACAATAAATTCCTGCACAGAATTTTCAAAACAGTGCAAGAATAGGCAATTCCTGCACACGCACTGATAACCAAATTTATGGGATTATTATTAAAAATGGTTTTTAGAATTTTACAGTTTTACTATCTTGTTTAAAAAAAATTAATTACAGTTTATAAAAGGGTTAAAATTTTATCAAGCAAGATTTTGTAAAGAAAATAAATAAATAAATAAGTTAGGCCAAGTTATATGGTAAAAAGTTTTAAGATTACTTATAGTAAGCTGATAGGATACTAAGCTATTGGGTTAGGCTTAAAATCCATGGTTACCAATAGTAACCTAATGTAGTATTATTTTAAAAGTAATTGGACCTTAGTAATCTAATAGGGTACTAATCTAAAAATGATTGAACTTATACGCAGGGTTACTAATAGTAACCTAATAAGATACTATGTAAGTATAATTTGTAATAACTAGCTTTTTACAATAATACGATTTCCTTTTAAAGGAATTAAAGTTATACCATGAAGGTATCTATGAAAAAAGCCTGATTAAGGTTTTTATCAGATTATGTGAGTTCTTATGATTTTATAAGACTCAGTAATTAATTGCTTAGTCAAGCATATGACCTTTTGAGGAAAAAGGGCATAATAAAATTTTATGATTTTATTTTCGATCAACGTTTAACCAGAATGACCTAAGTTATGATGATACTGCAGTATAGCAAGCAGTATGGAAATTATACTGCAAAAAACCATCATTATGAATAGGATAGTAAGAATAAGATTCAAGACCACTATCGAAAAATCAATCACATTATTTAGGACAATAAGGGCTAAGCAGCTTTAAGTCAAAAAATTTTTACACAATCCAATTAAATACAGATGAATTCTGGACTGCAGTCCAGTATAACAGTACTGTTATTAGTTAAGAATAGTATTGAAAATATCTGTATAGTATGAAAATGAACTGCATGTTTAGAGAAGAGCCAAACAAGGCCTAAGAGGGAGGACACCTCATCTATGGGTAATTAAATGATTTATGGATTTATTGAAAATTAGGGAAAGAATTGGTTACGTAGCCTCTAAGGCATCACCATGGCCGGCCATCTCATAGGGGGAGTGAGCAAATATTTTTCTCTTAAGGGTTATTATGCAATTTTTGGACTAAAAATAAATCCAAAAATTAAATTAATTATCACCTATAAATAGGTGATTGGGAGGGGGGGGGGAGGGGAGGGAGGGTGGTTCATTTTGCTTCACATTATGCGAAAATATCCCAAAACCATGTCAAAATCCACCTCACTCTCTCCCCCTTAGAAGCCGAACCCTAGAGAAGTAAAAAAAAAAAAAGAGAGAAAGAGAATGATTGAGTGGTCGGAAATTTTGGAGAAAACCAAAGCAAGTGGTGGTCGGAAATTTTGAAGGAACACCAAAGAGGGAATTCGGATTTGGTAGAAAGCAAGGAGGAAAGTTTGGATCCAAAACCTAGAACCAACTTCAAGTTAATTATGGTAATGCTCCTTGGTTCCCTAAGCTTTTCAAATTAAGCCTTAATTGGAAATTTATGTGTATTTCCATGTTAGATTGTAAGAGCATAAGCTCAACTTATTTTCTTATGCACTAGCTAGATTTGTAGGGTTGTGCTTGATTAGGTATTGGGTGGATTTGATTTATGTTTAATGTAATACCCGAAATTTTGATGACTTGAGTGTTCCGTATGAACAATAAAATCCTAAGTCTGAATCATGATCAGAGCTGAATAATAGTATAAGTTTGAGTTCTTGATTAAACAGTTACGAGACTCAATAATAGATTACTTAGCCAAGCATGTGCCTTTGGAGTAAAAAGGGAAGAAAAAAATTCTATGATTTCATGTTGGTCAAAGTTTGACCGAAAAAGTCAAAGTTGACCGAAAAGTCAAAGGTTGACCAGGAAGGTCAAATAGATGAAGGTGCTGAGATATGGCAAAGCAGTATGGGATTATACTGCGGAAAACCTTCATTACGGACAATTTAGCAAGCATAAGCTATGAGACCACCGTAGAAAAATCAAGCACAATTTTAGAGCATTAAGGACTAAATAGTTTTAAGTCCTAAGAAAATCCGATACGCAGTTCAATTTTTACGCAGTTGAATTCTGGACTGTAGTCCAGTATGATAATACTGTTTTTGGTGAAAAAAAAATAGTATTGATATTATGTAAGTTAGTAAGGAAATGGACTGCAGGATTATATTATTGGATTTTAAGTATCCAGTGGATAATTATGCACGAAATGGAAGCCAAGTGGCTCCACCATAGTTGGCGACCTACAGGGACTAAATTGCAAATATTTTGGCTATAGGGGCCAAAGTATAATTTTTAGAAAAGTTAGTAATGATGGATTAGTATGTAATTATAAAATGATGGATTTTCCTAACCAAGGCTCCAACTAGGCCAAAGATTGGTTACAAGCCTAGTTACATTGGAACAAGGAATTAAGATAGGATAAGCTTGGAAAGATTTTTCCTTATCTTCCACACATGCATGGTCAGATTTTCTAATGCTTGGTGAGCAAGCAATTGGCTTGATGATGTCATCAAGATGATGTCGTCAAAATGATGTAACCGAATGATGTCACGGGGGTGATGTAAGCCAAACTTGGTGAGCAAGAAACTTGCCCACCAAGGATTCCTAATGGCCGGTTCTTTGTGTGCTTGGAGAACAAGTATTTGGCTTGATGATGTCATCATGGTGATGTCATCAAGGTGATGTCATAAAAGTGATGTCATTAGGTGATGTAAGCAAGACTTGGTGAGCAAGAAACTTGCCCACCAAGGATTCACTATGGCCGGCCACCTAGGAGGGGTTTTGAGCAAATATTTTGCTCTTGGACCCTTATATGCAATTCTAGAAACTATGGTTTTCACCTATAAATAGGTGATGTTGGTTCACAAATTTGAAGTAAGTTTTGTAACCTTAGCTAAACTATGGCAAAATTTTCCTTCACCTCTCCACCAAAAAGCCGAGCCATAGAAGAGATAGAGAAGAAAGAAAATGTAGAAAACCAAAGAGAAAAAGCCTAGGGGTGGTCGGATTTTTAGCTAAAACCACAAGAAAAAGTTGAAAAAAAATTGGTACCCATTTGAAAGGCCAAGAGGCCGGCCATGGGAGAGGAAGAGAAAGATAATAGAAAAAATGCAGAAAAGTGGGTTTAGGATAGCCGAATTTTTGTAGGAAGAAGCACCAAAAAGTTTTGGTGCTAATTGGAGGGGCAAGGCCGATTAGGCAACCAAGGATAGATTCATTTTCTTGAATCTTGAGGTAATCCTCTCTACCCTCTAACTTTCCAATTAAGTTTCGGTTCAAATTTAAGTGTATTTTCCGAGTTGGATTGTAAGAGCATAAGCTCACTATTTATGTCAATGCTCTAGTTAAGTTTTCTAGCATGTGCATGATTAGGGTGGTGGTCTCTAGTTTATATTTTGGTGCATGTTTGATGATGTGCTTATAGGTTTTTGAGTTTGCCTACCATGTGTTTGTTATATGTTCCCATAGGTTTAAGATTGAATGTATGATTATGTGATTGATGGAATGGAACGTTAGAAACGATTGCATATGTGATCTTAGGCTCCCGCTGTGGTCGGTTGAGGTAGTGTGCGCGTTTTAGGACGAGAAACGGATTTAAGAACCAAAATTGCCAGTCTCGGGTCAAGACTGGGCAGCATTCTGGAAATCGTAATTTGAGGCCCTTAGAGGCCGAATTTGAAGAAACTCAAAACTACAAAGTTGTAGAGAATGGTTTTTCCTAGAGGGCAGCATGGACATTTTTTAAAAATAAGGCTCCAAAGGCCTCGGTTTTTATAAAAATCCGAGCCTGACCGTGCCCAGAATTCATGCACGGCCAAGTGACTTCAACAAGGAATAAAGGCATGATAAGTTCCGAAATGGGTTTTCCTCAAAACATAAAAGTTGTAGTATTATCCGAGATCTACAACTTTTATGAAGGAAGTTTTATCAAATTCGGAACGGATTTT
The DNA here is from genome assembly GCA_025413025.1 of Ficus hispida. Classification (NCBI taxonomy): domain Eukaryota; kingdom Viridiplantae; phylum Streptophyta; class Magnoliopsida; order Rosales; family Moraceae; genus Ficus; species Ficus hispida. Next base: position 6,775,769 of record CM046361.1, read on the forward strand.
AAAGTAAAATTTGATTCTCAAAACTATGTAGGAAACAGAAATTCCAGCACAGGATTTTTAGAAAAACAGTACATAAGCAGGGAATTCCTGCTCATGCATAGGATTTTCTAAAATAATAAAGGAAAACTGTGTTTTTCACTAACCCTAATGTTTTGACTATGAGAACTGTTCCAATGGCAGTTTTCAGTCTTTAACAAATTTTATAAGTCAAGCAAAGGGTTTTAAACCGAATTCACCAAATTTTCCGAGACAAAGGAAAATTGGATTTTTAAAGCCAAAGATAAGTAACAAGACAATAATGGATGGTAACCGGGAAGGATACTCGAGTTATTGGACTTGACCCCCAAAGTCCAAGTTTGACCTTAGAAAGTTGACTTTGGTTGACCAAGTTTGACCAAGGTTTATCACCTCAAGGGTTACCCAACATAACCCAATAGGGTACCGAGATTGTGATGAACTAAGATCTAGGGTTATTTGTAATAACCCAATGGATTATGGATCAAGAATGATAAGACATGGGCCCAAGGTTAGGATAGTAACCTAACCCGACCTGTATGGATGTGGGCTTAGCAATGAGGTTACTTATAGTAACCAAATAAGATATTTTGTATAGGAGGGGACATATAACTAAGACTATGAACGCATGTTGGTTAGGTCACCAATATTTAACGATTATGATTTATGGTAAGATAAAAGGTGTATAACTTTTATCTTACACCCTGTTTGGAAACAGGAATATGACATGTTATTGTGCCTCGATGGAACGATAGACCAAGAGCATAGGACGAGAGGTAAGTACAAACCTCACCTGCAGTATGGAAAATAGTAAGCTATTTTCAAGTATATGACATGCTTATATGTTATACCAAGTTATGCTATGTCATGCTATGTCATGCTATGTTATGCTATGCCATGTTATGTTATGCCATGTTATGATACGATAAGCCATGATATATCAAGTTATGCCATGTCTAGTTTCATGTGCATCATGACTAATAAGATCACACGTAAAGATTCTTAGTCTTGGAAATATAACAAGACTAAGACTAAACTAAGACAAGTAAGGTGTCGTACCAACCTCCTGTTGATGCAGGAGGATCATGTATGTTACAAGTTCAAGTTTATGATTATCAACCTCTCGTTGATGCATGAGGGTAAAGTGATAATCAACCTTCCGTTGATACGTGAAGGGTTATGTTCATGTTTTCCAGAATTGTTAAGGGCCTTGCAAACCCTGACGTTCTGAGGCTTGCGCGCTTTTGGTACGTACACTAAGGGCCCACATGTTAAGCAAGATAATAAGTTCAAGTGCATAAAAGATTCATAATTGGATATAATTGGTTCATGCATAAGTTGTGCAATATTTCTTGTGTTTTGTGAGATTATGTTTGTACTTGCTGGGCGAAAGCTCATCAGTATATTTCATACTGTAGGTAAATACCTGCAGCTTTACTTGGTGGGCCATGGAGACGATGCGGCGGGTGAAGGGCGGTATGGGATACCACTACGCAAGTTTTTCCGCAAACTATTTAAATTATCAAGTTGTATGTATATGTTTTAAGGAATATGTACCATGTTACCTATGTAATGTTTTTAAGTTGTTGTTTTTAAAATAAAGTTTAAAGAAAAAAAAAATTTATTCTGAAATGTTCTGTAAGGTTAAGTATTTAAGGTTAAAGTTTAAGTTAAGCAAGCATGATAACGGCCCGCGTTTACGTAAGTACGCCCCTACGTGGACGGTCGGGGCGTTACAGTTTGGTATCAGAGCGGTATCCTGCCAGCCTACTTCACTCTGCTTCATATCGTTTCTGCAAGTGCCCAACTAAGTTAAGTTATTTTCCTGTTATTAGAATTAGTTAAGATAATGTTTAAGTAAGGAGCATATCTCATCAATGGTCACACGAAGGATGATACCTATGATACATTTAATTTTATGGGATACGTTACCACAATCCTAAAATTACCATGATGTGTATATGATAGATAAGGTTACGATATGATATGAAGAGATCATGATAAGTTATGATGTTTCCAAGATAGGACATGATAAGATATGAAGGAAAGAATGGATATACGAAATGTGAGGAATAAGGAACTAGAATTAAAAGATGGTTCGCCGTTCGTACGAACGAACCGAATTTTTGCAAGAGCCTAATCTTGCAACTGTAGCAGTTAAGTTATGATCGTTAGAATAGTAATAAGAAATGAATAGGCTTTAAGATCATATAGCCTATCGCCTCATCTCAGGTATAGTGATAGTAAGGAACTTTTCCTTCTAAGGAATGGATCAATACCATGGAAGTTAAGTTTCCTAATTGCGAAACTTTTGTCCCATAAGAATATTATTAGATACGGGAAAAATTTTGATGATGCCTTAGTTTGGGGGTAGCAAATAGGCAATATGCCAATATGAGTTGGATGCTACCAACAACAATTTATTAGGCTATGATAATGATGATGACTATGAGTCTGTCAATGAAGTTAATGAGGTTGAGATCGATAGCAACAACTTTGAAGTCGACATATAATAATTTGACTAAGGTCGACTATATACAATCCTTTTAAGTAATGAAAATTATGCAATGATGGGAAGTTTTAGATATTCCTTAGAGTTATGATTATGACTTTGTGCTATAAAGGAAATGCTGAAGGCACAAGAGGAATTTCTACTAGCTAACAAGTAGCTAGTTGATTTAAGGATACCTTTCACTTCATCACTCGAACAGTAATATGTTTTCAATAATACTATTTATTATTGTTTTCTATGAAAAGAAGATTCAAAGAAGTTATTTTATGTATGGTACTTGATCTTATGCTTATTAGAACCAACTCATGTTATGTCATGTTATGTTATGTTATGGGCCAAAAACCTTAAGGAATAAAGTTCCAAGAAAGAGGCCATCATGAAAAGAAAAAGGGTTCTAATAGCACAAGATTAACATTGTACCAGAGGGTCCTCAGCTTCAGCTAAATTGAAAGAAAAATATTTTCAATATGATATATTCACTGAGCCCTCAATTACAATTAAAGAAAAGTATCTTAAATATAAGATACAATGTACTTTTCAAGCATGGAAAAGCTATATGATATAATATGCTTTTCAAATATAGCAAGCTATATGATATAATATGCTTTTCAAATATAGCAAGCTATATGATATACTTGCTAAGAAATTCATGTAGATAGTTCTTGCGATGCAGTGTGAAAGAATAAAAGTATGATGATAAGGATATGAAAGTATGCATGAAAGCATGAAAGTATGAGGATAAGAATTATGATGATATAGAAATAAGATTATGGTTCTATAGAAGAGACATGATCCTATTAAAAGTATTAAAATGGGAACATGAACAAGTTACTATAGATTGATAGTGGATTTGAAGAAAAGCCACTTAGAATTATTCAAATTTTCGAGGACGAAAATCTTTTAAGGAGGGTTGATTGTAATACCCGAAATTTTGATGACTTGAGAGTTCCGTAGGAACAATAAAATCCTAAGTCTGAATCATGATCAGAGATGAATAATAGTATAAGTTTGAGTTCTTGATTAAACAGTTACGAGACTCAATAATAGATTACTTAGCCAAGCATGTGCCTTTGGAGTAAAAAGGGAAGAAAAAAATTCTATGATTTCATATTGGTCAAAGTTTGACCGAAAAAGTCAAAGGTTAACCAGGAAGGTCAAATAGATGAAGGTGCTGAGATATGGCAAAGCAGTATGGGATTATACTGCGGAAAACCTTCATTACGGACAATTTAGCAAGCATAAGCTATGAGACCACCGTAGAAAAATCAAGCACAATTTTAGAGCATTAAGGACTAAATAGTTTTAAGTCCTAAGAAAATCCGATACGCAGTTCAAGTTTTTATGCAGTTGAATTCTGGACTGTAGTCCAGTATGACAATACTGTTTTTGGTGAAAAAAAAAACAGTATTGATATTATGTAACTTAGTAAGGAAATGGACTGCAGGATTATATTATTGGATTTTTAAGTATCCAGTGGATAATTATGCACGAAATAGATGCCAAGTGGCTCCACCATAGTTGGCGACCTACAGGGACTAAATTGTAAATATTTTGACTGTAGGGGCCAAAGTGTAATTTTTAGAAAAGTTAGTAATGATGGATTAGTATTGTGACGACCCGCCTTGTACAGGCCGTCACTACTTGACTTAACTTACTTGAACTTAAACTTGTTTTATCCCATTTTTCATCATGAAAATAGTGGGGATTTTTTTTTTTTATAATAATAATAGCGGAAGCATTATACTTAGAAAATATTTACATACACTCAAACACAAATAAAATAACTGTCTGTTTTCTCAAAATAGATATATTAATTAAATCCTTTTGAGTTGTGAATCCCAACCCGTTCATCATTTCACAGCCGCCAACTTTACCCACCACCATGCAGTCAATTCAAGACAGGCTGTTTACCTACAGCATAAACTTTAAACAATGAGCGAAAGCTCAGCAAGTACAACTCCTATACCGCGAACCAATTACATGAAACATACATAACCTTTTTCATGACATCTTAAACATGAAAACATAAACATGGCATCATATCATCTTAAACATGAAAACATAAACATGGCATCATATCATCTTAAACATGAAAACATAAACATGGCATCATATCATCGATTTCTTCATCTTAAACATGACATTCTGTCGTGAAATGCATGAACCGTTTATGTCCAATTATGCTTGCTTTCTTGTATCACACTTTATCTTGTTGATTTTACTTGTGGGCCCGTTAACTTGATGTGCATGGACCCGGCGCGCAGCTTAAGGAGATTACCCAAGCTTTCGACCCGATCGTCATCAGGGGGCACAACACTGGCTCTTGTGGCCGTTTCTCAAACGTTCTGTTTATAGGTCTTTCTTGACATCTTTTCACTTGATAGAATAGTGAGCATACTTATTTGATGTCTCATAATCTCATGTTTTATCAATGGATGGACAGTCGTACTTTTTCATGTAAGCATAATAACAATACTTGAAACATTCATCATACAATAAGCATATTGCAACCATCGAGCAAATCATCAATTAACACTTAAACAGTGTAAAGTAAACATACAACTCTAGCCTATGCTGTAGGCGGCTTTGTACTTACTTTATCTTTGTTGTTCGCGTGATCGAATTTCCTTTCGCGAGCACGCTCGCAGATCACCTCCTGCCCATGGACGTTTACACGTGAGGTCTCTATTCTAAGATCGTTTAATGTCGGATTAAACCAACATATATATTTTTCGGTTATATGTCCCTCTACTAACACATGCGAAGGGGTCACACGGCGTAACCCACAATGGAAATATTAATTAAGGGTTCATGTAGAGGATCATAATCTTAACTTAAACCTCAATCCGCATGATTAACTCTGGGCTTGGGCAAGGCCCTAGTAACTCGAAATAATTTTCCGGCTACTAACGCAGTATCTTATTCATTTTAATCTTGAAAACCTTGAAATTGCTTAAAATATCATTTTCTTGTTTATTTAAGTAAGTTTGGTGAATAGCACCCAAACTTGTCTTGAAAATTACAAAACACTTGAAAATATTTCTATAAACATTTGGGAATTGAAAACCGCCTTTGGAACGGTTTTCGGGTTTGAAAATGATGTTTGCAAGTTAGAAAAACGTTTTTCCTAGTCGTTGGTCTAGAAAATCCCGTGCATGAGATTTTGCTCACTGCACGGATTTTGTTTGAAAATTCATAACTTAAAATATAAAACGAATTTGGAAACACTTTCTTCACAAAAGTTATAGCTAACAAAAAGATCTAAAACTTTAATTTTTTGAACATTTTCTGATTCTGGCTCAGTTGATACCAGTTTTTGTTTGAACACATGTGAATCGTTGGAACCTGGTCACCCTGACCAGTTCTCGGTTTTTCTTCAAAACAAAGGCCATTGAAGCCTTATTTTTAAAATCTGTCCACGCTTCCCCCAAGGAAATACCCTAACGAACAACTTTCATGTTTTAAGTTTTTACCCGTTCGGACTCTAAGGACCTGTAAGTCCTACTTTTCCGAGCTGCCGGGTGTTGGACCCGAGAGCAGTTTTGGTGTTAGTCCAAATTTTACGTCCCTATGCGTCGCTCTAGCTTGTCCGCCCAATGCGGGACCTAATAACACATGCACGTCTTCTAACATCCCTCATACACATAAAATTTTAAATCCCGTGCTTTCGGATTCAACTCAAGGCCGAGACCCCTTGGTCCACGGTTTTGAGAGAGAAACATACATACAACAAAACTCAACCATAACATCATACAATCCCTAGAACATACATCTTGAAATTTGATAAACATAATAGAGACATGAAACCCTTAATTAGAAACCCTAGTATGCAACTCTAGCACACAAAATCATAGAGCATAACTCCAACCAAACATGCAAAATAATCACCTCATAAACCTAAATCAAGCATAAAAATATAACCTAAGCTATTTAGGGCTAAAACCGAAAATTATGAGCTTAAGCTCTTACAACTTTTGTGCTTGAAATACATAGTAAAACCCTTGAGAAAATGAACCAAAAATTTGAACCAAGAACTAGGGTGAAGTTCGGATTTTTACCTTAAAAAAAATCCGGGGTGTCACTAGCTTGTTCCTAGTTGAGATAAGCCTCCAATGTGCACGGTTTGGACCTCAACAATGGTCACAAAAAATTTTGTTAACTTCCTCCCCCAACCAACGTTTGAAAAGAGAAGAAAATGCCCAAAAAATCTTACCTTAAGATTCCTTGAATCTCCTTAGGTAGTAACTCACAAAAAGGGTGGTTTCTCTTGGATCTAGTTCACACCTTCATACAACCCTTGCTTCTAGCCAAAACCCAAAATTTTTTCTTGGATTTTCTCAGCTCCCAAACACTCGGTAATGTGGGAAAGAGAGGGGAAAATTTTTGAACAACTTTCTCCTTTGATCTCACAAGAAAACCGAAGGCCTTTTAGGGGTTTCTTCACAACTTTTTGGCTTGAACTCTCTTGGTTTCTTAGCTCTCTCTCGGATTTCTCTTGGAGGGAAATGCCAATTGGTATGGCTGATAATGGGTTAAGGGCTGCTGAATTTTTGGGGTTTGAAATCCCTGGAAATAGTGCCTCTAGCTAGGGAAAATCCTAGGCTTTCTTTTCCAAGGAAAATTGGTTCAAATCTTGCCAATTGATATGGCTGATAATGGGTTAAGGGCTGCTGAATTTTTGGGGTTTGAAATCCCTGGAAATAGTGCCTCTAGCTAGGGAAAATCCTAGGCTTTCTTTTCCAAGGTAAATTTGATTCAAATCTTGCTATTTAGTCCTCCAATTTTTGCAAGCTATTGCCCAAAGGGGCTTGAGTGGCCGGCTGCTAAGGGGAAGGAGTGGGGGAGTGGTTGACAACTCATGGATGAGGTGTCACAGGCTCATTGGTCCATGTGTGTGGAGGGTTAAGTCCTAACTTAGCTTAATTGTGATGTAATTAAGCTTAAAGGCTTGTTTGGTTCAATCTTTTTGAAAAATTGTGTAATTTCAACACATTGCAATAAATTTTAATACTGAGTTGCTTAAATACTCAGTATCAAAAATTATATTGCATTAAAATTTTCGATCTGTGAAAAACTCGATCGGAAGATCTTTTCTCATATTTTCCGAATCCTTCGCCCTGAACTCTAACTTAGTATGCTTGATTTTTTTTCTAAGGTGATTTCAATTCTTATTCAAACTCATCTTGATCACGAAATGAGTTTTTAGCAGAAATTTCACTTATACTGAGATCTAAAAAAATATTCTTGTTTGACGTTTTCGACCGTTTTGGTCTAACTGACTTATTGGTCAACGTCAACTTGTCTTGAAATGTGCAATTACGACCTCCTTCACTCATAAAGGTCTTTTGTGAGTTCATGCAATTTGTTTTTGAGTCTTAATAAATCTTAAGAACTCGTTTAACAAATTAAGTTCTAAAACGAACTTCCTCATGAAATACCGATTACGGTAAATATTTACACGAAATTTCTATAAAATATGAGCCGAAGAAATTTAGGTGTTACAAGTATGTAATTATAAAATGATAGATTTTCCTAACCAAGGCTCCAACTAGGCCAAAGATTGGTTACAAGCCTAGTTGCATTGGAACAAGGAATTAAGATAGGATAAGCTTGGAAAGATTTTTCCTTATCTTCCACACATGCATGGCCGGATTTTCTAATGCTTGGTGAGCAAGCAATTGGCTTGATTATGTCATCAAGATGATGTTGTCAAAATGATGTAAGCGAATGATGTCATGGGGGTGATGTAAGCCAAACTTGGTGAGCAAGAAACTTGCCCACCAAGGATTCCTAATGGCCGATTCTTTGTGTGCATGGAGAACAAGTATTTGGCTTGATGATGTCATCAAGGTGATGTCATCAATGTGATGTCATCAAGATGATGTCATCAAGGTGATGTAAGCAAGTGATGTCATCAAGGTGATGTCATTAGGTGATGTAAGCAAAACTTGGTGAGCAAGAAACTTGCCCACCAAGGATTCACTATGGCCGGCCACCTAGGAGGGGTTTTGAGCAAATATTTTGCTCTTGGACCCTTATATGCAATTCTAGAAACTATGGTTTTCACCTATAAATAAGTGATGTTGGTTCACAAATTTGAAGTAAGTTTTGTAACCTTAGCTAAACTATGGCAAAATTTTCCCTCATCTCTCCACCAAAAAGCCGAGCCATAGAAGAGATAGAGAAGAAAGAAAATGTATAAAACCAAAGAGAAAAAGCCTAGGGGTGGTCGGATTTTTAGCTAGAATCACAAGAAAAAGTTGAAAAAAAAGTTGGTACCCATTTGAAAGGCCAAGAGGCCGGCCATGGGAGAGGAAGAGAAAGAGAATAGAAAAAATGCAGAAAAGTGGGTTTAGGATAGCCGAATTTTTGTAGGAAGAAGCACCAAAAAGTTTTGGTGCTAATTGGAGGGGCAAGGCCGGTTAGGCAACCAAGGGTAGATTCATTTTCTTGAATCTTGAGGTAATCCTCTCTACCCTCTAACTTTCCAATTAAGTTTCGGTTCAAATTTAAGTGTATTTTCCGAGTTGGATTGTAAGAGCATAAGCTCACTATTTATGTCAATGCTCTAGTTAAGTTTTCTAGCATGTGCATGATTAGGGTGGTGGTCTCTAGTTTATATTTTGGTGCATGTTTGATGATGTGCTTATAGGTTTTTGAGTTTGCCTACCATATGTTTGTTATATGTTCCCATAGGTTTAAGATTGAATGTATGAATATGTGATTGATGGAATGGAACGTTAGAAATGATTGCATGTGTGATCTTAGGCTCCCGCTGTGGTCGGTTGAGGTAGTGTGCGCGTTTTAGGACGAGAAACGGATTTAAGAACCAAAATTGCCAGTCTCGGGTCAAGACTGGGCAGCATTCTGGAAATGGTAATTTGAGGCCCTTAGAGGCCGAATTTGAAGAAACTCAAAACTACAAAGTTGTAGAGAATGGTTTTTCCTAGAGGGTGGCATGGACATTTTTTAAAAATAAGGCTCGAAAGGCCTCGATTTTTATGAAAATCCGAGCCTAACCGTGCCTAGGATTCATGCACGGCCAGGTGAGTTCAACAAGGAATAAAGGCCTGATAAGTTCCGAACTGGGTTTTCCTCAAAACATAAAAGTTGTAGTATTATCCGAGATCTTTAACTTTTATGAAGGAAGTTTTATCAAATTCAGAACGGATTTTAAAGTAAAATTTGATTCTCAAAACTGGGCAGGAAACAGAAATTCCAGCACAGGATTTTTAGAAAAACAGTATATAAGCAGGGAATTCCTGCTCATGCATAGGATGTTCTAAAATAATAAAGGAAAACTGTGTTTTTCACTAACCCTAATGTTTTGACTATGAGAACTGTTCCAATGGCAGTTTTCAGTCTTTAACAAATTTTATAAGTCAAGTAAAGGGTTTTAAACCGAATTCACCAAATTTTCCGAGACAAAGGAAAATTGGATTTTTAAAGCCAAAGATAAGTAACAAGACAATAATGGATGGTAACCGGGAAAGATACCCGAGTTATTGGACTTGACCCCCAAAGTCCAAGTTTGACCTTAGAAAGTTGACTTTGGTTGACCAAGTTTGACCAAGGTTTATCACCTCAAGGGTTACCCAACATAACCCAATAGGGTACCGAGATTATGATGAACTAAGATCTAGGGTTATTTGTAATAACCCAATGGATTATGGATCAAGAATGATAAGACATGGGCCCAAGGTTAGGATAGTAACCTAACCTGACCTGTATGGATGTGGGCTTAGCAATGAGGTTACTTATAGTAACCAAATAATATATTTTGTATAGGAGGGGACATATAACTAAGACTATGAACGCATATTGGTTAGGTCACCAACATTTAACGATTATGATTTATGGTAAGATAAAAGGTGTATAACTTTTATCTTACACCCTGTTTGGAAACAGGAATATGACATGTTATTGTGCCTCGATGGAACGATAGACCAAGAGCATAGGACGAGAGGTAAGTACAAACCTTACCTGCAGTATGGAAAATAGTAAGCTATTTTCAAGTATATGACATGCTTATATGTTATGCCAAGTTATGCTATGTCATGCTATGTTATGTTATGCCATGTTATGATACGATAAGCCATGATATATCAAGTTATGTCATGTCTAGTTTCATGTGCATCATGACTAATAAGATCACACGTAAAGATACTTAGTCTTGGAAATATAACAAGACTAAGACTAAACTAAGACAAGTAAGGTGTCGTACCAACCTCCTGTTGATGCAGGAGGATCATGTATGTTACAAGTTCAAGTTTATGATTATCAACCTCTCGTTGATGCGTGAGGGTAAAGTGATAATCAACCTTCCGTTGATGCGTGAAGGGTTATGTTCATGTTTTCCAGAATTGTTAAGGGCCTTGTAAACCCTGACGTTCTGAGGCTTGCGCGCTTTTGGTACGTACACTAAGGGCCCACATGTTAAGCAAGATAATAAGTTCAAGTGCATAAAAGATTCATAATTGGACATAATTGGTTCATGCATAAGTTGTGCAATATTTCTTGTGTTTTGTGAGATTATGTTTGTACTTGCTGGGCGAAAGCTCATCAGTATATTTCATACTGTAGGTAAATACCTGCAGCTTTACTTGGTGGGCCATGGAGACGATGCGGCGGGTGAAGGGCGGTATGGGATACCACTACGCAAGTTTTTCCGCAAACTATTTAAATTATCAAGTTGTATGTATATGTTTTAAGGAATATGTACCATGTTACCTATGTAATGTTTTTAAGTTGTTATTTTTAAAATAAAGTTTAAAGAAAAAAAAATTTATTCTGAAATGTTCTGTAAGGTTAAGTATTTAAGGTTAAGGTTTAAGTTAAGCAAGCATGGTAACGGCCCGCGTTTACGTAAGTACGCCCCTACGTGGATGGTCGGGGCGTTACATTTAATGCATGTTTTAATGGTTGTATGATATTAGAATTTACATATATGCCTTTAATGGTTTGTTATATGTCCCCATATGTTTAAGAAGTTGTAGATTATGTATGGATGAAGGAATGAGTTAGGTTATGAGCTTGTATGATGTTATGAATATGCAAACCAACCCTAAGCCATGGTTTGGTGTAAGAACACCATAAGGGTTGCATGGGTATGAGTAAATGTATGTCGATGAAGAATTTACGTTAGAAACACTGCATGTTTGTTATAGGCTCACGGTTGTGACCATTTGAGGTAGTATGCGTATAGGATTTAGGTGAAAATGGACTTAATGCAAAACTGCCAGTTTTGGGTAAAACTAGACGGCTCACTGGAGAAGTAATTTTGAGATCCTTGGAGGTTGAATTTAGAGAAAATAAAAACATGAAAGTTGTAGGAAATGGAATTTCCTAGGGAGCAGCATGGACAGTTTTTAAAAATAAGGCTCCAATGGCCTTTGTTTTTACAAAAGCCCGAACTTGGTCATGCCTAGACTTTATGCATGGTTAGGCAGGTTCAATAAGGAAAATAAGTAGGTTAGAGAGCGAATTGGGTCTTGAGCGAAACACGAAAGTTGTAGAATTTTTCAAGATCTAAAACTTTTATGAAGAAAACTTTTTCGGATTCAACACAGATTTTTAAATAAAATTGGATTCCAAAAACTCTGTAATAATAGGAAATTCCTGCATAGGATTTTCAAAACACAATGCAGGAAAAGGAAATTCCTGCATATACACTGATAATTGGTAGCATGAAACTATTCCAAAGGCAGTTTTCAACACTTAGCAATTTTATTATCCCTACTCAAAGAATTACAATTTTGGAAAAGGATTAAAAACCATACAAAGGTTTTGTACAAGAATTTGGACAATGAAAACTAGGAATCTTCAAAAATAAAGAAAAAGAGAAGTAAATAGCTCAAAAGCTATCTTGATAATACGGTATCAGTATGGCAACCAACGGTAATCAGATAGGATACCCAACTTACTGGATTAGACCCAAAGCCCAAAGTTACCTATAGTAACTTAATAAGATATGATTTAAGTATAATAGGCCATAAACCCTAGGATTACAATTAGTAACCAAGTAAGTTATTATATGATGGGGGGACATATAACTAAGGTTACGTATGAATGTTGGTTAGATTACTAACATTTTATGATTATGGTTTATAGAATCCTTACCCTATGTCCTTTGTAATAACAGGAGGTAGCCTATTATTGCAACCTGAATTGGAGCAGCAAAGCCTAGGACATAGCGTACGAGGTAAGTACAACTCCGCCTGTAGCATATGCTGTTTCTTTGTTTACTTGTATGATTTGTTTAAAGTTTATGCAATGATATGACATAATATATGATTTAGTATGTGGCATCACGAAGTATGTTCACTATTGTATATGGTAATCCTAAGACTAAAGTATGAAATGATTTAGTAAGTATGTTTAAAATAAGAATAAGTCTTAAGGAAAATTAATTAAGTTGGCAAGCTAAGTTGCCTTGTGTCGTACTGACCCGCGTTAGGTCAGGTTTGGTCTATGGTTTGAGTTGGACTGGGCTAGTCACCCCAACCACTCCATAGCTGTGCGCCATGGTACGTAAACTTATGTTAAGTAAGAGGCCCATAGTATGTTAAGCTAAGAAAGCATAATGGAACATAATTGGTTCAGGCATTGTTATGATTTGTTTTGCGGATGTTAAAGTTGTACTTGCTCAGCGAAAGCTCATGTCTTATGTCTATGCTGTAGGTAAACAATCTAGCGGCAATCTTTGATGCAAGGTAGTGGAGCATGGCACTGCAAGCTGTGAAATTTGGGATGATGACCGCTACGTGTTTGGTTAATAATATGCATATTACTTTATACTCAAAGGATTTTATTTAGTAAACGTTTATAAGTACGTACTTTTTCTTGTGGTATATGTTGTATAAAAAAAATTCCGCTAATTAAGTAAGTAAGTAATTATGTAAGATAAGTACGGTATAGTAACAGCCTACGTTAGATGGGTCATTACATAATTAGACTTTGTACCCAAGGTTGCATTAAGTAATCAAGCAAGATACTGTTTGATTATAACTGGGTCATATGCCCTAGGGTTACATTTAGTAACCGAATAAGATATCATTATAGTATACAGGGGACATGTAACTAGGGTTACTAGTGAATGCTGGTTAAGAATACCAGCATTGAGTATAATGATTTATGGTAAAAGAAGATGATCCTTATCTTACATCCTTTTTGAAAACAGGGAAGTAACCTGTTGTTGCAAACTGATTGGAGCAACAAAATTTAGGACGTAATCTGTAAGTACAACTCTGCCTATAACCAAAATATTTTTACTGCTTTGCATGTTTTCAAAGCTCACACATTCATGTATATGTTGCATATGATTTATGCTTTATTATTGTGGCATCATGAAGCATGCTCACTAATGATAATTCATATAGTAAGAAGAAGATTACGTTTCAAGTAAGAAACTGTTTATAAGTATAAAATGTTTTTCAAGTATGAAATGGTTTTTCAAATATGTTTTAAAGTAAGAACAAGTTTTCAAGTATGATGGCAAGCAAGTTGCCTTGTGTCGTACCGACCCACTTTAGGTCAGGTTTGATCCACTGTTTGAGTTGCATTGGATTGATCGTCCCAACCAGTCCATGGCTGCGTGCCTCGGTACATACACTCATGTTATGTAAAGGGCCCAAAAAGATGCTAACATAAGGAAGCATAACTGAAGTGATAAGAAAACATAAATAGTTCATGCATTTCTTTATCAAAATTGTTTTGCGAATTATAAGTTGTACTTGCTAAGCGAAAGCTCATGACTTACGTTTATACTATAGGTAAGCAACCTATCAGCAATGCATGATACAAGACTGTGGAGATGGTACTACGGATTGTGAAATTCGGGTTAGACACCGCCACGCGTTTTGAAATTTTATTGTGTTATGTGATGTTAGTATGGGTTGTAAGATATACTACAAAGGTTTGAACTATAGTACATACTTGTACGTATATACATAAGTATAAGGTTTGAAAAAAAAAAATTTATGTACCTCTACAAGGATAAGTATTTAAATAAAGTAAGCATGGCAACAACCCTACGTAGTGGGGTGTTACAAATACGGCAAAAATACGGAGCAGAACAGAGTTTCTGAAAACCGTCGTGGAAGCAGAAGTTTTCACGATGGTTATACCATCGTGGAAGCTTCGGCTTCCATTTTAAAAATGGACGTGGAAGCTTCAAGCTTCCACGACCATTTTCCATAACCGTCGTGGCAGCGTCATGGTTCCATGACTATTTATAACAAATGGCCGTGGAAGCCTGATGTTCCCACAACCATTTTTAAAAAACCGTCGTGCAAAATTCATAAAAAATTTAGACAAAATGCCGAGTGTTGCCCTCAATTTTTCACATCAATAACTCTGTATATCCTAAAATAAGATCAGATCACTCTGAAAATAGTCTATACACTATTGGACGTCCCCACCACTATCTACAATATCTATCACTATAATCTCTCTGTAAGTGATAACGAATTAACGTCATATTGTTGTTGTGTTTTATTTAGTATATTAATATGTGTTGGGAATAAAAATATAAAATAAAGAACACAAAAATGAATTAATGATAGATCATACTAATTAATAGAGATGACTACAGTCCATTTAAGTATTACTGAAGATTAGGCGTGAAAGATTTAGGGTGTCTTAAATCTTGAATTATCTATTAAAATAACATATTTACTGAATAAGAGCAAAAATTTTATAAAAATTATTATTTACAGTACTATCCGATTGTCTATAATCTTAGCACATATTTTTCGCTGTGAGGTTTTCGAAACCAATAGATATATTATCGAAAATTAGTTGGAATTACATCAGCCAAGTGTTTTTTTTTTTTTTTTGGGTGGAAAAGTGTAAGTGAAGTTGTGAACATATATAGAATTTTAGTGGTAGTATAAAATTTCAATAATGATACGTACGTCACTAGAAGTTAATTTCGGGAATTCTATATTATCGATTTTAGTCAACGTCCACTCAAAATTTTTTTTATTATTACTTGAAAAAAATATGAGCATTATTAGTTAGAGATATGTCATCCTAAGTTGACTTATTAATATTGAAGCCATTTTACTTAATTTAGCCGTTCTCCATTTCTTTTCTACCAAAAGCATAAAAAATAAAAAAAATCCACTCCATCACTTGTGTTTTTGAAGTCAGCTTTAATCTTTTCTTTTTTTAGTTATTTTTCTGGGAGAAAAATTTGAAAATTGTTTAATTTTCTTCAGTATGGCGAACTACAAAGGGGATGGTTTAAAATAGATTTCAGATTTGTAGGATCCTTGTAACTTCCAAGTATATCATAGTATCTATTTTACATGTTGATGTCTAAATGTCCGTCCTTCTTGATTTCTTCATTCTTTATTTTTTTAAAGTAATAGTGGGGAGCATGTGCTCAGCACATTCCATGCGCGTTTGACCCAAAAAAAATGTAAATGAAAAGGCAAAAATAATTATGAGGTACTATTAAAAATAGTAATTGAGTCATTGGCTCGTGTTCTCGTAAAGATAAAGATTGAAATTAAAATAAAATAAAATTAAAGATAAAGATAAAGAAGATAAGATTTAGATAAGATCTATTTGGGAATTAAGAGGAAGCAGGACAGCAAGATTTTTAGAAACCGCGTTATTACTTCACAATTGTTTGAATGGATAATAAAATGTACGGTATGAACTCGTAAGAAACTTCCTTTTTCATTGTCTTCTTCTTCTCAAACTCCAGCATCTTAAATATCTTTTCTAATTTCTTTCTTTTCTCTTCCATCTATACTGTAGTTTTAGATATTTTTTTTTTAAATTTAATAAAGACTAAATTCCTACGTAACTTCCTCCCAAAAAAAAAAAAAAAAAAAGAAAAAGAAAAAAGAGCCTAAATGACAATAGATTCCAATCAACACTTTCCAATATCTCAAAATGTTCAATTCTATACATATATAAAAAGCTGAGTTTCATTATGTACATTTTTAGTTAAGCTATTTTGTCTTGTACTGAGTTTTTTTTTTATAATATCTTTTATTATAACGACATTTCTAATTCTCAAATGGCCGAATAATCCCATCTATTTAGATTTTAGATTTTGATTAGTGGTATATTGAGTTTCGCCACAAATTCAAATGTCAGTTTAGTTGTTGTTGTTGTTGTTTTATTATTATTATTTGAGTCGTAATATATTTTTCTATAACAACTATAGCCTCTCAGGTTAAATCTGAAAGGTTTTATCTAGATGAAGATAGACATTGACAAAATCCACTATATTTTAACAATTAAGCGATGCTACATCGTAGGTGGAGGGCCTTGTGAAAGAAATGAAGATACATTTCTTGTGAATTCCATCTTGTCTCTCTTACATATTTACGTGATGACAATCGAAAATGATGTACCAAAAATATATTTCATTTTTTGCAAAATCAATGGTGTAATTGCTTTGTCTATTTTATTGAATATCAAGGTTGTTACTTTTACGAAATCTATAGTGGTACTATTAATTATTTCAGCTGAGTAATATAGAAATTAAATAAGAAAAGAAAAGAAAATTAATAAGAATGTTTGATGTGGAGAAGGAATCCATTGACTAGGAATAAAGAGAAAAATTCACTTGTAAGTAACAATATTGTTGGGCTCGCAAATAAATACAAGTAACAATATATAAGATTTGATAAGTTGTCTAATATTAATAAATCATCCAACAAAGATATTTCCTAACTACAAATATATTTAAAATTACAAATGAAGATAAATTATACAAAATAGTAATTTTTCCTAATATGCCTTCACAAGATGGAGCTCCGAAGGAGTTATAGTCTTAACTATAATATAAGAAACCTGAATGAATTAAACATCTAAATTTTTTTCCTTTTTTCTTTCTTTTTTTTTTAATTTTTTTTATTCTAGAAAAATAAAAATAAAGAAGTATGGACGAAAATCATCAAAGATGTCAGAATATAAGGTGGAGACACCAGTAGTGCTGGGAATTCGGGCCACCTGGCCAGGCTCGGCCCGAGCCCATCGGGCTATTGCAAAAATTCAGACCGGCCCGGCCCAAATTTTTGAAATATAAGCCCGGCCCGGCCCGCGGGCTTAGAGCGGGCCGGGCCGGGCCTGTAATAATCGAAATTTTCACAAACTCACAATTTTCTTGTAAATAAGAAATTTATAGTTCGTATTATGTGTTTATGTGCAATTTTATGAAAATTATGAATATTAATACAAAATTCATGATTTTATCAGTATATGATTGAGTTCTCGGTAAATTAATTACGAGACTTCATGATAGACCTTTTAAGGAAAAAGGTATGATGAAATTTCATAAATTTATGTTGGTCAAAGTTTGGCCAGAAAAGTCAATGTTTGACCAGAGCGGTCAAATATAAGACGGTACTGTGAAATGTTAAGCAGTATGGGAAATATACTACGAAAACCGTCCTTACAGACAAGATAGCATAATTAAAGTTTAAAACCACCATAGAAAAATCAAGCACCTAAAATAGGATATTAAAGGCCAAATGGCTTTAAATAAAAAGAAAAAGTTTTATACAGTCCAACTATACACAGATAAATTTTGGACTGCAATTCTGTATAACAGTATTAAATTGTACTGTGTATTAGTGAACACAGTATTAGAAATATCTGTGTTGGATTTAAAGTGGACTACATTAAAGAACAAGCCAAACAAGGCTTTAAGATGACATCACCTCACCTTGGATTTATGACATCATCCCATTTTTTATTTATGACATCATAAATGGTGGAAACAATCACACCATGACACCTAGCACAAGGATGGCCGGCCACTTGGAGGGTTCTTTGGCAAAATTTTGTGCAATTATTTTTATTCCAAGGATTTTTGAGCAAAGTTGAACCAAGAATAATTGCAAAGAAACCCATTTTTTTCACCTATAAATAGGCCAAGGGGGTGGGCGGATTTTGAGCCAAAAATTGGTGAAAACTAGCCAAACTCTTGCCATTTTCTCTCTCAAGAAATCCGGACTTCCAAGGGTGAGAAAGAGCAAAGAAAAATTCGGAAAACTTAGGGGTTTTAGTGCTAGGGTAGTCGGTTTTTCTCTAGTGGCTTCAAGTTAGGTTTTCGAAATTTTTGGTGCCCATTTTTGGGGCCAACAGCCAGCTGCCAAGGGGGAGTGAGTGAGTGATAAAATTTGGATTTAAGAGTGTTTAGTTTAGGTGCAAGCAGCCACCAAGAATCAGCCAATTTTGGTGCCAATTGGTGCAACAAAACCGGCCTTGGGTGGTGTCCTAGGAGGAAAATTTTGTGAGCCAAACCCTAGCCAATTTTCGGAGATAAACCAAGGTAAACCATTCTAGACCTTAATCTCTTTCAATTAAGCATTCAATTTGAAATTTACATGTATTTCAAGTTGAAATTGTAAGAGCATAAGCTCAATTTATTTTGTGCCCAAAGTTAGGATTTTAGGATTGTGCTTGATTAGGTATTAATGGTGGTTTGGTTTAATGGCTTTGATTGGTTCTGTTTATGCTTGGTTGAATGATTAGATGGATGATGAATTGTATGTCCCCTGTTTTATGTGTAAGCCGGTTCTAGAATTACATGCTAGGTTGTTAGTTTCAATTATGGAATGGTGAGACAACCTAGAACCATGCAAACCTAGGCTAGGCAGTTCGGTTTTTGGTTTGCATGGGTGCATTTGAGTGGCATGATTGTTCATGTTGGACGTTAGAAAACGCTGCATGTGTGCTATCTAGGCTCCCGCGTGTTCGGTTGAGGTAGTATGCACGTAATAGGATGTAAAACCAAGTTAAGAACAAATCTGCCAGTTTTCGGAAAAAACTGGTCAGTTTTCGGGAAAAAGCGATTTTTAGGCCCATAGAGGCCGAATTTGGCAAAACTTAAAACATAAAAGTTGTTCAGAAGGGATTTTCCTAGAGGACAACGAGGACAGTTTTTGAAAATAAGGCTCCAAAGGCCTTCGTTTTTACAAAAACCCGAGCCTGACCGTGCCCAGGATTTATGCACGGCCAGGTGAGTTCAAACGGTAATATGGACATGTTTGAATCCGAATTAAATTTTTCGTAAAACACGAAAGTTTTAGAATTTTTCGAGAGCTAAAACTTTTGTGAAGAAAACTTTTTCAAATTCAAATTGGATCTTTAAACTGACATGGATTTTTAAAGACTGTGCAAAGAACAGGAAATTCCTGCACAGGATTTTCTAAAACAATACAGAAAAACTGTATTTTCGCACCAACAACCCTATTTTAACTATGGAAACTGTTTCAAAGGCAGTTTTCAGCCTTTAATGATTTTTATAAAGTTACAATTTGAAAACCACGAAATTTTAAAGAGATTTTTGACAAATTTTTCCAAAATTGGATTTTAATAGCCAAAGTGTAGTAACAAGTTGTTAACGGATGATAACCGGGAAAGATACCCGAGTTACTAAAGATTAGGCCCAATAATAGGAATAGTAACTTGATACTATTCATACATACATGAGTTTAATACCCGAGGTTACCTCAAGTAACCTAACAAGTAATGGATCAAGTTTGGTTAACCACAAACTCTAGGGTTACGATTAGTAACCTAGTAATGATCAAGACCGGTGTGGGGGGGGCATATAATTAGAATATTGAACAGGTTACCAATATTTTATAGGATCCTTATCCTATGTTCTTTTTAATAGCAGGAGGTAACCTGCAGTTGCAATCTGAGTTAAGGCAACGAAACCCCAGACATAGTATCTCAGACAAGTATCGAACCTCACCTGCAGTATGGAAATAGTAAATACTATTTTCAAATGAGCTATGTTATGCTATGCTATTTACACTATATTTTCAAGTGTACATGCTATGATATGTGATGCCATGCGATGATATATTCTATGACATGTTATGCCATGTTGATAAGAATGTCATGTTTTTAAAAGTGTCATGGTTTACAAAAATACCATAAATGCCATGTTTTCAAAAGTGTCATGGTTTACAAAAATGCCATAAATGACATGTTTTTCAAGAATGCTATGTTATGGCAAGTGTTAAGTATGATATAACATAGTGACATCATGAAGCATGTTCACTAATGTTAAACCATATGGTAAGATAAATCAAGAAAGGTGTCGTACCAACCTCCCGTGATCGAGGAGGCTACAGGTTTCAGTTGTGACATTTACCTTCCGTGATCGAGAAGGGTCAAGTTATAATTCCCAGAACTGTTAGGGCCTTGCAAACCCTAGCTTTATCTGGAGGCTGCGCGCTTTCGGTACGTACACTATGGGCCCACATGTTGAGACAAGATAATAAGTTAAAGGATTGAGTCTATAATAAAGCATAAGACATTCAATCAATCATAAATGGTTCATGCATATGTTATATGATGAATGACATGTTTTTGAGATGTTCTAAATGTTTTGTGAGATTATGTTTGTACTTGCTGGGCGAAAGCTCACTCTTGTATTCCATACTGTAGGTAAGAAGCCTGCAGCTTAAATGGTGGGCTATGCGGACGATGCGGCGGGTGAAGGGCGGTGTGGGATACCACTACGCAAAATTTTCCGCAACCGCTTTTGAATCTCAAAAGTAAATTATGTTATGCAATATGTATGAAGTTTAAAGACTTAAGAAGATATCTTCAGTATAGTATGTACACATTATAAGTTTTTCTCTACAAGATAACTTATGTAAATATGTTTTAAAGAAAAAAAAAATTATTCTCAAATTTTCAAGTAAGATAAGTACAAGTAAGTATGGTGTCGACCCGGCTTGGGAAGTCGAGGCGTCACAGGGCCGGGCCTAATTTTTTAAAATTTTATAAAATTTTATTTTTTATTTGTAATTTTTGAATAAATTTGTATATTTTTTATAATTTAATAATTTATCTTAATATTTTTGATTAAATATTACTAAATTGAAAAATAAATTAAGCACATAATAAAAATTATAAATTTAATTAAAAAATGAGGATAAAACCTCATTAAAAAGAAAATTTAAAATTGAAATTTAAAATTTTATTGATGTCATGATTGCCTCATTAAAAACTTTACTAAGTAAAATCTATTGGGATAAAACCTCAGTAAAGAAAAAAGAGTGCAATCTTAATTCATATTTATAATTTTACAATGAAAAAAATATATCAATCAGCATCAGCAACCGGAAGAGGGAGCCGCAGGAACATTGTCAATATCATCGTCATCGATTATGGTCATTTCGTTAAAGTATTGGAGTATCTCTTGATCTTCTACTGTATATTGCAACCTTTTATCTGCATGTTCCCAATCTTTTAGGCATGTAAGCACATCGACCATCTCATGTGTTAATGAGGTCCTTCGATCTTCAATTATCCTTCCAGCTGTGCTGAATGCTGATTCAGAAGAAACTGTCGAAACATGAATAGTTAAGATGTCACGTGCTAAACAGGAAAGCACTGGAAAATTTGTCGACTGCAACCTCCACCAATCTAAAATTTTGAAATCTTCAGTATTTGTAGTTGAGTCTAGCAGTGAAAAATCTGTATCTAAGTATTTTGTGAGCTCCGAGTGTGTCGTACTCGTGGTAGTTGAACTTGCTGAAAGTGGACGAGTAACATTCGAACTTGATGAAGAGCCCGATCTTGCTAAAGCATAGAAAAAACCCAAAACATTTTTCTTTTTTCGATCACCAGCAGTTGGAAGAGTTTCTTCGGTTTCAATGTTAACTTGCTGCCCGAATTTATTCTGATAGCTTGCAAAAATCTCAAATAACTTGCAGTTAGTGTTATTAAATGTTAAAGAATACGTTGAAGCAAAATCTACATCCATATGTTCAGAAATATGAGTAAGACCATTATAAAGACCATTTAATTTAATTATAGGATTTAAAACAATGGCAAGGCAATATAATAAAGGCATGTTATTGTGATCCCAATATTTCACAAACTTTTTCTCCATTTTTTCTACTATTAGTTTAAATAAATCATCATTTCTATATTCAGAAAACAATGAAGAAATAAGCATTAATTTAGTGAAAACTAGTGGAGAAGTGGGATAATAAACACCAGATAATAAAACAGTAGCATCATAAAAAGTTTCTAAAAAATAAA
Organism: Ficus hispida; assembly: GCA_025413025.1. Lineage (NCBI taxonomy): Eukaryota > Viridiplantae > Streptophyta > Magnoliopsida > Rosales > Moraceae > Ficus > Ficus hispida. Next base: position 6,798,333 of record CM046361.1, read on the forward strand.
TCATTCTTTTAGTAATAAACCAATCAACATCAGATAATAAAATCATATTATGCTTTGTATTATAAAACATAGAAATAACATTCTTATATTCTATTGCATTTTTCAATATTAAATAAGTTGAGTTCTACCTTACCGGCATATCAGTCCCAAATTTTCGAGGTTTTAAACCTTCTGCTTTGCAATACCTCTTAAATTCAGCAATGCGAGGGTTTCAATTATGTATCCAAAGGAGAGCATTACGAATATTCTCTATGTTACTACTTACTAACTTCATACCTACTTTTATAATGAGGTTGATAATATGACATGCACAACGTTGATGTAATAAAATTCCACCAATATATTCTGATAAGTTTTTCTCAAGAAAATGAATTGCAGCGGTATTTGCCGAAGCATTATCTAGGGTGATTGAAATAATGCAATTGCTAATGCCAAATTCATTTAAAACACTCATAATATTATCAGTAATATTTAAAGCATTGTGAGAATGATCAATAAGTCTAAAGCCAATAATTCTTTTTTGTAATTGCCACTGGGGATCGAAATAATGTAAAACTACTCTAATATAATCTTGGTTTGACCTAACAGCCCAAATATCAGATGTCAATGCAATACAAAATGTGTTTGTATTCATGTAGTATATTAATGTAGTGCATTTTTTACTATAATAAGATATAATATCACTCCTAATAGTTTTTCTAGTAACGGCTTTAAATTGTGGACAAAAATATCTTTGAATATGCACTTCATAAAAAGTATTTTCACCAAAACTAATAGGTAAATCTGTAGAGACAATTAAACGAGCTAGAGATTCTCTAGCTACCATGGGATCATAAGAAAAAGTACCTATTGAGCCATCAGAGTTGAATTTTAGAGTGCTTTGTGTCGGCTCCCTTCCCTTGTAATGTTTCTCAGCACATCTTTCACCATGGGCTAATAAGTGGCGGGTCCCACTTGAGCTGTTAGCAGTCAATGTTTTTTGGCAATACTTACATTTTACTAGTCTTGTTTGTGTTTTTTTTCCGTCGGGGCCGAAGTCCTCTTTCTGCACAGCATCGAAGAATTGCCAAGCACGTGAAGTGGTTCTAGCAGCAGTACCTTTTGGCTTTTTTGGTGGACAACTGGTGCTTCCCGAACTATTTGTTGATGGTGCCAACATTGGACTTGGTGGTATTGGTCCTATTGGAGTACTGAAACTCCTACGTCTGATCTCAAGAACATTGTCGCCAGCCTCTATACGGGAAATCTCCACTTCTTCGATGCCGTGGTCATCCATCCCGTAGTAATCATCATCAAGATCAACAATTGGTTGTTGAACATTTGGATTTGGATCCATTTTTTTTTTTTTTTTATAGGAAAGTAAGTATTAGAAATTTAAAATTTAGAAACAATGAGTATGATAATATGAGTTATTAAAAAATAGAGAAATAACAAGAATGAGGATTATAAAAATAATGAGCAAATGAGTTATTGTAAATTTAGGAGATACGGACAAAAAAAATTATAGAATATTAATTATTGAATAATGAGAATTGAGAAATTGGAAATAAGAGAATATGGAGAAAGAAATTAGAGAATAAGAAATTGAAAGGAAAGAGGAGAGAAGATGTATGAAAAAATGAAAAAATAGAAGGGTATTTATAAAATGGGAGAATGAAATTTAAAAAATAAAAAATAAAAATTTATGATTATTAAAAAAAAAAAACTTTAAAGCCGTTGGGACTACCGGACTAGCCGTTGGTCCCAACGGCTATATAGCATATATAATATACTAAGTGTAATATATTGTATAAGTGTATGTTATAGCCGTTTTGGACCAACGGCTATAATAGCCGTTGGTCCAATCTGTTGACTTTTTTTTTTCTTTCTTTATATATATATATAATATAATATTAATATTTAATATATATAATTTTTTTAATAAAAATTTTAAAAGTAATTAAAATTTTAATAAAATTAATATATATAAAATTTTAAATAACGGGCGGGTCTGGCCGGGCCGGTCCATTGGACTTAAATATTCGGGTCGGATCGGGCCGGTCCGCCGGGTCTAAAATGAGAGCTCGGCCCGCCTCTTAGTATCGGGCCGGGCTTTTACCAGGCTGATAAAAGCCGGGCCGGCCAGGTCGCTGACCAGGCCTAAATTATGGGCCGGGGCCGGCCCGTTTGGCCCGGTCCAAATTCCCACCTCTAGACACCAGTCATCAAAAGAAGGCATAGGGGCGTAGAGAAAGAACAATAAGCGCCGAGGATATGGCATAGAGTGTAGAAAAAGGACGACAAGTGTCGAGCGGAAGCTACAGGGGTGCAAAGAAATGATTGTTACCATCAACAGAGGGAATAATATGCAAATTAAATAAGAAAAGAAAATTACTAAGAGAAGATAAATATTTACCTGGAGAAGATATCCACATACTAGGAATAAAGAAAAGAATTCACTAGTAAGTAGAACTATCAATGAGCTCACATATAAATACAAGTTATAATATACAAAATCGAGTAAGTTGTCAAATACTAGCTAATAAATAATCTAAAATGAAGATATGCCCTAAATACAAAGAAATTTGAAATTATTAATTAGGATAATTAATACAAAATAATAAATTTTCCTAATATGCTCCTGCAAGATGGAGCTCCTAAGGCGTTATAATCTTAGACTATATAATAAGAAACCTGAATGATCACAAAAGTCCCCCCCCCCCCGCGGCCCCTTCATTTTAAATTTCTAGAAAAATAAAAATAAATAAGTATGGATAAAAATTGTCAAAGATGTCACAGTGTAAAAGGGAGATGCCAATCATCAGAGGAAGGCATAAGGTCACAAAGAAGGAACAACAAGCGTCAAGGGCAGGGTGGGGGTGCAGAGAAGTGACGACAAGCATCAAATAAAAGGCAAAAGAGTGTAGAGAAGGGACATTAATCACCAAGAGAGGGAGAAGGCACTTATATGGGTACATGTACGTCAATTATCAAGAGAGGGAAGAGAGCACAAGAGTGCAAGGACAACAATCATTAAGAAAAAGAAAGAGCACGTGGATGCTAGGACAATAATTATCAAGGAAAAGGGTGCATAGGCTCTGGGACGTCAATTGTCAAGAGACAAAGGGTGTGTGGGAACTTGGATGACAATCGTCAAGGGAAGAGGGGGCCATTGGTTGCTGGGATGACAATCGTCAGAAGTGGGTACAATAGCTCATGGGGGATTAGGAACTCATTTGAATATAATCTCTTTAATATAATATCAATAACTGAAACCAAAGGGGAAATGAGAGAGAATGTGTAAATGTGTTCGCTGTGATAAGAATGATGGTAGGTTTCCCTTTTTTTTTTTAGACGTAGACGGGGATTGTAGATTATGTGACCGGGGGGAGAGGCGGTGCCACTACTAGAAAATGTGGCTTCGATGACGGAGATTCAACGACCGTTTTTTAAAAAACTGTCGTGGAAAATTCGAGAAAAAACACGGAGCCGAAAACTTTACGAAGACCGTCGTGGAAGCAAAGTTTTCCACGACGGTCAACGTTGACCGTCGTCGAAGACCGGGGATTCCACGACAGTCAACGTTGACCGTCGTGGAATCCCGAGGCTTCCACGATGGTCAACGGTGACCGTCGTGGAAAACCGAGACTTCCACGACGGTCAACGTTGACCGTCGTGGAAGCCACGTGGCATGTTCATTACTGTTACGAAAAAACCCGTCGTGGTATGTTCATTACTGTTACTGTTCATCTCTGTTTCTCTATTACACGACGGTTAAAAAACCGTCGTCGTATTTTAAAAGATGCCACGACTAAAGATTCCACGACGGTTAGAAAACCGTCGTGGAATTGTTACGATGACGGTTAAAAACCATCGTTGAATCTGTATTCTGTAGTAGTGTGCAGGGGAATTACATGAAGACGGTAGGAAGGGGAGTGATGGAGTGACTACATGAAGAAAGGGAAGGTAATGAGGAGTGTTTTAGGTTTTGAGGTGTACGATCTTACGACGATGATACTACGAAGAAACTAAACAATAAAATAAAAGAAATAAGAGAAGAGAAATGTTTAACGTGGAGAAGATATCCAATGACTAGGAATACAGAGAAGAATTCACTAGTAAGTAGCACTATGAATGGACTTATATACAAACACATGTTACTAGAAGCAAAATTTGGTAAATTGACTAATACTAATAAATCGCCTGAAATTAAGATATTTTCTAAATACAAATAAATTTAAGATCTTCGACAAAGATAATTAATACAAAATAAAATTTTCCCTAATAGTAGTTTATCCATTGTATTTTAAATATTGAATGTAAAATATTATGGAGATATAAAATGAAACTTGAAAAAAAAAAAAAAAGTATGCTCTCAATTATCAATGTTCACAGTTATGTATCGAATCAATCTCACAACCAATTAATCATTTTATTTTGTGGTTTGAACTAATTAAAATATGTCATGGTTGCAAACATAATTTAACTGTAGTTTCACATTTGACTACATCATGAGATGTACAGTGCAAATCCGCTCATCCCCAAGATTAAAAAAAACAAATAATGAAATTGATCGGATCCAGCCACAAAGTGACTAAAGTAGAAAACGACCTTGTATTGAATATTTGTAAAATATGTGAGCATTCTGACCTTAGCTAGTACTTTCCAAGAAGACCCTCCAGGCATCCATGAGCAAGGAATGAAGTATCCAACCTCTATAAAAGGAGATCTAAGTTTCAAAAACATGGACATCAAAAATAATTCTTATCGCTTCCTCCACAAGAATATTTTCGAGCAATAGAAAATTGGCAAGTCGTTACATTTTTCAGTATCAGCTTTATCTTTTTCTTGTCCTTCCCAATAAATATATTTTATACTGAAGAACTTCAAGGTTCATTTAATCTACCGTTCATGATTATATTCATTTTTTTTAAAGGTGATTATACTCATGTTATGAGTTTTGTTAATCTTAACTTGTCTGTTACGATTACTTGTTATTTATATTGTTTTGCGAATGCATCGACTATATGATGTTCATGAATAATTAGAATCGGGAAAGGAATCTTTTCGTAATTAATTTGGAAAGCAGAAAGAAATTGTTTGATAACAAATATGTGTATATATATTAGTAGACACTGTAATCAAACTTTTGATTCCCTTCTTTTCCGTTTTCTTTGTATTTTTTTTTTTTATTGTTGATTTGATTCTACAGCTAACAGTAGTAAACAGGCCATTAATTATTGAGAATTTGAACAATCTATACCATGCGTATTGTTAGTTCTCATTTGGCATGTCGTTTTGACTCCAGTACCGTTTCTTTTTTCGTTAAAGTATTTTCTATTATAAATTTCAGTTATGAGTTTGAACATATGACACAAACGAGGCCTTACTTTCACCGGTTTTCATTTTCTTATTTGTTAATTTTGTCATCTTAATGGCAGAAATAACAAGATGGACAAGAACTGCTAAATGTTTTGCTAATTACGATTGCTGCTACTGGTGTTGCTGTCGTACGTCCAAGGTATACATTCTTATGTTCTTCACTTTTCAAATTAAGCTGAAACATAATTTTAGACTTATGGATATTAAAGAAACAAAACAATTAACATTGATGCTAGGAAAGATTGAATCGATTCAGAAGTCTAACACGTGTAAAATTAGATAATATTACACGTACAAAAATTACGATGCAAAGATCATTAGGTCTAAACTAAAAAATCCTTTATTCTTAATAATGGGCTCTATTGATGAAGCTGTCATACCAGCGAGGTAGCTGAAGTCATCGAAGAACAGTGGCCAGAGGTACTGCAAGGAACATTTGATACAAAGAAGATGTCATCTAAAAGTACTTTATGTAAATGTGAAGTATCATATGTGATCAAGCAGAAATATCATGCTTGTGGATGCAACCTACCAGTAACGATTTCTCTTATTCTCCCAAACGGAAGCAAGCAGGAAAGTTGCGTAAATCTGTCGAATGGACAAAAAGAACAACGGTTGGAAATCTCTTCAGGAAGGTTGACAACTGGTGGACCAAGTGACGTGATACATGAAGTAAATGTACGAAGAAGTGAAGTTGAAGGAAATGGAGTAGTACCGAATAAGAAGAATGAAGTGAAGAAGAAGGGGAGGATTAAAGAAATTATAGATCTATGTATTACGTTGCTAAAAATAGAAAAAATATTGGAAAGAATAAGAAGAAAGATCGAACAATGTTGTGCGGGAGGAGGAGATGATGAAAGTGATAGGGAACACAATGAAGGAAACAATGGAGGAGGGCAAATTGAAGGGGACAAAGAAGGAAACAATGGAGGAGGGCAAATTGAAGGGGACAAAGAAGGAAACAATGGAGGAGGGCAAATTGAAGGGGACAATGAAGGAAACAATGGAGAGGGCAAATTGAAGGGGACAATGAAGGACGGGTGAGGAAAATTTCGAAGAAGGACGAGAAAAAGGAGGAGGACAGGAGGAGGCGAGAAAGAGAGGAAGAAGAAGAAAAATAGTAGTAACGAATGGGAAGAATAAGAAGACTGTTGTAAAGTAGAAGGGGAAGGTGTTGAGATTGAGTAGGTTCAAAGAATTTATAGATCTATGTGTTTCATTGTCCATAAAGCTGTGAAAATATAAGAATGTCGGGAATAAGAGGAAGAATATTATAAATAAGAAGAATAGTAATGTTGCGAAAAACAATAAAAATAAGAATGTTGTGCAGAAGAAATGGAAGAATATTGGGGTTGGGCGTTTTTAAAGTACTTATTCATACAAGTGTTTTACCGTTTCTAAACCTGTGAAGAATAAGAAAAATGTTGTGAAAAAGAAAGGAAGATGTTGGGAATAGTTTGTTTTAAAGCATTTGTAGATATTTTACCTTTTCTATATCTGTGAAGAATAAGAAAAATGTTGTGAGAAAGAAGGGAAGATGTAATTGGGATAGTAGTTTTTAAAAGAACTTGTGCAGCTACGTATTTTTTAGACCTATCAACGAGTGAAAGCGAAAACTCAATATTTTTAAGATATGACACATGGATTAGGGGAAAAGCTATTACATACAGGATACGTGAAGATTAACGATATTCTAATGAGGTGTTAATTCAAGAAGCTTAGGTGAAAGAGGGCTCATTTTTACTTTAATTTGGATAACATAGAACCTTAAAATACTTTGGTTTTCTCATAAATAGGTCTCCATTATAGCATGAGCTGCATTTATGGACAAATAAGTAATTAGGTTAACGAAATCTATAACTAACACTAAATATGAATACGCATGGTAAAACGTCAAATTACATGGCAATTGGTTGTAGTGATGAACACGATTTTTCAATAAATTAAAGCTTCTTGTACCTATATTTATGCAATCTTTTTATGTAGCTTTGGTATCTATTTATGACTTTGGATCAATTTTAGTTATTATATTTAATGGGATTGAGGGTTTGATCAAATTAAACATTAATATTTTTGTCGTGCCTAAATTCACAAAACTTTGAAATAATCTTTTGAATAATCATGAACTATTTACAGTCTTCCAAATAATATGAAATTGCCTAATACAGACAGTGTTTCGGCATCGGGTATTTTACGTATTTAAAATGTCTTGGATTTCCTTTCCGGACATCAATGACGTTATGTCATAATCAATTTTTTAAAAAATATTTTTTGGTGATAATATGTATACCAGTTGCGCATGAAATGTTTGTGGGATTTGAAGCTAAATGATTGAATAGAAGTGCTATATTTTAGAAGATGGCTGCGAGTTCAAAATTAGTTAAATATCTAGTACACCCAAAAAGACATTAATACACTATCATTTGAGAGAAGGGGGAAATAGCATTATTGTAGAGGATGAATACAAAAATAGAATAATTTTTTGGGATCGGCAAATTTAGCTTAATTTAATTTTAGATTACGGAAATTTCCAAAATGTCCCCATATCCCATCCCTCATCTCTCTACCTTCTCGTTCGTCGCCGTCACCTTTGCTAGGTGTCCAAAGTCGCTGAGGATTCCTTAGCCATTGATTGACATCAACGCCACCGTCGTAACAAATCCATCAGGCTGTCAGCTAGCTCGTTATCGGCGATTGAATCGTGATTGATGTCGTGATCTCGTCTCCCCCTCGCGATCTTTGATACCGTGAGTCCGTTTTCTCTAATGACAATGACGATAGAGGCAGCGGAGATCTCACGGGCTGCATTGTCATGTAGGTTTGTCCTTGTCGTCGGCGGTGCTGAATCTCCGGTCTACCCATGGAGCTTTTTCTGATTATCGCTAGGCTCGTCATCTTCTCTGGTGGGACGACTGATTTTATCCTATCATGATCTAAGGTTTCATTTTAAACACATGTAAATCTCATTTCAAATCCGTGTAAATCCTGTATTGTAAATCCAAGTTTAATAATTGTAAATTCTAGTTAAAAAAAAAAAAAAATCCCACGACCAAGCGTATAACCTGTCGTCACCGGAGAAGAAGCTTGGCAATGTCGGAGAAGCGCTTCGTCTGCTGAAAGTTGTGACGGAGTTCCTATCTCCGACGAATGGAGAACGAAGCTTCACCGGCGAGACAGTCCAAAGATTTCCTTGAAATTGCGGCATTCCCCCACCAGCGCAACATCTCCAAAATTCATTGAAATTGTGAGCTTGCCGTATTTTCGGAGGTAGATGGAGTTGATAGAGAGTGGAGGGAGAGGGGAAAAAAACTACTTTATGTTCTAAATTGTTTATTAAAAATAGAATGAATTATGCTATCTATCAATATTAATGTTCAAAATTATGCTATTTAATATAATTTCTGCTATCATTTTCAGTATAATTGATGGAATCCGTTGTCAACAAATATTCTACTTAGAGGCGTTTCGTATGCATGCAAGAAGAAAAAGAGACGAGTACTTATAGTGGTTACGCATACGAGTACTTGGAGGAGTTTTTTTTTATTTTATGTATTTATTTATTTTTAATGAACAGAGGAGTTAAAAACACTCCCACAAATCATTCCTCACATAAGGCCGACACTACTTTTTGAGGTGGTTTTACACGGTTATGGAAAACATTCCTGTGGATGCTTGTTTTACAAATATCAACAAAAACCTAATGATATTATCATTTCGAGAGCAATTAACAAGGCTAAGCTCGCATGCATGCATAAGAGCTCTCCGCTTCTCCCACATCTTTGTTAGGAAGGTCTCAGATACTTATTATTTCAGTTTTGTTTAAAGAAGAAAAAATAAAGCACATAAGAAAGAAAATTCAAATTGCCAAAGTCTCATATGACTTTGATTGCGTTTTGGTTGGAAACTGGAATAAACTACATTATTATCTATAGGTTATTACCTCACAAGAAAAAAAAATAAAATCAGTTCCCAAATTCTTTGCAAAAAGATTAGCAAAATCAGTTAAATTACCTTCCAGTTGAATTCCCGATAAGTTAGTAAAACTTGAATCAAACTTCTGACTTCTGTCTTTCGAAATTCCATTTCTCCTGATATATTTCATTCTATCATGGATTAGAAGACACTGCGCTACTGACAATTTGGAGGAACATAAATATAAGACAACAATTTTTTTCTTTACTTTTTTCTGTTGCAACTTTTTTTTTTTAATTTTTTATCACCATCTATGTTAGGATATTGGCCAAGAATTGACAAGAACGGAACATAAACAATATATAACTTAGATGAGGTGATGATTTTTGGATAGCCATTGCTTTTAAAAATATAAACTATAAGACATTTAATGTGATACCAAACATTAACACAGAATATTGTCACACAAACATATTCTATTTTCTGTTATTTAAAAAAGGAACAATAATAGATGAGATCATCCCAAAATATCTTTTAAGAACATCTCCACTAACTTATTTCTCACACATATAATTTATCTCTTGATGCTTTACCGGACAATAAGTAAAATAGAGGTTGGAGAACTTTCCGAACTATTGCTCCAAAGAGATTCTCCATCAATTTATTCCTCACACATAATTTTTCACAACATGAAAACAAATGTTTAACATTAAAAGTGATCACACCAAACAATAACTTAAATAAAATTACGTTTCACACACATGCATTCAATTCTTCCGACTTTCCAATAAAAGCCTTTACCATCCTTGGCAACAATTTATTCTTTCGCAGCAACATTTGGCTATTCCGCAGCATCTAGTTCTTTCATAGCAAGTTTTTCTTTCGCAGCAATATTTTCTTTCGCAGCAATTATTTCTTACGCAACATATTTTCACACCTTTGATGACCAGTCCTGTCTTCACACAATTAGTGTTAACTTGGCATAAGGAGAAATTTATTACCCATGGGCATGTACTTATAAACCTCCCCGCAGAGATCTCAAACCATTGTTCTCTTGGCCTGTTCGACAGATTCACGCAAATCTCCTTCCTGGTTCCACTCGGGAGACAGACCGAAATCTTCACCGGAAGGTTCCATCCACAAGCATTATGTTTCAGCTTCACCAGAAATGACACTTCACATTCACATGCACTATTTCCACATGGCAAACACCTTGTATCATATGATCCCTTAACTTCTAGCCACCATACTTGGATTAATTCAGCCACATAACTACATCAATATAAAAACATGTTATTTTAGATGTTGGCCCTGCATATATATATATGTATGAATATAGTTATCTAATTTCCTGTGTTAAATGATTGAATAGAATAGTAGTTCTTTTCTTAGCATCAATATCAAATATTTTGGTTTCTCTAATATCTCTGTGTTTAAATCAGGTACGAGCTTAATTTGGAAAGAAAAAGTTGGTTAATAATTATCAATCTAATTGGGACGAGTTAGGTTTCTCTAATGTGTTTCTCTCCCTCAATAAAACCATATTATACATACATATATATATATATATTGGAATATACCTTGCTCCATCATAACACCAACGCCAGTAACGACAATCGTTGCCCCAACTAATTGTGAGATCTCTTGCACACAATGTATGGCAGTTACTACCCATCTTGTCATTGCTCTCAAATTAGTGACAAAATTAGAAATTAAGGAAACAAAAATGGTGAAAGTAAGAGTAGTATGTACTAACTCAGCTGTAGAAAGAAAACAACATATGAAAATGAATGTCAAAGGTACAGGAAGGAATTAAAAGAGGGGATCAAAATTTTGACAAAAAAAAAAGTTTTCGAATAGATATTTTTAGAATATCTTACAAGATTTTTTTGTCCATCAAAATAGAAAGTGGGCAAGAAAAATATAAAGCTGATAATGTTATAATGTATAGCATACCTACAATATAAGCACAAAAATCTTGAGGAGAAAGGATGCTAATTAAAATTTACGAATTAAAAGTTTAGGATGCCCTTGTTTGTGAAACTTAGATCTCCTTTTATAGGTGTGTTGGATCTTGGATGCCAGAAGAGTACTCTTGGAAAGTTCTTTCGTCAAAATGTTAAATTATGTACACACACAAATATGACATATGTTTATAAATACAAGGTCATTTTTTATTTGAGTCAATGTAGGGCTTGATCTAATCTATTCAAAACAAAACAAATTGGTTGGTTATGAGATTGGCTTTATATATTCAATCTTTTTTAACTTTTAAGTAGCGGTATTTTTAATGCAACCAAAAAATGTTTAAATCGTAACTATCCATTTAATGAAAATATAGAGATCAAATTAAAAAGTCATCTGTTACATATCTATTTAACGAAATAGTTAAACTATCACTTTTTCTTGAAAAAAAAAAAAAAGGAAAAAGAAAACTAAGGGTTGTGAAAAAAATCTTAATTGTTATCACACATATTTGTAAGGGAGATGAGACTGAATTCACAGGAAATAGATTTTCAGCTCTTTCATCACAGTGTCCCCCACATTTGATTCAAGATCTCTTAACTGTTAAAAGGAAGTGCTAAAAGAAAAAAAAAATTAAAAAAGAAAAAGAGTCCTAAGAAGAAATGGGAAAAAGGAGTTTATGACAATCTATGAACATTTAATGATGCATGGAGACAATTATGAAGAAATCGTCCGTTTATACTTTTATATATTTCACTATCTTGTTTTCTCTTGGTTCCAAAGATGGGCAATCATAAAAAGATATTTTTGTTTTTCTCAACGTTAAATTAAAGAAAAAAAGGTTACCTAAGTTTCTCTAGTTCTAAAACTATGTAGTATAAATTTTGTTGTTTAATCTCCTAACTTTTTTTTTTTCGTCGTACACATTGTGTTAATTTGCAAGAGATCATGAATGGTGATCATAAAAATAAAGATTATTTGTTGCGCATTTTCTAAAATTTTTTTAAATAGTTCTCTCAACAATTTTTAGAACTCGTGGAGTGATATATATATATATATATATATATATATATATATATGATAAAAACTGTTCAAAAATTTGAAATTTTAATAAAGAAAGTACAAAACTTGTGACAAATTAATGATAAGCTGAGCAGTTAATTTTTGTTTATTTATTTATTTATTTATTTTATTATTATTTTCACGTTAAGGCCTAGAGGACAAAATACGAGAACCCCTATTCTTTATGGACGAAATAGGAAATTAACCCTTATTATTTTAAGCGTCAACTTAAAAAATATATAAAATAAAGTAAAATTACTTTAAAAATCTCTGTAACGAGATTTCAACAAAAATCGGCATATTATAAGAATTATGTTGACGGGAAAGTCATGCGTATCTAATGAAATGTACGAAATAAATTAGAACACTGTATGGATAAAGATTTAAGATACTAAGGATCCTTTATAATTTAAACTTTTTTTTGCAAGCAATGATTGTATAAAAATTTTGAAAAATAAGTTTAACATGAGATGTCAAACAAGTGCTTATTTACTGGTTAAAATTTGATTTATATGATAAATTTATAATTAGAAAATAAATATAAAAAAATACCAAGTTTTATAGTAAATACTAAGATCTACTACTAAATATTTGATTTGCTTAATAAACTGATAAATTTTAAATTAACGAAAATTAATGGTAAATACTACGATTTACTAATAATTGTTTTTTTACTTGATAAATTGATAACTTTTAAAAACAACGTAAATACCATATTTACTAGTAAATATTTAATAAAATGATAAATATCGGAATATCTCAGTAAATATACTATTTATATAGTGGATATTTTATATGAAAATTAATTTATTTACTGATTTTTCTTTTATAAGTAGTAAATCTATTATCTGGAAATAAATTTATTTACATTTTTCATTCATAATTGCATAATTATTAATTAATGATAAGTACAGATTTTATTAGCAATTATAAATACACCTCAAAATCAATACTCGAAAGCTTTTACGGAGAAGATAAAGAGCCCAGCGGAGGGGACTGGAGATCCGATGCCGAAATGGAAATGAGGACGGACGGTTGTGATTTTCTGGCAATTTCCTCGCAATTGTAGAAAGGACTAGCGATTTTTCTCGCGATTCCAGTGGGGACGAAGAGACGAACTTAACGGTGATCCCTTGTACTTGCAATGTCAACAGCAACAACATCAGAATCGGGAGCTTTTGATCCATCGCGACCTCCTCCAGATCGCGATCTCCAAGGCTGGGTCTCGCTGTTCTCACGTTGCTCGTTTTCGAGAGTCATTGGAGGTCATTCTTCTCCCTGTCGCTAGTGCTCTCGACGGAACTGACTCCGACACCGACAGTAGCCATGAATGCTAGGGTTTCTAATTGTGGTTTTATTTGTGTGGGAGTTCTTTTTCGGGTTTCTATCTTGTTGTTTACCTAATTATGATATTTTGTAACTATATTTTTCCTACCTGCTATTATTTTAAATAGTACACTCCAATATGCTAAACTGCCCTTTCTCCCTAGTGTCGTGACTTACGTATTATATCCTTTAGCACAAAAATCTTGGTGAGAATATTGTGATGCAAATTAAGTTCTGGATGCCCTTGTTGTGAAGCTCTTAGATCTCCTCTCATAGATGTGGATGCCTGAACAATCTTTTTGGAAATTTCTTTGGTCAAAATGCTCAAACAAAAATATGTGTGTATAATGCAAGGTCATTTTTTATTTTAGTCAATGAATGGCTTGATCTATAATTGTTTTAACTAGTGCAAATGAAAACAACAAGGTTAGTTATGAGTTTCACTTGATTTACAAATCTGAATATAAATAATTGGTGTCATTTGTTTTTTCACTCTTCTTAGTTTTAACATGCAAAATGTATTGTTTTCAGGGAAAAAAAATAATAATAATAAACATAATTAAGAAAACCTATATATTTTAGGTCTTCATCACTAGTCATGTTGAGGTTGACACAAGAATTGGGAAGGGGATACGGTGTAGGTTAGGTTGACTAGCTGGGACTGACAAATGGCTGGCCGGGATATCAACTCTAAGGTCAGAATGACTGGTTGAGGCTTGTCCTGAGATCGAGCTAGGCTCAAATTCATTTCCTATTCTAGTCCGACCCATTGAGCCAACCATGATGTTGGCCCCTATCCAACCACCTGACCCCGACATCAATCATAGTAAAGGCTTTACTCTATTCCTTCCTCTCGTCAGTAATACCAGCCTTACAGCTCTAAAAAGTTCAACGTCAAATATCATAGAATGACCAAAGAAACATCAAGACGGACCAACCTTCTGCGTCTCTACCTACGCCCCAGACCTGAACCTCTGGTTTGTTATTCCAACCCTGGCGCTAGGTTACAGTGGAAGATTTTTTTTTTTTGCTTTTTCTTTAATTTGTGGTTCATGTAAAATATATGTAACAACCTTGCAAACTTGTTTCTTATTTATTTATTTATTGTTTTTAAAACCAAAAAACAAAAAAGTTAGTTATCGAACGTGTTTTTATTTATTTATTTATTTTTAAAGTAATTAAAACATAGAGAAAACTTTTGATGAAGAATTAAGATTAGAATATTTATAGTATAGTTAGTTATTAGGGTCTACCTATCCTTATTATTTAATTTTTGAAGTAGATTTTTATTTTTTTTAGGATAATTAAGAATGTATTTAAAAAATAAGTTAGGATTATATAACTTTTGTTGGTTTAGAGCCTTATAAATACCTTACAGATTGTGTTTTGCTCAACTATAATGGCTATATATAAATATTTAGTTTCTAGCTGCTTTCTCTTGAGTTCTTATTCATCTCTTGATCTTTGATTTCTCTCCTTTAGTCCTGTTTCTATCTCCTTAATGACTCTTTTCTCTTATTTGCTCCGTTTGCTACCTTAATCGTCTTTAATTTGTGTTAAGCCAAAGGAAAAAAAAAATGATGTAGAACAACAAAGAAGATGAAATATTGAGAAAGAGACAGAGTCAAGGTCTTCCACGTAGTTTTTTTTCATTTTATTTTGTTTCCTTTTTTTTTTTTTTTTTGGTCATGCAAGTGAACATGGTATAAATTTAGTGGAAGCAGAAAATTGCATCGTGGAGCAACGTGAACAAAAATAAATTTTTAATGTTCCTCAGTTTTTGTCTTCGTCTATGTGAACATGTTTTTTATTTTATTAAAAATATAAATTTTATTTTCCTGTGTATTTCATCCAAAATTTGTGGGAGTTATTTTAATCCTCCTCCAAGTTTTTTCAACCTCTTTGTGAAAATTCTATTTTCAAGTGTAGGAAACATTGCATTACTGCACAATGTCTCATAAAATTATTTTTTATTTTAATTTGGAGAATCTAATCTTCTTCTTATTTTTGGTCAACGTGATCTACTTAAATTGTTTTTATATATGAATAAAAAATGAGCAATTTTCAGTTGGTGAACTGTCATCCAAAAGTTGCCTTTCTTAACCCATGGTCAAGATATATTTGATGCAATGTGTTTCTGCCAAACCTTATTTTCTTAATTTCACTTTTCTTAGTCTGTTGTACTTTTTAACTAATTAGTTCTAATCTTTTACTTACATTTAGTGGTTTTTTTTCATTTGGGAGGAGTACATCCGTTATTTTCTCGGATGTCATCAACTAAGGGGAGGGGTTGAAATAAATTTCAAATTTGTGGGATGATATAACTTCTAATTTATGAGAGTATCTATGTATAAATTACATTAGAGGCCTTATATATATGATGTTTATCTAATAGTTGTGTTAGTTATCAATCCTTGGAAGAAAAATGATAAGTTGGACAGTCTCACATCGCTTAAAAATGGATATATGTGATGGTTCACAAGTAGATAGACCGTCTTAATAGTTTGAAGCATTTTGGGATGAGCCCAAAGAGCAAAATCGTAAAGGCATAAGGCCAAAAGCGGATAATATAATATCAAAAGGAGGCACGGGTCGTTACAAATGGTATCAGAGCCTATACCCAATCGGAAATATGGCAACGAGGATATTGAGCCCTAAAATGATGGGTGATTGTGATAGTCATCAATCCCTAGAAGGAAAATTGTAATTTTTGGAGTCTCATATCACTTGATAATTAATATATGTGATGGTTCATTAAAAAAAATCTCCTAATGGTATGAGGCCTTTTGGGGTGAGTCGAAGAGTAAAACCATGCGGACGTGAGGTCCAAAGTGGATAATATCATACCAAAAAAAATCAAGGGTCGTTATAATAGTACTAGTAGAAAAAGAGGATTACAAGATACAGTCGTGAAATCCACTGTCATGAAAATTTAAAATATTCTATGACAGTTTCAAAATTGTTATGGTATGTAATGATCCATACCTTCTTTTAATATGATATTATTATTCACTTTGAACCTCGTGTCTGCACCGTTTTGCTCTTGGGCTCCCACAAAAAGGTCTTATACCATTAGGAGATGATCTTTTTACTTATTAAACATCACATATATCCATCTCTAAGCAATGTGGAACTGCACAGCTTACCATTTCCTTACAGGGACTGATGACTATCACAATCCCCCCTCTTTTCGGGGCCCAACGTGCTTGTTGACCACACTTTCAGTTGGGTATAAGCTCTGGTACCATTTGTAACGATCTATGCCTCCATTTGGTATGATATTGACTACTTTTGGCCTCGTGCCTGCAAGGTTTTGCTTTTGGGCTCACCCCCAAAATACCTCATACTATTAAGATATGGTATATTTACTTATAAACCATCATATATATCCATCCCCAAGTGATGTGGGACTGCATAGTTTATCCTTTTCTTGTAGAGACTAATGACTGTCACATGGTATGTATCTAACATTCCACAACCATTTTTAATACTCATGGAAGATTCCCATGGTGTTTGTGGATGTTGGCACCAAGGTTTTCACATGGTAAGAACAAATAATCTCACGTGTACACAAATACCCTCTAACATCATTAATTGAATGAGATATATAATTTCCATATTTAACACAAGGATACCGAATATTATCATCTTTTATGTGAGCTTTGGCGAATAACAAAATTCTTTAATACCATCTTCGATCTTTTAGTCAATTTATTAAGCCACACCCCTAAATCCAATTAAGATCATAATATTCAATCATCAAGCGTTTTTGAAATGAAAGTAATATACAAATAATCTAGCTTTCGGCATAATTTAAGAAATGTACATCAAAAATATCCATTGCACAACTAATTCAAACAATATCCAAAAACAAAACTAAATACAGAAAACCTAAAATCATAAATCTAATATAACAATAGTAAGGGAAAAATAACTAAAAGAAATTAGTGATCACTTACAAAGAATGAGTAGGAGAGGGAGACGGAATGGCAGATTGTGGTGGCAATAATGTCCAACTGCGGTGGAGGGACCGTTTTCAGATTTTTCTAAACTGTTTGGTTGTTGCTACTTCGGTGTTCTGCAAAATAAGGACTTGGCTGGATTGAAAAGGGGGTGACCGTTTTGTAAAAACGATCATGGAATGTGGCTTTTCCATGACTCTTTTTTAAAATAGTCGTGGAAAAGCCAAGATTATATGATCTTTTTCGATAATGGTAGTGAAATCTTGGAGATTCCACTACTATTTTTTGAAACAGTAATGGAATCTTCAGTTTCCACTTCCGTTTTCCGAAAAACATGTACGTGCCGTGTTTTTACTATATCATACATGACCACTTGTAAAAAACAGTTATGTAATCTCTATCGTGTAATCGATATTTTATAGTAGTTTTTCCAATGAAAGATTGTAGGCAGTGCTGGATTGGTAGAGCAGAAACGAAGCAGCGCATTTGTTGAGGGATGACCTAGGTTGTGTGACTGGCCGATACAAGATGACGTTGTAGCGTGAAATATCCTTGGCGGCGTGATGCGTTGAGGCTACCATTGGCGATGCAATTTCACACATTAAATTTCTTAACATGAGTATACCTGCTGCTACGCACAACGTGGGGAAGTTTCTATGAGACAAATCATTTCCAATTTTATTAAAGAATAAAGCATAAAGCATTCAAGAAAGAAAGCCAAATTCCTAAAGTCCCATATGACTTTTTTTATGTCTCGGTTCGATTAAACTCCATAATTATCTACAGGATGTTATCTTGCTAAAAAAAAAAAGGAAAGGAAAAAGGAAAAAAGGAAAGGAAAAAGGAAAAAAGAAAAACCAGAACAGCAGTTATCATTTCTTGGCAAAATGATTAGTGAGATAATTAACTTCTACCCTTATTCCTAATAAATTAGTAAAACTTGAATTTTCTGATTCCTTTCATTTGAAACTCCTTTCTCCTTATAAATCATTTCATTCTACTGGATTAGGAGATAATTTGATATTGAGAATTTCAAGGAACATATGAACTTCATGTTTTTTAATAGCCATCTAGGTCATGACAAGATGGCCAGTAATTGTAATTCCTATGTTTCGGTGGGATTTCTTATTGCGATTATCTTTGTTTTCTTTCCCTTAAAAAATTCATAAGTTTTCTTTTCTTTTAATAAATCAAGTTAGGGGCTTTGGTTTGAGATGGGTTAAGATTTTGCGTGCCAGCCTAATTAAGATAATTTATCTTGTCCTAACATCAGTTGTCCCTTCTTTCTATTTAATTATAAAAATATATATGCAGATGGCCGTGAATTGAGAAGAGTGGAAGATCAAAAAGATTAGATATTACTTGGGGAGATGAATTTCAGAAAGATATTGCTTTCAAAATTAGAAAAACTATGAAAATGAATGAGATACCAAAAATGAACACATGTTCTCTTCTTCATTCTTTCAAATAACAAGTACAATAAATATGAGGTCAGCTTATAAAAAGACAATAGCAAACGCGAACTACTATTTCTACGTGATTATCCATCACTTTATTTCTCACATATATAGCCCTCACAGGATAAAACAAAGATTGAAAGTGAGCACACCACACAAAAAAACTAAATTATTTTTTCATACACATGCATTGAGTTCTTCGGACTTTTCAATAAAAGCCTTTACCATCTTTGACAACAATTTTTTCTTAGGCAGCAACATTTTTCTCTTCTACAGCATCCAGTTGTTTGGTAGCAAGTTCTTCTTACGCAGCAATATTTTCTTTCGCAGCAATTATTTCTTACGCAGCATAT
>CM046361.1:6817830-6843922 GCA_025413025.1 Ficus hispida
TCATTGTGGAGATGAGCTTTGTGGTGGAACGTCGGGACTGTCCTTGAAAACTGAAATCCTCATCGTCGCAGGGGCTGAACGTGACGTTACGCTTTCGACAGTCGATCCTTGCGTTGTGACGGCCTAAGAAGTCCATCCCCAAGATCACATCGAAATCTTGCAACCTGATTGCGATGAGATCTGCGAGTAATTCTCCGCCATTGATCCTAATAGGAACATTTCGGATCCAAAAGCTGGACCACAAAACTTCTCCCGATGGCAAAGATGCAGAAAAGGTTTGCTCTACTCTACTCCCGACTCTGCGTAGCTTCTGAGCGAACTCCATCGATATGAACGAGTGGGTAGCGCCAGAATCAAATAGGGCAATTACATCATAGGTGGCGATAGAAAGCTGACCTGTCACCACGTTGGAGGTGCCCTGCTTCTGCATCTCCCCTTGTATAAGCATAGATCCTGGCCCGTGGCTCGGGTGCCTCCAATCTACCCTGGGCAATCGATGGACCTTCGAGTGCAGCCTGGACTGCATGTAATTGCTGGTTTTGGGGGTTTCTGTTCGGATAGGGCTGGTACTGCTGCTGTGCGTTCTGAGGACAGCTTCTCGCGTAGTGCCCTTCCTTGCCGCAGACATAGCAAGTGTTGGTCCCCTGACGGCAGACACCCGGATGCTTTTTACCACACTTGTCGCACTGGGGGTAATTATTCTTGTCCCTCTCGTTGCCCTGGTTGTTCCTTTTCTGGGGGAAATTTCTCTGCTGTCCCTGGTTGTTGAAATTCCCCTTCCGCTTGTTCTTTCCGGGTTGTCGGGACCTTGTGCATTGGGGTTGCTGGCCTGGGCTTGTGGCTTAGCTTCCGTGGATTGACGAGACTGGTTCGTCTTGACTAGAGCTCTTTCTTCTTTCTTGGACTTGTAAAATTGGGCTCTGGCCTCCTTATCTCTGTTGATCCAATACTCGGCTCTCAGGGCTCTCTCAATACAGTCCGACACTGTTACAGGGGAACTGTCTCCAGCACTCACTTGACGGGCAATATCCGTGCGGAACATCTTCATCATCAACCGCACTTTCTCAGTTTCACTGGTAATTAAGTTCGGGCACAACCGGGCCAATTGCTCGAACTTCTTGACAGCTTCCATCACTGTCATGGATCCTTGAGTGAAACTGGTGAGTTCGTCCTGCTGGGCAGCCAGGACTTCTTTGTTGTAGTACATAGCCCTGAACTCGTCCACGAAGTCTTGCCAGGACATAGTCAGTACATTTCTTCTCATCTGCACGGTTATCCACCAGTGCCTCGCGTCCTTTTTCAGCGCAAAGGATGCACAGAGTACTCTCTCTTGCTCGGTCAAGCGCATAAAATCCAGAATGACTTGCATGTCGATCAGCCAGTTGTCTGCTGCAATCGGATCAATTGGCCCCTCGAACTCGGGCGCCTTCATCCTTCTGAACCTTTCATACAGAAGGTCCTCTCTCACCGGCTGTGGCTGCATCTGTACTTCAGCCGGGGCTATTGGAACCTCAGCGTTCCGCGGAATTTCCTGCCTGACCTCTGGTTGGGCTACCAGAGGAACATTCGGCATTTGGGGTGCTACGGGAGGAATAGGTTGCACTGGCGGCACTGCCGGAGGGACTGGCTGTGCCGGGGGTGGAACCTCTTGGACTCTGGGTCCCTGATTCTGCTGAGCTAGCTGCTCCCGAATAAGAGTCATCTCTTGTTGCTGCTCTTGCAGCTGGCGTTGAATATTTGCTAATATGGCGGTTAAATCCTGTGCCGGAGGATTTACCGGCATTGTTCTTCGCGGACGTACCATCTTGTAGTCTCTATAGCAAGAAAAGATATTAATCACATCTCTTCTTTCATATAATTATTATCATTACATCATAAAATCTCACGACATGCATGTAACATCATAATATACTTGTATCTTGCCATAACTCAAAGGCAGATATTTAATGACATATTTACTTGTAAAAATTTCGTAAAGAGAAATGAAAATATCATCTGATTTCATTTAACCCGTCTCAGCACGGTCTCTTTGTATATAATCAAAATACAAGGCTTTTCAAAATACATGATTCCCTCGGCATTTTTCAAAAAGGTGCCGGGTACTGATATTATATATACATATTTTCAAAAAGAATACTTGTCACTTTACCAAAAATACACATGGTTAAAGCAACAAGATGGAAGTGATCTAACACTTCCCATCACACATAAGGTACATCCTAACGTCCGAATGTACATAACATATTATAAATAAAGTTCTATTACAAACGAAAGAGGGTATAAAACCAAACGGCCCTAATTCAACGGATGACTTCGATCTCAAGCGCGGATATCTCGGAATCCGTGTTGTCCTCTAAATCGTCTTCTCAGTCCCCGTCATCTGGAACGATGTGATGTGGCTCGTCCTCGAGGGGAAACTCTTCGGGATCCTCCTCGTCGTCCGGAATCTCCTCGGGATCTTCCATGTCTTCGTCTTCGTCATCTTCATCATCACTAGATATGATGATGAGGGGAACCTGGGCGTGCTCCATCTCCTCCTCAAGTGGTCCGACCTCGTACTGTGGCTCGGGCTCATCAGCATTATCGACTGGCGGCTGCTCAGGGTTCACTGGAGCATCGTTCTCGGCCTCTTGGGCAATGACCTCTGCCGCTAAAATATCATCGAGGGTTCCAGCCATGGTCGAGTAGAGGGTAGGCTGCGGAACATGCTGTCTGATGTGAGGCGGCGTTCCGTTCACTAGTAGAGTCACTGCCTCCAGCTGGGGCTCTGGAAGATCCTGGGGTATATGGGGATGCATCATCTCCTCAAACCTCCACCAGTAGTGGCTCATCGTCTCGCCCGGGTATGCGTGCCAGGCCTGGGATAACATCTGGTACCGTGTATGACGCATATTACGGTAAATATTCGGATCTCTAGCAGGTGCACCCTTATCTCTGGGTGGGAGTGGTCCGTAGCGCTCTAACATCACTGCACGAAACTGCGCCCAGGTGCGATCAGGCACCTGACGCTCCCCAACGTCGATCCACCATAGCCGCGCATCTCCGTAAAGACATTTGGCAGCGAGCATGATTTCCAGATAGTCCGGGATGTGACACATCAAGAATGTTTGCTCCATATCTTGGAGCCACGCCTCGACGTGCACAGTACGCCTCGTGCTGTCAAAGGATAGGGGGTGTGCGCGGAAGAAAACCGTAACGGAGTCCCTATCTTCTTCTGTCATCATGGGGTCCATCGTATCGTATCTACACGCAATGCTTAACTATAAGCATACATATATAAAACACAAAGTAAATTTAAACTTACATATGGTGGGGGCGATGGCAGGCAGACCGTGAAATGATGTCGCAGGGAACCCGCTCTGATACCAATCTGTGACGACCCGCCTTGCACAGGCCGTCACTACTTGACTTACTTAACTTACTTGATCTTAAACTTGTTTTATCCCATTTTTCATCATGAAAATAGTGGGGATTTTTTTTTTTTTTTTTAATAGCGGAAGCATTATACTTAGAAAATATTTACATACACTCATACGCAAATAAAATAACTGTTTGTTTTCTCAAAATAGGTATATTGATTAATTCCTTTTTGAGTTGTGAATCCCAACCCGTTCATCATTTCACCGCCACCGGCTTTACCCGCCACCATGCAGTCAATTCAAGACAGGCTGTTTACCTACAGCATAAACTTCAAACAATGAGCGAAAGCTCAGCAAGTACAACTCCTATACCGCAAACCAATTACATGAAACATACATAACCTTTTTCATGACATCTTAAACATGAACACATAAACATGGCATCATATCATCTTAAACATAAAAACATAACATGGCATCATATCATCTTAAACATGACATTCTGTCGTGAAATGCATGAACCGTTTATGTCCAATTATGCTTGCTTTCTTGTATCACACTTTATCTTGTTGATTTTTACTTGTGGGCCCGTTAACTTGATGTGTATGTACCCGGCGCGCAGCTTAAGGAACTTACCTAAGCTTTCGACCCGATCGTCATCAGGGGGCACAACACTGGCTCTTGTGGCCTTTTCTCAAACATTCTGTTTGTAAGTCTTTCTTGACATCTTTTCACTTGGTAGATTAGTGAGCATACTTATATGATGTCTCCTAATCTCATGTTTTATCAATGCATGGACAGTCGTAGCTTTTTCATGTAAGCATGATAACAATACTTGAACATCCATCATACAGTAAGCATATTGCAACCATCGAGCAGATCATCAAATAACACTTAAACAGTGTAAAGCAAACATGTTAAGAAAACATACAACTTTAGCCTATGCTGTAGGCGGCGTTGTACTTACTTTATCTTTGTTGTTCGCGTGATCGACTTTCCTTTCCCGAGCACGCTCGCAGATCACCTCCTGCCCATGGACGTTTATACGTGAGGTCTCTATTCTAAAATCGTTTAATGTCGGATTAAACCAACATAAATATTTTTCGGTTATAAGACCCTATTCTAACACAAGCAAACGGGTCACACAGCGTAATCCACAACGGAAATGTTAATTAAGGGTTCATGTAGAGGATTATAATCTTAACTTAAACCTCAATCCGTATAGTTAATTCTGGGCTTGGGCAAGGCCCTAGTAACTCGAAATAATTTTTTCGGCTACTAATGCAGTATCTTTTTCATTTTAATCTTGAAAACCTTGAACTTGTTTAAGATGTCATTTTTCTTGTTTATTTACGTAAGTTTGGTGAATAGCACCCAAACTTGTCTTGAAAATTACAAAACACTTGAAAACATTTCTATAAAACATTAGGGGATCGAAAACCGCCTTTGGAACGGTTTTTGGGTTTGAAAATGATGTTTGTAAGTAAAAAAAAAACGTTTTTCCTAGTCATTGGTCTAGAGAATCCCGTGCATGAGATTTTGCTCACTGCACGGATTTTGTTTGAAAATTCATAACTTAAAATGTAAAACGAATTTGGAAACACTTTCTTCATGAAAGTTATAGCTAACAAAAAGATCTAAAACTTTCATGTTTTGAACATTTTCTGATTCTGGCTCAGTTAATACCAGTTTTTGTTCGAACATATGTGAATTGCTGGAACTTGATCACCCTGACCAGTTCTCGGTTTTTCTTCAAAACAAAGGCCATTGAAGCCTTATTTTTAAAATCTGTCTGAGTTGCCCCCTAGGAAATACCCTAAAGAACAACTTTCGTGTTTTAAGTTTTTACCCATTCGGCCTCTAAGGACCTGTAAATCCTACTTTTCCGAGCTGCCGGGTGTTGGACCCGAGAGCAGTTTTGGTGTTAGTCCAAATTTTACGTCCCTATACGTTGCTCTAGCTCGACCGCCCAATGCGGGACCTAATAACACATGCACGTCTTCTAACGTCCCTTATTCACATAAAATTTTAAATCCCGTGATTTCGGATCCAACTCAAGGCCGAGACCTCCCTTTGGTCCACGGTTTTGGAGAGAAAAACACACATTCAACAAAACTCAACCAAACATCATACAAACCCTAGAACATGCATCTAAAAATTTGATAACATAGAAGAGACATGAAACCCTTAAACATAAACCCTAGCATGCATCTCTAGCACACAAAAAAAAAATCATAAAGCATTACTCCAACCAAACATGCAAATAATCACCTCAAAAACCTAAATCAAGCATAAAAATATAACCTAAGCTATTTAGGGCCAAAACCGAAAATTATGAGCTCAAGCTCTTACAAATTTTGTGCTTGAAATACATAGTAAAACCCTTGAGAAAATGAACCAAAAATTTGAACCAAGAACTAGAGTAAGATTCGGATTTTACCTCAAAAAAATCCGGGTGTCCCTAGCTTGATCCTAATCGAAAATTAGCCTCCAATGGTGCACAGTTTGGACCTCAACAATGGTCACAAAAATTTTGTTAACTTCCTCTCCCAACCAACCTTAGAAAAGAGAAGAAAAATGCCCAAAATCTTACCTTTGAACTCACTAAAAACCGAGGCTTTAGGGGGGAGGTTCTTCACAACTTTTTGGCTTGAACACTTGCTTTCCTTAGCTCACTTTCTCTCTCTCTCTCTCTCTCTCTCTCTCTCTCTCTCTTTCTCTCGGATTTCTTGGAGTGAATTGCTGATGGAATAGCTGAACATGGGGTTAAAGGTAGCTGAAATTTTGGGGTTTGAAATCCCTACAAATAGTGTTTCTAGCTAGGGAAAATCCTAGGCTTTCTTTTCCAAGAAAATTTGGTTCAAAACTTGCCAATTGGTCCTCCAATTTTTGCAAGTTATTGCCCACAAGGGCTTGGGTGGCCGGCTGCTATGGGGAGAAAATGGTAGAGTGGTTGACAACTCATAGATGAGGTGTCACAAGCTCATTGGTCCATGTGTGTGGAGGATTAAATCCTAACTTAGCTTAATTGTGCTAAAATTAAGCTTAAAGGCTTGTTTGGTTCAATCTTTTTGAAAAATTGTGTAATTTCAACACATTGCAATAAATTTTAATACTGAGTTACTTAAATACTCAGTATCGAAAATTATATTGCATTAAAATTTTCGATCTGTGAAAAACTCGTTCGAAAAAATCTTTTCTCATAATTTTCCGAATCCTTCGCCCTGAACTCTAACTTAGTATGCTTGATTTTTCTAAGGTGATTTCAATTCTTATTAAAACTCATCTTGATCACGAAATGAGTTTTTAGCAGTAATTTTACTTATACTGTGATCTTAAAAAAAATATTCTTGTTTGACGTTTTCGATCGTTTCGGTCTAACCGACTTAATGGTCAACGTCGACTTGTCTTGAAATGTGCAAATACGACCTCCTTCACTCATAAAGGTCTTTTGCGAGTTCATGTAATTTGTTTTTGAGTCTTAATAAATCTTAAGAACTCGTTTAACAGTTTAAGTTCTAAAACGAACTTCCGCATGAAATACCGATTACGGTAAACATTTACACGAAATTTCTATAAAATATGAATCGAAGAAATTCGGGTGTTACAGACTGGTACGAGTTAAATTCAGCCTCTATTAGGTAAGTTAGTTGGAGATAAAATTTTTACGTTAGAGTTACTTGACTTTCAAAAACTAGTTATAATTTTTGTTGACTTTTTAAAAAAAGACAAAAACTGAGATGAAAATTTTGAGTTAGAATCTGAGTTCCAATTTTACACATTTTTTAAGATTTTGGATGACCGTTTTGCCCTCGTTTGAGCCTAAAATTCCTGTTTTGCTCATTCTCACCTAATTAACATACACAAATAAGAAAATTAATTATTTAGAGTGGTAAATTAATAACAATATATTGAAGTTAATATTAAAGTAATTAAACAAAATTAAATCAAATCACACAAAATCAAAATAAACTAATCTATATTAAAATTATGCAAAATTAAACTAAATTAACCTAAAATTTATTAAAATGTTCAAGAACATAGTCAATTTACATGTACAAAAGTGGTAAAATAATTCTATTTTATAGAGTTATCAGACTTGCATTGGGATCGTTATTGAAATAGGCATTGGGGTTGGGCGGGTGTTGACCCAACATCAGCATCATGACTTGACTCTGGACTTGTCCTACCCTAACCTTGCGTCTTTCTCAGCCAGTCAACCTCACCCATGGAACTTTTCCAACCGTCAACTTGATCTCGGTAGTGGTGTGTTCCTATTCCCAACACTTGTTTTGAATTGTTGGCCTAACGATGGAGCCAGTCTCATACGCTTGTGTTTGGTTCGCTGGTTGGAGATGAAATTTTTAAGTTAGAGTTAGTTAACTTTTTAAAAACTATTTATAAATTTTATTGACTTTTCATAAGACGACAAAAACTGAGATGAAAAAGTATATTTTAGTTAAAGTTAAACTGAAATACCAAATGAGGCCGTGTTTGTCAACCTAATATTGACTAGTAATTACATTCTAAAATATATTTTTTTTAATTTTTAGAATAAAAAATAATGAGACTCTATTTTCTTAAATTAAAAAAAAATTTACTAAAATTTAAAAATGAAAAAAAAAATATTTTTTGAAAGAAATATTACTCAATATTTTGTAAAAAACAACTAATTAAGTAATTCGATGTTCAATTCAAACAGCGTTGAAAAAAACTTGGAAAGAAAATAATTCTCACTAAAATATAATTAAACATTACGCTTTTTTTTTTTTTTTTTTTTTTTT
The DNA here is from genome assembly GCA_025413025.1 of Ficus hispida. NCBI lineage: Eukaryota > Viridiplantae > Streptophyta > Magnoliopsida > Rosales > Moraceae > Ficus > Ficus hispida. The sequence continues at coordinate 6,825,974 of CM046361.1, forward strand.
TTAATGTAATACCTCTTGATCCTGAAGTTGATCCACTTTTAACCGAAGTCGCATTTGTAAAGTTATATTATTATTATTGATTTTATTATTATTATAATTATTTGATAATGAGCTCTTGTAATATTCATTAAACTTGTGGTTTTTTCCTGTGTTTAGTTTTAAAAATTTACCGACATGATCCCACTCGATCATAGCAAATACTCTACCGACCCCCAAGGCCATACCTCTGAGATATGGCAGTGAAAAAAAAAAAAACATGCATCTTTTTAAACTAAAACTGGAAGACATTTGTTGTGAAGACAAGTAAATATAGCTTAATTTTAAAAATATTTGAAATAAATAGCATATTTTAGAAGAGTTTATTCACGAAAATATTTCAAGGAAATTTAATCATAAATCTGTTTTTTTAGTTACAATAATTTTGAAGATAATTTTATCGTGAGTATGTTTTATAATGTGTCATTTAGCATGAATATGTTAGTTACCATCAGTCAAAAATTTTGTGCTGGTTTATTTTTATTACTACTGGTTTTTTTTACCTATATCCTTCTTCCTTAAAATACCATTTTATACCCATCTTCTGGAATCAATAGAAAACGAGTGAGTGACGATTATTGCAATTTTGAGGGGGGCAAAAAAAAAAAAACAAGGTACGTGTTCTTAAAACAATGGATTGTATATGTATCTCATACCGAATTGCTTTGTTTTTTTTTTGTTTTTGTTTTTTTTTTCTGCATTAATTTCAGCAGCTCAGATCAAGCCATACGTTGACTAAAATAATAATAATAAAAAAACTTTGGATAAAAAAAAATGGTAAAATAGATGTGTGAAATTTGACCAAAGAAATTTCCCAGAGTCGAATAATAAGGCATCCAAAGAGCGAACGAACGAATAATCCAACCTCTTTAAGTTTCGAAATTAGGGCATCCATAACTCAATTACTTAATCAAATACTCTTGATTATTTTCATGTTTTTGATCTTGTTAATCTTATTTTGCCTATTTCAATTACTTATAACTTTTCTTTTTCATTTTGCAATTGCATCCAGTAATATTTTATAATCTCATCAATTAGAATTAGGAAAGGAACTTTTAGTACTTTAGAAAGGACAAGAAAACCATAGGAGATTTATCCCTATTTTCTAAAATTCCTAATTGAAATTTTAGTAACACCTTATAATCAAACTTTTGATTCACTTGTTAGTTTTTTTTTTTCCTTACAGCTGATTAGTATTAAGCATGCATCATTAATTCGAACAATAATAAAAACCATGCGTAGGCTTACTTTTCACGTCATTTTTCGTTTCTTAATTGTTAATTTTGTCATTATATTTTGACACCAGTAACAAGATGGGTAGTAACTGCCACACGTTGTGCGCAAGATCTCGAAATTAGTTCGGGCATGGATAACCGTTGCTGGCGTTGGTATTATGATGGAGCAATTTATGTTCTATAAACTTAACACAACTCAACTGGATTGACACTAATTGAGTAAGAAACTTTCAATTTACAAAATAAGTGCACTCATAAATTTGATCCATGGATCTTAAAGAAAGAAAAATATTAGAATTGATACTATAAAAGACCGAATATTCTACTTCAAAGTTTAGCGAATACACTAGATAACATTATATGCAGAAAATTTTTAATTCAAAGAGAAAAACTCTACATTAACTAATCCTTTTTATTTTTTTCCTAATGGGCTCTATTGATGTAGTTTTGTGGCCGAAATAATCGAAGTAAATTGGCTAGAAGTTAAAGGATCATTTGATACGAGGAGGTTGTCGTGTGGACATAGTTTATGTGAATGTGAAGTCTCATTTCTGGTCAAGCTGAAACATAACGCTTAAGGATGGCACCGTCCGGTGACTGACGCTTGTTGTTTGTCTCCCGACTGGAACAAGGAATGGGATTTGCGTGGATCTGTCGAAAACAGAAGAATGGTTGGAGATCTCCGCGGGGAGGTTTAGTACATGCCCTGGGGTAATAAATTTTTCCTTATGCCAACTTAGCACTAATTGTGAGAAGTCAGGACTGGTTATCAAAAGTGTGAAAATATGCTGCCAAAGAAGACAATGATGCGAGAGGAATAGACACTGCGAGAGAAAGAATTGCTGCCAAACAAAAACATGCTGCCAGCGAACAACGAGAGCAATGCTGCTGTGAAAGAAATAGATGTTGCCAAAGGAAAAATTGCTGCCAAAGGAGAACGTGCTACGAAACAAGAAGATGCTGCAGAAGACCGAAATGTTGCTGCGAGAGAAGAAATTTTTGCCAAAGATGGTAAAGGCCTTAATTGGAAAGGAGGAAGAAGAGAATTGCATGTGTGTGACAAGTAGTAATTTTATTGAAGTTCTTGTTTGGTGTGGTCACTTTCAATGTTACTTTGTTTTAATCTTATGAGGTTAAATCGCGGAGGAAATAGTTTGGAAAGTTCTCCAACCTCTATTTACTTTGAGGAACATTCCAAAATAATTTTAATTAACGCTCGATGATTCAATTTTGTACTTCCACTAAATTAAAGCTATGTTTACATACGTAGTTACAAGTATAACATTGTGATAATATTATCTGTGGCTCCACAAGATACATAATTCAAATTTTTTCATCCCCAAATTCAAAAAAGAAAAAAAAATTACTATGTTAAACGTCTATGCTTTTCTAGATAATTCCTATCAATGACGAAGCTAGACCCAGGACTCTGATCCACTTTAAACAGAGTTGCATATGTAAAGTAAGTTATTAGGGACAAAAATGTTATAAATTCCCTCTGAACTTTGTCATTAGGGTCAATATGTCCAATGAGTTATGAAATGTACCTATTGTACCCCTCTGAACTTTAACATTTATACCAATTTGCCCCTTCAGTTAGTTGTCATTAGTTTCTTCATTATCTTTAATATCAAAATAGTTTGCTTTTGTGTCGAAATGCCCTTGATCTTTGCATTTGTGTCAAACTATCCCTTGATTTTTAATATTTGTATCAAATTACCACATTTATCTTATTTTATTTATCTAATATTATATAATTACCTAAATTTTGTAGAATAGGAAAAAAAAATATTTTTTTCTACTAAAAGAAAATATATAATCTTTTGACCCACTTCTTGTTTTTTTGCTTATTTTAATTAAAATTTACGTACATTTTGATTTTTTTAAACAAAAATACTTACATAACTTATGTTCATTATTTTATTGTCCTAATATTACAATTTTTAGTTAAATTACGATTGATAATGCTATACCAAAATATGTAAACTAATCGTTTTTTAAATAAAAAATATATAACTAAGAATGGGTGATAAAGTAAATTTACAATTGTTATTTTCATTATGGGTTTAAGCAAACATATGAATGAAAGTTGTTATGATTGTAATTTCAAATTATGTGGGCTAAGTAAACAGTGTGTTTGAAATCCAAATCCTGTACCTGACTTCTACCAACTACGGTTACGTATAAGTAAACCCATAACTCAAATAAACTTAAATTAAAATAAGTAAAATAAGAAAAAAAAACCGTGTTAAAAAAATATGCATATCACCTCAACATAATAAAAAAAATATTTTTACTTGTTCTAAAAAGTTAATAATTATTAGGTAATTATACAATAGTAGATAATTAAAATAAGATAAATCAGACGGTTTGATATAAATATTAAAGATCAGGGGTATCACAAATCTTAAAAAATCAGGGGGTATTTTACACAGATGCAAAGTTCAGGGGGCATTTAGACATTAAAGATAACATAGAAACTGATGACAACTAACTGGGAGGTTAACTTGAGATACATGTTAAAGTTCATGAGATACAATAGGTACATTTCATAGTTCATGTGGTATATTGATATTAGTGACAAAGTTCATGGAGAATTTTTGACATTTAAAGGTATGGTGTATATTATATATATGTATATCTTTTCTTTTATGGAATTGTATAATTGACAAAGCCTCTGGTCTTTTTAACCCCCTTTTTTTTTTTTTTTCCTACATGTAATGACCTCTAAATCTTCTTTAAACTTTGTGGTTTTTTCCCGTGTTTAATATTAAAAAATTGCCGACATCCACTCGTAGCAAATATTCCACCCTCAAACCAACCTCATACGGAAGTAAAAAAGGACGTGTGTTGACATTTGTAAATAGAACTAGATTATAATTGATCTTTCAGTTTTTTTCCAATATGTTGATTGACAACAACTGTTTTCGAAGCGAAGGGGGAACAAAATATCATTTCATAGCCCATCTTCTCAATAAACCGGGTAAGATTTCTTTATTATAATTATCTCGATGGTTAGTAAAATGTAATTTAGAAGGCGTCAGAAGCTTCTTTTTTCTTCTTCTTGTATTTTTTTTTTATTAAAACTTTGACAGTAGAGATTCAAACTTTGCACATTATTTAACAAGTATAGAGTTTTAGTTAGCTTATATTTTCAACTACTTTGTATTTTGTGGTCTATGTTTGGTAGGTCTACTCTAATCAAATTGTTTATCTTTTTCTTCAAAAGTAAACCAATTTCGTGGTTCAAATCCCTAAATCTTTCTTAGAAACTCAGAACTTAAAAGTTTATAATTTTTTTAATTTCAAGTCAAAATGAGATATTTTTTAATATTTTTTTTTACAATAAATTAGTTAGAATAATAAAATAAACGAAATAAGATTCATATTAAATTGCTATTTTTTTTTCCTGAATACATTTGAAGTTATTGTATTTTTTAACTCTAAACAGTTCATTTCCTAAAAAAAAATTCAATACACCAACTTAACTCTAATCAAAATACCTCTAAATCCCTCCAACTCAAATGTACACACCAAACGGGGCTAACCATGCAATTGAAACGTCCATCCATCTAGTTGTAGCTCTTTTTTTTTTTTTTCCCCCTTCATTTCTTAACATATAACTATAGTCTCTAGGGATCAAATCTGGCAGTTTTTAGACGAACGAATTTGGAGGTGCACAAAAGATTTCTGGCATCTGAACAATTAAAAGAACTTACGTATAAGGTGGAGGGTATCATAAAAGAGCTGAAAATCTATTTCAAAATGTAGGACAAAATTCTTCATTCCATTTTTAGCCACACAAAAAAAAAAAAAAAGGTTTAACTTTTTATTTTACACAACGATCTCAATTTTTTATCTACATTTGTAGTTGCAATATTTTATTCCGGTAGCCTAAAAAAAAAAAAAAGCAAATCAACTAAAAAATATATATAAGGGATAAACTTAACAAGTAAGAAACATGAAAAAAAAAAAAAAAAATAGCCATGAATTATTTTCAATTGCCAGCTATGTATAAAGTGAATCTCATTCTCATACCGAACCTCTTTGTTTTCTTCTTCATTAATTCAACAGTTTGATAAGCCCATAACTTGACTACAATAAATTAAACTGACCTTTGTATAAAATATATGTTAAATATACGCATGAAATTTGACCAACGAAATTTCCAAGAAGGCTCTTAAGGCATCCAAAGATCAAAAGAATGAAGAATCCAACCTCTATAAAAGGATATCTATCAGCTTCACAATTAGGGCATCCAAAACTCAAGTAGCATCGCTTTCTCCTCAATCTATTTTTGTGCTAAAGAGTGTTGGTAAGTCTTTACAATATTATAACAATATATTTTTTCAGCTAATTTACGTTTTTCTTGTTCACCAACTTGCTTTTGTATGAACAATATTCAATAATTTATCAAGTTTTACTTTATCAATTATTCTTGATCACGTTCATGTTTTGTATTTTGTTAATCTTATAATTTGCCTATTTCGATGACTTGCTACTTTTGATTTAATTTTCAAAAATGAGAAAGAGAGATTTTGAAATGAGAATAGTGAAATTAGTTTTTTTTTTTTTTTTGAGGAAAAAAAATGAAAATCACCATTTGGAGTCACTTCCCAAATTAAAATGAACTTGAAAAAAAAATTTATTCAGGTTGACAGATATGTATATATATTCAATATCGTAACCAACTTTTTGTTTTTGTTTTTGTTTTTGCGTTTTTTTTTTTGGTTTGGACTATTTATTAAAACTGATAAGATCAAGCCATACATTGACTAAAATAAAAAATGACCTTGTAATAAAATATATGCATAACATGCAGGTTAGCACTTTGTACTTTCCAAGAAGTTAAGGCATCCAAGAACAAAAGAAAAAAGGAATCCAACATCTATAAAGGGAGATCTAAGTTTCACAACAAGGGCACCCAAAACTTAATCAGCCATATCACTTTCTCCTCAAGATTTTTGTGTTGAAGTATATATTTTGCAAGTCGTTGCATTTTATCATTATCAGCTTTATAATATTAATCAACTGTTCATGATTATGTTTAGATTAATTATCCCCCATGTTCTCATTCCTATTTTAAACAAAAAACAATTATGTTAGCTAATACTTTAATCGAAGTTTTAATAATTATTTTTCTTTCCTAATTCTTTTTCTTTTTATCTATGTTGAATTGATTTCATAGTTGTTGGTAGTAAGTAATAAACATACCATTACTGAGTATTTGTGTAATACCTAGATTTTACAATGTTACTATTTTTTTTAAAGGAATTAAATGAATACCATAGAGGTATTATTGAAAGAGAAGCTCGGTTAAGAGTTCTCTTACATTTTATGAGTTTTTAGATCAATAAAACTCAAAAATGGACTATGTAGATTAGCAACGGACCTTTTTAGACAAAAGGGACGGAAAAGTGCATGATTATACGAAAGTCAAACTTTGATCAAAAAGTCAACTTTGACCAAGAAAGTCAAAGTTTGACCAAAAACGGTCAAAGGAGTGACTTTGCAGTATTATGAAATAAAGTATACTGTAAAAACCGTCTTTACGGTTAAGATAGCATGAATAGGCTTTGAAAACTAGCTTAGAAAATCAAGCACACCTAGTGGGAACTAAAGACCAAAAGGGCTCGGAAAAATAAGAAAAAAGTTTTTACAGTCCATTTTTACGCAGATAAATTTTGGACTGCAGTCGAGTAAAACAGTACTGAATTGTACTGTGTATTAGTGAACACAGTATTAGATTTATCTGTGTTAGCTTAAAATGGGTTTGCTTTTCAAAAATTAGCCAAACAAGGCCTTATGGTGATGACATCACCTTATCCACAAATTATGACATCATAATTAATTAAAGAAAAATTGGAAAATCATTAGATAACACCTAGCTAGATGTGGCCGGCCATTTTGGAGGGTATTTGTGCAAATTTTTGTGCAAATATTCTTGTTCCAAGGGCATCTAAGCAAAATTTGGATTAAAAATAAATCCAAAAAAATAATTGAATTTTCAGCTATAAATAGCCATCAAAGGGGGCGGTTTTCAGCTTCAAAAATATTGGAAAACTTGCCCAAACTATGCCAAAATTGCTGCTCAAAAACCAAACCCAAGGCAACCAAGAAAGAATAGATAAAAAAAAAAAAACAAAAATCCAAAAGAGAATTCACTAGGAGTGTTCGGATTTTTGTAAGCCAAAGCTGAAAAATTTGGTACCCATTGGAGAGGTTGAGGGCCGGCTGTGTTAGTGCTAGGAAGAGGAGAAAAATTTTTGGTGCCTCTAGGTGAGTGGTGAGGCCGGTTGTGTTGACCTAGGGGGAAGGAGAAATTTTTGGTACCCAAACCCTAGCCTTGAGCCAAGGTATTTTCTTTAGCTCTAACCTTTTTCAATTGAGCTTTCAATTTAGAATTATTTGTATTTCAAGTTGAAATTTGTAAGAGCATAAGCTCAATTTAAATTCCATGCTCTAGATTAGTTAGGTAATGCTTGATTTAGGGTTTAAGGGTGGTTGGTTCAATTATGTTAATTGTTTCTTGATTATGCTTGTTGATTGATAGGTTGCATGCTAGATGATGAATGAATGGTATGTCCCCTGATTTTGAACAAATCAGCCCTAGACAGTTCATGTTAGGTTGCTAGTTTAAGTTTGAATGTTTTGATGTATGTATGAATGTGATGCAAAGATAGAACCATGCAACCCTAGATTAGGAGATTCGGTTTAGGGCTGCATGGACACGTTGGGTTAGCATGATTGAATATGTGGGACGTTAGAAACGCTGCATGTTTGCTGTGTAAGCTCCCGAAGTGGTCGGTCGAGTTAGAATCCGCGAAATAGGACGTAAAACAAACTTAAAACCGAAAACTGCCAGTTCGGATGTGAACTGCCCAGTTTCGGGAAAAGTGGAATTTGAGGCCTTTAGAGGCCGAACTGGGTAAAACGTAAAACATAAAAGTTGTTCAGAACGAGTTTTCCTAGGGGCCAACGCGGACAGTTTTCCAAATTGAGGCTCCAATGGTCTCCGTTTTTACAAAAACCCGTGGGTAGCCTGCCCAGACCCAGTTTACAGGATCAGCCAGTTTCAAACAAAAACTGGTACGAATACAGGCCGAACTGGATTTTTCTCAAAACACGAAAGTTTTAGGATTTTTCAAGAGCTACAACTTTCGTGAAGACAACTTTTTCAAAATCAGAATGGATTTTTAAACTGACACGGTTTTATAAAGACTGTGCAGGAAATGAGAAATTCCTGTACAGGATTTTCTAAAAACAGTACAGAAAAATCATATCTTTTCCTAAAATCACTGTTTTGACTAGGGAAACTGTTCCAAAGGCAGTTTCCAGTCCTAAATGATTTTATAAAAACCTATTTTAAGGATATGAATTTTTATGAGTTAAGTAAACGATTTTTAAGGTTAATTCACCCAAGTTTCCAAAGAAATGGAACATGGATTTTTTAAAACCAAATTGGGTAAGCAAGACGTTTACAAGTAATAACCGGAAATAATATCCGAGTTACTAGGCCAAGGCCTAGAACGCAAGTTTGACCCATATAGGGTTAACTTGGTTGATTAAGAGTTAACCTTAAGGGTTAAACAAGAAAACCCTAAAGGAGACTAAGATTAATAAATTGGGCTAAGATATAGGGTTAATTAAGAAAACCCAATAAGTATAATAAAGCCCAATGTTAGGAAGGTAACCTAACCCTAACGGTATGTATAGGGTTTAGCACATGAGGTTATCCAACGTAACCTCTTAAAGAATTAATTCATATTTAGTTTGGGGACATACAATTAGGATTATGTAAGCATGTTGATTAGATTATCAACATTTCCGCAAAACTAATTAGAACCTCACCTATGTCCTTCAACGAGCAGGAGGGAACCTGCAGCTGTACGCAGAAAAGAAGCAGCTCAAAGCAGGACATAGCAAGAGAGGTAAGTACAACCACCGCCTACAGCATAGGCTTTATTGTGGTACTTGCCTAAGTATGTTAGATGTATGCTAAGAATGTATGTTATGTTATGTTGTTGTTGATGCTATGTGGTTATCATTATTACTATGATAAATTGTTAATGCTAAGTAATGTTATTGTTGTTATGCTATGATTTTGATATGCTATGAAATATGTCATATGTTGTATGTTAGGTTATGGTGTATGATAGGTTAAGGTATGTTATTGATGAATGCTATGTTATGTTTATTAAAGCACGAAGCATGTTCACCAAATCTTATAAGAATTATAAGATCAAGTATGACACAACAAGATGAAAAGAAAGATGTCGAGCAATCGCCTGTGTTGTGCCGACCCGCGTTAGGTCGGGTTGGACTATGGTTTGAGTTGGAAATGGTTTGGCCGCCCCAACCACTCCATAGTCGCGCGCCCGGTACATACACACAAGTAAGGGGCCCATATGTAAGATAAGAAATGAAAGTAAGTTAAGCATGAAATAAGCATAAAATAAGCATAAATGGACCATGCATTATGATATGTATGTTATGATATGATGAATGAAGTCATGATATGTATGATATGCTATGATGAATGAAATCATAATCTGTACGATATGCTATGGTAAGTCAAGTTTGTTTGTGAAAGATTAGATCATGTCTGTTTATGTCGCGGTATAGGAGGTTGTACTTGCTGAGCGAAAGCTCACTGTCTTACGTTTATGCTGTAGGTAAGAAACCGTCAGCAATGGTTGATACAAGATGGAAGGGCATGGCGGAGCAAACTGTGAAATGTGGGAAATGTAGCCGCTACGCGTTTTGATATACGTATTTATGTTATGGAAAATATTTCTGATAAAGACACTCTTATATGTTGCACTTGTATGCCATATATAAAAAAAAAAAAAAAAAAAAAAAAATTTCCGCTGTATTTCATAAGTATGTAAGTATGTACGAGAAGTTAAGTATGTAAGTATGTATGTATGGTAACGGCCTGTGCTAGGCGGGTCGTTACAGAGTTGGTATCAGAGCGGTTTCCTACGATACGATTTCACAGTCTGCCTGCCATCGCCACCATCATTGTAAGTTAAATTTATATTTTATGTATACGCGTAAGTATTTATGATCGAGTTATGTTATGATAGACGCGTGGAAATGGATCCCGCACGGATCAATGAGGATCGCGCAATTGTTGCGGCTTTTTACGGATTACGTCCTCTTCTATATGACGGTACGGGACAATCAGTTACAGTATCGGCTTGGTTGTACGATATGGAGATGATTTTCTACACCTGCCACATCGAGGACCGATTACAGGTCTCGCTAGCTGCTCGCTGTTTGATCACGGACGCTAGACTATGGTGGATGACTTACGGAGAGCGGCAGATGCCCAGTCGGACGTGGGCACATTTTCGCGCCGTAGTACTTGCACGATACGGGCCGATCCCTGCTGCGGGGCCCGGTAACGATTGGCAGTACCGAGATCCCGAGATCTATTGGGACATGCAGTATAGGCGATACCAGAGTTTCGTCGCAGATTGGCACGCGTACCTGCAGGAGTCTATGGGCCATTACTGCTGCAGATTTCAGGAGGCTATGCTACCCTATGTTCCGCAAGATATACCTCACCCCCAGCTACAGGCCGAGGTGACAGCACATATGGCGCATGCTGACACCCATATGAATGAGTATCAGGTCCCAGTCGACGATGCCGAGATAGGGGGACCCCAGCATGAAGTGGGTCCAATGTTTCCCGAGGACCCGATTCCTGCTATGCCCGTACAGGAGATCCCAGCCCAAGAGGCTGAAGACCAGATGGACGCCGAGGACGCTGCCGACGATTTGATTGCTCCGGAGGAACCACCGGAAGACCCTCCCATTATGATCATCCCTAGCGACGACGAGGACGACAAGGACGATATGGAGCCCGAAGCCGAGCAAGGTAACTGGATGGAGGATATTTATGACACCGAGGGCGATCCCGAGGAAATGCGATTCCACGATGGAAATTGGGACGAAGACTCTGACGCCGAATCCGACGTTTCGATGATTACGCTAGAGGTTATAGTCTAGTTAGGGCCGATATGCGCATATATTTTTAACCATGTATGATGATAGAGTAATAGACACTCCTATCATATTTTTTTTTTTTATTATTATGAACAGTACGATGGTAAAGTGTTAGACACTTCCATCATATTTTGACCATGTATATGTAAAGATATGTACGTACAAGTATGATGTATTCAATGTGTAATTACAGTATTGTAAATTACGATGTACAAAGTAAGTACATAAAGGACCGTACAGATACGGGATTTATAACAAGAGCATGTTATAAATATTATGAAAGTTATGCTATATTATGATAAGTATCTGTTATGATACCTTTTATGTTATGATATGAAATGAATGATGTTACGGTATGATGTGACGTAATAAGACATGTATGAAAGAAAAGATACTAATAGTACGATGATATCTTTTCTTACAGGATTTAAAAGATGGTACGTCCACGAAGAACGATACCACTCAACCCGCCTGAGCCAGATCTATCGACCATTGTGGCAAGTCTACAACGGCAGCTGCTAGAACAGCAACAAGAGACGGAAAGACTTCGAGCGCAGATAGCTCAGATGAACCAAGGACCCCGGATTCACGAGGTTCCACCCCGAGCTCAACCAGTACCTCCAATAGTACCCCCAGTACCTGAGGGTCAGCCAGAAATTCCTCAGAATGCTAACATTCCGATGGCACCCGCTGGAGGACAAATAAACCTACAGCCAGTGAGGGAAGATTTACTGTACGAGCGATTTAGGCGAATGAAGGCGCCTGAGTTCGAAGGCCCGATGGACCCGATCGCCGCGGATAATTGGTTGATCGATATCCAAGTTATCTTGGATTTCATGCGGCTAACAGAACAAGAGAAAGTTCTCTGCGCTTCTTTTGCTCTGAAAAAGGATGCGCGACATTGGTGGATGACCGTGCAAATGCGCCGTGATGTTACGGTCATGAGCTGGCAAGATTTTGTGACCGAATTTCGCGCAATGTACTACAACAGAGAGATCCTTGCCGTTCAGCAAGACGAGTTCACAAACTTCAGACAAGGGTCGATGACGGTAATGGAGGCCGTACAGAAGTTTGAACAGCTGGCTCGGTTATGCCCGGATTTGGTCCCGAGTGAAGCAGAGAAGGTACGAAGGATGATGAAGATGTTTAGAACCGACATCGCCAAGCAAGTAAGTGCTGGCAGCAGCCCGCCTACCCTGGTGTCCGATTGCATAAGCCGGGCGATAAGAGCCGAATACTGGATAAACCAGGACAAGGAGGCTAGAGCTCAATTCTTCAAGGCTAAAAAGGAGGAAAAGGCGGCAGCAAAGCCAACGCAGCCTCGACAAGACTCAGAGTTGCAACCGAAAGGCCAATCTAGTAGCCCTACACAAGGTTCCAATCAAGCTGGGAGGAACAAGAGAAAAGGAAATTTCTCGGGCCAGAACCAACAAGGGAATTTCCCACAGAAAAAGAACAATCAAGGGAACGAGAACACTAACATCAGTTATCCCGCGTGCGTAACATGTGGAAAGAAACACCCGGGAGTGTGTAGGATGGGGACTAATGTTTGCTACCTTTGTGGCAAGGAGGGGCACTATGCACGAAGCTGCCCCCAGAATAACCAGAACCAGAGCCCTCAGTATCCAAACCGGAATGCCAGCAGCCAGCTACATGCAGTCCAAGCAAGGCTCGAAGGACCCTCAATTACACAAGGAAGATTAGAGGCTCCTGAACCCCTAGCTAGGATTTACGCCTACACTGATGGAAATGCTGAAGCTGGAACTTCGCATGAAGGGACAAGATAGATACTTGTCGCCACCTAAGGCGTTATTGTATTATTTAATTCTGGTGCAACTCACTTGTTAATATTTATGGAGATTGCCCAGAAATTAGGAAGTAGTATAGATAATTTTTAAAACAACCTTTTAAAAAATTTCTTTCCTTGTTAAAGAGATTTTGTGGTTTGAATTTTTCTTTTCGTAATGTAAAATATTTTTGTAATTATAATAACAGAGAATTGCTTGTAGATCTCATCGCAATCAAGCTTTAGGATTTCGATGTGATCTTAGAAACGGATTTCTTAAGTTATTACAACACTAAATTTGATTCCCAAAAGCGTTGAGAGACGTTTAGCTCTTTCGACAAGAAAAAGTTCAACCTTTACGGACAATTGCGGAGCTCAGCAACCGGATAAATCTTGGCAACGAAGGATCAGACGATGTCAGAAGCCCATAAGACGCCATAGTTGGTACATCCAGGAGCTTTTAAGATGTACCAAAACCTCTGAGAGAATTAACAGTGGCCAAACATGAAGAATAAAGTGACGGAATTCGTGTCAAAGTGCTTAACTTGTCAGAAAGTTAAGACTGAACACCGACATCCTGGAGGAGATTTGCAGAAAATTTACTGAAAGCTACATGTCTCAGATTGTGAGACAGTATGGAGCAACAAAATCAAGCATCTCAGACCAGGATGGATGCCTCATTTCTCGATTATGAACAAATGTTCATACTGCCATGGGGTTGAAATTAAAGTTCATTACGGTTTTTCACCCCAAAATGGCTAAACGGAAAGAACTATCCCGAATTGTCCTGATTTTCGAGGACGAAAATTTTAAGGAGGGTAGATTGTAATACCTAGATTTTACAATGTTACTATTTTTTTTAAAGGAATTAAATGAATACCATAGAGGTATTATTGAAAGAGAAGCTCGGTTAAGAGTTCTCTTACATTTTATGAGTTTTTAGATCAATAAAACTCAAAAATGGACTATGTAGATTAGCAACGGACCTTTTTAGACAAAAGGGACGGAAAAGTGCATGATTATACGAAAGTCAAACTTTGATCAAAAAGTCAACTTTGACCAAGAAAGTCAAAGTTTGACCAAAAACGGTCAAAGGAGTGACTTTGCAGTATTATGAAATAAAGTATACTGTAAAAACCGTCTTTACGGTTAAGATAGCATGAATAGGCTTTGAAAACTAGCTTAGAAAATCAAGCACACCTAGTGGGAACTAAAGACCAAAAGGGCTCGGAAAAATAAGAAAAAAGTTTTTACAGTCCATTTTTACGCAGATAAATTTTGGACTGCAGTCGAGTAAAACAGTACTGAATTGTACTGTGTATTAGTGAACACAGTATTAGATTTATCTGTGTTAGCTTAAAATGGGTTTGCTTTTCAAAAATTAGCCAAACAAGGCCTTATGGTGATGACATCACCTTATCCACAAATTATGACATCATAATTAATTAAAGAAAAATTGGAAAATCATTAGATAACACCTAGCTAGATGTGGCCGGCCATTTTGGAGGGTATTTGTGCAAATTTTTGTGCAAATATTCTTGTTCCAAGGGCATCTAAGCAAAATTTGGATTAAAAATAAATCCAAAAAAATAATTGAATTTTCAGCTATAAATAGCCATCAAAGGGGGCGGTTTTCAGCTTCAAAAATATTGGAAAACTTGCCCAAACTATGCCAAAATTGCTGCTCAAAAACCAAACCCAAGGCAACCAAGAAAGAATAGATAAAAAAAAAAACAAAAATCCAAAAGAGAATTCACTAGGAGTGTTCGGATTTTTGTAAGCCAAAGCTGAAAAATTTGGTACCCATTGGAGAGGTTGAGGGCCGGCTGTGTTAGTGCTAGGAAGAGGAGAAAAATTTTTGGTGCCTCTAGGTGAGTGGTGAGGCCGGTTGTGTTGACCTAGGGGGAAGGAGAAATTTTTGGTACCCAAACCCTAGCCTTGAGCCAAGGTATTTTCTTTAGCTCTAACCTTTTTCAATTGAGCTTTCAATTTAGAATTATTTGTATTTCAAGTTGAAATTTGTAAGAGCATAAGCTCAATTTAAATTCCATGCTCTAGATTAGTTAGGTAATGCTTGATTTAGGGTTTAAGGGTGGTTGGTTCAATTATGTTAATTGTTTCTTGATTATGCTTGTTGATTGATAGGTTGCATGCTAGATGATGAATGAATGGTATGTCCCCTGATTTTGAACAAATCAGCCCTAGACAGTTCATGTTAGGTTGCTAGTTTAAGTTTGAATGTTTTGATGTATGTATGAATGTGATGCAAAGATAGAACCATGCAACCCTAGATTAGGAGATTCGGTTTAGGGCTGCATGGACACGTTGGGTTAGCATGATTGAATATGTGGGACGTTAGAAACGCTGCATGTTTGCTGTGTAAGCTCCCGAAGTGGTCGGTCGAGTTAGAATCCGCGAAATAGGACGTAAAACAAACTTAAAACCGAAAACTGCCAGTTCGGATGTGAACTGCCCAGTTTCGGGAAAAGTGGAATTTGAGGCCTTTAGAGGCCGAACTGGGTAAAACGTAAAACATAAAAGTTGTTCAGAACGAGTTTTCCTAGGGGCCAACGCGGACAGTTTTCCAAATTGAGGCTCCAATGGTCTCCGTTTTTACAAAAACCCGTGGGTAGCCTGCCCAGACCCAGTTTACAGGATCAGCCAGTTTCAAACAAAAACTGGTACGAATACAGGCCGAACTGGATTTTTCTCAAAACACGAAAGTTTTAGGATTTTTCAAGAGCTACAACTTTCGTGAAGACAACTTTTTCAAAATCAGAATGGATTTTTAAACTGACACGGTTTTATAAAGACTGTGCAGGAAATGAGAAATTCCTGTACAGGATTTTCTAAAAACAGTACAGAAAAATCATATCTTTTCCTAAAATCACTGTTTTGACTAGGGAAACTGTTCCAAAGGCAGTTTCCAGTCCTAAATGATTTTATAAAAACCTATTTTAAGGATATGAATTTTTATGAGTTAAGTAAACGATTTTTAAGGTTAATTCACCCAAGTTTCCAAAGAAATGGAACATGGATTTTTTAAAACCAAATTGGGTAAGCAAGACGTTTACAAGTAATAACCGGAAATAATATCCGAGTTACTAGGCCAAGGCCTAGAACGCAAGTTTGACCCATATAGGGTTAACTTGGTTGATTAAGAGTTAACCTTAAGGGTTAAACAAGAAAACCCTAAAGGAGACTAAGATTAATAAATTGGGCTAAGATATAGGGTTAATTAAGAAAACCCAATAAGTATAATAAAGCCCAATGTTAGGAAGGTAACCTAACCCTAACGGTATGTATAGGGTTTAGCACATGAGGTTATCCAACGTAACCTCTTAAAGAATTAATTCATATTTAGTTTGGGGACATACAATTAGGATTATGTAAGCATGTTGATTAGATTATCACATTTCCGCAAAACTAATTAGAACCTCACCTATGTCCTTCAACGAGCAGGAGGGAACCTGCAGCTGTACGCAGAAAAGAAGCAGCTCAAAGCAGGACATAGCAAGAGAGGTAAGTACAACCACCGCCTACAGCATAGCTTTATTGTGGTACTTGCCTAAGTATGTTAGATGTATGCTAAGAATGTATGTTATGTTATGTTGTTGTTGATGCTATGTGGTTATCATTATTACTATGATAAATTGTTAATGCTAAGTAATGTTATTGTTGTTATGCTATGATTTTGATATGCTATGAAATATGTCATATGTTGTATGTTAGGTTATGGTGTATGATAGGTTAAGGTATGTTATTGATGAATGCTATGTTATGTTTATTAAAGCACGAAGCATGTTCACCAAATCTTATAAGAATTATAAGATCAAGTATGACACAACAAGATGAAAAGAAAGATGTCGAGCAATCGCCTGTGTTGTGCCGACCCGCGTTAGGTCGGGTTGGACTATGGTTTGAGTTGGAAATGGTTTGGCCGCCCCAACCACTCCATAGTCGCGCGCCCGGTACATACACACAAGTAAGGGCCCATATGTAAGATAAGAAATGAAAGTAAGTTAAGCATGAAATAAGCATAAAATAAGCATAAATGGACCATGCATTATGATATGTATGTTATGATATGATGAATGAAGTCATGATATGTATGATATGCTATGATGAATGAAATCATAATCTGTACGATATGCTATGGTAAGTCAAGTTTGTTTGTGAAAGATTAGATCATGTCTGTTTATGTCGCGGTATAGGAGGTTGTACTTGCTGAGCGAAAGCTCACTGTCTTACGTTTATGCTGTAGTAAGAAAACCGTCAGCAATGGTTGATACAGATGGAAGGGCATGGCGGAGCAAACTGTGAAATGTGGGAAATGTAGCCGCTACGCGTTTTGATATACGTATTTATGTTATGGAAAATATTTCTGATAAAGACACTCTTATATGTTGCACTTGTATGCCATATATAAAAAAAAAAAAAAAAAAAAAATTTCCGCTGTATTTCATAAGTATGTAAGTATGTACGAGAAGTTAAGTATGTAAGTATGTATGTATGGTAACGGCCTGTGCTAGGCGGGTCGTTACAATTTGAACAATACAATATATTGTTACTTTTACCAGTTTTCTTTTTCTTATTTGTTAATTTTGTCACAATATTGGTAGAAATAACAAGATGGCCATGAACTGCCAAATGTTATGCGCAAGAGATCTCTCAATTAGTTGGGGTAACGACTGTCGTTACTGGTGTTGGTGTCGTCCGGGTACATTCCTATTTTCTTCACTTTCATCTATATTAAGTTCAAACATAATTTAGAACCATGGATATTAGAGAAACAAAAAAAGAAAATTATTATTGATGTTTGGAAAGATGATCAATATTCAATTCAATCGTATAATTAGAAAGCAAGATTGTATCAAG
>CM046361.1:6844022-7090396 GCA_025413025.1 Ficus hispida
AAGAAGGACGGCACTCTTAGGATGTGCATTGACTATCGGGAATTGAACAAGATAACTATCAAGAACAAGTACCCTTGCCTCGGATCGACGATCTGTTTGATCAGCTGAGAGGAGCTTCAATTTTCTCGAAGATTGACCTGCGATCCGGATATCACCAGCTCCGAATAAGGGAAGGAGACGTTCCCAAGACAGCCTTTCGTACGCGATATGGACATTACGAGTTCCTTGTTATGCCATTCGGGTTGACAAATGCTCCAGCAGCCTTTATGGACCTGATGAATCGAGTATTCAAGGATTACTTGGATAAATTTGTTATTGTCTTTATAGATGATATCCTGATTTATTCAAGATCAAAGGAGGAGCATGAGGAGCATTTAAGGATTGCTTTACGAATTTTAAAGCAAAATCAGCTCTATGCTAAATTCACAAAGTGTGAATTTTGGTTGAAAAAGGTCCATTTCTTAGGACATGTGGTCTCCAAGAACGGCATATCTGTAGATCCGGCCAAGATTGAGGCAGTAAGTGAATGGCCAGCTCCGAAAAATGTCACCGAAGTACGTAGTTTCCTCGGCTTGGCGGGCTACTACCGACGTTTTGTTGAAGGATTTGCTAAGATTGCAGCGCCACTCACTGCACTTACAAGGAAAGGAAAGAAGTACGAATGGACTGCAAGGTGTGAAGAGCACTTCCAAGAGCTGAAAAACAGGCTGACTCGCGCTCCGATTCTCACAATTCCGAATGTGGAAGAAGGAAACTTCGTGATATACAGCGATGCTTCTAAAATAGGATTGGGAGCCGTGCTCATGCAAAATGGAAAGGTGATCGCTTATGCTTCACGCCAGCTAAAGGATCATGAGAAGAACTACCCGACGCATGATTTGAAACTTGCGGCGGTGGTATTTGCGCTCAAAATCTGGAGGCACTACCTTTACGGCAGTAAGTGTGAAGTCTACACAGATCATCAGAGTTTGAAGTATATCTTCACACAAAAGGAGCTTAACATGAGGCAAAGAAGATGGCTCGAATTGGTGAAGGATTATGACATAGACATCCGTTACCATCCAGGGAAGGCTAACAAAGTAGCTGATGCCCTTAGTCGGAAGTCGTCTTCCTCGTTGATATCAATACAGTCATTGACCGAACCTCTTCAGAAGGAGCTAATAGAAGCTGGAATAGAGCTTATTACGGGAAGTTTAGCTGCCCTAACCTTCCAACCTATCATTTTAGATGGTATGAAAGAGCGACAAGAAGGAGATGCCTCGCTACTCAGAACAAGGAACGAAGTCCTGGAAGAAAAGGAGTCAGACTTCAACATATCGGATGAGGGCATACTCTATCGGAAAAATAGATTATGCATCCCTAACGACGACAAGTTGAAAGAACAAATCATGAAGGAGGCTCATGAAACTCCATATTCCGTTCATCCAGGAGCCACAAAGATGTACCAAGACTTGAAAGAAAGCTTTTGGTGGCCCAGAATGAAGAATGACGTCGCTACATTCGTCAGTAAATGCCTTACATGTCAAAGGGTGAAAGCAGAACACCAACGTCCAGGGGGAGAGTTGCAGAAAATTTCCATCCCAGAATGGAAATGGGACCAAGTGACGATGGATTTCGTGGTTGGACTACCCCGAACTTCCAGTGGCAATGATGCTATATGGGTGATTGTTGATCGTTTGACGAAGTCTGCACACTTCATCGCCATCAAGCTTAGCTTTTCGGTGGAACAGCTGGCGGAACTATATGTTGCGCAGATTGTGCGTTACCATGGGATCCCAAAGGCAATCATCTCTGATCGTGATGGTCGTTTCACTTCTAAGTTCTGGAGAAGTGTACATCAAGCCATGGGTACCAAGCTTACCTTTAGTACAGCTTTTCATCCTCAAACGGACGGGCAATCCGAGAGGACCATTCAGACCCTGGAAGACATGTTGCGAGCGTCTGTGATGGATTTCAAGGGAACTTGGGACAAGAAGCTTCCTTTGATTGAATTCTCGTACAACAACAGTTTCCAAGCTTCAATTGGAATGGCTCCTTATGAAGCCCTGTATGGGAGAAGGTGCAGATCTCCAGTCCATTGGTACGAGACCAGGGAAAAGGAACTTGTGTCCACAGATTTCATTCGGAAAACCACTGATGCCGTCAAACTTATACGCCGACGAATAGAGACTGCATTTAGTCGACAAAAGAGCTATGCCGACAAACGCAGAAGGCCTCTAGAATTCCAAGTAGGAGACTTGGTCTTTCTCAAAGTTGCTCCATTCAAAGGGGTTATGAGATTGGAAAGAAGGGGAAATTAAGTCCACGATACATAGGGCCTTTCGAAATACTGGAAAGAATTGGTAACGTGGCATATAAATTGGCTCTGCCCCAGGAATTAGCATATGTACACAATGTATTTCATGTGTCGATGCTAAAGAAGTACATCTCGGATCCATCCCATGTATTGGACCACGAACCAATTGAGGTTCACGAAGATCTGACCTATGAGGAGAAACTAGGTCGAATCTTAGCACGAGAAGAAAAGGTGCTAAGGAACAAGGTTATACCTTTAGTTAAGGTCCTATGGCGAAATCATGAGATTGAGGAGGCAACCTGGGAACGCGAGGATGAGATGAAGAAAAGCTACCCCGAATTGTTCTGATTTTCGAGGACGAAAATTCTTTAAGGAGGGTAGATTGTAACAATCGAAATTTTCACGAACTCACAATTTTCTTGTAAATAAGAAATTTATAGTTCGTATTATGTGTTTATGTGCAATTTTATGAAAATTATGAATATTAATACAAAATTCATGATTTTATCAGTATATGATTGAGTTCTCGGTAAATTAATTACGAGACTTCATGATAGGCCTTTTAAGTAAAAAGGTATGACGAAATTTCATGAATTCATGATAGTCAAAATTTGATCGGAACAAGTCAGAGGTTGACCAGAATGGTCAAACCTAAGACGGTAATGTTATATGATAATCAGTGTGAGAAATGCGAAAACCGTCCTTACAGACAAGATAGCATAATTAAAGTTTAAAACCACCATAGAAAAATCAAGCACCTAAAATAGGATATTAAAGGCCAAATGGCTTTAAATAAAAAGAAAAAGTTATATACAGTCCAACTATACATAGATAAATTTTGGACTGCAATTCGATATAACAGTATTAAATTGTACTGTGTATTAGTGAACACAGTATTAGAAATATCTGTGTTGGATTTAAAGTGGACTACATTAAAGAACAAGCCAAACAAGGCTTTAAGATGACATCACCTCACCTTAGATTTATGACATCATCCCATTTTTGATTTATGATATCATAAATGGTGGAAACAATCACACCATGACACCTAGCACAAGGATGGCCGGCCACTTGGAGGGTTCTTTGGCAAAATTTTGTGCAATTATTTTTATTCCAAGGATTTTTGAGCAAAGTTGAACCAAGAATAATTGCAAAGAAACCCATTTTTTCACCTATAAATAGGCCAAGGGGGTGGGCGGATTTTTGAGCCAAAAATTGGTGAAAACTAGCCAAACTCTTGCCATTTTCTCTCTCAAGAAATCCGGACTTCCAAGGGTGAGAAAGAGCAAAGAAAAATTCGGAAAACTTAGGGGTTTTAGTGCTAGGGTAGTCGGTTTTTCTCTAGTGGCTTCAAGATAGGTTTTCGAAATTTTTGGTGCCCATTTTTGGGGCCAACAGCCAGCTGCCAAGGGGGAGTGAGTGAGTGATAAAATTTGGATTTAAGAGTGTTTAGTTTAGGTGCAAGCAGCCACCAAGAATCAGCCAACTTTGGTGCCAATTGGTGCAACAAAACCGGCCTTGGGTGGAAGCTAGGTAAATCCCCTCAAAACCCAACACTTTTCATTTAAATTTCAATTGAGAAATTTAAATGTATTTCAAGCAAAGTTTGTAAGAGCATAAGCTCACTTTAATTCCCTGCCTTAGTTAAGAAATTTAGGTTATGTGCTTGGTTAATTAGGATTTTATGGTTGGTGGTTTTATATGCATGCTTTGTGTTTGATTAAATGCTTAGGAATTTGCATGGTTATGAATGTTGTTCAAATTGGCTTACATGTTGAATATTGAACGTTAGAAACCGCTGCATGATTGATATTAGAGCTCCCGCGGTGGCTGGTTGAGCTAGATTTCACGTCTAGGACGTAAAACAAAAATCGAAACCGAAAACTGCCATTTCGGGTAGAAACTGGTCAGTTTTCGGGAAAAAGCGATTTTTAGGCCCTTAGAGGCCGAATTTGGCAAAACTTAAAACACAAAAGTTGTTCAGAACAGTTTTTCCTAGAGGGCATCATGGACGGATTTGCAAAATGAGGCTCCAATGGCCTCCGTTTTTACGAAAATCCGAGACTAAACTGCCCAGACCTAGTTTACACGACCAGTGGGTTTCAAATTAAAACTGGTATGAATCCAAGCAGAACTGGGTTTTTCTTAAAACATGAAAGTTTTAGAATTTCTCAAGAGCAAGAACTTTCGTGAAGACAAGTTTTTCAAATTCCATTTGGATTTTTAAATACAACCTGAACTATAAAAACTGTGCAGAGAACAAGAAATTCCTGTACAGGATTTTCTACAAACATACAGAAAAACTGTATTTTTACATCAACATTTCCTGTTTTGACTATGAAAACTATTTCAAAAGCAGTTTTCAGCCTTAAATGAGTTTTATAAAGTTTTACTTTGAAAACCTCGAATTTTGAAGTAAAACAAAAGATTTTCTAGCCAATTTTCCAAATTGGATTTAAAAGCTAAAGTGTAAAAAAAAACAAAAGATGACGAGTGGTAACCGGGAAGGATAACCGAGTTACTAAGGCTTAGGCTCGATAATAAGAATAGTAATTTAATACTAATCATATGGGTTTAATACCCAAGGTTACCTCAAGTAACCTAATGGGTCAAGATAATTAACCACAATCTCTAGGGTTACAATCAGTAACCTAGTAGTTGATCAAAGCTTGTAAAAAGGACATATAATTAGAATATTGAACAGGTTACCAATATTTTATAGGATCCTTATCCTATGTTCTTTTTAATAGCAGGAGGTAACCTGCAGTTGCAATCTGAGTTAAGGCAACGAAACCCCAGACATAGTATCTCAGGCAAGTATCGAACCTCACCTGCAGTATGGAAATAGTAAATACTATTTTCAAATGTGCTATGTTATGCTATGCTATTTACACTATATTTTCAAGTGTACATGCTATGATATGTGATGCCATGCGATGATATATTCTATGACATGTTATGCCATGTTGATAAGAATGCTATGTTTTTAAAAGTGTCATGGTTTACAAAAATACCATAAATGCCATGTTTTCAAAAGTGTCATGGTTTACAAAAATGCCATAAATGACATGTTTTTCAAGAATGCTATGTTATGGCAAGTGTTAAGTATGATATAACATAGTGACATCATGAAGCATGTTCACTAATGTTAAACCATATGGTAAGATAAATCAAGAAAGGTGTCGTACCAACCTCCCGTGATCGAGAAGGATACATGTTTAAAACCAGTTGTGACATTTACCTCTCGTTGATGCGTGAGGGTCACGTTTTAATTCCCAGAACTGTTAGGGCCTTGCAAACCCTAGCTTTGTCTGGAGGCTGCGCGCTTTCGGTACGTACACTATGGGCCCACATGTTGAGACAAGATAATAAGTTAAAGGATTGAGTCTATAATAAAGCATAAGACATTCAATCAATCATAAATGGTTCATGCATATGTTATATGATGAATGACATGTTTTTGAGATGTTCTAAATGTTTTGTGAGATTATGTTTGTACTTGCTGGGCGAAAGCTCACTCTTGTATTCCATACTGTAGGTAAGAAGCCTGCAGCTTAAATGGTGGGCTATGCGGACGATGCGGCGGGTGAAGGGCGGTGTGGGATACCACTACGCAAAATTTTCCGCAACCGCTTTTGAATCTCAAAAGTAAATTATGTTATGCAATATGTATGAAGTTTAAAGACTTAAGAAGATATCTTCAGTATAGTATGTATACATGATAAGTTTTTCTCTACAAGATAACTTATGTAAATATGTTTTAAAGAAAAAAAAAATTATTCTCAAATTTTCAAGTAAGATAAGTATAAGTAAGTATGGTGTCGACCCGGCTTGGGAAGTCGGGGCGTCACATTTTAATACTGAGTTGCTTAAATACTCAGTATCGAAAATTATATTGCATTAAAATTTTCGATCTGTGAAAAACTCGATCGGAAGATCTTTTCTCATATTTTCCGAATCCTTCGCCCTGAACTCTAACTTAGTATGCTTGATTTTTTTTCTAAGGTGATTTCAATTCTTATTCAAACTCATCTTGATCACGAAATGAGTTTTTAGCAGAAATTTCACTTATACTGAGATCTAAAAAAAATATTCTTGTTTGACGTTTTCGACCGTTTTGGTCTAACTGACTTATTGGTCAACGTCAACTTGTCTTGAAATGTGCAATTACGACCTCCTTCACTCATAAAGGTCTTTTGTGAGTTCATGCAATTTGTTTTTGAGTCTTAATAAATCTTAAGAACTCGTTTAACAAATTAAGTTCTAAAACGAACTTCCTCATGAAATACCGATTACGGTAAATATTTACACGAAATTTCTATAAAATATGAGCTGAAGAAATTTAGGTGTTACAAGTATGTAATTATAAAATGATAGATTTTCCTAACCAAGGCTCCAACTAGGCCAAAGATTGGTTACAAGCCTAGTTGCATTGGAACAAGGAATTAAGATAGGATAAGCTTGGAAAGATTTTTCCTTATCTTCCACACATGCATGGCCGGATTTTCTAATGCTTGGTGAGCAAGCAATTGGCTTGATTATGTCATAAAGATGATGTTGTCAAAATGATGTAAGCGAATGATGTCATGGGGGTGATGTAAGCCAAACTTGGTGAGCAAGAAACTTGCCCACCAAGGATTCCTAATGGCCGATTCTTTGTGTGCATGGAGAACAAGTATTTAGCTTGATGATGTCATCAAGGTGATGTCATCAATGTGATGTCATCAAGATGATGTCATCAAGGTGATGTAAGCAAGTGATGTCATCAAGGTGATGTCATTAGGTGATGTAAGCAAAACTTGGTGAGCAAGAAACTTGCCCACCAAGGATTCACTATGGCCGGCCACCTATGAGGGGTTTTGAGCAAATATTTTGCTCTTGGACCCTTATATGCAATTCTAGAAACTATGGTTTTCACCTATAAATAGGTGATGTTGGTTCATAAATTTGAAGTAAGTTTTGTAACCTTAGCTAAACTATGGCAAAATTTTCCCTCATCTCTCCACCAAAAAGCCGAGCCATAGAAGAGATAGAGAAGAAAGAAAATGTATAAAACCAAAGAGAAAAAGCCTAGGGGTGGTCGGATTTTTAGCTAGAATCACAAGAAAAAGTTGAAAAAAAAGTTAGTACCCATTTGAAAGGCCAAGAGGCCGGCCATGGGAGAGGAAGAGAAAGAGAATAGAAAAAATGCAGAAAAGTGGGTTTAGGATAGCCGAATTTTTGTAGGAAGAAGCACCAAAAAGTTTTGGTGCTAATTGGAGGGGCAAGGCCGGTTAGGCAACCAAGGGTAGATTCATTTTCTTGAATCTTGAGGTAATCCTCTCTACCCTCTAACTTTCCAATTAAGTTTCGGTTCAAATTTAAGTGTATTTTCCGAGTTGGATTGTAAGAGCATAAGCTCACTATTTATGTCAATGCTCTAGTTAAGTTCTCTAGCATGTGCATGATTAGGGTGGTGGTCTCTAGTTTATATTTTGGTGCATGTTTGATGATGTGCTTATAGGTTTTTGAGTTTGCCTACCATATGTTTGTTATATGTTCCCATAGGTTTAAGATTGAATGTATGATTATGTGATTGATGGAATGGAACATTAGAAATGATTGCATGTGTGATCTTAGGCTCCCGCTGTGGTCGGTTGAGGTAGTGTGCGCGTTTTAGGACGAGAAACGGATTTAAGAACCAAAATTGCCAGTCTCGGGTCAAGACTGGGCAGCATTCTGGAAATGGTAATTTGAGGCCCTTAGAGGCCGAATTTGAAGAAACTCAAAACTACAAAGTTGTAGAGAATGGTTTTTCCTAGAGGGTGGCATGGACATTTTTTAAAAATAAGGCTCGAAAGGCCTCGATTTTTATGAAAATCCGAGCCTAACCGTGCCCAGGATTCATGCACGGCTAGGTGAGTTCAACAAGGAATAAAGGCCTGATAAGTTCCGAACTGGGTTTTTCTCAAAACATAAAAGTTGTAGTATTATCCGAGATCTTTAACTTTTATGAAGGAAGTTTTATCAAATTCATAACGGATTTTAAAGTAAAATTTGATTCTCAAAACTGTGCAGGAAACAGAAATTCCAGCACAGGATTTTTAGAAAAACAGTATATAAGCAGGGAATTCCTGCTCATGCATAGGATGTTCTAAAATAATAAAGGAAAACTGTGTTTTTCACTAACCCTAATGTTTTGACTATGAGAACTGTTCCAATGGCAGTTTTCAGTCTTTAACAAATTTTATAAGTCAAGCAAAGGGTTTTAAACCGAATTCACCAAATTTTCCGAGACAAAGGAAAATTGGATTTTTAAAGCCAAAGATAAGTAACAAGACAATAATGGATGGTAACCGGGAAAGATACCCGAGTTATTGGACTTGACCCCCAAAGTCCAAGTTTGACCTTAGAAAGTTGACTTTGGTTGACCAAGTTTGACCAAGGTTTATCACCTCAAGGGTTACCCAACATAACCCAATAGGGTACCGAGATTATGATGAACTAAGATCTAGGGTTATTTGTAATAACCCAATGGATTATGGATCAAGAATGATAAGACATGGGCCCAAGGTTAGGATAGTAACCTAACCCGACCTGTATGGATGTGGGCTTAGCAATGAGGTTACTTATAGTAACCAAATAAGATATTTTGTATAGGAGGGGACATATAACTAAGACTATGAACGCATATTGGTTAGGTCACCAACATTTAACGATTATGATTTATGGTAAGATAAAAGGTGTATAACTTTTATCTTACACCCTGTTTGGAAACAGGAATATGACATGTTATTGTGCCTCGATGGAACGATAGACCAAGAGCATAGGACGAGAGGTAAGTACAAACCTCACCTGCAGTATGGAAAATAGTAAGCTATTTTCAAGTATATGACATGCTTATATGTTATGCCAAGTTATGCTATGTCATGCTATGTTATGTTATGCCATGTTATGATACGATAAGCCATGATATATCAAGTTATGTCATGTCTAGTTTCATGTGCATCATGACTAATAAGATCACACGTAAAGATTCTTAGTCTTGGAAATATAACAAGACTAAGACTAAACTAAGACAAGTAAGGTGTCGTACCAACCTCCTGTTGATGCAGGAGGATCATGTATGTTACAAGTTCAAGTTTATGATTATCAACCTCTCGTTGATGCGTGAGGGTAAAGTGATAATCAACCTTCCGTTGATGCGTGAAGGGTTATGTTCATGTTTTCCAGAATTGTTAAGGGCCTTGTAAACCCTGACGTTCTGAGGCTTGCGCGCTTTTGGTACGTACACTAAGGGCCCACATGTTAAGCAAGATAATAAGTTCAAGTGCATAAAAGATTCATAATTGGACATAATTGGTTCATGCATAAGTTGTGCAATATTTCTTGTGTTTTGTGAGATTATGTTTGTACTTGCTGGGCGAAAGCTCATCAGTATATTTCATACTGTAGGTAAATACCTGCAGCTTTACTTGGTAGGCCATGGAGACGATGCGGCGGGTGAAGGGCGGTATGGGATACCACTACGCAAGTTTTTCCGTAAACTATTTAAATTATCAAGTTGTATGTATATGTTTTAAGGAATATGTACCATGTTACCTATGTAATGTTTTTAAGTTGTTATTTTTAAAATAAAGTTTAAAGAAAAAAAAATTTATTCTGAAATGTTCTGTAAGGTTAAGTATTTAAGGTTAAGGTTTAAGTTAAGCAAGCATGGTAACGGCCCGCGTTTACGTAAGTACGCCCCTACGTGGATGGTCGGGGCGTTACATTTAATGCATGTTTTAATGGTTGTATGATATTAGAATTTACATATATGCCTTTAATGGTTTGTTATATGTCTCCATATGTTTAAGAAGTTGTAGATTATGTATGGATGAAGGAATGAGTTAGGTTATGAGCTTGTATGATGTTATGAATATGCAAACCAACCCTAAGCCATGGTTTGGTGTAAGAACACCATAAGGGTTGCATGGGTATGAGTAAATGTATGTCGATGAAGAATTTACATTAGAAACACTGCATGTTTGTTATAGGCTCACGGTTGTGACCATTTGAGGTAGTATGCGTATAGGATTTAGGTGAAAATGGACTTAATGCAAAACTGCCAGTTTTGGGTAAAACTAGACGGCTCACTGGAGAAGTAATTTTGAGATCCTTGGAGGTTGAATTTAGAGAAAATAAAAACATGAAAGTTGTAGGAAATGGAATTTCCTAGGGAGCAGCATGGACAGTTTTAAAAATAAGGCTCCAATGGCCTTTGTTTTTACAAAAGCCCGAACTTGGTCATGCCTAGACTTTATGCATGGCTAGGCAGGTTCAACAAGAAAAATAAGTAGGTTAGAGAGCGAATTGGGTCTTGAGCGAAACACGAAAGTTGTAGAATTTTTCAAGATCTAAAACTTTTATGAAGAAAACTTTTTCGGATTCAACACAGATTTTTAAATAAAATTGGATTCCAAAAACTCTGTAATAATAGGAAATTCCTGCATAGGATTTTCAAAACACAGTGCAGGAAAAGGAAATTCCTGCATATACACTGATAATTGGTAGCATGAAACTATTCCAAAGGCAGTTTTCAACACTTAGCAATTTTATTATCCCTACTCAAAGAATTACAATTTTGGAAAAGGATTAAAAACCATACAAAGGTTTTGTACAAGAATTTGGACAATGAAAACTAGGAATCTTCAAAAATAAAGAAAAAGAGAAGTAAATAGCTCAAAAGCTATCTTGATAATACGGTATCAGTATGGCAACCAACGGTAATCAGATAGGATACCCAACTTACTGGATTAGACCCAAAGCCCAAAGTTACCTATAGTAACTTAATAAGATATGATTTAAGTATAATAGGCCATAAACCCTAGGGTTACAATTAGTAACCAAGTAAGTTATTATATGATGGGGGGACATATAACTAAGGTTACGTATGAATGTTGGTTAGATTACTAACATTTTATGATTATGGTTTATAGAATCCTTACCCTATGTCCTTTGTAATAACAGGAGGTAGCCTATTATTGCAACCTGAATTGGAGCAGCAAAGCCTAGGACATAGCGTACGAGGTAAGTACAACTCCGCCTGTAGCATAGGCTGTTTCTTTGTTTACTTGTATGATTTGTTTAAAGTTTATGCAATGATATGACATAATATATGATTTAGTATGTGGCATCACGAAGTATGTTCACTATTGTATATGGTAATCCTAAGACTAAAGTATGAAATGATTTAGTAAGTATGTTTAAAATAAGAATAAGTCTTAAGGAAAATTAATTAAGTTGGCAAGCTAAGTTGCCTTGTGTCGTACTGACCCGCGTTAGGTCGGGTTTGGTCTATGGTTTGAGTTGGACTGGGCTAGTCACCCCAACCACTCCATAGCTGTGCGCCATGGTACGTAAACTTATGTTAAGTAAGAGGCCCATAGTATGTTAAGCTAAGAAAGCATAATGGAACATAATTGGTTCAGGCATTGTTATGATTTGTTTTGCGGATGTTAAAGTTGTACTTGCTCAGCGAAAGCTCATGTCTTATGTCTATGCTGTAGGTAAACAATCTAGCGGCAATCTTTGATGCAAGGTAGTGGAGCATGGCACTGCAAGCTGTGAAATTTGGGATGATGACCGCTACGTGTTTGGTTAATAATATGCGTATTACTTTATACTCAAAGGATTTTATTTAGTAAACGTTTATAAGTACGTACTTTTTCTTGTGGTATATGTTGTATAAAAAAAATTCCGCTAATTAAGTAAGTAAGTAATTATGTAAGATAAGTACGGTATAGTAACAGCCTACGTTAGATGGGTCATTACATAATTAGACTTTGTACCCAAGGTTACATTAAGTAATCAAGCAAGATACTGTTTGATTATAACTGGGTCATATGCCCTAGGGTTACATTTAGTAACCGAATAAGATATCATTATAGTATACAGGGGACATGTAACTAGGGTTACTAGTGAATGCTGGTTAAGAATACCAGCATTGAGTATAATGATTTATGGTAAAAGAAGATGATCCTTATCTTACATCCTTTTTGAAAACAGGGAAGTAACCTGTTGTTGCAAACTGATTGGAGCAACAAAATTTAGGACGTAATCTGTAAGTACAACTCTGCCTATAACCAAAATATTTTTACTGCTTTGCATGTTTTCAAAGCTCACACATTCATGTATATGTTGCATATGATTTATGCTTTATTATTGTGGCATCATGAAGCATGCTCACTAATGATAATTCATATAGTAAGAAGAAGATTACGTTTCAAGTAAGAAACTGTTTATAAGTATAAAATGTTTTTCAAGTATGAAATGGTTTTTCAAATATGTTTTAAAGTAAGAACAAGTTTTCAAGTATGATGGCAAGCAAGTTGCCTTGTGTCGTACCGACCCACTTTAGGTCAGGTTTGATCCACTGTTTGAGTTGCATTGGATTGATCGTCCCAACCAGTCCATGGCTGCGTGCCTCGGTACATACACTCATGTTATGTAAAGGGCCCAAAAAGATGCTAACATAAGGAAGCATAACTGAAGTGATAAGAAAACATAAATAGTTCATGCATTTCTTTATCAAAATTGTTTTGCGAATGATAAGTTGTACTTGCTAAGCGAAAGCTCATGACTTACGTTTATACTATAGGTAAGCAACCTATCAGCAATGCATGATACAAGACTGTGGAGATGGTACTACGGATTGTGAAATTCGGGTTAGACACCGCCACGCGTTTTGAAATTTTATTGTGTTATGTGATGTTAGTATGGGTTGTAAGATATACTACAAAGGTTTGAACTATAGTACATACTTGTACGTATATACATAAGTATAAGGTTTGAAAAAAAAAATTTATGTACCTCTACAAGGATAAGTATTTAAATAAAGTAAGCATGGCAACAACCCTACGTAGTGGGGTGTTACAAATACGGCAAAAATACGGAGCAGAACAGAGTTTCTGAAAACCGTCGTGGAAGCAGAAGTTTTCACGATGGTTATACCATCGTGGAAGCTTCGGCTTCCATTTTAAAAATGGACGTGGAAGCTTCAAGCTTCCACGACCATTTTCCATAACCGTCGTGGCAGCGTCATGGTTCCATGACTATTTATAACAAATGGCCGTGGAAGCCTGATGTTCCCACAACCATTTTAAAAAACCGTCGTGCAAAATTCATAAAAAATTTAGACAAAATGCCGAGTGTTGCCCTCAATTTTTCACATCAATAACTCTGTATATCCTAAAATAAGATCAGATCACTCTGAAAATAGTCTATACACTATTGGACGTCCCCACCACTATCTACAATATCTATCACTATAATCTCTCTGTAAGTGATAACGAATTAACGTCATATTGTTGTTGTGTTTTATTTAGTATATTAATATGTGTTGGGAATAAAAATATAAAATAAAGAACACAAAAATGAATTAATGATAGATCATACTAATTAATAGAGATGACTACAGTCCATTTAAGTATTACTGAAGATTAGGCGTGAAAGATTTAAGGTGTCTTAAATCTTGAATTATCTATTAAAATAACATATTTACTGAATAAGAGCAAAAATTTTATAAAAATTATTATTTACAGTACTATCCGATTGTCTATAATCTTAGCACATATTTTTCGCTGTGAGGTTTTCGAAACCAATAGATATATTATCGAAAATTAGTTGGAATTACATCAGCCAAGTGTTTTTTTTTTTTTTTTGGGTGGAAAAGTGTAAGTGAAGTTGTGAACATATATAGAATTTTAGTGGTAGTATAAAATTTCAATAATGATACGTACGTCACTAGAAGTTAATTTCGGGAATTCTATATTATCGATTTTAGTCAACGTCCACTCAAAATTTTTTTTATTATTACTTGAAAAAAATATGAGCATTATTAGTTAGAGATATGTCATCCTAAGTTGACTTATTAATATTGAAGCCATTTTACTTAATTTAGCCGTTCTCCATTTCTTTTCTACCAAAAGCATAAAAAATAAAAAAAATCCACTCCATCACTTGTGTTTTTGAAGTCAGCTTTAATCTTTTCTTTTTTTTAGTTATTTTTCTGGGAGAAAAATTTGAAAATTGTTTAATTTTCTTCAGTATGGCGAACTACAAAGGGGATGGTTTAAAATAGATTTCAGATTTGTAGGATCCTTGTAACTTCCAAGTATATCATAGTATCTATTTTACATGTTGATGTCTAAATGTCCGTCCTTCTTGATTTCTTCATTCTTTATTTTTTTAAAGTAATAGTGGGGAGCATGTGCTCAGCACATTCCATGCGCGTTTGACCCAAAAAAAATGTAAATGAAAAGGCAAAAATAATTATGAGGTACTATTAAAAATAGTAATTGAGTCATTGGCTCGTGTTCTCGTAAAGATAAAGATGAAAATTAAAATAAAATAAAATTAAAGATAAAGATAAAGAAGATAAGATTTAGATAAGATCTATTTGGGAATTAAGAGGAAGCAGGACAGCAAGATTTTTAGAAACCGCGTTATTACTTCACAATTGTTTGAATGGATAATAAAATGTACGGTATGAACTCGTAAGAAACTTCCTTTTTCATTGTCTTCTTCTTCTCAAACTCCAGCATCTTAAATATCTTTTCTAATTTCTTTCTTTTCTCTTCCATCTATACTGTAGTTTTAGATTTTTTTTTTTAATTTAATAAAGACTAAATTCCTACGTATCTTCCTCCCAAAAAAAAAAAAAAAAAAGAAAAAGAAAAAAGAGCCTAAATGACAATAGATTCCAATCAACACTTTCCAATATCTCAAAATGTTCAATTCTATACATATATAAAAAGCTGAGTTTCATTATGTACATTTTTAGTTAAGCTATTTTGTCTTGTACTGAGTTTTTTTTTTATAATATCTTTTATTATAACGACATTTCTAATTCTCAAATGGCCGAATAATCCCATCTATTTAGATTTTAGATTTTGATTAGTGGTATATTGAGTTTCGCCACAAATTCAAATGTCAGTTTAGTTGTTGTTGTTGTTGTTTTATTATTATTATTTGAGTCGTAATATATTTTTCTATAACAACTATAGCCTCTCAGGTTAAATCTGAAAGGTTTTATCTAGATGAAGATAGACATTGACAAAATCCACTATATTTTAACAATTAAGCGATGCTACATCGTAGGTGGAGGGCCTTGTGAAAGAAATGAAGATACATTTCTTGTGAATTCCATCTTGTCTCTCTTACATATTTACGTGATGACAATCGAAAATGATGTACCAAAAATATATTTCATTTTTTGCAAAATCAATGGTGTAATTGCTTTGTCTATTTTATTGAATATCAAGGTTGTTACTTTTACGAAATCTATAGTGGTACTATTAATTATTTCAGCTGAGTAATATAGAAATTAAATAAGAAAAGAAAAGAAAATTAATAAGAATGTTTGATGTGGAGAAGGAATCCATTGACTAGGAATAAAGAGAAAAATTCACTTGTAAGTAACAATATTGTTGGGCTCGCAAATAAATACAAGTAACAATATATAAGATTTGATAAGTTGTCTAATATTAATAAATCATCCAACAAAGATATTTCCTAACTACAAATATATTTAAAATTACAAATGAAGATAAATTATACAAAATAGTAATTTTTCCTAATATGCCTTCACAAGATGGAGCTCCGAAGGAGTTATAGTCTTAACTATAATATAAGAAACCTGAATGAATTAAAGATCTAAATTTTTTTCCTTTTTTCTTTCTTTTTTTTTTAATTTTTTTTATTCTAGAAAAATAAAAATAAAGAAGTATGGACGAAAATCATCAAAGATGTCAGAATATAAGGTGGAGACACCAGTAGTGCTGGGAATTCGGGCCACCTGGCCAGGCTCGGCCCGAGCCCATCGGGCTATTGCAAAAATTCAGACGGCCCGGCCCAAATTTTTGAAATATAAGCCCGGCCCGGCCCGCGGGCTTAGAGCGGGCCGGGCCGGGCCTGTAATAATCGAAATTTTCACGAACTCACAATTTTCTTGTAAATAAGAAATTTATAGTTCGTATTATGTGTTTATGTGCAATTTTATGAAAATTATGAATATTAATACAAAATTCATGATTTTATCAGTATATGATTGAGTTCTCGGTAAATTAATTACGAGACTTCATGATAGACCTTTTAAGGAAAAAGGTATGATGAAATTTCATAAATTTATGTTGGTCAAAGTTTGGCCAGAAAAGTCAATGTTTGACCAGAGCGGTCAAATATAAGACGGTACTGTGAAATGTTAAGCAGTATGGGAAATATACTACGAAAACCGTCCTTACAGACAAGATAGCATAATTAAAGTTTAAAACCACCATAGAAAAATCAAGCACCTAAAATAGGATATTAAAGGCCAAATGGCTTTAAATAAAAAGAAAAAGTTTTATACAGTCCAACTATACACAGATAAATTTTGGACTGCAATTCGGTATAACAGTATTAAATTATACTGTGTATTAGTGAACACAGTATTAGAAATATCTGTGTTGGATTTAAAGTGGACTACATTAAAGAACAAGCCAAACAAGGCTTTAAGATGACATCACCTCACGTTGGATTTATGACATCATCCCATTTTTGATTTATGACATCATAAATGGTGGAAACAATCACACCATGACACCTAGCACAAGGATGGCCGGCCACTTGGAGGGTTCTTTGGCAAAATTTTGTGCAATTATTTTATTCCAAGGATTTTTGAGCAAAGTTGAACCAAGAATAATTGCAAAGAAACCCATTTTTTTCACCTATAAATAGGCCAAGGGGGTGGGCGGATTTTGAGCCAAAAATTGGTGAAAACTAGCCAAACTCTTGCCATTTTCTCTCTCAAGAAATCCAGACTTCCAAGGGTGAGAAAGAACAAAGAAAAATTCGGAAAACTTAGGGGTTTTAGTGCTAGGGTAGTCGGTTTTTCTCTAGTGGCTTCAAGTTAGGTTTTCGAAATTTTTGGTGCCCATTTTTGGGGCCAACAGCCAGCTGCCAAGGGGGAGTGAGTGAGTGATAAAATTTGGATTTAAGAGTGTTTAGTTTAGGTGCAAGCAGCCACCAAGAATCAGCCAATTTTGGTGCCAATTGGTGCAACAAAACCGGCCTTGGGTGGTGTCCTAGGAGGAAAATTTTGTGAGCCAAACCCTAGCCAATTTTCGGAGATAAACCAAGGTAAACCATTCTAGACCTTAATCTCTTTCAATTAAGCATTCAATTTGAAATTTACATGTATTTCAAGTTGAAATTGTAAGAGTATAAGCTCAATTTATTTTGTGCCCAAAGTTAGGATTTTAGGGTTGTGCTTGATTAGGTATTAATGGTGGTTTGGTTTAATGGCTTTGATTGGTTATGTTTATGCTTGGTTGAATGATTAGATGGATGATGAATTGTATGTCCCCTGTTTTATGTGTAAGCCGGTTCTAGAATTACATGCTAGGTTGTTAGTTTCAATTATGGAATGGTGAGACAACCTAGAACCATGCAAACCTAGGCTAGGCAGTTCGGTTTTTGGTTTGCATGGGTGCATTTGAGTGGCATGATTGTTCATGTGGGACGTTAGAAAACGCTGCATGTGTGCTATCTAGGCTCCCGCGTGTTCGGTTGAGGTAGTATGCACGTAATAGGACGTAAAACCAAGTTAAGAACAAATCTGCCAGTTTTCGGGAAAAACTGGTCAGTTTTCGGGAAAAAGCGATTTTTAGGCCCATAGAGGCCGAATTTGGCAAAACTTAAAACATAAAAGTTGTTCAGAAGGGATTTTCCTAAAGGACAACGAGGACAGTTTTTGAAAATAAGACTCCAAAGGCCTTCATTTTTATAAAAACCCGAGCCTGACCGTGCCCAGGATTTATGCACGGCCAGGTGAGTTCAAACGGTAATATGGACATATTTGAATCCGAATTAAATTTTTCGTAAAACACGAAAGTTTTAGAATTTTTCGAGAGCTAAAACTTTTGTGAAGACAACTTTTTCAAATTCAAATTGGATCTTTAAACTGACACGGATTTTTAAAGACTGTGCAAAGAACAGGAAATTCCTGCACAGGATTTTCTAAAACAATACAGAAAAACTGTATTTTCGCACCAACACCCTATTTTAACTATGGAAACTGTTTCAAAGGCAGTTTTCAGCCTTTAATGATTTTTATAAAGTTACAATTTGAAAACCACGAAATTTTAAAGAGATTTTTGGCAAATTTTTCCAAAATTGGATTTTAATAGCCAAAGTGTAGTAACAAGTTGTTAACGGATGATAACCGGGAAAGATACCCGAGTTACTAAAGATTAGGCCCAATAATAGGAATAGTAACTTGATACTATTCATACATACATTAGTTTAATACCCGAGGTTACCTCAAGTAACCTAACAAGTAATGGATCAAGTTTGGTTAACCACAAACTCTAGGGTTACGATTAGTAACCTAGTAATGATCAAGACCGGTGTGGGGGGGGGGGGGCATATAATTAGAATATTGAACAGGTTACCAATATTTTATAGGATCCTTATCCTATGTTCTTTTTAATAGCAGGAGGTAACCTGCAGTTGCAATCTGAGTTAAGGCAACGAAACCCCAGACATAGTATCTCAGGCAAGTATCGAACCTCACCTGCAGTATGGAAATAGTAATACTATTTTCAAATGTGCTATGTTATGCTATGCTATTTACACTATATTTTCAAGTGTACATGCTATGATATGTGATGCCATGCGATGATATATTCTATGACATGTTATGCCATGTTGATAAGAATGCCATGTTTTTAAAAGTGTCATGGTTTACAAAAATACCATAAATGCCATGTTTTCAAAAGTGTCATGGTTTACAAAAATGCCATAAATGACATGTTTTTCAAGAATGCTATGTTATGGCAAGTGTTAAGTATGATATAACATAGTGACATCATGAAGCATGTTCACTAATGTTAAACCATATGGTAAGATAAATCAAGAAAGGTGTCGTACCAACCTCCGTGATCGAGGAGGCTACAGGTTTCAGTTGTGACATTTACCTTCCGTGATCGAGAAGGGTCAAGTTATAATTCCCAGAACTGTTAGGGCCTTGCAAACCCTAGCTTTATCTGGAGGCTGCGCGCTTTCGGTACGTACACTATGGGCCCACATGTTGAGACAAGATAATAAGTTAAAGGATTGAGTCTATAATAAAGCATAAGACATTCAATCAATCATAAATGGTTCATGCATATGTTATATGATGAATGACATGTTTTTGAGATGTTCTAAATGTTTGTGAGATTATGTTTGTACTTGCTGGGCGAAAGCTCACTCTTGTATTCCATACTGTAGGTAAGAAGCCTGCAGCTTAAATGGTGGGCTATGCGGACGATGCGGCGGGTGAAGGGCGGTGTGGGATACCACTACGCAAAATTTTCCGCAACCGCTTTTGAATCTCAAAAGTAAATTATGTTATGCAATATGTATGAAGTTTAAAGACTTAAGAAGATATCTTCAGTATAGTATGTATACATGATAAGTTTTTCTCTACAAGATAACTTATGTAAATATGTTTTAAAGAAAAAAAAATTATTCTCAAATTTTCAAGTAAGATAAGTACAAGTAAGTATGGTGTCGACCCGGCTTGGGAAGTCGAGGCGTCACAAGTTGGTATTAGAGCGGTATCCTGCCAGCCTACTTCACTTCGCCTCACATCGCTTCTGCAACGGCCCAAGTAAGTTATGTTATTTTCTTACGATTAGGATTAGTTAAGATTTTATGTGCGTAGTAAGTATTTTCTTCAACGGCCATGCTGAAGAATGTTGGATACAGGGATGACGTTGGGTGGTGTCTTAGCTTGGTGGCGATAACTAGGTGACGTACGGAAATGATGGGAAAAGTTTTATATTTTCCCCAAATGTTATGGTTATGTACTCCTGTTGTGAAGGAGATACGAACGAGAACATGAATTCAGATATATTCATGTTATGCTTTTATATGGATAAAGATTATGGTTCTATATAAAAGGCATGATTTTAAGAAGCTGAATTTATTTCCTTATTCCCGTACAGAACCATGCCGCCAAAGCGTAGAAGAGTACCGACCCAAGACATTGACCTTGCGGCTCAGCTGAATGAGCTAAGACAGATGATGTTAGCCCAACAGCAAGAGATAGGGGGGCTTAGAGCTCAGATAGCTCAACAGAATCAGGGACCTCCTGATGCCAGGGTACCACCAGCACCTATGAATCAGCCTGCTGCACCGGAAATTCCTGATGATGTCCCGGTGATCCCAGAGAACCCCATAGCCCCTGAAGTACCTGTTGCGCCTGCAGCTGTGCCACCAGACCTCTGGTTCGAACTCCAGAAGAACTATATGACAGATTTCGGCGAATGAAGGCACCGGAATTCGAGGGTCCACAAACCCAATTGAGGCCGACAACTGGTTGATTGACCTCCAGGTCGCCTTAAATTTCCTCAGACTTAATGATCAGGAGAAAGTCCTCTGTGCAACTTTTATGCTACGGAAAGATGCTCGCCTCTGGTGGGAAACAGTTCAGATCCAGCGAGATGTTACTCAGATGACTTGGGAGGACTTTGTGGAGGAATTTAAGGAAAAGTACTTCAATACTGAGGTCATGGAAGCTCAACAAGACGAGTTCGACAAGTTTCGCCAAGGAAATCTGTCGGTAGCCGAAGCTGTCAAAAAGTTTGAGCAGCTAGCACGTCTCTGCCCTCACCTCATCAGTTCTGAAAGGGACAAAGTAAGAAGAATGATGAGGATGTTCCGCTCGGACTTAGCAGTGGTAATCAGCAGTGGCCCCCATCCACCACTCACTGTTGCTGAATGTGTCAGCAGGGCAATTCGAGCTGAGTACTGGGTAGGGCAAAACAAGGAGCAACGGGCTAAGTTTTTCCAGGAAAAGAGGGAAGAGAAGGCCCAAGTTAAACAGATTCAGGCAAGACCAAGCCAAACTCCGCAACAGAAAGGTCAAGGAGGACCTTCGGGCCAGAACAACAACAACAACAGGCAGTACGGCAACAACCAGCAGAAGAGGAAGTGGAATGCAGGA
Organism: Ficus hispida; assembly: GCA_025413025.1. Taxonomy (NCBI): domain Eukaryota; kingdom Viridiplantae; phylum Streptophyta; class Magnoliopsida; order Rosales; family Moraceae; genus Ficus; species Ficus hispida. The sequence goes on from CM046361.1 coordinate 6,865,313, forward strand.
GGTCAGGGGAATCAACAGAATTTTCCTCAGAAGAAGAATACCCCTGATAACAACAGCTATTCCACTTGTCAGAAATGTGGGAAAAGGCACCCGGGAGATTGTCGTGCTGGAAACAATCGTGTTTTCTATTGGCAAGGAAGGCCACTATGCTAGAAGCTGCAATCTTAACCCCCAGAGTCCGCAGAACCAACAGAGAGGACAGGGACCTCAACTTCATGCGGCACAGATGAAGCTCGAGGGACCCGAAATCTCCCAAGGCAGGTTGGAAGCTCCAGAACCTCAAGGACGCATTTACGCCTACACAAAGGAGGATGCTCAAGCTGGACCTTCCACAGTGGTGACAGGTCAGCTTCCTTTTGCTCAACAAGATGCTTATGTGTTAATTGATTCTGGAGCTACGCATTCATTCACATCGCCTAGGTTCGCTAAGAAACTAGGTAGAGCAACTGATAGGATCGGAAAAACATTTAGGACTGCATTACCCTCCGGGGAGATTCTGTTGTCTGATTATTGGGTACGTCATGTTCCAATAATTATATGTGGTAGGGAAATGTATGTCAATTTGATCATCATTGACCTATTCGACTACGACGTCATCTTGGGTATGGATTTCTTGGGGAAGTACAACGCAATTATCGACTGTCCACGGCGTACTGTTACGTTCAAGCCAATTGGAGGCGAGGAGTTTATTTTCAGAGGATCGACTCCAAAACAGCCGAAAATGTTTATTTCTGCGTTAAAGGCTAGAAAATTGTTGGCAGAAGGATGTATTGGATTTCTAGCCAACATGGTGGACAAGACGCAAGAAACCAAGAGCAGGCCGGAAGAAGTACCGATAGTCAAGGAATTTATAGAGGTTTTTCCTGAAGAGTTGCCAGGACTGCCACCAGAACGAGAGATCTCCTTTGAGATTGAGTTACTTCCTGGATCAGCACCAGTATCCAAGGCTCCGTACAGGATGGCGCCTGCCGAACTTAAGGAACTGCAGATTCAGTTACAAGAGCTTTTGGATCGAGGATTCATTCGTCAGAGTTACTCGCATGGGGAGCCCCAGTTCTGTTTGTTAAAAAGAAGGACGGCACTCTTAGGATGTGCATTGACTATCGGGAATTGAACAAGATAACTATCAAGAACAAGTATCCCTTGCCTCGGATCGACGATCTGTTTGATCAGCTGAGAGGAGCTTCAATTTTCTCGAAGATTGACCTGCGATCCGGATATCACCAGCTTCGAATTAGGGAAGGAGACGTTCCCAAGACAGCTTTTCGAACACGATATGGACATTACGAGTTCCTCGTTATGCCATTCGGACTGACAAATGCTCCAGCAGCCTTTATGGACCTGATGAATCGAGTATTCAAGGATTACTTGGATAAATTTGTTATTGTCTTTATAGATGATATCTTGATTTATTCAAGATCAAAGGAGGAGCATGAGGAGCATTTAAGGATTGCTTTACGAATTTTAAAGCAAAACCAGCTCTACGCTAAATTCACAAAGTGTGAATTTTGGTTGAAAAAGGTCCATTTCTTAGGACATGTGGTCTCCAAGAACGGCATATCTGTAGATCCGGCCAAGATTGAGGCAGTAAGTGAATGGCCAGCTCCGAAAAATGTCACCGAAGTACGTAGTTTCCTCGGCTTGGCGGGCTACTACGACGTTTCGTCGAAGGATTTGCTAAAATTGCAGCGCCACTCACCGCACTTACACGGAAAGGAAAGAAGTACGAATGGACTGCAAAGTGTGAAGAGCACTTCCAAGAGCTGAAAAACAGGCTGACTCGTGCTCCGATTCTCACAATTCCGAATGTGGAAGAAGGAAACTTCGTGATATACAGCGATGCTTCTAAAATAGGATTGGGAGCCGTGCTCATGCAAAATGGAAAGGTGATCGCTTATGCTTCACGCCAGCTAAAGGATCATGAGAAGAACTACCCGACGCATGATTTGGAACTTGCGGCGGTAGTATTTGCGCTCAAAATCTGGAGGCACTACCTTTACGGCAGTAAGTGTGAAGTCTACACGGATCATCAGAGTTTGAAGTATATCTTCACACAAAAGGAGCTTAACATGAGGCAAAGAAGATGGCTCGAATTGGTGAAGGATTATGACATAGACATCCGTTACCATCCAGGGAAGGCTAACAAAGTAGCTGATGCCCTTAGTCGGAAGTCGTCTTCCTCGTTGATGTCAATACAACCATTGACCGAACCTCTTCAGAAGGAGCTAATAGAAGCTGGAATAGAGCTTATTACGGGAAGTTTAGCTGCCCTAACCTTCCAACCTACCATTTTAGATGGTATGAAAGAGCGACAAGAAGGAGATGCCTCGCTGCTCAGAACAAGGAACGAAGTCGTGGAAGAAAAGGAGTCAGACTTCAACATATCGGATGAGGGCATACTCTATCGGAAAAATAGATTATGCATCCCTAACGACGACAAGTTGAAGGAACAAATCATGAAGGAAGCTCATGAGACTCCGTATTCCGTCCATCCAGGAGCCACAAAGATGTACCAAGACTTGAAGGAAAGCTTTTGGTGGCCCAGAATGAAGAATGACGTCGCTACATTCGTCAGTAAATGCCTTACATGTCAAAGGGTGAAGGCAGAACACCAACGTCCAGGGGGAGAATTGCAGAAAATTTCCATTCCAGAATGGAAATGGGACCAAGTGACGATGGATTTCGTGGTTGGACTACCCCGAACTCCCAACGGCAACGACGCTATTTGGGTGATTGTTGATCGTTTGACGAAGTCTGCACACTTTATCGCCATCAAGCTTAGTTTTTCGGTGGAACAGCTGGCGGAACTATACGTCGCGCAGATTGTTCGCTACCATGGGATTCCAAAGACAATCATCTCTGATCGTGATGGTCGTTTCACTTCTAAGTTCTGGAGAAGTGTACATCAAGCCATGGGTACCAAGCTTACCTTTAGTACAGCTTTTCATCCTCAAACGGACGGGCAATCCGAGAGGACCATTCAGACCCTGGAAGACATGTTGCGAGCGTCTGTGATGGATTTCAAGGGAACTTGGGATAAGAAGCTTCCTTTGATTGAATTCTCGTACAACAACAGTTTCCAAGCTTCAATTGGAATGGCTCCTTATGAAGCCCTGTATGGGAGAAGATGCAGATCTCCAATCCATTGGTACGAGACTAGGGAAAAGGAACTTGTGTCCACGGATTTTGTTCAAAAAACCACTGAGGCCGTGAAACTTATACGCCGACGGATGGAAACTGCATTTAGTCGACAAAAGAGCTATGCCGACAAACGCAGAAGGCCTCTAGAATTCCAAGTAGGAGACTTGGTCTTTCTCAAAGTTGCTCCATTCAAAGGGGTTATGAGATTCGGAAAGAAGGGGAAATTAAGTCCACGATACATAGGGCCATTCGAAATACTGGAAAGAATTGGTAATGTGGCCTACAGGTTGGCTTTGCCTCAAGAATTAGCATATGTACACAATGTATTTCATGTGTCGATGCTAAAGAAGTACATCTCGGATCCATCCCATGTATTGGACCACGAACCAATTGAGGTTCACGAAGATCTGACATATGAGGAGAAACCGGTTCGAATTTTGGCACGAGAAGAAAAGGTGCTAAGGAACAAGGTTATACCATTAGTCAAGGTCCTATGGCGAAATCATGAGATTGAGGAGGCAACCTGGGAACGCGAGGATGAGATGAAGAAAAGCTACCCCGAATTGTTCTGATTTTCGAGGACGAAAATTCTTTAAGGAGGGTAGATTGTAATAATCGAAATTTTCACGAACTCACAATTTTCTTGTAAATAAGAAATTTATAGTTCGTATTATGTGTTTATGTGCAATTTTATGAAAATTATGAATATTAATACAAAATTCATGATTTTATCAGTATATGATTGAGTTCTCGGTAAATTAATTACGAGACTTCATGATAGACCTTTTAAGGAAAAAGGTATGATGAAATTTCATAAATTTATGTTGGTCAAAGTTTGGCCAGAAAAGTCAATGTTTGACCAGAGCGGTCAAATATAAGACGGTACTGTGAAATGTTAAGCAGTATGGGAAATATACTACGAAAACCGTCCTTACAGACAAGATAGCATAATTAAAGTTTAAAACCACCATAGAAAAATCAAGCACCTAAAATAGGATATTAAAGGCCAAATGGCTTTAAATAAAAAGAAAAAGTTTTATACAGTCCAACTATACACAGATAAATTTTGGACTGCAATTCGGTATAACAGTATTAAATTATACTGTGTATTAGTGAACACAGTATTAGAAATATCTGTGTTGGATTTAAAGTGGACTACATTAAAGAACAAGCCAAACAAGGCTTTAAGATGACATCACCTCACGTTGGATTTATGACATCATCCCATTTTTGATTTATGACATCATAAATGGTGGAAACAATCACACCATGACACCTAGCACAAGGATGGCCGGCCACTTGGAGGGTTCTTTGGCAAAATTTTGTGCAATTATTTTATTCCAAGGATTTTTGAGCAAAGTTGAACCAAGAATAATTGCAAAGAAACCCATTTTTTTCACCTATAAATAGGCCAAGGGGGTGGGCGGATTTTGAGCCAAAAATTGGTGAAAACTAGCCAAACTCTTGCCATTTTCTCTCTCAAGAAATCCAGACTTCCAAGGGTGAGAAAGAGCAAAGAAAAATTCGGAAAACTTAGGGGTTTTAGTGCTAGGGTAGTCGGTTTTTCTCTAGTGGCTTCAAGTTAGGTTTTCGAAATTTTTGGTGCCCATTTTTGGGGCCAACAGCCAGCTGCCAAGGGGGAGTGAGTGAGTGATAAAATTTGGATTTAAGAGTGTTTAGTTTAGGTGCAAGCAGCCACCAAGAATCAGCCAATTTTGGTGCCAATTGGTGCAACAAAACCGGCCTTGGGTGGTGTCCTAGGAGGAAAATTTTGTGAGCCAAACCCTAGCCAATTTTCGGAGATAAACCAAGGTAAACCATTCTAGACCTTAATCTCTTTCAATTAAGCATTCAATTTGAAATTTACATGTATTTCAAGTTGAAATTGTAAGAGTATAAGCTCAATTTATTTTGTGCCCAAAGTTAGGATTTTAGGGTTGTGCTTGATTAGGTATTAATGGTGGTTTGGTTTAATGGCTTTGATTGGTTATGTTTATGCTTGGTTGAATGATTAGATGGATGATGAATTGTATGTCCCCTGTTTTATGTGTAAGCCGGTTCTAGAATTACATGCTAGGTTGTTAGTTTCAATTATGGAATGGTGAGACAACCTAGAACCATGCAAACCTAGGCTAGGCAGTTCGGTTTTTGGTTTGCATGGGTGCATTTGAGTGGCATGATTGTTCATGTGGGACGTTAGAAAACGCTGCATGTGTGCTATCTAGGCTCCCGCGTGTTCGGTTGAGGTAGTATGCACGTAATAGGACGTAAAACCAAGTTAAGAACAAATCTGCCAGTTTTCGGGAAAAACTGGTCAGTTTTCGGGAAAAAGCGATTTTTAGGCCCATAGAGGCCGAATTTGGCAAAACTTAAAACATAAAAGTTGTTCAGAAGGGATTTTCCTAAAGGACAACGAGGACAGTTTTTGAAAATAAGGCTCCAAAGGCCTTCATTTTTATAAAAACCCGAGCCTGACCGTGCCCAGGATTTATGCACGGCCAGGTGAGTTCAAACGGTAATATGGACATATTTGAATCCGAATTAAATTTTTCGTAAAACACGAAAGTTTTAGAATTTTTCGAGAGCTAAAACTTTTGTGAAGACAACTTTTTCAAATTCAAATTGGATCTTTAAACTGACACGGATTTTTAAAGACTGTGCAAAGAACAGGAAATTCCTGCACAGGATTTTCTAAAACAATACAGAAAAACTGTATTTTCGCACCAACAGCCCTATTTTAACTATGGAAACTGTTTCAAAGGCAGTTTTCAGCCTTTAATGATTTTTATAAAGTTACAATTTGAAAACCACGAAATTTTAAAGAGATTTTTGGCAAATTTTTCCAAAATTGGATTTTAATAGCCAAAGTGTAGTAACAAGTTGTTAACGGATGATAACCGGGAAAGATACCCGAGTTACTAAAGATTAGGCCCAATAATAGGAATAGTAACTTGATACTATTCATACATACATTAGTTTAATACCCGAGGTTACCTCAAGTAACCTAACAAGTAATGGATCAAGTTTGGTTAACCACAAACTCTAGGGTTACGATTAGTAACCTAGTAATGATCAAGACCGGTGTGGGGGGGGGGGCATATAATTAGAATATTGAACAGGTTACCAATATTTTATAGGATCCTTATCCTATGTTCTTTTTAATAGCAGGAGGTAACCTGCAGTTGCAATCTGAGCTAAGGCAACGAAACCCCAGACATAGTATCTCAGGCAAGTATCGAACCTCACCTGCAGTATGGAAATAGTGAATACTATTTTCAAATGAGCTATGTTATGCTATGCTATTTACACTATATTTTCAAGTGTACATGCTATGATATGTGATGCCATGCGATGATATATTCTATGACATGTTATGCCATGTTGATAAGAATGCCATGTTTTTAAAAGTGTCATGGTTTACAAAAATACCATAAATGCCATGTTTTCAAAAGTGTCATGGTTTACAAAAATGCCATAAATGACATGTTTTTCAAGAATGCTATGTTATGGCAAGTGTTAAGTATGATATAACATAGTGACATCATGAAGCATGTTCACTAATGTTAAACCATATGGTAAGATAAATCAAGAAAGGTGTCGTACCAACCTCGCGTGATCGAGGAGGCTACAGGTTTCAGTTGTGACATTTACCTTCCGTGATCGAGAAGGGTCAAGTTATAATTCCCAGAACTGTTAGGGCCTTGCAAACCCTAGCTTTATCTGGAGGCTGCGCGCTTTCGGTACGTACACTATGGGCCCACATGTTGAGACAAGATAATAAGTTAAAGGATTGAGTCTATAATAAAGCATAAGACATTCAATCAATCATAAATGGTTCATGCATATGTTATATGATGAATGACATGTTTTTGAGATGTTCTAAATGTTTCGTGAGATTATGTTTGTACTTGCTGGGCGAAAGCTCACTCTTGTATTCTATACTGTAGGTAAGAAGCCTGCAGCTTAAATGGTGGGCTATGCGGACGATGCGGCGGGTGAAGGGCGGTGTGGGATACCACTACGCAAAATTTTTCGCAACCGCTTTTGAATCTCAAAAGTAAATTATGTTATGCAATATGTATGAAGTTTAAAGACTTAAGAAGATATCTTCAGTATAGTATGTACACATGATATAAGTTTTTCTCTACAAAATAACTTATGTAAATATGTTTTAAAGAAAAAAAAATTATTCTCAAATTTTCAAGTAAGATAAGTACAAGTAAGTATGGTGTCGACCCGGCTTGGGAAGTCGAGCCGTCACAGGGCCGGGCCTAATTTTTTAAAATTTTATAAAATTTTATTTTTTATTTGTAATTTTTGAATAAATTTGTATATTTTTTATAATTTAATAATTTATCTTAATATTTTTGATTAAATATTACTAAATTGAAAAATAAATTAAGCACATAATAAAAATTATAAATTTAATTAAAAAATGAGGATAAAACCTCATTAAAAAGAAAATTTAAAATTGAAATTTAAAATTTTATTGATGTCATGATTGCCTCATTAAAAACTTTACTAAGTAAAATCTATTGGGATAAAACCTCAGTAAAGAAAAAAGAGTGCAATCTTAATTCATATTTATAATTTTACAATGAAAAAAATATATCAATCAGCATCAGTAACCGGAAGAGGGAGCCGCAGGAACATTGTCAATATCATCGTCATCGATTATGGTCATTTCGTTAAAGTATTGGAGTATCTCTTGATCTTCTACTGTATATTGCAACCTTTTATCTGCATGTTCCCAATCTTTTAGGCATGTAAGCACATCGACCATCTCATGTGTTAATGAGGTCCTTCGATCTTCAATTATCCTTCCAGCTGTGCTGAATGCTGATTCAGAAGAAACTGTCGAAACATGAATAGTTAAGATGTCACGTGCTAAACAGGAAAGCACTGGAAAATTTGTCGACTGCAACCTCCACCAATCTAAAATTTTGAAATCTTCAGTATTTGTAGTTGAGTCTAGCAGTGAAAAATCTGTATCTAAGTATTTTGTGAGCTCCGAGTGTGTCGTACTCGTGGTAGTTGAACTTGCTGAAAGTGGACGAGTAACATTCGAACTTGATGAAGAGCCCGATCTTGCTAGAGCATAGAAAAAACCCAAAACATTTTTCTTTTTTCGATCACCAGCAGTTGGAAGAGTTTCTTCGGTTTCAATGTTAACTTGCTGCCCGAATTTATTCTGATAGCTTGCAAAAATCTCAAATAACTTGCAGTTAGTGTTATTAAATGTTAAAGAATACGTTGAAGCAAAATCTACATCCATATGTTCAGAAATATGAGTAAGACCATTATAAAGACCATTTAATTTAATTATAGGATTTAAAACAATGGCAAGGCAATATAATAAAGGCATGTTATTGTGATCCAATATTTCACAAACTTTTTCTATCCATTATTTCAACATTATAATTTCATATAACATGAGAATAAGCATTATTTAGTGAAAACTAGTGGAGAAGTGGATATAAACACCAATAATAAAACAGTAGCATCATAAAAAGTTCTAAAAATAAATCATTTTTTAGTAATAAACCATTCAACATCAGATAATAAAATCATATTATGCTTTGTATTATAAAAATAGAAATAACATTCTATATTCTATGCATTTTCAATATTAAATAAATTGAGTCTACCTTACGCATATCAGTCCAAATTTTCGAGGTTTTAAACCTTCTGCTTTGCAATACTCTTAAATTCAGCAATGCGAGGTTTCAATTATGTATCAAAGAGAGCATTACGAATATTCTCTTTCTACTTATAACTTCATACTACTTATTAGGGATAATTGATATTGAGAATTTCAAGAAATATGAACTTCATGTTTTTATAGCATCTAGTATGACAAATGCATAATTGTATTCCTATGTTTCGGTGGATTTCTTATTGCGATTATCTTGTTTTCTTCCTTAAAAAATTCATAAGTTTCTTTCTTAATAATCAATTAGGCTTGTTGAGATGGGTTAAGATTGCTGCAGCCAATAATATTTATTTGTCCTAACATCATTGTCCTTCTTCTATTTAATTATAAAATAATATCAGATGCCTGAATGAGAAGAGTGGAAGATCAAAAGATTAGATATTACTTAGATGAATTTCAGAAAGATATTGCTTCAAAATTAGAAAACTATGAAATGATGGATACAAAAATAATCTTTCTTCATCTTCAATAACAAGTACAATAAATATAGGTAGCTTAAAGACAATAAACGCGAACTACTATTCTCTGATTATCCATCACTTATCTAAAATATAGCCTCACAGGATAAAACAAAGATTGAAAGTGAGCACACCACACAAAAAAACTAAATTATTTTTTCATACACATGCATTGAGTTCTTCGGACTTTTCAATAAAAGCCTTTACCATCTTTGACAACAATTTTTTCTTAGGCAGCAACATTTTTCTCTTCTACAGCATCCAGTTGTTTGGTAGCAAGTTCTTCTTACGCAGCAATATTTTCTTTCGCAGCAATTATTTCTTACGCAGCATATTTTTACACCTTTGATGACCAGTCCTGTCTTCATATAACAACTATTGAGTTGGCAAAAGGAGAAATTTAATACCCCAGGGCATGTACTAAACCTCCCCGTGGAGATCTCAAACCATTGTTCTCTTGCCTACACAACAGATTCACGCAAATCTCCTTCCTGGTTCCATTCGGGAGACAAATCACAATCTTCACCGGAAGGTTCCATCCCCAAGCATTATGTTTCAGCTTGACCAGAAATGACACTTCGCATTCACATAAACTATTTCCACATGACAACCTCCTTGTATCAAATTATCCTTTAACTTCTAGCCAGCATGTTTGGATTACTTCAAACACATTACTACATCAATGGGGCCCATTAGAACAAATAAAACATGCGATATTTTAGATGTTTTCTTTGCTCACATAAATATATATATGTATGTATAGACTGTTATCTAATTGCATATGTTAAATAATTGAATAGAATATAAGTACTTTTCTAGCATCAATATAAATAATTTAGAAATGAAAATTAGTGCTTAGTAACTACTATCAATCTTGTTGAGACGTACTAAGTTTCTCTAATTCTTCTTTCTCCCTTTACACAACTATTATATATGTATATATATGGAATATACCTTGCTCCATCACAATACCAACGCCCAGAAGAATTGTTGCTTCAACTAATTGCGAGATCACTTGCACATAACGTATGGCAGTTGCTACCCATCTTGTTATTGCTGCCAAAACAGTGACAAAATTAAGAATTAAGGAAACTAAAAAGGTGAAAGTATGAGTAGTGTTTTTACTACTAACTCAGCTGTAGAATGAAATCAACATGATATGAAATGAGTTTCAAAGGAAAGTAAAAGAATTAAAAAGAGAATCGAAATCTTGATTAAAAAAATTTTGCTAAGAAATATTTTTCAGTTAGGAATTAGAACATCTTATAAGATCTAAAACTGGTGGGCAAGAAAACACAAAGCTGTTAATGCTGTAATATAAATAGCATACCAATATTATTTAGCGCAAAAATCTTGAGGAGAAAGTATTGCTGATCTAGTTTTGGATGCCCTTTTTATTTTTTTTCCCCTTCTAATTAAGTTTAGGATGCCCTTGTTTGTGAAACTTAGATCTCCATTTATAGGGGTGTTGGATCTTGGATGCCAGCAGAATACTCTTCTTGGAATGTTCTTTGGTCAAAATCCTAATTATGTACACACACAAATATCACATACTAAAGAAAAGGTCATTTTTTTATTTGAGTCAATGTAGGGCTTGATCTAATCGGTCTAAAATAAATTAAACAAATTGGTTGGTTATGACATTGGCTTTATATATATATATATAGATGTCGACATAAATAATTCCACGGCAGCTTTTTTTTTTTTTCTTTATTTGGATGTTTTTTCCTTTTTGTTGTTCAATATTCAATAATCTTTTTACTTTTTAATAGCACGGTATTTGTAATGCAACCAAAAAAAGTTTATATCGTAACTATTGATTTAATGAAAGTATTGAGATCAATGTACTAAGTAATCTGTTACATATATTTGACGAAATTGTAGCTATTTATTTTTCTGTAAAAACGAAACAGAAATGAAGGGTTTTGTTGAGATTGAATTAAGAGGAAATATGATTTCAGCTCTTTTATCACAGTGCCCTCGACCTTGGTGAAAGTTCTCTAATTAATTGTCAAAAAAAAAAAAAAAAGAGCCCGAAGAAGAAATGGGAAAGGGGGTTTATGACATATTATTGTTTTATTATCTATCGAGACAATTGTGAAGAAATCGTCAGTTTACACAAAACATACACACACGCGTACATATATCACTATCTTGTTTTCTCTTAGTTCCATAATATGTGCAATTTATAAAAGAGTTTTCTTCTCTATCAACATTAATTTCTCAGTAAAAAATAAAAAATAAAAATTGGTACCTAAATTTCTCTAGTTCTAAACAACTTATGTGAACAAATATATAGTATTACTTTTGTTGTGTAATCTTCTTTTTTTTTTTTTTTCATCGTTACGTGAACATAGTATTAATTTGTCGGAGATCATGAATACTCATAAAAATTTATTATTTATTGGGCATTTTCTAACAATTATTTAAATAGCTCCCTCGACCATTTGTAAAACACGTCGAGTGAATTTTTTTTTTAATCGGTAGCAAACATTTTAAAATTGTGAAAACAAAAATTCATTGCTATCTATCTTTTTGAACCTATGTTTATTTTAGATCGTGACCTCTAGTCAAGTTTTCGTTGGTACTAGAATGGGATCAACAAGCCAACCACTCGGGGTTAGGTGACGGAACCAGGATCAATGCCGGCTTCGGGTCGATAGACTAGTCCCTTGGTCAGGTCAACTTGGTGAGGCAGGTCTCGAGCCGTGGTCGGGATTAGTGCTGAAGTCGGAACAATGGATTGGGGACTGATCGAACCTTGACATATTACGGTTCGGCCTCGACACTGTCCTGTACTGGCATATAAACCCTATCCCTGAGTCGATCCCAGTCCGACCTCTCAATCCTGATATCAGTCATGTTCGATTGCCTGACCGAGCACTAGTCCTTCCAAAACTATCCCGACTTGTCGGTCTAATTTTGTTCTCAACCTTGGCTTATTCTTCCAACACAATCATTGGTTGTAGTGGACAATATTTTATTGGTTGTGGTGGACAATATTTTTAATTTCATCCTTTTATTTGAAATCAAAATCATAATTATCAAAATTTTCATTTATTTTCTCTTTTTCAAGTACAAAAAAATGTGATCGAACATTTGTAAGTTTAAAAATAATGAAAACAGGATAAAGAGTAACTATTTTTTGTTCCTTGTTAAAAAAAATAATAAATAAAGACGAGGACCTCACCAAGCTGTATGTCTTCCAACTTTTTTTTTTGGGCAACATGTGTGTGAACATTGTACTAATTTAGTCAGGTAAAATAATTGCGTGATCATAAAAATTTTGAACGTTCCTTAGTTTTGGTCAATCTCTATGTGAACTTGTTTTTTTATTTAATATAATACGAATTGGATTAGCTCGAGATATCCAAAATCATCGGGAATTATTTATCGTCTTTCAACTTCCAAGTTTTCTAAGCGTGTATGATAACATATATAATATTTTAACGACTATGTAAAATTATTATTATTTTTTATTCTAATAAAAAATGGGCATTATTAGCTGGAGACATTGAATCCAAAATTTGGCTTATTGCCAGACATTTTTGATGCAATGCGTATCTACTTAATTTCATTTTTTTTTAGGTCTGTTGTAATTTTGAAAGTAAGGTCTAACCTTTCAGTTTTTTTTTTTAATCAATCATTATTTCTCATTATTGACAGTGAAAATCTGTCAACTCAATTAATCCTCACAGCGTAGCATTTGAAGTCGTCTATCCCGTGATTAAAAGTATTAAAAGATGAATACATAGAGATTTATAGAAGTTCGTCTCAATGAAAACTATGTCCTCTCTGTATTCAGGTGGTATGTTTTCACTATACTTTGAAAAGAGTACGAAAATTTTCACTCGAAAGTAGAGATCTCTCCCCTGTTATCCCCTCTCCCCCTTCCACCCCAAGGTTGTTGTTCCTAACACCTAGATGTACTTATATTTTTGTGACACATGTCGTCAGGCTTCAACACATTCCGAACCCTTCTGATGCATTTTATGGGTTAGTGGAGCAGTGGGCTTTACTCGAGCTTCCAATAATCTCTACGTTATCCATCGAATGTGAGTGACCGAATTTCTCTTGCTTCGAATAGCTATTTCTCCGGTCTCTGGCGACAATCTTTAAAGAGATTATGTTAAATATTTTCTATAATCTATTAGAATGTTTATCATTTCCAATACAAATGGTCTTCGATTCTGGTCTCCAGCTATTTTATTAGGATATTTTTTGTATCTAGCAAAATACTTTTTATTTCCAAAATAAATGGTTGGACATATCCAGTTTCGATCGATAGAAAATATTCTGATTTAATAGTTTTAATATTTTACTGGAATATTTATTAGGAAAATTAAGTTGGGTGACCTATTTTGGTCACCCAATTTAACAAACGACTGAACTTTTATTATTATTTTTTTATATTTGATCAATCAATGATTAACCTAAAAATTAATAGTCTACGATATGCTCAATAAATGATTTACTATGGTCAATCATTAATTTAGCAAATTAACAATATTATATGTGGTAATTCATTGATTGACTATTTAAGAAAATCAATTGACTAATTTTAAAATGAGCCTTATAATTGATTTCTAAAACTTTGGTCATTTGTAAAAAATTTCTTGAAAAAAAAAAAAAAAAAAAAAGGTTATTTACCTTTAAATCCCTATTTATTATTGTCAACATAGATGATGTCCCGGACTCCATCGCTAGAGAGTATGCTGGTATAATATATTGAAGAATCTATAAGAATATTTATTGTTTCGACAGTTAGACTTTTGGTTGTAGTTACTAGAGAATATTTTAATACAATATTTTTAAATTTCTAATTTGACCCTGAAGAATGAGCTTACCTCGCTTTACTCCCTATTACTCAAAATGGAACAAAAATCACCCGAGCTTATCATAAGTTGCAAGATCAATACTTTTCTTATTAAATGGCTAATTTCTAAACGGTTTTCAATATTGCTTGTGCTTATCGACTCACCGGCACATGATTAAATCATATAAGAAAGATAATCCCTTACCAACAAAGTCACATAACGTATATTATATATATGCGATTCAAGCTATTCAAAACTTGATGTTTTAAGAAAGAAAAGTACAAAAGTTGTAACAAATTATTGTTAAGCCGAGGAGCTATATATATATATATATATATATATTTTATATATTCCATTTTAAGTTGTAGAGGACAAAATAAATGAACCCTATTCTTTGCGAACCAAATCTAAAGTTAACCATAATATTTTTTTAAGAGTCAACTTAAAAAAAAAATATGAAACTTAAAGTAAAAGTAGAATAAAAATCTCTATTTAATGAGATTTCAACAAAAATAGTCATGTTATAATAATTATTTTGACTAGAAAGTCATAACCTGTCAAGTGAAATGCTAGAAATAAATTTGAATACCATATGGATTAAGCTTTAATATATACAAAAGGATCCATCTGGATCATAGGTTTAAACCTAAAATTTAAACAGTAAATTCAAACTTTTATGAGAGAAACAATTGTATAAAAAGCTTCAAAAAAAAGTTTAAAAAATGAGATATCATACATGAACTTATTTAAATCCTTGATTTCTCCTCTTCTGGTTTTGTGAGGAAGTGCTTTGAAAAATAACATGACATTCCACCTGATCTGTATTGGATAGCACTGCGTTTTAAAAGCAAAACTAGAGAAAAACGAATGTAAAGATTTCTCAAACTACTAATTCACTTAATGCTTTATGACAACATATAGACTCCTTACATTATTCTCCATCAGTTTATTTCTCACATATAATATCCTAGAAATTTTAAAACAAAATAACATTAAAACCAATCACAGCAAACTATAAAATAATTTTTTTTCTCATACACAAGCATTCACTTCTTCAAACTTTCATAGACATGTCTTCACCATCTTTGTCAACAATACTTTTCTTCCACTGCTGCATTTTAATACTTGTCCTCGTCATCTTGTTCTTCGGTAGCATCTTTTAATTTCTTTCGCAACATTTTGTTCTTCTGCTGCAATTTGTTCTTTGGCATCATCTCTTTCGTCGCGGCATATTTTTGCACCTTTGATGACTTGGTGGGGATTGATGCTGAAGTCGGAACAACTAACATATTTTGATCGAACCTCGACGCGGTCCCGGCCCATAAACCCTACCCCTGCCTCAGTCTCGGTATGACCTCTCGAACCTCGTATCAGTCATGTTTGATTGCCTGACCCAGCTCTAGTTCTCCCCTAACTATCCCGACTTGTCGGTCTGACTTTGTTCCGAACCTTGGCTCATTCTACTAACCCAGTCATTGGTCGCGGTGGACAATATTTTTAATATCATCCATTTTTTTTGAAAAAATATATATGTGAAAAAATATATATGTGTACATATGTATAGTTTGCATTTTCACCAAAGAATTTTCCAAGAATCAAAGTCCAACACCTATAAAAGGAGATCTAAGTTTTACAAACAAGAGCATCAAACTTAATCAGCAATACTTTTCCCCTCAAGATTTTTGCGCTTAAGAATATTGGTATGCTATTAAGAACATTATAAGATATTCTAATTCCTAATAAAAAATTTTCTATTAGCAAGCTATTTTAATCAAAATTTTTATCCACTTTTTACTTCTTTTCCTTTCATTTGAAATTCATTCCATATGTTGATTTAATTCTACAGCTGAGTAAGTACACACTACTCTTACTTTCTCCACTTATAATTTCCTTAGTTGTTAATTTTGTCACTATTTTGGCACAATAACAAGATGGGTAGTAACAGCCATACGTTGGGTGTAGGAGATATCGCAACTGGTTGGGGCTATGATCGTCGTTTCTGGTGTCGGTATTATGATGGAGAAAGGTATATTCTATATATATATATATATAACATAGTTTTGTTAAGGGAGAGAAAAGAATTAGAGAAACTTAACACGTCTCAACTAGATTGATAATTATTAAGCAACTTTTCATTTCCAAATTTAACTCATACATAAAAAAAATAAAAAAATTAAAAAAATAAGAATTAAGCTCACACTTGATTTAAACACATAGATATTTGAGAAACCAAAATATTAATATTGATGCTTAAAAAAAAAGAAAGAAAGAACTACAATTCTATTCAATCACTTAACACATGATGAAATTAGATAACTGCATATATATACATACATGTGTGTATATATATATGCAAAGCAAACAATCTAAAACAAGTACTGTTTTATTTGTTCTAATAATGGGATTTATTGATGTAGTAATGCGGCTGAAGGAATCCAAGTAATGAATCTAGAAGTTAATGGATAATTTGATACAAGGACGTTGTGAAGTGGAAATAGTTTATGTGAATGTGAAGTCTCATTTCTCCTAAAGCTAAAGCGCAACGCTTGTGGATGGCACATTCCGATAGAGATTACGGTTTGTCTTCGGAATTAATGGAACCGGGAAGGAAATTAGCGTGTATCTGGTGAATAGGCCAAGAGAACAATGGTTTGAGATCTCCGCAGGGAGGTTCAGTACATGCCCTGGGGTAATAAATTTCTCCTTATGCCAAGGTTTCGGTAATTGTGTCAAGGTAGGACTTGTCATCAAAAGTGTGAAAATATGCTGTGACAAAAAAGATGAACAAATTGCGGTTGAAGAACAAAATGTGGCAGAAGAAAACAGTGCTGTTGCGAAAGAGAAAGCTGCTACCGAAGAACAAGATGATGAGGAAGAGGAGGAAGAGTACTAAAATGCAGCAGAGGAAGAAAAAAATTGTTGCCAAAGATGGTGAAGACTTGTATAAAAGTAACGAAGAAGAGAATGCTTGTGTGTGAGAAATTATTTATCTTGTTTGGTGTGATCACCTTTAATGTTATTTTGTTTATAAATTATTATGTGTGAAATAAACTGATGGAGAATAATGTAAGAAACAGTTTTTTTTTTGTTTTTTTTTTTTTGGGTAAAGTATTAAGTGAATAAGTATGTGTGAGAAATCTTTACATTCATTTTTCTAGTTTTGCTTTCAAAACGCAGTGATATCCAATTCAGATCGAATGGAATGTTATGCTATTTTTTAAAGTACTTCCTCATAATCCAGGAGAGGAGAAATTTATCGAGCATTAAAATAAGCTCTTGTTGACACCTCATTTTAAACTTATTTTTTGAACTATATATAAAATTATTTCTATCAGAAAAGTTAGAATTTTCTATTTAAATTTTGGGATTTAAACCTATGATATAAACATACTTTAATATATTAAAGCTTTATCCATAGAGTACTAAAATTTATTTCCGGCATTTCACTTGAAAGGTAGTGACTTTGTTATTAAAATGATTCTTATAATATGCCTATTTTTGTTGGAATCTCAATAATTAACAGAGACTCTTTCTATTTTCAAGTTGGCTTTTAAAAAAATTAGGGTAAATTTCAGATTTGGTCCATGAATAATAGGGGTTAATCTCTCATTTCGTCCTCTACAACTAAAAAAAAAAAAAAAAAAGCTCTTCCACTTATTATTAATTTGTTGCAACTTTTGTACTTTCTTTATAAAAACATCAGTTTTTGAACAGTTTTAATCACATATACATAAGTTATGTGACTGGTTGGCAACAGATTATCTTTCTTATATGATTTAATCATGTGTTGATAACCCAACAAGCACAAGGAATTAAAACTCTGTAAAAATTGGCTCTTTAATGAGAAATTATCAAACTTGTAACTTATAATAAGCTTAGGGGGATATCTTTTTTTTTTTTTTTTTTTTTTACATAAAGGGCAAAGTGAGACAAGTCATTCGTTGGAGTCAAATTAGAAATTTAAAATATTCTATTTGAATAATCTCCGGTAACTTCAACAAAAAACGTCTAACTATTTATGTTGAAAACAATAAATATCTTGATAGATTATCAAAAATATTATACTAGTATACTCTCCAGCGATGGGACTCAGAGACAAACACCCATCTATATTGACAATATTAAATATTGTACAAGAGGATTAAAAAAATTCTTTCAAAATATTCTCTGACGACTGGAACAAGATATGTCCAACCATCCATTTTAAAAACAAAAAGTATTTTACTAGATTATAAAAATATTCAAATAGAAACTCTCTGGTATCTAGTGTTAGAGATCAAAACTAGAGATATTTGTCGTCAATATTCGAAACGATAAATAGTCTAATAGATTATATGAAATATTTTCCAACAGAACCTCTCGAAGATTGTCACTAGTGACCCAAGTAAGAGACATCCAAAACAGAAGAAGTTCTGAAATAGGAGAAGTTCGGCCATCTATGATCAACACAAAAAAGGTTTTTGTGGAAATGATTCTCTATCCATTTGCTCTTGGATGCTTGAAGAGTCACCTTAGAAAATTTCCATGTCCTTCAAAATAGAGATATGGTCATACTTTATTAATTTCAGTGCAAAACAAAAAGTTGGTTGTTGTCACACTTTAAAAAAAAATGGTTGTAGTCATATTGGTCAACATTAATATTAAATGGCATTTTTAATATTTAGATATATCTCTTGCTTATATTTTTAGTTCACTTAATTTTTGGAATATTTTGGAATCAACTTATAGGAATTTTTTATAATATTGAAATCCTCATAATTTAACTTGATTATTGTTTCCCTAATTCCATAAGATGGGCTAAAATAATGAAGAGATGGAAGTCTTGATCCGAAAGCATGTTTTATCATTTGTGCGTAGCTTGTTATCACTGATCATCATTTGTTGTTCTTGTATTCCTTTGATATCAATATTGTGTATAAAATATTTATTAATATGTAATTATGATAAACTTTCTCCTGTATTTTTACATATGTGTAGAATTCTTTATATACTTAGAAGTTACAAAATATCAAACAAATTATTAAATCTATTTCGAATATCCCTCCCACTATTAATCATTTTGGAGAAAAATTACATGATTCTCAAACATATATAGCTTTAATTTTCTTGTTTAATATTGTAACTTGTTTTCAACGTTATGTGAACATAGTACTAATTTGTAAGACATGTTGAATAGTCATAAAAATAAAGATTATTTATTGCGCATTTTCTAACATTATTTAAGTAGTTCTCTCAACAATTTTTTAAAACACGTAAAGTGATTTTATTTATTTATTTTTTTAATTGGTAGAAAACGTTTTGAAATTGTGCAAACAAAAATTCATTGGTATCGATTTTTTTGAACCAATATTTATTTTAGATCGTGATCATATGTTTTGATCGATACCAAAATGGGATCGACAGGCTGACCACTCGGGGTTTGGTGCCGGCTTTGTGTCCCGAGGTCAGGTCAACTAGGTGGGGCAGGTCTCCAGCCGGATCAGAATTGAGGCTCAAGTCGGAACAACTACCGATTCGGGGCTGACCCAACCTTGACATATTTCGATCCGACCTCGAAACAGTCGCAGCCCAAAAACCCTACCCCTGCGTCTGTCCCAGTCCGACCTCTTGATCCTAGCATCAATTATGTTCGATTGCCTGACCGAGCACTAGTCATACCCCAATAATCAGGACTTTTTTGTCTGACTTAGTTCTTAACCTCGGCTCCTTCTACCTGCCCAGTCATTGATCGTAGTGGGCAATATTTTTAATTTCATCCTTTTTTTTGAAATATGTAACGGAATCATATTTATCAAATGTGTACTTTATTTTCTCCTTTTTAAGTATAAATAAAGTGAAAGAACATTTTTTTTTTGTTTAAATAATGAAAACAGAATAAAGAGGAAGTATTTCTTGCTCCTTTTTACAAAAATGAAAAAAGAAAAAAAGAAAAAGAAAACGAAAAAGACGAGGACGTCACCAAGCTGTATGTCTTCCAACCTTTGTTTTTGTTTTTGTTCCCCCCACCCCCCCCCCCCCCCCCCCCCCCCCCCCCCCCCCCCCCCCTCGTAACATGTATGTGAACATTGTATTAATTTAGTGAAGTAAAAAAATTGCATCATGACGCAACGTCATAAACATTATTTTCGAACGTTCCTCAGTTTTGGTCAACCTCTATGTGAACTTGTTTTTTTTTTTTTAATTATTTTATATAAATATGAATTATATTAGCTTAAGATATGCAAAACAAGTTGGAATTGTTCATCGTCTTCCAATTTTTCTCAGCGTGTATGATGACATATAGCATTTCAAAGTCTATGTAAAATTATTTTTTTTATTCTATTAAAATATGAGCAATATTAGCTGGAGACATTCAATATCCAAAATTTGGCATGTTGCTAGACATATTTGATGCAATGCGTATATTTCATATATTTTTTAAAGTAATTTCTATTCTTTTGTTGTTTTTTTTTTTTTTTTATTCAACCACTATTTCTCATTTTGGGAGGAAAATTTGAAAACTCGTGTAATTTTCTCCGATATGCTCAATGATGTGAGAGATATTCGAAATAGATCTATAATTTATACGATCTTTTGTAACTTTCTAAGAATTCTATACATAAGTAAATTTACAGGAGAAATTTATCATAATTACATATTAATATAACTATTTTATGCACAATATTGACATTAAAGAAATACGAGAACAACATATGATCAGTGATAACAAGCTACGCACAAATGAGAAAACATGCTTTCGGATTAAGACTTCCATCTCTTTATTGTTTTAGCCAGCCATTTTATGGAATTAAGGGAAACAATAATCAAGTTAAGTAATGTGGATTTCAACGTTATCAAAACCTTACATAAGTTAATTCCCAAATATTCCAATTATTAATTAAACTAAAAATATAAGGAAGAAATTAGACATATATATATAATTAAGCATGCCGTGTATTATTCATGTTGACCAATATGACAACAACTTTTTTTTTTTAAGCTGGACAACAACCAACGTTTTGTTTTGCAATAAAATGAATAAAATATGACCATATAATTATACCATGTTTTGAAGAACATGAAAATTTTCCAAGGTGACCCTTCACGCATCCAAGAGCAAATGGATGGGGAATCATTTCTACCAGAACTTTTTGTTTTGATCATAGATGGCTGAACTTATCCCACATCAGATGTTTCTTGCTCCGGTCGCCGGTGACAATCTTCAGAGAGATTCAACTGAAATATTTTCTATAATTTATTGAAATATTTATCATTTCTAATACAGACGGCCAAACGTCTCGGGTTCTGATCTCCAATGCTAGATGCCAGAGAGATTCCATTGGAATAGTTTTATAATCTAGCAAAATACTTTTTGTCTCCAAACTAGATGGTTGGACATATCTG
The DNA here is from genome assembly GCA_025413025.1 of Ficus hispida. Lineage (NCBI taxonomy): Eukaryota > Viridiplantae > Streptophyta > Magnoliopsida > Rosales > Moraceae > Ficus > Ficus hispida. The sequence goes on from CM046361.1 coordinate 6,886,825, forward strand.
GTTCCAATCGCTGGAAAATATTCTGATCGAATATTTGTAATAATCTACTAAAATATTTATTACTGTCAATGTAGATGACTGTATATCTCCAACTTCCATTGCTAGAGAGTATTCTAGTATAATATTTTTAATAATCTATCAAATATTAGTTTTCTTGGACATAGATAATTAGATATTTATTGTTCTAGTTACAGTAGAGTAATCTAATAGAATATTTTTAAAATATCTAATTTGGCCCTGAATAACGAGTTTGGCTCATTTTGTTCCCTGTAACTCAAAATATAATAATAAAAATTCCCCTGAGTTAATCATGAATTATAAATTTGGTACTTTTCTCAAAATATAATAATAAAAATTCCCCTGAGTTAATCATGAATTATAAATTTGGTACTTTTCTCATTAAATAGCTAATTTTTAAACGGTTTTAACGTGTTGTGCATGTTGAGTTGCCAAGATTAATTCATATTAGAAAGATAATTCCTTGCCAACCAGTCGCATAAAAACTGTTCAAAAATTGATGTCTTAATGAAGAAAGTCCAAAAGTTGTAACAAATTAATGATAAGCTGAGGAGCTAATTTTTTTTCATTTTATGTTGTGGAGGACAAAATGAGAGAACCCCAATTCTTTATGGACCAAATCTGAACTTAACCCTAATATTTTTTCAAGAGTCAACTTAAAAACAAAAAAATAGAAAAGTAAAATTACAATACAAGTCTCTGTTTAAAGAGATTTCAACAAAAATAGGCATATAATAAGAACTATTTTGACGGAAAAGTTATAACCTGTCAAGTGAATGTTGGAAATAAATTTGAATACTATACGGATAATGCTTTAATATACTAAGGATACATTTGGATACATCATAGGTTTAAACTCACAATTTAAATAGTAAATTCAAACTTTTTAAAAAGTTTGAAAAATAAGTTTAAAATGAGGTGTCAAATAAGATTTGATTTAACTATTTGATTACTCCTCTTCTGGATTATGAGAAAGTGCTTCAAAAAAATAGCATAACATTCCACTTGATCTGTATTGGATATCACTGGGTTTTAAAAGCAAACTAGAAAAGTGAATGTAAAGATTTCTCACACATACTTATTCACTAAATGTTTTATGAGAGAAAAAGAAAAACAAAAAACAAAAAACAAAAACAAAAACAAAGAAGCTATTTCTTACATTATTCTCCATCAGTTTATTTCTCACACGTAACAATTTTAAAACAAAGTAATATTGAAAGATATAACACCAAACAAGACTAAATAATTTCTCACTCATAAGCATTCTCTTCTTCGTACTTTCATACACAAGTCTTCACACCATCTTTGGCAACGATTTTTTTTCTTCTACTGCTGCATTTTAGTACTCTTCCTCGTCATCATCTTCTTCGGTAGCATCTTTTTCTTCTGCAACAACATTGTTTCCTTCCGCAACATTTTGTTCTTCCACTGCAATTTGCCCTTTTGCATCATCTTTTTCGACGCAGCATACTTTTGCACCTTTGATGACCAGTCCTGTCTTAAAATAATTAGTGTCAACTTGGGAAAAGGAGAATTTAATTTCCCCAAGATTTTCAGGACATGTTCTAAACATCCCGGCAGAGATCTCAAGCCATTGTTCCCGTGGCCTGTTCGACATATCTACCAAGATCTCTTGCTTGGTCCCATTTGGGAGACTGAGCGAAATCTTCACTGGAATGTTCCATCCAGTAGCTTGATTTTCCAGCTTCACCACAAATGACACTTCGTATAACTTTTCATGTGGCAGATTTGTTGTATCAAATTTTCCTTGCACTTCTAGCCACCATACTATGATTAGTTCAGCCACTTCATTGGTATGACCACTGAAAAGGATTATATATGTTAAGAAGGATTAACTACTATACAAGTTTTTATCTTTTGCATCATAAGTTTCTCGAATAAAATTGCAGATATATATTCAACTATTCGATCTTTCCTAGCATCAATATTCATATTTTGTATCTCTAATATCCGTGAAAGTGAAGAATGCAGTAATATACCTTGTTTCTTCTGCATGACACCAACGCCAGTAACGACTGTCGTTGCCCCATGTAATTGAGAGATCTCTTGCATAAACCATATAGTTCTCAGCCATCTTGCTGATGCTGTGAAAATAGTAACAAAATTAACAATACGAAAAAATTATAATGTTGAAATTAAAAAGAAGCACGGTTTTTATTGTTCAACTAGCCGATGATTTCCTGTACTTACTACTAATCAGCTGTGGAATGAAATCAACAAAAAAGAAACAGGATTTGCAAGAGGAAAGAAAGAGAATGTGAATGGTAATCAAATGTTTGATTAAGAAGTTAACTAATATTTATTTCATAAATTTTGTACGTTTCTTCTGCTTTCTGAATTACTACAAGTTCTGTTTTCCCTGATCTAATCCAATATAAAATAAAACATTAAAAGCAGATGCAATTGCAAATGAACATCACTAGCAAATTATTTGAAATAGGCAAATTAAGACGAATATCAATTAAAAATGAATACAACCAAGGAAAATCGATCGATCAAGTTTAAACTTCAAATTCTTAAATATTGTCCGTAAAAAGTTGATAGACAAGAAAAACATAAAGGTGACAACCTTACAATATAACGACTTACCAATATTCTTTAGCAAAAAATCTTCAGAAGAAACTGATGCAAATTAAAATTTGGGATGCCCATGTTGTGAAACTTAGGTCTCCTTTTATAGATGTTGGATCTTGGATGCCAGAAGAGTACACTCACACTACTTAATATGACATATACTTTGTCAGCAAAAAATAAAAAAAAAGGTATATTTAATACAAAGTCATTTTATAATTGAGTCAATGTAGGGCGGCACGGTCCTATCTGTTTTAACTTTCAAAACAAAACAAATTGGTTCATTATGAGTTCGGCATGATCCATAGTTGTCAATATAAATAATCATGGCTCTGATTTTTTTGCCCCCCCTTAGTTTTTAAGCTTCCCTAAATGTTGTTCATTAAATCTTTTTTTTTTAAACCGCAACAAAATCATAGTCACCAGATTTGTTTTTATTTTCTATTTTTTAAAAACAAAAAACAAAGGCGACGATACAATTTTTTTTAACAATTAAAAACATAAAACAAAAAAAAAAAAAGGGAAAGCGTTTTTGCTTCTTGTTAAAAGAAAAAGTGTGGTTGCAAGTATTACTTATTTTAAAAGGTCAACTTTTAAATAACGACAATCGTTAGCCCAACTAATTGCGAGGTCTCTTGCGCACAATGTATGGCAGTTTATTGCTGCCAAAATAGTGACAGAATTAACAATTAAGGAAACGAAAAGTGGTGAAAGTATGAGTTGTGTGTTTACTAATAACGCAGCTGTAGAAAGAAATCAACATATAAAATAAATTTCAAAGGACAGGAAAATCAAAAAGGGAATCAAAATTTTGATTAAAAAAGTTTGCTACTAGATATTTTTCAAGCAGGAATTAGAAGATTTTCTTGTCCATGAAATAAACTTGGTGGGCAAGAAAAACTGATAGCTGATAATCTTATAATTTAAATATAATGGCTTATAAATAATTTAAATCTAAAAGTTTTATAAGCCAATCAAAATAAAATTCTCAAAAAGAAATATATGGCATACCCAAGTTTCTCTAGTTCTAATTAGTATGACTTACTCCGTAAATGCGACTTCCGTTCAAAGTTGATTGAGTTTTAGGTCTTGTTTCATCATCCATAGGAATTATCCAGAAATTGCAATATGTTCAATTATATTTTAGTGGGAAGTATTGAATCTGCTTCCAATTTTTTTTCTTTTTTTGTGAACATGTATAATATTAATTTAGTCGTTTAATCTTCCAATTATATTTTATTGCGTGTTTTCGAACATTTATTTAAATAAACAAAAAGAAATAGAATTTTGAATGCAACTGAACAACGGCTTCTTACGACTTGAAATCCGGGCTTGTGATGTGATGTTAGCCCTCTAAACGCCCTCCGCATGGGCCAGGGACGCCAACCGTGTTTATGTTTTTTTAATCACCATCTATGTTACTAGATGGTAAAGATAAATTGTAATATCTATGTTTCGGTGGGATTTTCTATTGAGATTGTAATTGTTTTCTTTTCCTTAAAATTTTATTATTTTTCTTTTACTTTAATAAATTAAGTTAGGGGCTTTGGTTAGGGAGTCTTGGGTCTCAACCAACCAAATTAGAATGATTTAGCTTGTCCTGATATTAGCTGTCCCTTCTATCCATTTGAAGAAAATATAGATGACCATGAATTTATAAGAGTGGAACATAAATAATATTACATATTAAAAATTATGACAAATTAACTTATCCTGATATTTTCTGTCCCTTCTATCCACTTGAAGAAAATATAGATGACCATGAATTTACAAGAGCAGAACATAAACAATATTACATACTAAAATTAAGACAAATTATTATCAAACAAACATGTTCTCATTTTTATTCTTTCAAACAAAAAGTACGATATCAAATGAGATCTTCCCAAAATATGTTTTAAGAACGTCTCGATCAACTAATAAAAAGTAAAACATATGAGAACTTTCGAAACTATTTCACGTGATTCTCCATCAATTTATTTCCTCCCAAGATTAAAACAATTTATTTCATAGGTATATATGTTGGATCTTGGATGCCAGAAGAGTACTCTTCTTGGAATGTTCTTTCATCAAAATGCGGAATTATGCACACGCACACAGCGACAAGTATGACATTTGTTTAATACAAGGTCATTTTTTATTTGAGTCAATGTAGGGCTTGATCTAATCCGTTCAAAACAAAACAAATAGGACATTGACTCTATATATAGTTGTTGATATAAATAATTCGTGGCTTTTTTTTTTCTTAGTTTGAAGTTTATTCCTTAATGTTGTTCAATATTCAATCACTTTTTTAAAATTTTTAATAGCATGGTATTTTTAATGCAACTAAAAAAGGAAAAAAAAAAAAAAAAAAAAAAAAAAGGGAGAAATGACGAGTTTTGTTGGAAAAAAAAAATTTACCATTGGATTCAGCTCTTTCATCACACTGCCCTCCACCTTAGATGAAAGTTCCCTCAATTGTTAAAAAAAAAAAAAAAAAAAAAAAAAAAAAAAAAAGTGCTTAAAAGAGAGAGAGTGAGAGAGAGAGAGAGAGAGAGAGCCGGAGAAGAAATGTGAAAAAGGAGTTTATGACGACCTATTAACACTATATTATCCATCAAGACAATTATGAAGAAATCCAGTTTATATGTATATTTTGCTATCTAGTTATCTCTTAGTTCCATAAGATGGGCTATTAAAAGAGCTCTCAACATAAAATTCTCAAAATATATACGTTACCTAAGTTTCTCTGGCTCTAATTAGTATGACTTACTGTGTAAATGTGACTTTCATTTAAAATGGATTAACATTGTTTTGAGAAAATTATCTAAATAGCCATATTTTTTCATTTATTAACCAGCATGATACAAATTTTAGTTAACTTTAGTTTAATTTTATGTTATATTAGTCTAATTAGTATGTCTAGTTTAGTTTTGGGTCTTGCTTCATCATCCGTAGGAATTATCCAGAAATGACTATATGTTCAAGTATATTTTAGTGGGAATTATTGAATCTTTCAATTTCATTTTTCACCAACGATATTTGACCATATTTAGTATTAATTTAGTTGTTTAATCTTCTAACTTTTTTATTCATCGTGTGTGAACATAGTATTAATTTGTTCAGAGATCATGAATGTCATAGAAATAAGGATTATTTATTGCGAGTTTTCTAACATTTATTTAAATAATTTTTCAAACACGGGAGTGATTTTATTTTATTTTTTCTATAATTGATAGCAAATATTTTAACCAATGATTTATTTTTTTAAAAAATTCTTGAAAAAAATATGAGAAATATTAGTGTACATTTGTCATCAAAAATTAGAAATATTTAATGTCTTCCAAATTTTTTTTTTTTTTTTCATCTTGCATGTGAACATGGTACTAATTGAGTGGTACGTAGTACAGAAAATTGAAGCATGACAGTAGTTATCAATTATTTTCGTCAAAGTCTACGTGAAATTGTTTATTATTACTATATATATGACTATTATTATTTTATTGGAAAATCAATAATATTGGTTGGTACTATGTCAACCAAAATTGGCAAGAATTGCATCTTCCAAGTTTTCTTCAACGTACATGAACATAGTATTTTAGTGGTCCTTGAATTCTTCAATAATGAACAACTTGACTAAAATTAATTTGGAGAATTCCGCGTTCTTAATTTTAGTCCACGTCTAGCGTAATTGTTTTAAGATAAATTATTTGTTTGGCTCTTAATCTTTTTGTGAAGTTATGATTTGATTCTTAATTTTTTATGATTAAAAAGTCTTTAAATTCTTTAAAAGAGTGCAAAATAATCCTTTTTACTAATAAAGTTTAAAATTTCGATCGAATAGATCACTTGTCTGACCCTTATAAGTTGAATAATGCAAATTATTTTCTCAATTATCTTTAATGTAAATCATATGTGATTCACATATTAGACGTTTCTGTTAAAATTTAAACATATTTAACAATAAATACGCTATTTAAAGAATTTAGGTAGTTTTTAGCCATTAAAAAAATTTGACAACTAGATCGCATCTTCATGTTAGGCTAACGATCAAACAAACAATTATCTTTTCATATTCTTTTAAAGAAATTAGCATATTAATTGGAGATATCTCAACTTGTTATTTACTAAAGTACTAGACATGTAATCAAAACATGTGTATGTGCTTAACAATGTTTAATTTTATTTTAATTTTTGAACTTGGAGATACTGTGAATCGAGCTCTTCATCTTACGATATAGTAAGATAAATTTAATATTTTTCTATTAATTTTTTTTTAAGTCAGTTTAATCTTTTATCTTTTTTAATGACTATTTTACTTTTGGGAGGAAAATTCTAAAAATCGTGTAATTTTCTCCACTATGACCAAGGGAGGGATTAGAATTGATTTTTGATGACATATCAAATTAATGTTACTCAATTTTTTTAATATAGTAAATAATCTTACGTGAACATTGACTAAAATTGAAAAGGACATAGAATTATCCGAATTTTATTTTTTTATAGGGTTGCCAAAATTAACTTTTAGTGACGCTGTTTATTACATTTTAATTTGTAATTTAGTCTATATGTTCACAACTTGGTATTAAAAAAAATAAAAAAGAAAATACTATGTTCACAAATATATACCTGAAAAAAAAAAATGCAAGTTGTAATTCCAGCTAATTTTGGATGGCATAGCACCAACTAATTTTATTCATTTTGAATATAAAATAATTCATCTTAACGTAACATGGTCATCATGTAATTTTCAATTACTAATAAATTCATACTAATATACGATTTTCACATATCCTGTAAGGACTATCTTGATGAGCGAGCAGGAAGGATTTTTTATAGGAACTTTAAGGTTTAAACCTTAAAACGTTTTTTTTTTTTAATTAATTAAAACTATAGATCCCAGATAGTTGAAAAAAAAAAAAAAAAAAAAAAACTTTGTTCACATACGGGACGGTAAAAAAAAAAAAAAATCTTGGAAAACATTAAATGATTATAATTTTGGCTGGCAAATCTTCAAGTAATATTGCTCATATTTAAAGTAAAGTAAAAACAATTTCACGAAGACCGACACTAACATGAACATAGAAATTCTCTTTCAATAATGGGATAATCAAATATTCACAGTTCATTTTATAGCCGATCTTGTGGAATTGATAGGTAACGAGAAAGTAAAATATATGAACTGATTAATATTTCTTCGCCATGGGCGTCTCGTGAATGTCTTTTTTAGGCTCCGTATGGAGCTCAAGTTCAAATCTCAAGTTTAAACTCAAATTTTTGTCTTCTTCTGAAAAAATTTTTTGTCTTTTCTGAAAAAGTTTTTTGTCTTTTCTAAAAAGTCGACAAAAATTACTATTTAAACTCAAAAATTTCAACTCAACTCAAACTCAATTCATTCACCAAACACCCCCTAAATCCCAACATCCCTACTTTAAAAACTATGGGTTGACTTTTCTGATGGAAGAATAGGTAAGGTTTTAGTACCATTTTACATATGGTTCTACTAGATTTTCCAGTAGACAATGAACGAGGGGTGTCAGAATACAATTGAATTTTTTTTTTTTTTTTTTTGACAAGCAAAAAAAATGATGATCCCTTCGAAGGGATAGTAAAAATATACATTTACGTATGCTCTTGGAAATTTCCTTCCTTTTCTTCTTCCTCATTCATGATAACGATCCTTAGCAATCTTTTCTTTCTTTCTTATCGTTTACTGTGGTTTTAGAATTTGTAATTGAATTAAAACCAACATCAATTTAGCTTTTAGTCTCCGCTTGGTAAGAGGGAAAGAAAATAGGAGAAAACTTGTTAAAGATAAAAAATAAAAATAAAAAAGTAGAATGATAGAAAATATTTTAGTTTTCCTTTAAATTGTTAGGATGAAAAGAATGAGAGAAAATAAAAAGAAATTTATACGATTACTATTTTATTCATTTGATAATATTATTTCCCTTTAAAAACAAGGATAAAAAAATAATTTTAACACTTTTATTAGAGACTAAATTAATGGATCCCACCACATATATTTATTTTCCACCCAATTTTCATTTCTCTTTTCTCTTCCTTCCTGCCTACCAAACAAGTTAGTCTAGCTTTTTCTACCCAATGATCTCTCTACCACATCCCTCCTCTTCTCCATAGCATTAGGGGCCGCTAAGTGTATACATCCCAATTGGAGTTTTTAAGGGCATGTTTGGTTAAACTCACCACCACCAACTCAATTTTTATCTTTTTCCTCAAAAGTTTTTGTCTTTTCTGAAAAAGTCAACCAAAATCACTATAAACTTACAAATCTTAACTCAAACTCAAATACCAAATACCCTATAAGTTGTTTTTTTTTTCCTGTAAAAGTAAATTAATTTTTAATATTTACATCTTCAATTTTTTTCCAAAAAAAAATTTAAATTTTAAAAACTGTAACATTCTTATTTCAAGTTGAAAGGAGATAATTTTTTTATACATAAATTATATAAAATGATAAAAGGAAATGAAAGAAGATCCATATTGTTATTTTTTCAAAACATATTTTAAGCTTTTACCCTTTTTAATTATTACAGTTCATTTTCAACTAAATATACATTTCCAAAACTCAACTCATTTGTAATTAAAACATTTCAACGGTCCAATTTCAATTGGTGTTCCAATCACCACCTTAGATTTTGTTTTGTTATTTAACCATTTTGTCCACTTTAATGAATTACTTATTATAACGATAATTGGTATTTTTAGAAAACAATAGAAGTCACATTTTATACAATTAGTTCGGTTGAATGAACAATACCATCTTTATTCACAATTTTAAAAAAAAAAAAAAGTTGAAGGAAAATATTAGGAAATCTCAGGGCCAAATTAGAACATTAACTGGAGTTGAAGTTTAGAAAATGTTTTGATAGGAACTGAATTGAGTTTGAAAATGTGCGTTTAATTAAAAATGAAATGTTTGGAGTTAGAAAGTGTAAACATTTCAAATGGTTTTGGAAAAACAAAAAACAAAAAACAAAAAAAAATGAAGATCATTTTATTGCTTTCAGCACTCTATGTAATTTATAAAAAAAATAATATTAATAATCATATTGTCTAGGCTTAAAATAAAAAAGTTGGAAAATCTTAAATTTTGAAATTTTCAAAAATGAGAAAGAGAGATTTTGAAATGAGAATAGTGATATTGTTTTTTTTTTTTTTTTTTTTTTTGAGGAAAAAAAATTGGAGTCAATACTCAAATTAAAATGAACTTGAAAAAAAAAATGCCTTGAATTCTTCAGGTTGACAGATTTGCATATATATTCAATATCGTAACCAACTTTTTGTTTTTTTTTTGGTTTGTATTATTTATTAAAACTGATAAGATCAAGCCATACATTGACTAAAATAAAAAATGACCTTGTAATAAAATATATGCATAACCTGCAGGTCAGCACTTTGTACTTTCCAAGAAGTTAAGGCATCCGATAACAAAAGAAAAAAGGAATCCAACATCTATAAAAGGAGATCTAAACAAGGGCACCCAAAACTTAATCAGCCATATCACTTTCTCCTCAAGATTTTTGTGTTGAAGAATAGATTTTGTAAGTCGTAGCATTTTATCATTATCAGCATTATAATATTAATCAACTGTTCATGATTATGTTTAGATTAATTATCCCCATGTTCTCATTCCTATTTTAAACAAAAAACAATTATGTTAGTTAATACTTTAATCGAAGTTTTAATAATTCTTTTTCTTTCTTTTACAATTCTTTTTCTTTTTATCTATGTTGAATTGATTTCATAGTTGTTGGCAGTAAGTAATAAACATGCCATTACTGAGTATTTGAAAAATACAAACCATGCCTATATTGTTACTTTTACCAGTTTTCATTTTCTTATTTGTTAATTTTGTCACAATATTGGCAGAAATAACAAGATGGCCATGAACTGCCAAATGTTATGCGCAAGAGATCTCTCAATTAGTTGGGGTAACGACTGTCGTTACTGGTGTTGGTATCGTCCCGGGTACATTCGTATTTTCTTCACTTTCATATCAAGTTCAAACATAATTTAGAACCGTGGATATTAGAGAAACAAAAAAGAAAATTAATATTGATGTTTGGAAAGATGATCAATATTGAATTCAATCATATAATTAGATATCAAGATTGTATCGAGAAAATTGAAAGATGCAAAGAGCAAAGCTTTAAAATTAAAAAGAAAAATAAAATAAAATCCTTTATTTGTACTAATAGGCTCTATTAATGTAGTTGTTACTCCAACGAGGTGGCTGAACTCGTCGAAGTATGGTGGCTAGAAGTGCAAGGAACATTTGATACATGGAGTTTGTCATGTGGAAATACTTTATATGAATGTGAAGTGTTTTTTGTGGTCAAGCTGAAAAATCATGCTTGTGGATGGAACTTACCAGTGACGATTGCTCTTATTCTCCCAAATGGAAACAAGCAGGAGATTTGCGTAAATGTGTCGAATATGCCAAGAGAACAATGGTTGGAGATCTCTGCAGGAAGGTTTACAACATGCTCTGAAAATCTTGGGGAAATTAAGTTCTCCTTTCGTCAAATTGATGGTTGTTTAAAGACTGGACTGGTCGTCCAAGGTGTCAAAATATGCTGTGAGAGAATAGAATGTTGTGAAGAAGAAGACGAAGAAGAAGAATGTAATGATGATGATGATGATGAAGATGAAGAAGAAGAAGATGAAGATGAAGACGAAGATGATAATGATGATGAAGATGATGAGGATGAGGATGATAAGGATGATGATGATGATGATGATGAAGGCGAACCAGGAGAAGGACAAGTAGAAAAGGATGATGATGATGAGGATGATGATGACGGTGAGGATGATGATGATGAAGGTGGACCAAGAGAAGGACCAGGAGAGAAGGATGATGGTGATGATGAGGATCAGGATGATGATGATGAGGATGATAATGATGGTGAGGATGACGATGATGATGATGAGGATGATGATGACGATGAAGGTGAACCAGGAAAACGATCAAGAGAAAAGGAAGAAGGAGAAGGAAAAGGAAAAGGACGTGGAGAAGAAGAAGAAGAAGAAGATGATGATGATGATGATGATGATGAAAAATAATAATAATGTTGCGAAGAAGAAGGGGAAGATGTTGTGTTGGGTGCTTTTAAATTATTTTATACATCTATGTATTTTACTATTTTCGATGTGAGGACAATATTCATAAGTAAAGTTTATGTAATTTACTTTTCTTACATAAAGTTATATTTATTCATCTTTTATAGTTAAACCCCTATAAATGACTACCATTGGGATCATGAAATTTTTTTTAATTAATCGAGATATTATATATCCACAAAATATATATATATATATATATATATATCCACAAATTAATAATCTATTGATTCATGCAAGTTATCATTGACATAATTGACATTTAAGTACTTTTTGAGCTACCCAGGGAAAAACAAGGCATGCTTCAGAGTTTTTGAGTGATGAATAAATTATTGACAATATCATGGGAAATGAAAAAGAAAATGAAGTTGAAACCGATAGATAGTTTTGTATTGGAGCCTATCTCACACGAAGATGCACTCAAAACAACAATCATGCATGTTGCATAATCTTCTCTTGTAATACGAGAATACTAGACCAGAGCTTCTTAATGCACGAAGGAAAGTTAGAGATGAGGTTCAATGAGACATCAATTCCAAGAGAAAACAAGTAATATTGGAATCACATTTTACAAAGGCACCTAATTAAGTCATGTAATACATATTTTGATCTATAAGGAGGTTCTTAATTCGGGACCTATTACTAAGCTTTACTCAACATCCGTCTATGTTACTATACCATGGCCTTGTTATTGGCAAAACTTTCAAAAATTATTTGTGACTTCTGACTCCAAAAGTTATTTTTGAAAGTATTTCAATGTTTTGTCAAAAGTAATTTTTATCTACAGAAGAGCTTCTAATTCTAGACCACTGTGATGTCTAAAAAAATTTAGTATAACTTTTTTGTTGATTATTAGTAAATTTAAAATTAGTTGACCTATTGAACTCTCTTAAACATGTGATTCCAAACATTATTTTGAAAACTACAATTTTTACTTCTATTTTTCTACTAACTAAATACAGAAGTCAAATCTTTGAGAAGCATGCATATACCGTACCTTTATTTTGGCCACACTTGCACATGACTTTACATTAACCAAAAGATCTTTCCCTAGTGCCACTAATTATTTTTTCTTTTTCAAACGTTTTTTCTTCATGCACTTAAAAACGAAGTAATATGTAAAACTAATAAAACTAAACTAACAAAGATATGGCTGTTCAAACAACCACACCCCCACCCCCCCCCCCCCCCCCCCCCCCCCCAAAAAAAAAAAACAAACAAAACAAACCAAAACTACCACTAAATTTTTTTTTTATTACCCATTTTAAAATTCTCGTATTTATCATTTTTCCCCATAGCTAGCCTTGGAATTATACAACGGCCTTTTGTATAGTTTTATTGATTGCATGACTTTGTCTAGCCCTTAATATGTTTTTTTTTTTTTTTTTTTTGTCTTTAATTTGGAGCTTTTAACATAAGGATACTTTGAATTTTTATTTTATTTTGGTAGAAAAAGTATTTTTAATGTTAATGTCAGCTTCAAGGATTTCACAAGTACTTAAAGATTTTATTTTAAAAAAGAAAAGAATAAAAAGTCTACTAAAAGATTATCTTATATTTATATTACGAGTAGATTCAGCTAGATTATATGTGATGTTGTCATGTTTATGCGATTTTAATCAAATTTGAACTTAAAAACACAAATCCTCTGTCGTAAATCCAAAAAAGTTCCCAAAAAACAAAAAAGCTTTAAAAAATTTTATCGCATTACCAGTGAAAATCCATGATTTTTTTTTTTTTTTTTTTTTTTGAAAATCCATGGTTAGACATAAGGCTTTCACGTCCTGACATCCTCCAGCAGGTAACGCTGCCCAAGAAAGACTAACCCAATAAGTGAGAGCCAATTTTTGTTTTGTTTATTTTACTTTTTCCACCCTTCCCTAGTTATAATATCTTCAATGAAGTCCTTCACAAACATGTGAAAAAAATATATGTATATATATATATATATAATTTATATTTAAGGAAAAAAAAGTTACTCTTCAATAGAATATTTTAGTTGATAACAAATTGAACATATATTGAACAGGACAATAGAAGTTAATAGTGATTTTTAGTTATGAATGTCTTAATTAATTTATTTATTTCTTTAACTTTTTATATTCTTAAGTTATTTACATTGACATGCATGTTCGAGATGGTCTTGTATAACAACTTCTTTCACTCATTTAATTTTTTTTTTAAGTAAGGACAAAAAAATGTAAATGTTAAGGGTAATTTTTTTCTTTCACTCATTTATTTACAAATTCTTATTTTTTTTAATTTTAAGGTAATTTGAGTATTTTAAATGTTAAAATTGAGGGTTAATTTCAAATGTGTAATGAATTTATGTAAACAACTTATATTTTTGAATAAAAAAAATTCATGGTGTGAATATGTAAATAATTAGTACTTAATCTTAGTTTTTTTTTAATGTAATTTGGGCATTATAAGGTAAAAATTAAGTTTTTATCAAAAAATGGTATAAATTTGTATATTAAATAGAAAATGACAGAATAAAAATGTAAAACGTCAAAACACAATATATAATTTCTGGATAAAAATAATATGTAAGGTACAAAACGTAAATAACCCAATAAAAAATAGTCTCTTTCTCTTTCATGTACTATTAATTAAAATGCTTGTAATGCTGAGATCTCAAGAGTGATGGAGGACCCTCTCGTCAGGAAAGGGGACACCAATTTGGCAAATTGTAAAAGTTATTTCTGTTGGGCATGTTTGGCTGGTGTGTTTAGCTCATCTTATTTCAAAAGGGAGAAACAGCTAACTAGTATTTTTGAAGAGAGTAAGTGTAATTTATAGCATAGAAATTTAAAAGTAGAAATAAATAGCATAATCCTCTCTTCATTCCTCCTCTCTATCTCTTCCTCTTTCTTTTTCTCTCTAACCTAAAGGTGTGTACAATCTTCCTACTGCCAAACTGAGCACGTGTTCCGTCACTAGACTGAGTATGCATCCTGTTATCAAACCTGGCACGTCGTCCTGTCGCCAAACCTCATCATATTTGGGTTTTGTCAGCAAATGTGAGGGTCGGCCTCAGGATATTTGCCATGGCGGCCTTACAAATTTGTCCATGCAGATTGTTGTATCTGAATAAATCGTTGACTTGAAAGAAGATGCATATTATTATTTATCTATAAATATTTTATGTTATTAGAAAATTCAAAGATTAATCCTTTATGATATTTTATAATTTATCATCTTTTAAAATCACTGTTATAAACTTTAAAAGTATTTAATGAAATATGTTTTATACATATATACGTATACTTAAATTTCATGGAAATATCGATATCGGTGAAAATTGATGTAAAATATGGAAATTCATTTTAAAAAAACTAAATTTTTAAATAAAATTTTATGAAACTCTAAAATAGTTAATAATACATAAATTAAATGAAATTCTCATTTCAATGCTAAGTATGTGACAAATTTGCATGGTAAGAATAAAACATAATACAGTAAATAATAAGTTGATGTTGACCAATTGAGTAAAACCATTGAAACACAATATAATATAGATATATTACATTTATTGTTTCATACATGGTAAGAAAACATTAAATATTAAAAGAACTTTTAGAACGTTCAAGAGTATTTGTATTATCGTATTAGTGTAAACAATATCAGAACCAAAATATGACATTTGAGTATTTATTTTATATTACTACTACATATTCATATGTTTAAAAAATTGTGCATGAATTAAAAAAGATCATATATTTTACTATATTATAGATTAAAAAAATTTACAATCGATATTTCACGGATATTTTTGTCGATATTTCCGTGGAAATTTCTATGATATACTATCATTTAATACTATATATTTCACAAAAGTTGATATTTTCATAAAAATCGATATTTACATAAATTTTAATGAAAATTTTCTTGATATTTTGTGAAAAAATACAACACCCTTATTTTTTATATCAATATTTTTAAAAAATATTGGTGGAAATGATGATTTTCAGTCGTCCACTACAATTTCTGTTTTAGAAGTGAGTTGAAAATCATATTTGGTCAATTTTGAAGTTGAAAAACTTTTGAAAAAAAAAAAAAAAAAAAAAAAAAGCTGCTCATTTTTCAGAATGAAGCCCCCACTAAAATCCTTTTGGACCGTTTTTGTACAGAACCAGTGGAAAATGGGAATCTTTTCTGCGCTAAAATGGAAAATGCACATCATCTCTTCATCCAGCCAGCTCCACTTATTTATGTCTGCATTTTCTACTAAAGTCCAGATTAACGTAAAATATGTGTGTGTGTGTGTGTGTGCTTGTTTTTTTTTTTTTTTAACTCATATATAAATCCCAAGTTTTTCCTATTTCGTTTTTTATTTATTAATGTTTGTTAGTCTTACAAAATGGATGGCATGATATGTTTTGGTATTATTGAGTATAATTTCTTACGACCGTCGGCTGTATTGTTTTATTTTTGTCTTCTTTTATAACGGGGAATATTTTACCACTATCATGAGTAATTTTTTTATTTTTTTAATTATTTTTTTCTGGAATTTTAAATTTTCTTATTTTTTGTCTTAAAAATTTAAAAATTACAAATTAAAAAAATTAAAAAACGATTTTCAAATCTATACAGACGTCATTTCAGGGTTTTTTTTTTATATTATTTTTAAGAAATGAAATGGTTGTTTTCAATATCATACAAATTCATTTTATGTATTGCTATATTTAGAATTATACTTCCAAACATCATTTAAGAACCGAATAAAATGACTTCTCATTTCAAAACAATATTGATTCTAATCTCAAAATGAAATAAAGACCACAAAGAGAAACAAATGAGAATTGTTTTTAATTTTAGTGTGTACCCCGGTGCGTCAGGGGTGGGGCAAATGTTCTTATTAAAGAAAAAATGTTTCGAAGAAAAATTATGTGGGTATTTCAAAGTTATGAGCAAGGTCAAACTTGTCACTTTAAAAAATTAAACACCCTAAGGCTTGACATATAACCATTATGTCTATAAAGTTAACGGAAGAGAAACATTTAAATGTAATTTTGAATTTTTTTTTTTTTTTTTATAATTTGGTGAAGGGATTCGAATTTGCACCTTCAAATAGAATCAGATGTAATACTACCACTAGACTATATTTGCAGTCACTATAATTTTGAAATTTTAAATGAACAAATTATACAGGGTAATATATCCGTTCAGAGGGAGACTTTGTATAATTTGTCACTTTAGCTCCAAAACTTTTGATTTGATAAACTAGGATCTAAACTTTTATTAATGATAATTTTTGGTCCCTCACACTAAAATTGACATACGACTTCTGAAGTTTAACATTGATAATTATATCCCTATTGCATAATAATTAAAAATTTCAACCAAAAAAAAATTTATCACATTAAGTTCAAAAGGTTTTAGTCCTTAAGGGTTTTAACAAAAAATAAGGAAAAAATTATTGTAAGTAGTGTAATTGTTTTTGTAAAATTTTATCTTAACATATGCAGTTGAAATATGAATATATATATACTAAATTAATTATATTCATATATATTTCATAAATTTCAATGTCAACGAACAAAACTACCAAAAATTAAAAATTTAGGATTAATTATCAAAGTTAAAAAAGTTCAGGAACTATAATGATAAAGTATACATTATTGAAGAACTTAAGTAACAAATTACTTATAATATGCAAATCGAAAATTAGGATATCCGTGTTACATAATATTAAAAGTTCGGTGTTATGAAATATATTTTTAAAGAAATTCATAGGAACCATTGATTTTATGTCAATCATTATAATGTCTAATTGCATTTTTTTTTTTTCCATTAGCCAAAAAAAAATATAGCATTTTCTTTTTTTGATAGGCTCTAATTGCATTTTCTCCTACTACAACCATTCATAGAGTCTATTTTTTATTTCTTAATGAAATTTATTACAAATATTTTAGGGTTTCTTTTTTTTTTTTTTTTAATCCTCACAAACAATCTTCCTTTTTTTTTCATATGCAACTGAAATTTATAAAATATAACATTGATTTAACTTATCCCTCGATTTTGAAATCCTCTCCCCCCTCCCTTCAAATTTTGGGTAGAATTAGAGATTTGAGTTGTGTTCCATATATACGGAATGGTGACATAATAAAGAAGTGATGATAAAAAATTGAACTAAAATCTCCTCTAAAATCTTTGCTAAAACCTGCACTAAAGGGCTCCTTGGTCGGGTCTTGCAAGAGAGGGCAAATTGAACCATAAGTTAATGAGTCGAATTAAGCTGTGGCTTGAAGTTAAAAAAAAAAAAAAAAAAATACGACATTGAATTGAGAAAGAATTTATAATAAGTGGATAGGGGGTTAAAATGTCATCCCCATGTCCTCTTAACCCATATATGTAAGCAAATTTTTATGTATTTATATTCTTATAGTTAAAATTTTCTTTGTTAATATGTGTACCATTGGAGTCATGACATAACGATCATGATTGGTGAATGTTTTTTAACACCTTTGTGTAATTTAAATGAAAATTGAAAGAAAAGAAAATGCTAAGATGGAAATTGATGACTTAAGATGTTTAATAGGAAAGAAGTCTGACTGTAAAGTAAAATTGAGTGAAAGGACTAAGAAGGTAAGGCACAAGATAATTTGTCTTTTCACAATTAGGTGAATTTTGTAATGTAAAACAAACGACACCAAGATAAAAGAAGCAAAATTATTAAATTATCCTTACTATCCTTTTTTATAATAAACAAAATATGATTGATAATATTTGTAAAATGATAAGTGTCCTGATTAATTCTTAATATCAAGTAAGAAAAGATAAAATTCATTTTCTAACTTACTTATCATACCAAACAACTAAAAGGAAAATTAAAATCTTTCATATAATTTCAATTTTTGTTCCTTTTTAGTTTTCCTTTGTTCTTACCTAATGGCAGGTAAGTTTTCCCCAATCTTCACATCAGATTTTGAATCCGTATGCCCTCGCTTTATGGTCTAGACTTAAAAGTGACATTCTGTATGAAAATTATGGGCATGTGATGAACTGAATAGGGAAGACATCACCGATCCCTTTTTTCTTTTTCTTTTTCTTTTTCTTTTTGACAAAAAGAAGTTGAGATGTGTTGCAAAAGTACCCATTTTACTAAACAAAATAGGCACAGTGGCTTAATTTTCTCAATATTTATTTTTCCCCCAAAAGCTTTTTGAAAATGGTTTTGCTCAGACTACATAAAAAGTTTATAGTCGCACCCCACTTAATAATTAAATTACATAATTATAACCATGTTTCTAATTATTTTCATGGGCACCCACTACTCACATGTTCAATTTTTTCAAAAAATACTAAAAAAAGTTGAAAATCTGTATAATCTTTAAACTCAATCGACATCTATATAAGGAGTGGTTGGAGGAATAATCTAGTAATGAACGAAGAGTAGATATTGAAGTTGGGACCTTTTTTCCTCGAAACACCAAGAGATCGCAATAATTACAAAATAAAGTACAAGGGGGTTACAAAACTTTAAGGACACAAGAGAAATGGGACATTTGCATATAGCTATATTAGATTCCTAACCCAACAACAAAGACAGGAATAACTTGGAAGATCCCAAATACAAAAATCATATAATAAGCTAACCATGATTCTGATCCCCCTAGTGCTTCTTTTCTTTTCCAGAGAATATCAAAAGATTGGTTGAGAATCACATTAACCAATCATAATACCTTCCCAAATACAAAAGCAGTAGAAGCCCAGCAAGATTCTGCCAGATTAAGATTCGGTAGCGCTCGAGCATTGGAGCTGCCGAAGAGCGTACAGATCTGAGACCAGAAAACGGTTTCTTACGTGAAAAGGCGTCGAAAAAATTAGTATTGCCGACGAGGCTTTGAATCTTGCTTCCACAATACATAAAAGGCGTAATGTGGTAGTGTAACTTGTTCAAGTCAAGGAACTTACCCGGGTGCAGCGTAGACACATTTTCCATAACCTGGAATGCATGATAAAATGAGCTTGATCAGCATGTTTCCGAATGTAAAAAACTCGGCATTATCAATTCGGTTAGTAAAGCGTGTTATTTTCCTCCATAGAAGAAATATTGGAGCTCATGTAAAGCTCTTTAGGTCAATTTACACTACAAAGAGAAGTGAACCTTTTTTCTACTTTGGAGGGACAAAGTGCGCATCTAGGGGCTCATCCTTGGAAAGCAATATCTCGAACTTTCTAATCCGAGAAAAGTACTTTGCTAAGGTTTTTTTTTTTTTTTTTTCAAATTAAACATTAAAAAAAGAAAGAATCGTTTAGGTAAATCTTGTTGAAAGCTATTATGATATCATAAAAAACTATTGCTGAATATGTAAGAACATTATGAAGGACACAAAAGTGACAACTTACTTGGGTTATTTTTAGTTAAAACGGCAGTTCCACCAAAATTGCAAGCAATATCAGAATTTCCATTCTGTTGGTAATAACTGTTGAAAGCAAAGGAAGCATGAGACACAAGGGTGTCGGGATGGAAACATGGCCCGTCCTCTTGGATGGCTCTGCAGTCCGTCATGCCGAGCCCGCAGGCCCAATCCAACGCGTTCTGCAGATCAATTTGGGAGACCCCAGCATGCGCCACGCACCACGTTATGCCGTCCACGAAAGTTGTGTTGCCTTCCGGCGGTGACAATGTCGTCACTGGAATTGCCGTCTCCGCCTTCTCTTGCACCCCAGCTTCCAACGTCACAACTAAAAATAAAAAAAAAAAATTTTAAAATATTATTCGAAGAAATAACATCAACAATTACAATCGCACGACTTAAATCAGATGGTGTATATTATGCCTAACCCCATGCAACGTTTAATTTAAACCATACAGTCCCGATCAAAAACCCTACGCAGGCTTACACGTGATCTCTAAGATTGAACCGCGGACCATGTACCGGCAAACAAGAGACATTACCATCCGACTTCCGACTAGTCTCGGATACGTGGAGGAGTGGAGTGAAAAGTAATTAAAGGGTTTAGACAAGCAGAATCTACAAAATGACCTAAAGTACTAGTGGCTTCATCAACTATATATCCGAAAAAGAGCATAAAACAAAAAGAATGTTGTTTGTCTCTTTAAACTGTACAATATCAAGCTTTTAACTGTACTTTTGGAATCATTTTATTGATGCTTAACCAATGAACAAGTAAGTGATTGGATTTCGGATTTTGTTAGCATAAATTAAGGAGTACTTAAGAAGCAAAGTGACTACTTTGTTGTTCAATTCATTATTAAATAAAATTGTTTACAATTTAGACTAGGTGAAGTCAACAAATAAAACTGTGCAGCCAAGTTTACACAATCTAGAAATTATTCTCTTAATTGGATTAAACCGGCAAAACTACAAATAACATCCGAAAAATAGCAAACTAGTGTGTTACATCAAAAGTTAAAAGAGTAAAGATTCCAGTGCATTTAGCGTTTCTCAGAATAAAATCAAAGGCACTAAAGAAATGTATCACAGTTTTTTTATCCAATCATAAAATGTCATGTAATAGTGTGTAAATTTTTTTGTTATTGACATTGTTATTATTCATACCTTGCTTATATTTTGTGTCCAATATAGTTGAAAATAATCATAAGCCAGTATATGTATAAACATACTATGTAAAACATTTTCCCAAACTGAGCAATGCCCGGATCAGGAGAAAGGCAGAGTTCCTACATATTATAATATTCCCTACTTTACTTGAAGAAACCACTTATATATAGGTGGAAGAGAGAAAATATCCATGATCAAACTATAGATCATTATCTAAATATTTATATTTAAATATACATATATATTTATATTAGTAAGAAAATGAACAACCATGAAGACAAACAAGGACTAGCTTCCGAAAACACTTTCATCTCATTTTTCTAGAAAAGTAAAATAAAATATTACTAAAACTCAGAATGTTTTCCCTTCTCAGAAAAAAAAAATACACACATAAAAACAAACTTTATTTTCTATATATTTTCCAACATAAACAATATATATATATATATATATATATATATAAGAGGAGACAAAACAACAGAAAGAGACATTTTATTGAAGCAGTTAAACAAAAGTCTGGAGATTATGTAAGTTCATAGGAAGGAAGTAGAAGACACCCAACAGAGTATGCTCAAAACAGAGAGAGAAAAAACAGAGAAAGGAAACATACCCAGATAGCATTTCATCACCAAAACACACTGCAAAAACCATAAAATGTGCTTCTTTCTCATTCTTTTTTTTTTCCCAGCACACTTTTTTCCCTCTTCTTCTAGGGGACAAAAAGGAAAGACCTTTAGTTTAGACCCTCCTCTGCTTCCACTAACAAACCACACTTATTAGAGCCAAAAAACCCAAGCTTAGCAATGGAGTTAAAGCTCACTTCCTTTCTTTTCTTTTTTTTTTTCTTTTTTTTTTTCCTTCTTATTTTTTTTCTCTTCAAGAGAGAGAGAGAGAGAGAGAGAGACGTGTGGTGTAAAGATGAGAAAGAGTGTTTCAGGAATCTGAAGTTCCTTCTAGGGAAATAATCGTCTGTTTTTTTGAACTTTTTTGTGGTTCCTTTTTTTTTTTCTGGGTTTTTGAAGAGAGTGGTGGGGTATGCTTCAGAAGCATAGTACTGATAATCACTACAATGACAGTCTAGAGATGGTTTTGGTTTTGGGATTTTCAGAGCATTTTTTTTTTTAAATGTGAAGCTTTTAATTATTGTAATAGAATAATAAGATATTGGACGTGTCCGGAAAGAAAAGAAAAGCACCAATCTTTCGGTTTGATTCTCAGTCAATGTATCGCGATACATTAAAACCCTCCCTCTGACATTTTTTTGTTTTTAGGAATTTAATTGTCAAAATATGAAGAAAAAAAAAAAACCAGTGACAAACTTTTTTTAAACTTACTTTGATCAATATTACAGTGACTTTTATTTGCAGAACTTTATTACAAATCGTTCCGTTTAGTAATTGTTTTTTATTTTAAAAAATGAAAAACTCACATTTTTTTTTTTTTTTGCTAAAAAGGTCCCGGTAGACATTACTGTTGGAAGCTGTCTTCTCATTATTAAAGAATCAATGGTAAGGGTTTATTTGGTGGAATAATTTGAGTTGAGATTTTAATTTTAATAGTAAATTTTTTTGAATTTTCAGAAAAAATATAAAATTTTTGAGAAAAAGATAAAAAAAAATTTGAGTTAGATGGTTTGAGTGGTTGTACTAAACACCATCTAAATTAGAGGTGTTTGATAAATCTTTTTTTATCTAGTGAATTTTAAAAATTATTACAATGTAACAGAATTTGATAAACAACTTAGGGGTTGTTTTGCACAACTACTTCTATTGTTATTATACAAATCTACTAGACTATTCTTAACATAAACGATACCAAACTACCTGCTTCATTTATCTTCATAACAAATAATGAAATTTCATCCCATTATTCGTTTATAATATAATCTTTTCTTCTTAAAAATAATTACAAATTATTATTCTAACATAATAAGAATTTTTATTACCAGGATATATATCGGGTGAAATAGATATAGTTTGAAATTCATAAGACAAAGTATTATAAAGATCATTTATAAAGATCATAATTAGAGGAATTTTTGTAATTAATCCTTAATAATTTAGGACTTTTTACATTGTTCATCAGGTTTAATTTTAGAGTTTTGAAAATATATATATATATATATATATATATTAACGGAATAGGACGTGCAATGCATATAAGTAAGGAGTACAAATTCATCAATTTTCTTAAACCCTTAATTAATTAGATTGAATTAAGGTTTGTCTTTACTTTTTTAGCCACCTTTTATTACTTTTAAGCAGCTCCTTCAATGAGAAAATATATTTAAGATTTGGTGGTCAACTAATTTCTTTTGAATGAGGGCATTCATAACATTTATCTATAAAAACAAACTTTAAATTAAGCGATAGTTCAATAATTTTGTCTAAAAAAATAACATATTTCAAAATTCGGGAGTAAATCTAAAGATATTTTATAATTGAAAGGGCACAACATATATATCTTAGAATTTGAAAAACATGTAGATTGTAGTGATATAATTTAGAGTGAATTCGTAAAATTTACTAAAATTGCTTTTCATGTATGAGAGTTTTTTTATGACTCAAATTTGTTGGTGCTCGACACCACTCCACCTTTTCCTGAAATCCAAAGATTTTTCAGCACGACCGAGGCCGGAGTGGGATTTGGAAACCTTTTGGGCCTAAAACGAAGATTAAGCCCAAGAATGAGGCAACCTCTGAACAAACCCAATCCAGCGGTAGTGAGGTTGGAGTTGCATAGGCTAGAGAGCTTTTAGAGAAATGGCACGAAATCATGTATTCATTGAAACAAAAACTATTATAACAAAATGTTATAACATGACACCCTATAACATTTATTTATTTACTTAAGAATATCAATTGTACTCTTAAGTTATCAACTAACATCAATTAGTATCCATGATGACAACAATTAGTCATGGACAGGTAACACTCTCTATCGGCTACTTTCCAATCGGTAATCACTTAGTTACTGATTGGTAACCAATCAGTAGCGCCTCATTACCAACAGGTGACCAACACATAATACCTTCCACTGGCTGGTTATTGATCGATAATTACTTAGTTACTGATTCTCTGACAGTCCTCCTCTTTCAACAAAAAATAATATTGTCTTTTTCACTTAATCGCTTTTATTTACAAAATTGATAATAAGAATTTAATAGACCTTACACAATATGGATATTGAAAAAAAATACAAAATAAATCTTTACATCCCATATAGTTAGGGATGACAATATCCTCCGTAGGGATCTGCCTCGAACGAGACGGGGATAGGGGACAAAGTTCGGGGATGGGTCATATCCCCGAAGATAACAGGACAGGACAAGAAAAGCACTTCCCACCCCACCTGACCCCACCCCCATCTCGATATATATATGTGTGTGTGATTTCATATATTTATCGTTATTTAATATACTATAAAACCTATTTTAAAAGCATGTGCAACCTCTTTTTAAAAGTGTGCATTGTGAAATTAAGATTGAAGCTAATGATTGTCCAGTTTATGAAAATTTATTAAGTGCATATAAGTAAAGGAAAAAGAAACTTTAACAGTATAATTGGCGCCAATTATTATATTAATTAACATTTCCATGCATTCTAGGGAGCCACATTAGTCATAATTACATTTGAATCTACTCTACTTAGGGCTCGTTGGTAGAAGTTTTGGATATATAGTTTTAGAGATATTTAAATCATAGTTTTAGAAATGTGTATTAAGTTTTTTTTTTAAATGTTTAGAGTAAAAATGTGTAAAAACTTAAATATATCTGGAAAGAAAATCAGTATAAATCTTTTTTTGTTTTTCTAGAAATTCATGCATTTTAAAAATAAAATCATCATTTGAACTTGAAATAACAATATTATGGACTTTTAAAGGTTGAGTTTACTGTAGACATTTAAAATGTGAATAGTGAAAACTAGTTTTTAATTAATCAGGAAAAAGAAAAAAAAAATCTGAAAACCAGATGCAAAAGAATTCTAATGAAGATCCAATCAATGGAAATAACATCAAAAGAGAGCAAGCTCTGAGCAAAAATAATATCAAGGAAATTACGAGAAATGGTAATTACAGTCGCTGCGCTAATAACCAAGTCGGAATTAGTGTATTGAAAATGAATTTTCCTTCGATCTTGTGAATTAGGTATTTAACTCCTAGGATGAATCGGAAAAATAAATCTTTGTTGGTTTTACTTCTTAATTTTTTTAAGGATAAAATAATGCAAAAAAAAAAAAAAGGGTTTTGATAATCTTTTGCAGGAATGATTTGAGAGTGATAAAAAGCATACATGCAGAATAGTCAATTTAAGTTGCATAGTAGTCAAATTACATTTTTGTCCTCATTTTTAAACTAAAAATGTTAAATAATTGAAAAAGGGTCTCTCTCCTTCTCTTTCTCTCTCAAAATATAAAAAAAAGTTACAGTATTTGGCCATAGCTTTGACGCCGCTTCCGAGCATGTCGCTGGGGTTCCAACCCTGAAGTTTAGTCCTTGGACTCGTATCGACATTGGCTTTCTAGTGATTGTGGCTATGTGTAGAGCTGCGCATCCGTTAGGGAGGATATAACCTGTTATGGAAGTGGGTTATCTTTCTGGATCTGGTTTCCATTCGACAGCCGATGACTTGCTCCTAGTGGATTTTTTTTTTGTTTGTTGTAATAAGGGCGTTGATGTTTCCGCTCATTTGGTGTGTTTTTTTTTTTTTTAATTTACTATGGTGTTTTTGATTCTATAATAATGAGGTGATGTCATCCGCTTGTGTCTCTCATCTGTTTATTATTGGATACCGTGGTGTGAGTGCCTCTATTATGTGGAGATTAATCTCGATTAACTGGGCTAGTCCATCAACTGTTTGGTATTGTTTAATGAGCATTAATGGTCAAGCTCGAGGTTTATGTGCTGAGCGGGTCTTCTCCCTTTTAAGTCTTGATACTTGTATTCACACATGTGTTATTTTGATTTTTATTGATAAATCCAGTCTTTGATTCGAGGTTAAATTTCTTTGTTTTGAGGTCATTTGTGTCTTATTTATTTTGTTTCTTACAAAATGAAATTTCCCTTCTAAAAAAATTTTAAATAATTGATTGGCAAAATAGTTATTTAATTGATCATTCATTTTCTTTCCTTGTCATATGAAACAAGATAATTAAAGGAAACACATTTTCTATTCTCTTATGCACATTTAATTTTCTTTCCCTCTCATACTTTCTCTCCCTCCCTTTTTCCTTCTCTCTTAACAAATGAAGTGTAAAGGTGTAATTCAAAACGGATGATCCTCTGTTTATGAGTCCAACATTTTGGTCAAAAAATCACACAAGTGTATACGGTTTCTTTCTTCTTTTTTTTTTTTCCTTTTACAATTCATTAATCAAATTTTTCTGATTATTTGATGGATGGTATAATGAGGCAAATCAAAGGCATGAAACAAAGGTTCTAGCAAAAAAGGGTCCGGAGAAAAATGTTCTTTATTAATATTGGGAATGTAACCGTCATTTCTTAATTGTTTTTCTTTAAATTAATTTTCAAAAAGTTTTTTTTTTTTTTTTGGGGCAATTGTGGATCGTAAAATTTGAAAAGAAGCTGCCGAGGTTCCTTTTCTCTTTTTTTTTTTTTTTTTTTTTTTTTTTTTTTTTTTTTTTTGCGATTTCGGGTAGAGTGTAATCTTTTCAAATTATGAATTGAATTAACTTTGCAAGTAATCATTAAACTCTATTCTACAAATATCATTTTTTTGTTGCTGCTTTTTACGTTGCCAACTTAAACTGAAAATCAAAATGGAGGAAGAAAACAAAGAGAAACTCTTAAAATAAATAAACAAATAAATATATAAATCTCATTATTCACACTAGTTACTGAAACATATATAAACTTCGTTTTTTTTTTTTTAAAGGACATCTTAAAATATAAGTGACCCAATTATGCTCCCCCTTTATTTGTCTTGCTACTTTTATGTCTACTCCTTGTCTGATCAAATCAAAATCAAAAGCTGCTTTCAATCTAAATTATTTTTCCAAAAGCTTGCAATAAATGGATTAGAGCCTTTTCTTTGTTTGGTAAAGCAAAAACGAAGAAAGAAAGAAAGAAAGAGAAACAGCGATAATTATGGACAGGGAATCTAAGACGTACATCACAAGGGAAGCTTTTATAACTTCTCTATCTTCCTTTTTTTTTCCTTTAGTTTAGCACTTGTAAAGTTTGTCCTGTGTAAAACCTAATGATATAGCTCCCATTAAAACCTCATGAAGTGAAAAGGTGTTTTGCCATAGCCTATGAGCAATTAAAGATTAGGGATGATTGAGTATTTTAAGTATGTAATTTTTCACCACTACCTATGATAATGACATAACGATAAGAGAATGACCTATCAAGACTTGTTTGCTTAACATCCAAGGATCGAATTCCATTATCAGTTATGGGGTTACAATTATACCTCTCCAATGATCTGTTAAGTTGGATTGGACATTAAGGACTTGGGACTCCTTGTATATTAGAACGAGAACGAGAAAGCATGAGCAAGTCTTTCTTCTATTCCACCTATATGGTACCAGAAATTCTCATAATGATGCTGATCCAGAGGGATAATAAGGATACCCCCGGTATCCTCTTTTTTATTAGTAAAAAATGGTAAGCAGTTTTTCTATCAAACATTAGACGTGATGTGATATCTGAAGGGCTGCAATTTTATATGGAAACAATAGAATCTGATATCATCCACTAGTTCATATTAGAAGTGTACGGGTTAATTACCAACGACCCAAACCGGAACCCACAGCAGAAGCAACCGAAACTGTTGCCAGTTTGATTATCAAAATGACATAGCACCATTTTTGACAAACCAACCAATTAATCAGACAAGTATCAAAGGATTTCAGTCGAATTATTTTATTTTCGATTTAGCTTGTGATAAGTCCTAGCATTAGTAGGATTTGTTGAACGTGTAATGGCAATCCGTCTTGATGATGAATTCCAAGATAACAAGAAATAAAAATTGATCGTTCGATATTTGCTCATTCTCAATAAATTAATTAAGGAAAAAAATAATAAAAATGAAGGATTTTCTTCGTATTTTTTTTATTTTATTTTTTATTATTTAATTTTTATAGAACACAAAGATGGTTAGCGTAAATATGCTTATGTCCACGGATTAGAAATAAATAGAAAAATTCACTAATAAGGAACATTATGGATGAACTCTATACAAATACAACTTATACAATCGAGCAAGGTCTACCACTAACAAATAACCAAAAGTCAAGAGATTTTCTACATTGAAAATAACTACAAAGGTGTTTCAATCTTGGACTAGAATAGAAGGAATAACTTGTATGAATGAAAGATATAGAGTTTTTTTCTTTTTTATTTTTTTGGAATTTCTAGAAAAATAAAACTTAAGAAATATGGACGAAAATTGTAGAAGATGTATGTCGGGGCGTAAGGAGCAGACACCAATTGTCAGAGGAAGGCACAAGAGCACAGAAAAGGGAGGCAAGCGTAGAGAGCAGTTCACAGGGATGTAGAGAAGGGATAGCAAGCATCCAGGGCGAGGCCCCGAGAAAGTATGGTAATCATCAAGATAGGGAGAGAGGGCGCATGGGCGCAGAGACGTCAATCGTCAAGATAGCTAGGGCGCAATGGCGCAAAGAGAATTAGGGACTTATTTGAGTAAAATCCTAGGAGCTTACTACTCTAGTATCATGTAGAATTCAAATAAGAGAACACAATGATAATTAATGAGGATGTACTTATGCTAGCAGACTAAGAACAAATAGAAGAATTTACTAGTAAGTAACATGATAAATTTAGCTCAAAATAAATAAAAGTTATAAAATCAAGAAGGTTGCATAATCCTAGCAAATCAGCTAAATCAAGAGATTTCTTAGATTGAAAATAGACACATTTAAGAGAGTTATTCAGCACACCAAATTTACTACATTATCAAGCTTACATGATACACCCGTCCATTTAAAAACTGACATTTGGCGTAGTTTGTCTACATCATCTTTATATATTAATTAAATTTCTTTTTCCTATTATGTAACTCATTAATTATTTCATTGAAGTTGTCACAAATTCTCTACCTAAATTGCAATATTAATTAATTAGCTTCAAAAAATACTATTTTTGAAGGGAAAAAACATTATTCTATACGTTTAAGTTAGGAAACGTTACTTATTTTTCCCTTTCCAGTAAATGAAATGTTAAACGACATGAAGTGTGCATGCCATGGGGGGGATGCAATTGCGTCCGAAATCCAGCATATTGTACTTGAGCACATTCTCGAGAACCAGTTCAAATGAGAAATAAATATGACAATTTGAATCCATATTATATATAAAACTTTTGAAAAATGAAATCAGTATATAAATATACACATAATAATATACTATTTTGAATGATAAGATAGTATTATCGAAATGAATGAAAATTTTCATTTAAGCAGCTTTTTCCTCCTCATTGTTAAAGCCTTGTAGATTATAACAGTTCTGTAAAGAAGAGCATTAAGATTATAAAAAAAAAAAAAAAAAAAAACATCTCGCAAGCATCGTATCTCATTCTAAGATTAATTTAAATATAATAAAATATTTATAAATTAAAAAGTAATATGATATTTTCAAATTAGTTAGTTAAGATATATATATATATATATATATATAAGGATTCACTATTAAAAAAAAAAAAGGGACTTACTATTTAGGTATAGTAATTTATGGTAATTTTGACAAAATAATTAATGTAATGCTTATTAAATAAGAGAATTATAATTGCATGAAGTTGATGACGACAAGATACTCCAAATGTAAATTTTCAATTGAACAGGCGTACCACGTGAGCATGATGTGGTATACGTACACCTGATGTATTGAATAATTTTTTAAATAAAAATTTCAACTTTCCCTAATAGACCAAAAGTCAACTCTGCTCTCTTCTAGTTGATTCGTCCTTTACCAAATCCCCAATACAAATTTTATTCAACCAGGAAAAAAAAAATGATGCGTCTTTATTTGGAGGTTGGACTTATGGTCATGATAACAGACGTGGGGGGGGAAAAATAGAGAGAGAGAGAACTGCGGGTCTCAAATCATAATAAATACAAAAGGCTCTTTTTTTCCCCCCTTATTTCTTGCAATCCGACATTACTTCCAATAGAATCCAAAAACTCAAATTATAAATACAAAGTTGACCTACTTATAAGTCCTTATCTGGATTCTTTTTCACAAGATAGGGCAAATCTCTGCAGAGTTGCGTCACTTAGTATTTATCTATGCAATCGATATTTTCATAGATTAAACTATAAGATAATAATGTGTGAAAATGGGACAAATTCTAGCAGTTAGATGAGCAACCAATTACTATTATACTGCAAAACCAAAGCAGACACAAGAAGCTATCTGTGAACAGCTTTGGAAACATCAGGGCGTATATATATTATATATTACATATTTATTTATTTATTTATAAACCCTAGAAACTGAGAGGTACTTGGATTCCCATTTTTTTTTTTTTTTCCATTCTGGGGTTGTTGTTAATACACTACATTATCTAAGTACTTTAACAGTACTTTGGTATTAAAAAAAATTGAATTAACAAATATTACTAACTCGATGTGATAATAAATTTCAACTAACACCACTTTGTTTATAGTTCGTTTGAG
Source organism: Ficus hispida (assembly GCA_025413025.1). Lineage (NCBI taxonomy): Eukaryota > Viridiplantae > Streptophyta > Magnoliopsida > Rosales > Moraceae > Ficus > Ficus hispida. The sequence goes on from CM046361.1 coordinate 6,917,752, forward strand.
GGAAAAGAATTTATCAAAGTGACATATTTTGTCTCTTTGTCGGCCTATCAAAACAGCGGGAATATTGCCGGGGTGTTTGGCTGGCATTTTGCTTAATTTTTCTTCTCTCCCTGCCATTTACACCATACGACGATTCATATTTTGTTATCGTACTATAATTAATTACTTATTTATTGTTATGATGTTTTTTGTCCCCTAATCTTGGCTACTTTAATTTCATCATGTATTTTCTTATAGTTAATTTGTATTCTATACGTCATGCACGCCTCTAATATATGTATAGTCTTTGTTCGTACGTGTATACACATATATATATATATAGACATATACAAGAAGTGGGCAATGTAGAAAGCATAATCTTGCTGCGTCAGTCTCTGTTTGTGTTCCACCGCAGCTTTTATTTTAATGCAACATGATCAAATTGAAAACATTCATGATTCTGTGGTTGAAAAATTCGTAGTACAATTTCAAGAAGCAAATTATTTATATTTGAAAACATATCGTGATTTTTATATGGTATGGGAGACATGATATATGGTTTTCCCATTGACCATTACTATAGGAACCACTAAAAAAAAACAAGGTTAGCATGTTATCAAGAGTTAGTAATTGCATGGCAAAATTTAAATAACATGAAATAAAAAGTGATATGATTACTTAATGTATGTGAAAAATCACGGGTGCTGAACACATTAGCTCAAACAGAATAATTTTAGTAAGCAACAAATTACAATAACAATAAGCAGCAAAAACTTCTAAGGTTAATAGTAATTTCAATAACAAGAACCTAAAATTTTAAATCTATTATTAATTAAATTCAACTTTGGTTAATTAATTTTGACAACACATACCAACACAAAAAATTAGGATTAAAATTCCTAATACAAATGAACGAGACAGTTGCTGGTCTAGGATTATAAGGGCAAAGCGTGCATATGTTGCAAAAAATAACCTTCTCGTATATGCTAAGAATTAATCTAGTTGTGGTAATTGCTAGTATAGCATCCCGTCAATATAAGAAGTAACATAAAATGTAAAGTTGAAACCCATCATCTTTAATTTAAAAAAATATATATTAATATTCAAAGACAAAATGAATTCTTATTGCCGAGTTTGCTTTGACGCAAATGATCACGTGGGATGAGATTTGGCTAAAAATGCAGAGGTTCAATCCCGTCTTGTATTTAATTATTTAAAAAATAAAAAAAATAAAAAAGTTGATCGTGGAAGAAAAATAAAAGAGATTTATAGTACAAACAAGATGAGTGAAAGTTGTATTGAAAGATATTTTGTGTATAATAAGCAAAGTGATCAGATCAATTTGGCATATATGCACATGTTGCACACATATTAATTTGGCAGTTTTCAAATTGTAATCTGAGTGTTTTTTTTTTTTTTTTAAGCTATGTGGTGGTCTTCGAGTTAACTAGTTTAATGATTTGTCAACTCTTGTAACCCTTGATGGAATAGAAGCTAGAGAGACACATGATAAAATGCCAAATACAGGAGAGAGAGAGATAGAGAGAGAGAGAGAGAGAGAGAGAAGTAAAGGACACATGACTTAAAAATCTTTTAATAATTGCTTTTGCCCAACATCATGTCCAAAGTGGGATTAGCAATCTACAACTACTGTTGGTTTTGATTTACATGTCTGATTAGCACCTTATCACAAAATTCTATGGTTCTAGAATTTTGGGCCTTAATATTATTTTACTTCATATATGTGTTACACGTAATATATATATATATATGTATCTATGTATTATGTATATCCCACCAACGGATCATCTTGTCTACTCCAACAGTAGTATGTCCAGAATCTCCCAATTCAATTATTAAAATTTACTCTTTACTCAAGCAAGATTATTAGGGTATGACCTTGATTTCCTCAAAATAAATATGAACCACATTCTTTTTGGTGGCAAATGAGTTGGTACCTAACTAGGCTAGCTATACATATATGGTACCCATCTAAAGATTCCCCCAAAAGTCATCTACCTAATACGTCCACCATGAGGATAGTGATATAACAATTGCTATAGTTTTCTTTTTTGAACATGAAGATTTAAATTTCATGCCTTACAATAAAATTGTGAGCTATTTTATATGTTATGGCAAACAACAAGTGTAAAAATTAAACTTTTTTATGATAGGGCTATTTAGTCTAACTATTAGATCTAGTTCAATTGCATCAAATAAAATTATATAAAAATTTAATAGAATTTGATAGATCATCAACAGTTCAAAACATATAGAGTCATATAAAAAATGCACTTTTTTATATTATAATTATAACCACAGTTATTATTCTTCTCAAGCGATTGAGCTAATGTTCACCGACATAGTGAAACGTTATGACTAACAACAAGAGCCATAAAATTTCTCAATTTTGACATAAGATACTTGAGGAAAAAAGAAATTTTTTATGATATGGTTATTTCTCTAACAATATAAACTAGGATTAATTTCATTTTTAGCACTTGTAAAAAGAGTATTATTAAAATTGACATCACTTTTGTTTCCTTTCATTCCTAGTACTGTCACATCATCACAATCAATTAAGATGGATGTAAAAAGATACAAGTACCCTCAGGCAAACCAAAATCTTTTTTTTTTTTTTTTCACTTTCCCACTTAACCCCCCACCCATTTTGAAACCCAAATCTTCATATAATATCTTAACTTGATTTAAAACTATTTTCACTATTTTAGAGAGAGAAACTTCCATTTAGAGAGAAACTCTCACCATCAGAAACAACTCTAAAAATCACTCGGAAACTGTCGGAAACCACCATCAACGCCCTCTATAAAGTTTTTTCGAACTCTGTAATGGCTGGAAAATATTCTTAAACCACCCAAAACCAGTTGAAATTACTTGAGTCTCCCATATCCAAACCCAAGAAGTTGGCGGAGAAAAACATTACTCTCGAAAAGAGGAATGTTTGGCTACTAGCTTCGGTAGAGAAAAGACCATCGACGGAGAAAAATCATCAAAAACTGGAACCAGAGAAAAAAATAAGGGCGCCCAAGAAATGGTCGAAGAAAAATAAGAGGGAAATCTGTATTGCTAGTTGATTTCTGAAAAAAAAAAAAAAAAAATTGCATAAAAATTATGATGTTTGTATTTTTATTTGATTTTGTGACATAAACTAAATGTTTGTTAGTTGGGTATTTTGATTTTGAGAGGAAAATTTAGTGTATTGGTTTATATAAATTTTTATACTATATTAAATATTATTACTGTTGGTGTCATTTACATAATGACGGAGTAGTAATTTTTTTAATGACCTTATTTTTATCTGTGTGAATGGCCAAAAATATTAGAATTTGTTTTTAATTTTTTTTAGACATAGGTCATAACTGTTATGACCGAGTGGTCATAACAGGAATGACCGGGTCATAACTGTTATGATTGGGTGGTCATAACAGGAATGACCTTTACTCAAAAATGACCAAAAGTGTTATATTTTTTTTTAAAAAAACTTTTTAAACATATGTCATAACTGTTATGACGAGGTGGTCATAACAGGAATGACCTTTGCTAGAAATGGCCAAAAATGTTATATTTAAAAAAAAAATTAGGCATAGGTCATAACTATTATGACTTTTACTAGAAAATGGTTGAAAATATTATATTTTTTTTAAAAATTTAGACATAGGTCATAAGTATTATGACCGGGTAATCATAACAGGAATGACCTTTACTCAAAAATGACCAAAAATGTTAGATTTTTTTTTTTTTTTTTTTTTTTGTTAAATGGAAGTGTTAAAAAAAAATTTCCGACGGTAAGAGTTTCTCTCTCTAAAATAGTGAAAATAGTTTTAAATCAAGTTAAGATATTATATGAAGATTTGGGTTTCAAAATGGGTAGAGAGTTAGGCACGAAAATGAAAAAAAAAAAAAAAGATTTAGGCTTGCATGAGGGTATTTTTGACTTTTTACATCCATCTTAATTGATGGTGATGACGTGACAGTGCTAGGAATGAAAGGAAACAAAAATAATGTCAATTTTAATAATATTTTTTCCACAAGTACTAAAAATGAAATTAACCCTATAAACTATTTAATTCAGGCCGTTAAATATAATAAAATCACATCAAAATAAAATAAAATAATAAATGAGTTTAATAGAATCTGATACATATTTAACGTATCAAAGTCATATAAAAAATACATTTTTTTTATATCCAATCATATAATTCTTTATCAAAAAAAAAAAGGTAAAGTAAAAAGTTGGTAAATCTTTTTTTGGGGTTGTTGGAGCTCATAATTTTGCCCCACATACAAACAAAGACTCTTAAAATATGGAGGTTTCGGCTCTCACTTTTGGAGAAATGTCAAGGCTCAAATGCACAACAATTCCCACTTGGGTTGCACTTTTTGTTGGCCTTTTGCACAACATTAGTTTTCTAACCTGAACTATCATGGGTCCCTTTATTCTCTCATCATCAATTTCCTTTTCTTTTCTCCTCCAAAATTGTGAAATGATGAGGAAGCAAATGAATGAAAAATAAATAAATAAATAAATAATTATAATCTGAAAAATCATTTTGGGCATCTTTCAGGCACTTGTTCTTTTCAAATTTTGGACCCCATATTTTCTTTCAATCAACATCAGCTCCAACTGTTGCACTCGCACTCTCCTGTTCCCAATCTTGCTGACATGTCATGCATGCTATGTTTTTTAGTTTTTGGCCATGTGTTTGATTTTTATTATTTAGTATCAATCTAATCTGTCCCCTTCTTGTTTGTTTGCTTCCTTTGGTATTTTTAATTCATGAGAACACAGTCGAAAATAAGCATATGACTACAGTCACTTAACATATATGGATATATACATATATTATATTATATGTTCCTATCATATCAATAGTATTTTAATTTAATGCAGGTTTAAAATACATTCTTTCTGTTTTCCGGGAAAAAAAACAGGTGAGAAATGATCAAGAGATCACAAGTTAAAAATAAACGTAAGTATGGTCCCATGAAGCTACCAAGTGACACTCCTATACATTATTCATGATGACTTTTCTCTGCCTGTGCAAAATAAATAATTAATACCAATTTGTTATTCATTCTACTTAATATAAGATCTTGAGTTTGACTCGTCCAAGCATAATGAACTGGATATATATATAAACGATACATATGTGAGAGACTCATATTTCAAATAGTGAAATATCCACTTGACCCTCTACCTTTATGATTTTTGTTTTAATAGCAAGATTAAATTAATAAATAAACAAGTAAGCATTTCCCTATAGTACTCTAATATGTGAGTGTGCTGGAGGAATTGGCATTCTCGAAGACACCGTGGTCCCGGGGGTCCAGCAGCACCTCTGGCCTAGTGGCTCCTTTATTTTCTTTCCCAGCAACTAAAAATATTTTATAATTTTTTCTTAGTTTTCACTGAATATTTTCTAATTGTAAGGTTTCTAGCTATGAGATTTTTTTTTTTTTTTTTGAAAAGTTTCGATTTTACCTCATATGTTAACCGTTAAATATCTCAAATTTCAAATCTAAAACACCAAATAAACTTTTTTTTTTTAAAGGACACTATTATACAAGTTCACAATTTTATTCACCGCAAACAATGAAAAGAAAATTAGATCAATTACAAACTTGGTTCTTTACAATAAAAAATGAAATAAAACTAGTTAAAATGGATAATTAATATTATTTTAGTTCAAAATTTTTGTTTAGTTCATGTCTCTTAAAAAAATTCATGGCTTCGTCAGTGACATAACCCGCAACTTATCACAAAGCCACTATTGTACATTGATGATTGTTATCTACCATATATTAGGCCCTATCTTGCTTGCTTAATGACAGCAAAGTTTTTGATTCATCAACTTGCGTTTATGCCCTATCTGCTCCTCTTGACATGGGTTTTCCTAGCAAGTGGGGAGGCACTGTGATCACTCTTTAAAAAAAAAAAAAAAAAAAAAAAAAAAAAAAAAAAAGAAAAGAAAAGAAAAGAAAAGAAAAGAAAAAAAGAAAGAAAGAAAGAAAGAAAGAAAAAAGTAGCAGTTCATGTCGCTCTCTACTTTTATTTTTCTTTTTCTTTTTCTTTTTTTGTTTGTTTTTGTTTTACCCTCTCTAGTAAAAACTAAGAAATTTTTTTGTGGCTTTAATAGCTCGTTAAATTTCAAGGTTAATTTGATTAGAAAAAAAACCCCTCTAAATTCAATAAGATCATGAATTGATCATAATTGTAAGATTTAAATGCCGTAGTGCATATTATTATACATTTGGATATGGTGAAATAAATTTTTGGACAACACCCACTACTACAAAACATATATTACACGACGGAGATTACACGACGGTTTCTTAAAACCGTCATGTAAAGTGAGGTTTACACGACGGTTCATTGAAACCGTCGTGTAAAGTGGTCTTCGCACCCACTTTACACGACGGTTTCAAGGAACCGTCGTGTAAAGTATGTACTTTACACGACGGTTCTAAGAAACCGTCGTGTAAAGAAACCGTCGTGTAAAGTCCATACTAAGAAACCGTCGTGTAAAGGGCTCTTGGCTGGGGAAACGCGCTGCCCTCCTTGGCTGGGGAAGTGCGCGGGCGCGCGCCCGGAGTCGCGCGGGCGTGCGCCAGACTCGGTCTGATTGAGCGCGCGGCGCGCGCCTTGGTCGCGCGGGCGCGTGCCTGGTCGCGCGGTCGCGTGCCTGGTCGCGCGGGCGCGCGCCTTGGCGCGCTGGCGTGGCTTACACGACGGTCACCCCAGGGGACCGTCGTGTAAGCTCCAAATACAGGAAGCTTACACGACGGTCACCCCAGGGGTCCGTCGTGTAAGCTCCAAATACATAAAGCTTACACGACGGTCCCCGGGCGACCGTCGTGTAATCCACCCCAAATGAGGGCCGCTTTTACGACGGTCCTGGGATGACCATCGTCTAATCACAAGATTAGACGACAGTTTTTTTCCAAACCGTCGTGTAATGCTCAAAAAATTTAAAAATTTTCATTTTTCGAATTCCCGCGCGAAAACCAATTACTTAAATACAATTTTCTCTTCATATTCGCTCGCATATCCTTATTTCTCTTCACACTCTCTACTTTTCTCGAGTACCCACACATACTTCACCAACCCGCCGACACCTCGTTTTTAAATTCCGGTCAATCCATCGTGCCATCGTTGCCGCCGCCGCCTCCTTCTTGCTTTGGCCGTGACTATTCTTTGTCAAAGGAAAGTAAGGTGACTTCATATATAAACTAAACCACATTTACTTGTTTGTATTGTTGTTTGTCACTAAAGATCCATTGTTGTAAATTAGTGTGTTTGTTTTAATATTTCTCTTTGTAGAGGAGAAAAATGATTGTGGATCGTTAATTTTGATATTTTACACACATTTATGAACATGCTTTTTTTACGCACACAACATGCTCGACGGAATGCCACAATGAGTTTTCCTTTTCGAAAAAGATAATAGAGTTTGATCAATATTCAAAGCACAACTATAGCAAGATTACATGACGGATCTTGAACCGTCGTTTAATGTCAGACATTACACGACGGTTCGGAGAGAACCGTCGTGTAATGTATACATTACACGACGGTTATTTATCGAACCGTCGTGTAATATACTTAAGTACGCATACATTACACGACAGTTCGTATAGGAACCGTCGTTTAATATGTTACATACGACAACTTTACACGACGGTTCGGCCAAGAACCGTCGTGTAATATAGATATTACACGACGGTCCTACAAGGAACCGTCGTGTAATGTCCAACTTACACGACGGTTCGGCCAAGAACCGCGGTGTAATATAGAGTTTACACGACGGTTCTTGACCGAACCGTCGTGTAATGTCCAAATTACACGACGGTTCTTGGCCGAACCGTCGTGTAATATCCAAATTACACGACGGTTCGGCCAAGAACCGTCGTGTAAACTCTATGTTACACCATGGTTGGCGTCATCAAAACCACATTACACGACGGTTCGGCCAAGAACCGTCGTGTAATGTCCATATTACACGACGGTTCGGTCAAGAACCGTCGTGTAATGTGGTTTTGATGACGCCAACTGTGGTGTAACATTGAGATACGACGACGGTAACGGGACCGTCGTCTTATCTTCCACGACACTAGATTACACGACGGTTCGTGAACCGTCGTGTAATCTTTACACGACGGTAAAAAACCATCGTGTAATCCACAATTTTTACTAGTGACCATAATAGTCATTTAATAGGCATCATAGGATTTAAATTGTACAATTGAGGTCAATCACTCATATGATAATTTTAAGTGGGGACAAGAATTAAACAAAATTTAAACTTTTTAACCGTTTGTCTCTCTATTACCTTTTTCTTTTTCTTTTTTTTTTTTTTTTTTCTATACTAAAGTAAATGCAAGCATATAAATTGAGTTTTTTATTCACTTTTTAAAATTTGTTATTTATGAAGTTCATAGTTAGTGTGATTGATCTTTGATGCATTTTTAGTATGTCAAGTTTGATAAGAAGAATTATCCGGACAGCAGATGAATGTGAATAAATCGGATTTCTTTTTGGGCAAGTCTATTAATACTTTTAAATATTATCCAAAAATTATCCATGCGACGTGGAGATCTTCCTTTCAAATATCTTGGTGTCCCTCTCTTTAAAGGAGCTCCTAGACGACGACATCTTCAGACAATTGCTGGTTCTCTAAAACACCTTCATGATCTATAAATGGCAGATTAATCTAATTCGTAAAATTGAAGCTAAAATGAAGAATTTCTTATGGACTGTTAGGATTGAGAAAAGGAAGCTTGTTTCGGTTGCTTGGGAAAAAAACTTGTCTTCCTAGAAAAGAAGGGGGTCTGGGCATTAGATCGCTTGTAGCGGTCAATATACCTTTTCTAAAGGAAATAGCTTGGAGAGTGAGGACTGAGAAACCTCTTGCTTGTGACCATTTGAAAGGTAAATATGTCAAAGACTTTCGTAACATCAAAACTAGGCCTGTTATGTCAGAGACTTTCGGGATTTCTATGAAGCTCTTAGGCCTGATGATCAAAGAACCGATTGGGAGGAAAAAAAATCTGGAAATGATCCATTCAGCCATGGCATTCTCTGACGATTTGGAAATTGATTCAGGATTGCCTTGCAACTGAGCAGTTTTTAATCACACTTTTGTCGTTTCTGTTGTGCAGCTGAAGAGGATATTAATCACATTTTTCTTCATTGTAGTTTTGTGATGGCCATATGGAGTTGTATGCAAACAATTTTCAATAGACAAATTAATAGATCATGTGATCTCAATAAACTTCTCACTTCCGCGTTTAAGGTGGATATGAGTGCACCGGTAAAGAATTTGTGGGTTTGCGGAATCGTCTCAACATTATGGATTATTTGGAATATGAGAAATGTGTTGATGTTCGAAGATAAAGCACCAAATCTGCACCAGGCCTTTGTTCTTTCATGGAGTTGTATCAAAGAAGCAGATGCGTTGGATTCTGGTACTTTGCATAATTCGATTGATGATTTGCTGATTCTAAGAAGTTTCAAAATTTCCAGGATATCAAAGGCGCCAAAAATTTTTGAGGTCAAGTGGAAAAACCCTACTCCAGGGTGGATAAAAATTAATACAGATGATATTGCTAATGGTTCCCCTAGGAATATTGCTGGATATGGGGGAATCTTTCATGCTTATGGAGGTTTTTGTAATGGCTGTTTTGCTAAACCTCTTGGTATTTTGCATGCATTTGAGGCGGAACTTATGGGCGTCATCAATGCTATTGAATTTGTAATTCCATTCAACTGGACACAACATTGGTTTGAATGTGACGCTATGTATGTAGTTGATCTTCTCAAATTCAAGAGTAAGAATGTGCCATGGAAATTCCTTTCCAGATGGATACGTGCGCTGCATTATTTGGAGAATATAGACTACTATGTTTCACATGTTTTTCGTGATGGTAATCAATTGGCTGATGAGTTAGCATCTCATACGATTTATATCGAAAACACTACTTGGTGGTTTGCTTACCCCACAATTATTTCTTCAGAGGTCTCTAGGGATATGATGAGATTACCTTCTTATAATTTTATAAGTAGCCAATCTTTATTTGTTTATTAATAGATATGTACTTATCTTTTTCCCTTTTACATTGTTTTAGCTAAAGGGTATTTAATGAGGCTTATTTGAGATTATATTTCATGATGAAAGTTTCAGCTGAATTCTTTGAGATTGATCTTCAGCTATAGGGGATTTATTATTATTTTAATTATCCTTAGTAGGGTTGTTTTTATTTTCCTCTTGCTCTATTTTCTTCTAAACATTCTTGTATTTTTCTTTTTTCATTAATAAAAATAGAACAGGTAAGAGATGAGGATGCTAAGAAAGTACCGATATAGTCAAGATGCCTGATACACCTGCTGATATATGTTACCATCATTTAGAGAGAAAAAAAAATTGAAATAAAGAATACCAAAAGTCAAATTGGGACATAAGTGAAACTGTTCTTTAAAAAAGAAAATTTAACTACTACAATTTGAAAATTGCAAAGAGTGATAGAAGAAAAAAGTTGGAAAAATTTTTGTTAGGGTTCAAGTAAAAAATAAAAAATAAAATGTGGGTAAAAAGAAACTAAAAAAAGTTGTTCTAAGATAATCAATTATATTTAGTCTTTAATTTTATTTTCACTAAACCCAAGTGGCCAAAAGTACGACGTCAAGCCTTTCAACGACGATATTATCATTGTCAAAGGTGTTGTATAAGACGCGACGACAAATATCGTCGCTAAAAACCTTCAACATCTACGTATTAGTGATGATATTTGACGACAACAATGTCATATACGCAAACAAATTTTGTTTTAACAACGAAGTTTGTCATCCTTGAAGGATTTTTCCTCTTACTTTAATCAATCATGTTTTGAGCACAAAAAAATTTGTTAATATTCACGTCACTCTTTTTATTCTCATGACATTGAGCTGAGTCACTTGGGCCGGATCAGCAACAGGGGAACACACCATCATTGAATAATTTACCCTTCTAACATAGGTTATTTCTTGTTAATAATTAAAAATCCAGTATCGTACAGAAGTCACTTTATTGTAACAAAAGTCGTCTCTCAAGAAAATATAACTTCGTCGCTGGAGCAACATTTCGTCTAATATCAAACGAATATTCCTGAACTAGAAAACAAGATATATAATCAAACGTTAGCAAGAACCCAAAGAATACAAATAAACCTTAAGAATAATATAATAAGAAATCATAGTCCAGATTGCCTCAAATCAATTTGTGTTGAAAATTATGTCTGTAGACTTTTTCTCTCAATTAAAAAAATTTATATCATATTGAGAATGAAAGAATTTAATTCTCCCATTAATAAAGATTTTATTCTCACTTTAATTGCACTAAAGTTTTCAAACACAATAACTCTAAATGTTTAACATCTTGAACATTAAATATTTTAATCATCTACGTAGATGTTAAGCTTCTCTTTTGACTTCAAGTATGGTCTCAAGTATATCCTACTACTTCCTCATGATCCAAATTTATTGTCTCATTTTCCTATCTTAATGAATGCCAACTCAAAAGTATTTTAATAATTTATCAATTTATTTAAGAATTTTTAGTACTAAGTATTTTTATGTAGTTAAAATTTTAAATTCAAAAATATGACATAAACTATTGAGAAGACAACTAATAAAATAGGAAAATTGGAATAGCAAATTTCGACTCCTACCTCATAATTAGGTAGACTTATTATACCTTATATAATTAAGAAGACTTCAACTTTAGTAATACTTCTATTTTATAACTACATAGACTTATATATCTGATCACGAACTTGGGTTGAAGTCATTATTAAGGAATTTCATATAATGACTAAAATATCATCCAACATAAGTGATTAGAGAAGAGAGTTTGATATATAGTTTAATCTTATTAATCATGGTGAAGTATAACCAAAAAAACTATTTTACATCTAGTATCATAATTTCTAGAAAAAAAAATAGTGTTATAATTACTATTTAATTTTGTAGCATAAAAAGTAAACATTTTTAGAATAAGTTTTAAAAAAAAAACTTATTATATTTCAATATTTTCACTCTTATAAACATGTAATACTATATATACCACCATATTATTTATGTATAGATCTTAGCTTAACCAAAATAAAAACTTGAATTAAAAAAAAAAAAAAAAAAGAGTCAAGGGACAAGGCTTTAATTGAAATAGAAAACTAGAAATACGTAGCATAGCAATTGAGTGCTGAAGTCGTTGGAAGTCATTTTCACGCATAAACAAGCTTAATAATTCCAACTTTATTTGTCTGTACAAGCAAGAAAACAAAAGGACAAAACCCAAGTTGTACGTTTTTTTGAAACCTCATTCAATTCTTTTCATCACCAGGATATTGAAATAGTGAGCGAATAAATGAATGGAAAAGCTATGCGGCAGAGTGTGGGCCTTAGGGAAAAAAGAATTTCTTTTTTCTTTTCTTGGTTTTTGGCTCAATAATTCTTCCCTGTTTGGATGTCTATTTTGATGTGTCCTACTTTACTAATCTAACCCTGCGTCCAAACATCATGTGCACACGGTTTAACGAGCTGGCAATTCAAAATAAAGGAAAAAGAAAAGAAACCTTTGCCAGAGTTTGGAGACCTCTTTGGTAATTGGGGAGCATTGTAAATTTGCACAGAACATGAACGGAGAAGGTGAAAGATGAAGAACAAAAGAAAGTTTTGATCAAATGCTGCCTGTCTTTACCACCAGTGGTAGTGATATAATATGTCTTTTTCAAGTCTCTCTCAGTCTTAGCACCAAATTCGAATCCCCACATGCTACTTTGAGGTATAACTTAAAAGTGACATTTTCTGCGAGAATTATGGACTTGTGATGAGTAACTTTTAACTGAGTCTAATTAGAGAATGAATCAAGTTCTAGTATTATGGTTCCATTAGATTTCCAAATGAACGGTCATGTGAGGACACCGCAACCACTTTGGTCATTCGTTTTCCATTGCGGCTATCAATAAGACAACAAAAAAATGTGTTTCTCATTGTAAAATATTTTTAATTGCAATTGAGAATAGAATTGTAGCTGGTCAATTTTTAAATGTTTTGAATATATTTTACAACTTGTTTAAAGCATGTGCAATGCACATGATTGGATATATTTGAGAAAATTTATCTAGATAAGAAAAAAAATATATTAGTAACATTAGACAAAAAATACTTGAAATTTAAAAAAAAAAATTAGGCATGAAAAAAAACCAAAAAGATAAAAAGGACTAAAATGTTAAAAATATACCAATAAAAAAAGAACTAAAATGAAAAAATAATTTTTTACCAAAAAATTAACAAAATACCTAAAAAAAAGGGCATGAAAAATGACTAAAAAGATAAAATGACTAAATTGTTAAAAGTATAAAATAAAAAACTACAATGAAAAAAAATTTAAAAAATGCAAGAAAAAAACACCAAAAAGATAAAAGAATTAAAATGTTAAAAATATACCAATACAAAAAAAAAAGGGACTAAAATGAAAAAAAATTTAAACAAAATTGATCTAAAAGAAAAAAAAACGAAAACTAAAGGATCAAAAAAATAAAAAAAATAAAAAATTTTCAAAAAAAAAAATCAACAAAGTACCTAAAATTTTTCTTTAAAAAAAAGGTATGAAAAAAGACCAAAAAGATAAAAGGACTAAAATGTTAAAAGTATATCAATAAAAAAATATTAAAATTAAAAAATTAAAAAAGAATTGGCCAAAAGAAAAAAAAAAGAAAGAAAACAAAAGGATCAAATAAAAAATAAAAAAAATTTCATCCAAAACGAGGCGTTTTGGACGAAATCCAAGTCTACAAGTGATATTCACACTTCTTAATTATATATGTATAGAGACATATTTGAGAAAATTTATCTATAAAGGGGAAATTTAAAATAACAAGTTAAAAAATATACCCACAAAACAAAGCAAAACAAAATAACAAAAGCCCGAAAATAATAAATAAAATAAAAATAAAAATAAAGAGAGGCAAAAAAAAAAAAAGGATCAAAGGACTAAAATGAAAAAAAATTACCAATAAAGAAAGGACAAGATTGTAAAACAAAAAAAAGGGGCCGAAAACAAAAACAAACAAAAAAAAATTAAAGGACTAAAAACTAAATATAAAACATTTTTGGTCCAAAACGGTTCGTTTTAGACGGAAAAACGTTGCAACAGTAATTATTGAGCCTTCTATAAACTGTATAGATATATTAAGTGAAGAAGAAAGAAATGAAGTAAGAGAAAGGAGAGAGCGAGGTAACAGTGGAAGGCGGTAGCACTAGGAAGAAGGGATTCATTCCTTCGTCTTAAAATGCATCAAACTGAAATTTCACTATGGATAATTAAACACACATTGCTTTCCCGTTTCCTAAATCTAGCCGGTGAATCAAGTATGAATAGTTCATCGGAGAATTCGATCTTCAAGTAAACTACGTATCGTATCACAGAAAAAAAAACTGTGAATAGACCTCTTCTCTACCTAGGCAAAAGATAAGGTTAGAGAACAGCGCTGAAACAATAGATAGATTGATGAGATTATTAGAAAAATGATTAATTCGTATCGTATGCTTGACCCGAATAACGTCTCAAGATACCGTTGTCATACAAATTAAAATAAGAAAAATACCGCATCAACATTTTCTACCACCAAAAATTATTCCTACTACAAAAAACACAACATATCAATAAATTAATTTCCTTAACTAATATTATTAGCCCACAAACATAAGTCCTACTATAGGACCTACATTTATCAACGGTGGATTTAATAAAAATAAAACTATTGTTTATAAGCTTTCCCGTACCATGATGGAATTTGTTTACAATAAAGTCTTGAAAGCCATCCAGCTGTCTATTGGAGACAATCTTATAAACGCACACATATAAAAATACACACATTCAAGACCATAATGTCTATATAGTAACTGTACCATCACTCCTTGTTTGGAAAGATATTTCTAAATTTAATGTGTCTGCCAAAAGTATCTTCATAAATTTTTATAACAATAATTTTCTTGGAACATTTATGGAGGGTATCACTGAATTGGATTTTCTCCCAATTCAGCCAGCTCTACCTAAAAAAAAAAAAAAAAAAGTTTAATCTCTAATAAAAAACTATTCACTGAACATGATGTGTCACATTATCATGTTTAATCTCTAATTAAATGTTGATATGATGCTAAATATAAAATTTTCTTAGTTTGTTCGTTTTTCTTTTTTTTTTTTTTTTTTTACCCAAAAGAAGAGTGAAATCTTTTTGCATTTGTATAGAAAATGCTAATATATATATATATATATATATATATATCAATAGTGATTTTTTTTTTTGTTAAGAGCATGAGTACATAAAAAAGATGTTCTTTTGCTTGAATGCCTTCAAGTTCTAATCAGTGCTTGTCTAGTGATTGGTTTAAATGAAGTCCAACAACCATATCTATATGTTACAATTTTCCAGCGCGAGGCTTTTTTTTTTTTTTTTTTTTTCTGAAAGACCTTTTTCTTTGGTTGAAAGACCAATTTTGTTAGTTAAGCATTAAGAAAATAATAGAAATTATCATAAATAATAATGATATAACTCTAAAAGAATGACCTATAAAGACTCTTTTGCCTATCATCAAGGCCGGCTCAAGCAAGTTTAGGGCCTTACGCAAAAATTTTAAAAGGGACCTTTTCTAAAAAATTATAAAAATTAATTGAATATTAAAAGCTTTATTAAAAATTTAATTAAATCCACTAATTTTTTTTTTCTTTTGAGTTGTTCCTTTTAAAAAAAATATCAATAGCTCTTTTTGGGATTGAATAAAACTGTCTATTCACTTTATTTAACCTTTTTCAATGCTTAAAATATATATAATGTACGTGCATTTGTAAAACAGGTCATGTACAATATTTGTTTATATGACAGAAAAGCTGTTGGATGATGCTTTTAAATAAAATTTAGAATATTTATAGTTTAGCATTTAAAGCATTTAATTCTCAAGAACTGGAAACAAAACAAAGAACAAAAAACAAAAAACAACCGGTTTTTCTTAATCTAAAAGAGTCATTTGATTGAATGAAAACATTTCATGTATGATAAATTTTTTTAAAAAAATACATAATGTATGTTGAAAGAATATTAAAAAAATAAAATCATTCCACGATTGATCTCCCTATAAAAAAGGCTTTTTCAAGAATCTATTTTGGACTTGGTTCTCCAAAATTTTTGGTAATTAGTTTAGTTATTATATTGCAAAAACAACTGCAAATATTATATTACTTAGGGGTCTTAAGTGGGGGAACTTAATTAATTGGGGGCCTTAGGCAATTGCCTTAAGTAGTCTAAGGCAAGAGCTAGCTCTACCAATTATCTAGAGATTGAATCTCGATATCCATTGTGATGTTGTAGTTATACATCTCCATTGGCCTGCCAAATTGGAGTGAATCTTGATGACTTTCAATTTCTTAGATATTATATGAGAAAGTATAAATCAAATAATTCTTCTATTCGTATCAATAAAGTGTCATAGTGGTGTCAATCCGGGAATGTAAAGACACCACTGAATTTCTTTTTACTTTTTACAAGTGAAGAAAAGGAAAATGCTTGAAATTAATTAATAAAAAAAGGATTTCATATGTGGATCTAGTATCATACAACCTATTTTCTGTTAATGAATGGTATTATACGTCAGTGCTATTATATTGTTTTACTTTTATTTTCTCCAGGTGATCTATGCCAAAGGGAAACGAAATATATGTAAAGCAATAGTAACTGATTAGGTGCGATATATTCTCAAATCTTGATTTCATTTGGAAGATTTTTTTAGTTAAGAAATTCGAATTCTACAGTTTATAATATAAAAATCTTATATATAGTACCTCTTATTACCATTTAGAGAGTTACACTCATTACTTTAATTTTAGTCAAGTAACTTTTGTTATCTTGAAATTTAGGCAGCATACAAAATTGAGCTTTCTAGTTTAATTAAAGAATGAATTACATACATTAGTTTTCGACAATTAATTACTTGAGATAACTCTCTCCTATAAGTCATTAAATAAAAAAGAAAGAAAAACTCCCTATCCTATTATAGAAAATTTTTTACTCTTTTTTTTTTTTTACTAGAATAGTAAATTTTTTACTTAACAAATTACTGATTTTTCCAATTCATTTAAAAAAACAAACAAACGAACAAACCAAAAAAAAAAAAAAAAAAAAACTGATTTTGCCAATTGAACAAGTCAGCATGTTGAATTTTATCCAAAAACAAAAAAACAAAAATCAGCATGCAGTTGAAGTATTTTATACAACTGCACAGAACTAAGGGGGTGTTTAGCATCAGCACTCAACTCAAATTAAACTGTATTTTTTTCATCATATTTTTTGTCTTTTTTCTGAAAAAGTTTTTTGTCTTTTTTTAAAAAAGTCAACAAAAATTACTATTCAAACTTAAAAATCTCAACTCAACTCAAACTCAACTTATTCACCAAACACCCCATAAACTATTCAAACCAAGCTCAATACTATGTTTTTGAGAGATTTTACAGTAGAATTTATTATTTTACACTATTGATAATTTGTTTTTCAATAATTTTTTTATTATTTAACGGTCTTATCAATAAGTGTTTTTCTTAAAAATTTGAGGAGCACGACACAGAATTTCTCTAATAAAAAATAAGATCATTGAAAGTTTAATCAAATAGTTAAAATAGTAATTTTGATTTATAAATATACTTATTTTTACAGAAACAACTAATCAATTAGTTACTGTTATTTTAATTTTTTGAGCTTGAAAATGGGAGGATTCAAGTCCTTATTTTTTTATTTATTCATTTGTTATTGATAAAATCAAATATGAAATAATGGATAAATTACACATACAATCATAAAAATTGGTTTTTTTAGTTATTTATTTATTGAAAAAAATCTCAATCAATTGTTCAATCATCAATCCACTTTTTCTTTTTCTTTTTTTTTCTGTTTCTGTTTCTTCCTGAATTAATGATCACCTCATTATTTTATTCAGTCTTTTTCTTTTTTTAACATTCTTTTTTTAACTTTTTACCTTTTCCACGGTTAAACGAAACGGTAACAACAACAGAAGTAAGCGAACCGTGACGGCATATCATTCCCCGGCCCGCTTTGACCGTTACTAAAAGAGTCAACAAAAACCTACCCATAGAGGCTGTGCAGGGGCAGTTCCGTCATTTCGTATGCAAGAAAGATCAAAAAGCCTCCGCATCACCCTGCATCATCACCCATCAGAGGAAACCCACGCGCGACATATTTTTGTATCTCAGTAAGTAACCTTCGCCACGTGACAATCGCTCAAACGACGTCGTTTTCCACGCACGTGTCGTCATCAAAATCCGAATACCCAAACGAAAAAATGGGAAAAAGAGAGAGAGAGAAGAGAGAGAGATATAGGCAAGGAGAAAATCCCGAGAACGCACGTGCCGGACTATTTTCTCATTTTCCAACCTCACGTGCCAACATGGTGAGTTACTTTTTATTTGATTTCAAACCGCGGTTAAATTATACAAAGGATTAAGATTAATTCACTCATAAGTACCACTAAATCGCGTCCCTAATTATCTCCCGTACGCCCATAATATAAATATCCCCCAACCACCTCTCCATCTTTTCCAAACTCTCTCTCTCTCTCTCTCTCTCTCTCTTTCTCTCTCCAGAGCTCAGAGGAAGCCAAAAACCAGAGAGAACACCCCCAAAATTTAAAGCTTCTTTTCTCTCTGTAGTACGAACTGGCGATCTCTGTTCGGAAACCCTAATTTCTCAGGCCTGCCCTGAAAAAAGCCTGTTCCTACATTCAAAGCGCATATTGTATAGCTCCAGAGCTTTTCTTTAATGGCGGTCCTGCTTATTTCAGCTCTACTTCGTTGCACACAAATTCTGACCACCTGAGAAACAATAGATTTTTTTTTTCTTTTTTTCTTTTTTTTTTTTTTTTCGTTTTTCGTCTCTCTTTTCCAGTTTCAAAACAACTTCTGGAATCCGATTCCATCGCGATCGGTCGTGTATAGATACATAAATATAGCTATACATTTTTGCGTTTTGTGTTTGTTTTCTCGGTGAGGGAAAGCAAGGGGGGATCTGAGATAGGGGCTTCTTCTCTAAGATGTTAGAGCTTGGCTTTGGCCGCGACTCAGACGGTGATTTAAGCTTCGAGACAGCGAATTCAAGTCAGAGCTCGATGAGCAGCGAGAGCTGCAGCAGTTTCAGCCGCCTCTCCTTCGACGCCACGGCGGCGGCGATGCTCGAGCCTACAACATCGTCGACGACCAAAAACGACAACAAAACCGACGGTAGCCTCTCTCTTAAGCCGCACAGATCGTCGGACTTCGCCTACTCCGCCATCCGCTCCGCCACGTTCGGCCGGAAGTCCGGCCTCACTTTCCGCGACTTCCAGCTCATCCGCCGAATCGGCTCCGGCGACATCGGGACCGTGTACCTCTGCCGGTTGAGAAGCTCCGACGATGGCGAAGAGAACGGCGATCGTCCGTGCTTCTACGCGATGAAGGTGGTGGATAAGGAGGCTCTGGCGGTGAAGAAGAAGGTGCACAGAGCGGAGATGGAGAGGAAGATCCTCAAGATGCTCGACCATCCGTTCCTCCCAACTCTCTACGCGGAGTTCGAGGCCTCGCATTTCTCCTGCATCGTTATGGAGTTCTGCTCCGGCGGCGATTTGCATTCTCTCCGCCACAAACAGCCTCAGAAACGTTTCTCTCTCAACTCCGCTAGGTACGTTTTCTCTATCCCTTTCATGTCCAACGCAGAATATGGGAATAGAGGAAAAATTCAAAAATCATAGTTTTAATTTTTTATTTTTGTAATTAGAATTGTTCAAAGGCCTTTAGTATAGTCTTAAAAACAAAGAGGAACTCTGATTTGTTTTTTTTCGTTTTCGTGTTTTGTTACGAAACGGGACTAAACGACTGCGATTGAGATGTTCTTTTCTTTGTCTGCTTTAACTTCTGGTGCAAAGTCGTCTCCAGTGAGAGGAATATTCTGGGGTTTTTTTTTATTTTTTTTCTCTCGAATTTTCTCTTTGTTTTTTTCCTCCCGAGAAACAAACAACTCTTTTCTGGGAAAATCGCTTTCTGCTCATGTAACTATGTATTTTTTTTTCCCCTCTCTCTCCCCTCGCCATGCAGCTGAGATTTGCTCCTATTGTTGTCCAATCTTTAGCCGAACACTTCCACTATAGATAATCTTTTCCTCGATTTTTAGATCAATTTATTCACACGTCAATCTTTTCTTTTCGTTTATTTCGAAATCACATTTTCCACTTTAAGCACTTCGCTACTTTTTACCTTATCACGCAAGCTATCAGAGCTAAAATGAACACCAGTTTTTTCTTTTTCCTTTTTGTTTATTTTTCAGGTTTTACGCAGCTGAAGTTCTTGTAGCTCTAGAGTACCTCCATATGTTGGGAATCATCTACAGAGACCTTAAACCCGAGAACGTCCTCGTTCGATCCGACGGCCACATAATGCTCTCCGACTTCGATCTCTCTCTATGCTCAAACGCAATCCCAGCCGTTGAATCTCCCGACTCCTCTCCCTACGTCGCGTCTCCATCAACTCCATCTTACTCCCGCCCGCACCCAACCACCACCACCACCACCACGACCGCCACGTCAGCATTACTAACGTCCTTCTCGTGCTTCCCAAGCCGGTTATTCCGGTCGCGGCGGGTCCAGACCCTGACGGCTAACCACCGGCTGTTCGTGGCGGAGCCGGTGGCCGCTCGGTCGTGCTCCTTCGTGGGGACCCACGAGTACGTGTCTCCCGAGGTCGCCTCCGGCGGGTCCCACGGCAACGCCGTTGACTGGTGGGCCTACGGAGTCTTCATCTACGAGATGATCTACGGCCGTACGCCGTTCGCCGCCCAATCCAACGAGGCGACGCTGCTGAACATCGTGAAGAAGCCGCTCGCTTTCCCGACCCCCACGCCCCGGTCCGCCCTTGAGCATCACGCGCGGGACCTCATCTTCGGGTTGCTCGACAAGGACTCGACCCGGCGACTCGGGTCGAAGCGCGGAGCCGCCGACGTGAAAAAGCACCCGTTCTTCAAGGGCCTGAACTTGGCGCTGATACGGTCGTTGCCGCCGCCGGAGGTCCCGGGATTGCGGAGGCAGAGTACGACGACGTCGTTTGGTCATGGTGGTGGTAGTAGGAACGCTGATAGGAGTAGATCACGATCAACGGCGTTCGATTACTTCTGAGAGGGGAACGGCGGGATTCCCTCCACGTGTCCAGTCGGTCTTGCTAGAGTTTGTCATTGGCAATACAGAAAATGGACAGTTGTGTATATTCGAGCTGTCTCATGGTCTTCTCTTCCTTTTTTTCTTTTTTTTTTTTAATTTGCTGTTATTTTTGAGTACGTATATTTACGTAAATATTTTTCTTCGAAGTTGAGGGGGGAAAAGAAAACAAAGATTTGATGTTACTTCTTACACGTAGGGAGAGAGTTAAGCTGGGTAGAGAGAGAGAGAGAGAGAGAGAGAGAAGAGAATGAGTTAAATAGAGAAGAGAATGAGTTAAATATTTGTGGGTATATTCCATTTACAAGGTTCTGATCAGCGAAGAGTATGTCGAAACAGTGTTGAACCTTGTAGAGACACTGTGGAGTACTCTTTTATACGAGAGATGGTGGGGTAATATATATATATATATATATATATATATATTTGAGGGAATGAGGATCATATTCTGCGTTTTTTAACCATTGTGCATTATCCGAATTCATTGGACGGTCTTCTTGGGAAAACACGTATTCCAATATTTCTTTATGCTGGATTTCCACGCTATATTTCTTGGATTCTCAAAAAAAAAAAAAAAAAAAAAGAACCAATGAGGAAATTACATTATTAATTAGCCCTACTTGACTTGTTTTTTCCTCTTGTAAGTATTAGGGATGATTCTAGTGAAAACAAGTATAGTTTAATGAGGGCTTTTTTTTTGGGTGCCCATTTTCGTTTGTTTCTCTAATTGGCAAACACGATAGTTATAAATTTTGTTTTGTGTTGGGGATCTTGCCTGCAATTAGGAGGAGGTTCTTGGAAGTTTCCATTGATATGAAAAGGTGCATTAGTATAATTTGGACGGCTTCTCATACTTATGAAAACTTTAAAACAAATTATAAAATAAAATGGGGTCTCTGTTTTCAAAAGAAACATCTTTAATTAATCGCTTTATTAAGGTTGGATCATTATTGAACATGCTGTCATTGTATCCTGTAGGTCTTCCTTTCGTCATTTGTTTTTGTTTTATTTATATCTAATTGTTAAAGATCTTTTCGAGGGGCTTAAAATATTAACGAAAGCACTCCTAAGAAAAATTCTTAAATGTATTCTACATAAGCAAATAAAACTATGAAGGTTTGTTTGGCTCCCATTTCTTGAAGGAAAGAGACAAAAATTTGTTTCGTCAAATCATACAATAGGACCTGGTACAACATGAACTATTTCACCAGTATACCATGGAAAAAAATATACATATATACACGATGGCTATACCTATAATGTTACTAGCTACTACTTGTTTTTGTTTTTTTTTTTTTTTTTTTCCAAAAAAAGTTGATTGTGTTTGCATTTAACTATAGCACATCTTGTTAACTCCTTATTTTGCATTATTTGCAGAATTTTTAATAGATTGATCTATGAGTGTACACTTCAAATTTTGTAACATGCTCCTTAAAATTTTAGATTAATAACTTAATAAATAATTTTAAACGAAAATATAAAATAGGAGGTCAAACCATAAAAAATCCCTTCTTAGTCAGATATTACTTTCTTAACATTCCATTTCTTTTCAGATTTTATTTTGATAGGTTCCTTGGAATTTTGCTAAGTATATGTTTGTGACCAACTTACTATGAAGCTACTCAGAGAGAGTTCTCACACCAGTTTGCATAATAATTCATCATTTTTCATATGTTCAGCTAAAGTTTGGTATTCTATTCGTTATTGTATAGCACAATAATTCCCATATCTACAATTAGGTTTTACAACTACCCTAGATATCGCTACCAAAAAAAAAAAAAAAAAAGGAAAGAATTGCAAATAATTCTTCAAAAATAGTTTTCAATAGATTTATAATCTTTTAGGATATAATATGTATACAATATGTGTGGGTGCATTAATTGGTCCAACTGCTAAGCCCTCTGAATTATTTTGAATAAAAAAAATAAAAATAATAATATTAAAAGAGCAATTTGATAATTTAGAATTAAGAAAAACATCGGCAATAAAAAAGAGACAAAATGAATTAGAAAGATACGTACATTCATGCACCTAATTAGATTGTAAAGAAACATATAACATATCTACCGACATAGTACGAAATACTACAGTTACAAATATTGTTTTTATATACATTTTATATGTCTTAATATTGTTTAAACATCAAACTTTGTAAATTACAGCACCGGAATTTTCTCTCTTTTTTGCATGGAGCACCGGAAATATTTCCCTTCATAAATTTAAACAAAAAATTCCCTGTAAAAAACCACACCCCCCAAAATTCCGTAGAATTTAGACTTATAAGTTGATATCATTATTCATGCTTGTAATTACCTTAAAATTTTAAGCAATATCCGTTGCCTTTTTTGACTAAAGGAGTTGGTATAATGTTAGTTAATATGTGTAGCTAAATAAACACCCCCTAATTAATTAAGAGGTGTTTGATAAATGAATTCAGTTTGAATTAAATTGAGATTTTTAAATTTAAATAATAATTTTTATTAATTTTTTTATAAAAAAATAAAAAATATAATAAAAAATATAATTTAATTTAAAATGAGTTAACCAACCAAATAAATTCTTAATTAATTTTTGTTTGCCAACATCCTCCTTCCTTCAAGAAACCAAAAAAGGGGACCCACTAAACACCCGCCGCGTAAACAGTAAGGGAATTTGACAATTCACGTGGGGACACAATGGAAACAATCCAACGGCTGAGATCATCCCTATTATATGCCTACTTTTACTTTAAATTTTTATATTAGAAATTCTTTTAAAAAGGGTTTTTAAATCATTGGATGATAATAATTTAGTTGAAATCAAAGCCCCAAAAGCGGGTAAAGGGCAGGAAAATAAAATAAAAATAAAAATAAACAAAAAATAAATTTTGGAGCTTTTGCATAAGCCGAGGTTGTAATACATTTGTTTTAAAATGCTTTATAGTCATAGGAGGATAAATAAGCGTACAGACACCACGCTCTGTGCGGCGCGTGAAAAAGCACGAACCAATAGGAAAGAGGTGGTTTATGTCACCGTCGGTAGGGAATCTCAAACCAAAAGAAGAGGCCTTCTTGACAACACATGGGCTTGTCCATGTGACCACCTGCCAACCAGGCAGCCCAAGCAGGTCACTTAAAGGCACTGTCCCCTTCCCTGTCTGATCCCTACCCCACCCAAAAGGCTGTCCCGTCAACCCAATCATCTCGTGCCACGTGGCACGTCGCCATGTTTGCCACGTGCCACTTTCCCACCTCCTCTTGGTAACGAAGGAAATTATTTTGTCATCACTTAGTGACTACTAGTGACTATTGAGTGAGGGGCTTTTTTGAAATGATTTTTGAACCAAAAATGGTGTGGTAAAGGGGGTGATGATGGGAAACAAGATGGCGAATTGAGTGATCAAAATTAGGAGGCAAGAAAGATAAAAAAGTAAAAAGAAAAAGAAAGTGTGTAAATGGGGATGGTTTTTGTAGGCCTATCATTTTATTTTGATTGTTTAGAATGAGGATAGAAAAGATGTGGTTTTGATTCTCTTTCCCTTAAAGGGTAATGGTAAAAGTAACTTCTTATGGGAAAAATCAAATTATTTTATTTTTTAATATTCTCATGGGTTATTGAGATTTGGGTATGACTTTCCTTGGGTGAACATTGGGACGGTTTTTTTTTTTTTTTTTTTTTTTTAATAATCATTTTTTTAATCCCCAATGGGGTTACTAAAAAATTTGCTCTCTAATTAAATAGTTTGACTTTGATAAGAAGCATAATAAGACGTTTAGTCAACAAATTCTCCTCATCTTGCCACTTAAATATGAAAGAAATTTATTGGGTTAAGAGCAAAAATGATGTTGAGATTGCTTGTGTGCTTGCAAGGTGTAAAAATTGCCGGTGAGATTTGATTTGTGAACAGCAAAGTGCCAGCTATGTGATTCTTGTACAAATTTGTCAGCAAAGTTTGAACATTTTACACCAAACGCGCGCTTAAACTATTGGACCAATTATGGGAAATGCCTAAAAATTACCATATTATCATTGATTGTGGTCGGTTGGGTTTGGACTTTGGACCAAATTACGGTTGTCTATGGAAAATAAACTAGTTTTAGTGATTTACTTTGTTACGAATAAAATATGTTGATAAGGACCTTCATAATTGACTTTTCTTTAATCTTTCCCTTGTTACATGAGGAGGAGAGGATAAGTACGAGTTTGGTCAAATTAGTTGGGAGGAATCAAAGAAAATTGCTCAAGGGCGTCAATGTTAAAGGGGTATTCCTTTTTCGGTAATATTAATTACAAAAGTTAATTAATATATTATATTAACTAAATATAATATATTTATCAAATTGTTAAAATAAAAATATTTTTACAAAAGTTTAAAAATATACTTCAGATGTCTCTAGGGATATGATGGGATTACCTTCTTACAGATTTTGTAAGTAGTCAATTTTTGTTTGTTTTTTCGTAGACATGTACTGATATTTTTTCCCTTTGACATTATTTTGGTCAAAGGGTATTAAATGAGTCTTATTTGAGATTATATTTCATGATGAGAGTTTTGACTTAATTCTTTGAGATTGATCTCCGATCATATGAGGTTTTGTTATTATTTTTATTATCCTTCGTAGAGTTGTTTTTATTTTCCTCTTGTTTTATTTTCTTCTAAGCGTTCTTATATTTTTCTTTTTTCATTAATAAAAATAGAACAAGTAAGGGATGTGAATGTTAAATAGGTGTCATAAGATAATTAATTATCTATAACCTTTATTTTTATTTTTACTAAACCCAAGTGGCCAAAAGTACGAAGTCAAGTTCACCTTTCAACGAAGACATAATAATCATTGTGTAAGTGTTGTATAAGATGCGATGACAAGTATCGTCGCTAAAAACCTTCAACATCTACGTATTAGTGATGATATTTGACAACAACAATGTCATATACCGCTAACAAATTTTGTTTTAAGAACGAATTTTGTCATCCTTGAAGGATTTTCCTCTTACTTTTTATCAATCATGTTTTGGGCACAAAAGAAAAAAAAAAATCGTAATATTCACGATACTGTTTTTATTCTCATGACATTGAGCTGAGTCACTTGGGCAGGATCGGCAACTACAAATCCAAAGTGACTCTCACACCACACAACAGGGGAACACACCATCATTGAATAATTACCCTTTTAACATAGGTTATTTCCTGTTAATAATTAAAAATCTAGTATCCTAAAGAGGTCACTTTATTGTAACAAAAGTCATATCTCAAGAAAATATAACTTTGTCGTTGAAGCAAAATTTTGTCTAATATCAAATAAATATATCTGAACCAAAGCAATCAAACAAATACAAATAAACCTTAAGAATAATATAATAAGATCATGGTCCAATATGATTGCCACACAAGATCCATTTGTGTTGAAAATTATGTCTGTAGACTTTTTCTCTCAATTAAAGGAATTTATATTACATAGAGAATGAAAGAATTTAATTCTCCTATTAATAAGAGATTTAATTCTCTCTTTAATTGCACTAAAGTTTTTCAAACACAATACTCTAAATGTTTAACATCTTGAATATCAAATATTTTTAATTATCGACAATTACTCTTATATAGATGCTTAAGCTTCTTCCTCTGACTTCAAGTATGGTCTCAAGTAGATCACTACTTCTTTCTCATGAGTCCAGATTTGTTGTCATTTTTTCTTGTCTCAATAGATGTCGACTCAATAATATTTTAATAATTTATCAATTTGTTTAATAATTTTTATTACTATGCATTTTTTATGTGGTTAAATTTTTAAACATTACACCTAACGTGCGCTTAAATTATTGTACCAATTATGGGAAATGCCTAAAAATTACCATATTATCATTGATTGGGGTCGGTTGGGTTTGACTTTGGACCAAATTACGGTTGTCTATGGAAAATAAACTAGTTTTAGTGATGTACTTTGTTACGAATAAAATATGTTGATAAGGACCTTCATAATTGATTTTAATCTTTCCCTTGTTACATGTGGAGGAGAGGACAAGTACGAGTTTGGTCAAATTAGTTGGGAGGAATCAAAGAAAATTGCTTAAGGGTGTCAATGTTAAAGGGGTATTTCTTTTTCGGTAATATTAATTACAAAAGTTAATATATATATATATAAATAATTAACCAAAAGTTTTATATATAATATATTTATGAAATTGTTAAAATAAAAATATTTTTTCAAAAGTATAAAAATATATGTAATATGCTTATCAAATTGTTAAAGTAACTTTTTTTTTTCATTAAAAGTAATTAATTTATGCAACCGATAAACAAACTTTTTTTTTTAAGAAACAAACTTGTTTATAAAATAAAGAGTAATTGATCAAAATAATCCTTAATTTTTTAAAAGGTGATAATTTAATCTTTGTTTTTTTTTTAATTTTAGTCGAAAAGATTATAAACTCTTAAAATGTTGAAAATCTTAATCATTTTCATTCAAAATTATTAACTTTATAACGGAATAAATCATGTGCAAAACATGTGATCTAATATGAAATGGCATTTTAGTAATCTGTCAACAATAAATAATTTAAAAAAATGAACAAATGAAATTAAATAAAAAAACTCACAAGACAAAAACTAATCCAGTAGATTAAAAAAAAAAATCCTTAATCCCCAAAGTAATTATAAATCCTGAAAGAGCTAAATCATGTAAATACCGCACTTGAAAATCCAATTTCCCTAAAATTGAAATCAACAAGTAATAGAACAAACCCTAGATTTCCAATCCAAAAGGGCAAAAACAGACGGCACTTGAAGCAGAGGACAATCTCGGAGGCTGTAAAGGAGTGGAAGAAATCGTTGGCGGGAGAACCAAGAAGGCTGTTAAGGGTGGAAATAACTGAAATTATCAATATTTTAAGAGTTTAGGATTTTTTTGGTCAAAATTAAAAAAATAAAGACTAAATCGTCACCTTTTAAATAATTCAAGGATTATTTTGACCAATTATTCTAATTATATTGTTTATTTTAATAATTTGTAATTTATTATATTTTCTCAATATATGTTATAATGTTAATTACCCTCGCTATTGATACGATGATCAAGTCCTAATACTTTTTTACGTGTGATTTCATAATATTCTTAAATAAACGACGGACAAAGGATGGATGACACTATTAATTCTCTTTTTATTGATTAGTATAATATATATATATATATATATATAAACACCATTAATAGAAAATGAGCACTGTTTGTTAGCTGTAAAACTCAACTTTTTATCGAAGAATGGTGCTCAGCACCCTTTAACATTATCTCGAATGAAAAAGAGTGAATTTTCACTTTAATGATTTGGCCTTACAGCTGACCTCGGTACAAAAGACAAAAATGTAAAAGGAGGTACAGTTTTATGGTAATGATAGTTCTGGTTGGACCTTTATTTCTCGTCATTGAAAAGACAAATTAAAGATACACTTCCATAAAAATAGAATTAACTAAAAGAAGCAACCTCATTAATGATTTGTTTGAAATGCCTATACCAAATTTCGGAATTAAGATGTAACGTAAACTAATTTTGTTTTATGTAAAAACATAATTCTCTGTATTATACAATATATACTTTTTAATTTTTGTTACATGAAAGTGATAATATGTTTTATACCTTAATTTCTTTTTTATTTTTTAAGAATTTGTTTAGTTTACAAGTTCAATCCAATATTTTTAAATTTTTTTTTATCTTTTTTCTTTAAAATTTTTATCTTTTTTCAAAAAGTTTTTTATCTTTTTGAAAAGTCAACATAATTTACTATTTAAACTTAAAAATCTTAACTCAAACTTACACACCAAACATTTCCTAAATTTTATACATCAACTTCTACATGTTATAATTTAGGTTAATCATGTCAAACTTTTTTAAAATAAGCGAATTTTGAATTGTTATTTTTTCTAATTAAGTTTATCATGCTAGATAAAAAAACATAAATAATTATAAAAAATAGAATACCCAGATTTTTATAACTGAAAAAGAAAAAAAAAATCATATGGATCATTCGGAAGAATTTTATCTCACATACAAGTGATTGAAGCAATTAATCCAAACAAACTCCTAGCATTCTAACTATTTCTAAGAAATTTTAATTCTGATGGCAAAGGATAGTTTTACAATTGGAGCACCCTATTGAAATGATCATTAATATCAATTTTACGATTTAAATCGAACGACGTTTATGTTCTTATAACAATACAATTTAAAAAATTCTCTTATAACATCCGATTTTGTAAACGATGAACACCTAACTGACAACCCTGAATAAAGACGTCCTACAAAATCCCTCATGATTACAAATCCCCAATTTATGAATATTGAGGATGATTATAACATGAAAATTAATCAATTTGCTAAAAACTTATTTATTGAGGAAATTTATAGGGGGGAGGCCTAAAATTTCACCCATGAGACACTATGGTGTGTTAGATGGAAAATAAAGTCTAGATCTGTGGTCTGTGGGATGTAAAATTTCGATAATGGCTTTTTTTCCCCCCTTTCCCTATCCACTACTTATCGTCAACCAAAAATTTTCTCTCCCATTCATATTTTGATAATTTGATTTTTTTATTTGTATCACTATTTTTTGAGAAAATTTTCAATTGTGCCCATATTCAAACTTAATTTGTCAG
Source organism: Ficus hispida (assembly GCA_025413025.1). Taxonomy (NCBI): domain Eukaryota; kingdom Viridiplantae; phylum Streptophyta; class Magnoliopsida; order Rosales; family Moraceae; genus Ficus; species Ficus hispida. Next base: position 6,947,653 of record CM046361.1, read on the forward strand.
TTTATACTCTTAAAATTTCAGTATAATTTAGTTACTTACCTACTTTATAAGTAAAGTTTGATTATTTCCACACTTAATAATTAGTATATTTAGTTACGTCCTTGTACAAGAACAAATTATGTTTTTTTTTTTTTTTATAGCACTTAAACTGAAAAAATTTCATGGCTCCGCTGGTAATGGATTAAAGGAATTAAAAAAACCTTTTTCCTCCTTGCTTCATAAATCCTCAACTCTGTGAACATAAGATGTTAGAGTTCAAACCTTAACTCTAATTTTTTTTTTATTTTTTTATAATAATAACCCACAACCCTTGATGTGTGTGTATACACACATATATATATATATGTATATATATATTTGAATTTTACTGTTCTACTCTCCATTTTGTACAAACGGGACAGTTGAATATTCACATTTACCAAAATACTTTTCTCTGTTACCGAAGCTATAGCTATAAATTTTCAACTCTCACAAAATCAAACTGTTTTGGCTTTGCATGCTTCTCATCATGTGAGCTTGCGTACTTGACAAGCTTTGCGCTCTTTAGATCTCCATTCTTTGTTTCCAAAAATCAATAGTACCTCATGAATGGAAAGTTTACGCCCTGTTTAGTTGTTGAAAGGAAAGAAAGTAGAAAGTGGAAGAAAATAAAGTACATAATTTTTGGTGAAAAGTATCCATACTAAAAAAAAAAGTACATAAGATTATTTTGGTCAATTTTTAACTGAAATTTTAATAAAAGAAGTAAAATGGGGGGTTAAAGTTTATCTTAATTGAATAAAATGATGATTTTTAAAATTCATGATACAAAAGATATATTACCTTAAAATTCATAGAATATAAATAAAAATAATCTTTAATTTAAATATCCACATCTATCAAACTCAATTCATAGTCTACCAAGTAAAAAAAGAAGTTAATTTTTTAAAAAACAAATGTACTCTTCCGTTTGAACATCAGTAGGTGAAGTTAAAATTTTTAAGTTATAATTAGTTGATTTAAAAAAACTAGTTATAATTTTTATTTATTCTTTATAAAAAAAATTTAATAAAAAAATACAGTTTAGTTTGAGTTAAAGTTAAAATACCAAATAAGCCCGTAACAAAATATTTGTATTTTACCAAACAAAAAAAAAAAAAAGAATGAATTAGTCCTTCAAGTCCGATCTTCTTTTGATAACCTAACCCTTAAAACGTTCCACCAAAATCAACACTCGAATTTATTAATTTGATATCTAATTCTTTTCAAATTAATTGTTATTATCATGTAAAGATCACATGGCTATTTTTTTTTTGTTTTCATTTTCATGTCCCAGATTTCAATTTTAAAAGCTGTAAATTATCAAATAATTTGTATTCTAACAGTAAAACAACAAAATTAACTATGATTAAAATGCATGTGATCTTCTTGTAGTAATTACAATTCAAGTCTTATTAGCAATTTTGGAAAGAAGTACTATTATCAGAAAAACTGAGAAATGTTTTAAAACTTTAGGGATCAAAATATGATTGGACCTGTAATTCAAGGATGAAAGGTGAAACTATTGGAGACAAAATTTTGCCTTCTAAATATACATCTCATTTTCTTTCTTTTAAATTTTCATAAAATTCATATTTTAAAAATTATAATTTCTTATTTTAAGTAAAAATAAAATAATTCATATATCTAATATAATAATAAAAAAATAAAAAAATTCATATAATATTCGTTGTGTGCTTGTACGTAGACTTTGGTTAGGAAGCAGAGTTGATACCGTGACCCGAGAGTTCACACACGAAAGTCGTCAACGGACATGTTGTCAACGTGGCAATTTGTGATTGGAAAGAAAAAGCCGAAGCATCAGACTTTTTTTACCTGTACGAATGGCCATCAAGTCAATTTGAAAGGAATGATGATGACTGTACAGCGTCAGATATTCAACAAAACAAGACATTTGTGGGGCCCACCCCATCCTCTCATGGGCCCCACATCCCTCTAAGGCTCTGCTCCAGACGGCGTCGCACGTGCTTATGCTCTTTATAAATGGAAATTAATTGAAAAATTAGAAATATGAAAAAATATTCATTTTGAGATAGACTGGGGAACAAGAAGCAGGGAGGGTCACGTGAGCTGTGCATGCACCGTAACTTGTGCCTAGTGGGACATTACTAGGCCTAGTCTTACGTGGCCTACCCTTTTTCCTGTGGTCCGAGATGTAATTCTCAATATTATTACCCAAAAAAAAGGTGATGAATATTGGTTTAAAAAAAAATATATATATATATATATATATAAGTACTCTCCGCGAAAAGGTCATCCAGTGATATAATCCATACAAGAAATCAGCATAATTCGAAAAAAAAAAAATGATACAATTTTTAATGAAATATGAAGAGAATTTTTTCATCTATTGATCCAATAGTGCCGTATGAGAAAGTTTCTGTATATAAAAATAGATTGTTGTGTGGTGGCTAAACATCCGGTGATACAAAAAAATCAAGTCGGGGGTTCTCAAAGATTTCATCAAAATTCATGACGATTGTTGACGTAGCAAAAGGAATTGCTGCCGTCATCGACGGCTCTTCAACAATGGATTCTTCGACAGTGGGCTCGCGGTGGGGGGTTGACAGTGAGCAGCTTGGCTTGGTGCAGGCCATGCTTGACGGCTCTTTGGTGACGGTGACTCTCTCTCTTGGGGTTGTATCCCAGTTTACCTTCTCTCTCTCTCATTAGCTCCCTCCATTTTTGCATCCAACTGCCACATGCAAGCTACTGTTTATGTCCGGCAAAAATGGAGCGTTGGATAACAGAATACTCGTATATACATTGTAACATATCGACATTCTTAGGACCCATTTGGAAAACCAAGTAGAGTTGATGTTTTGAAAATATTTTGATTAAAAATGAGTTGATGTTCTTAAATTATACATTTAGTTAAAAAATGAACTGTGATTCATTTATTGTCTTATCCATAATAACTACAAGATTTTACCCATTTATAATATCAAATAAAAAGTAATCAACAAGAAAAGAATATGAACAATGAGGTACAAATCCAAATATGTGTACTAAATGGGCTCTTGCCACAATTTTCTCTTGTTAAAAAATATAAAAAATTGAAATGTATTTAAAAAAAAAAATTATAATATGAATCTTATTTATTCATCTTGTCATTTTATTCAATAAGAAAACTTTATCAACAACAAATTACAGTTGTAAAAGATTTGAAATCTCGATTAAAAAAAGGGAAAAAAAAAAAAAAAAAACTCCATCAAGGCAAAACCCATGCTGTGATAACGGATTTCGACCAATCATATTCTCCAATTTTAAATTTTCCCCAAATTCTTGCAATTGACCGGAGACAATGCACCAATTCTTAGTGTCATACGAACTTCATGAGATATTTGCATTAAAAAAATTAAATTGCAAAAAGAGACATTATATGTGTCACACACATAAAACTATGTTTTTTCTGATTTCGAACTTAATTTGTTTTTCCTGAATTCCATTACTCAATAAATACGAGAATAAATCAAATAAGATCCAAGAGAGTCAATTGCAATGCAAGACGAATTTTATAGTACATTTGGCGTGTATGTTTGGAATGGAATCTTTAGATTGAAATTTATTGATTTTTCAAAATATTATTATAATTTTTGTTGACTTTTTGAAAAAAAAACAAAAACTGAAATATAAATTTTAGGTCCAGAATAGAGAGCTAAACAAACTTTAAGCTTGCGTTTGGTTCACCGGTTAGAGATGCAATTTTTAAGTTGAAGTTAGTTGACTTTTCAAAAACTGGTTATAATTTTTGTTGATTTTTCAGAAAAAGACAAAAACTGAGATGAAAAGATACAGTTTAGTTGGAGTTGAGTTCAACTACCAAACGAAAACTCGATTATCTTAGGAAACTCAAATCTTGGATAAGATATCCAATTCAACTACCTGTAATTTAAGTTTGCAGATCAATATGCATCAACTAAATTCGAATATCAATGGATTTCTTTATAATCTGCAACAAAATTGACCGTAATAATCTTGGTATGACAATAAAAAAAATAAAAAAATTGCAAATAAGTTTGACTCTTTTTGTTAATTAATTTTCGATATAAAATGCCAACAAAAATATGGTATTAAAAATCCCAACATTATCCCCTTTTGCTATCCTTGATATGAAAAATTAATCAACTTTCTGCAACTGCAAGAGAAATTTTAAAATCCACATATCATGATCACTTGGTCATCCTTTAACAAATGCACCATGGACTCATATCAAGGATCAATTTAACCTTATTCATGATGCTATTTACCTTGATCTCTTCAAAGATGCGTGTGATATAATATAGTATCGTATATAACAGTGGCCAAACTAAAAAATCTACAAGAAAAATCAATCATTTTTAAGAACAACACCTTGACATACGTTTCAAACCAACACTTTCACTTGTCAACATGACATGATTCTCTAGTGATATCCATCAAATGTGTGTAAAGTGGCTGGTTAAATTATTTCCATATTTTATCTTCTCTCCAGTATTTATTTATTTATTTTTAAATCTTCCTCTATGTTTGTTCCCTTATATGTAGATATGTACATATATGAGGCAGCATAGGAACTGATTTTTTTTTTTTTTTTTTTTGAAATTACTCATCCCCTACTCTTGAAATCTAGAGATATCAACCCAATAGGAGGGAATTATTTATTCTTCAAAATTTTTATTTTTTTCCCACCTATCATTCACTATACTCTTTTCTTCTCACCATGTTCATCAATAACAACTTTCACACTTATGCATTAGCAACCCGCATCACACGGACAAGTAGAGTTGTCTTATTGTCGTTATGTTCATGCACGGAAGACTCGATTTTTAGTGATAGCCATATTTGTCTATGAATTTTTTTTGACTCTATATTCAGAAGCAGGCTACAGTTCATTAAAATAAGCAAACCTTTAAAACTCCTTAGTTTTCACCTTTTTCATTAGTAATAACTACTAACAAAAACAACAACTCAAGTGTTAGAAAGAAAACAAAAGCTAAATCGAATCATATATCCACGCTGAGGAAAAGCACCAATAACATCAGTGAGGAAAAGCACAATTTATTACTCATTTGAAAGGTGCCGATCAATGTTTTTATGTGTCATTTACTCTGTGAGTTCGGAATGCAAACTTGAGTCATGAAATCACTATGTTCAATTTACCCGTGCTTTTACCATATTTTTGCCATCTTTAAAGGTCATTGTACAACCATTATGAAAATTCCCATTTTTTGACGAAGAAGCTTTTGAGGCAATGTGGGTGTTAACAGTTGAAAACAGTTTCGACGAATGTGCCTCTTAATTCCACAATGATAACAAACATGAATGTGTTAATTTGCTCGCTTTTTCTTCCGACTCTGTGTCTCGGCTTGAAGTCATTATTGTTGTCGTATGACCATATCAATAATCAAAACATTTTTATTCACTTGTAGCCTTGAAATCCCTTCATCAAATTTGACCGAATTCCTCACGTACATTGCATCAAATGCCATTATTGCTGTCAAAATAGTGCCCACTATCTGAACAGTGCCAACTATCAGAACTGTTCCAACAATGTTTATTATGTTTTTATATAGTTGAGAGTGTGCAAAAAAAAATAAAATAAATTTGGGTACAAGTTGACATATGAACAATAGTTTAAAGGCCATTCTAAAATTACAGATAGTAACACGTAAACAATCTAATAAAGATATAGATGGAAGTGGATGAATGGTTTTAAGCCATTTTTGGTTTACGTGCATTTTTAAGGCATTTTGAATGGTTTTCAAAATTTGGAAGGCAAAAGAAAGGAGGATATACACGTCCCGTTTCTTTTGGTGTTCAACTCCAATAGAGGAACAAACATTTTCATTTTGCTGTAATTTCTACATATTTCAGGCTTCTTACCTGCAACGATAGATGCATTCTGCATACAAAAACTATCATTATTCTCCTCTAATAATTCAATATACAAGTTGGAAGCACGTGCATGGCACTCGTTTACTAAATTTGTTTGATTCTTTTTTAATATGTGAATGTAATTTGTTTTAAAAAAGATTTCATTTTTTGCTTTAGCATTAGTTAAAAAATAAAAAATAAATAGTAGAGAGTACATTTTGAAGGAAAAAAAAAGAAAGAAAGAATTATAGGGATTAGACAATGAATTATTTAAGGGATACTCAAGGGAAAATAGTATTTTAGAGAGTTACAAGAAAAAAATGTTTAAAATATTATTTGAGGACATATTAGAGAAAAATTATTTCAATACTAACAAACTAGAATACAAAGGAATTCATTGAAACACATTTACAAATATAAGACATTAGGATTAAAAAAAGCAAGAGAAGAAGGGGACAAAAAGCACACATAATAACAAAATAATTTGATCAAATTTTTGAATAGTGAAGAGGAAACTCTAAATTATTGAAGAGTAATGGATAATAGACATATACACTTTCCATTTTAAAGAATAATTATACATAGCGTTGGGACGGGGTGGGGGTTGCTTCCCCGTCACTACCTCACTTCCAACTCAGGGGGACGATATGAGACCCTCAATACTTAAAAAATCATAGATCCCTGACTTTGATATCTTTATTTTATTTTATTTTATTTTATTTTTGAGACAGATTACCCATCATACTTTGTTTTTTCTTTTTTCCTTTTTTTTTTTAAAAACAATTTTAGTATCTGACATTAAAATTAACATAAAATTTCTATAAATTTAACAGAAATAAATGCATTCAAACCATCTAAAAAATAAAGTTTTAGAGAAATAATCACGTTAAGAGCTAAATTTCTATGGCTTTCAAGTTTTAACTTTAAAGAGAGTTTTATCGTTAATGTAACTTTTTTTTGTGAACTTTCATGATGTCACATATAGTTATACAATGGATAATCTCCGTTATTAGTTATAGAAATTCATTTTTAATTTTATGATGAGAGACCAAAACTAATAATAGATTAAAAAAAAAAAGTTTAATGAGTGATCTGTCACATTAAAAAATTCAAGGACTAAAAATGTCATAGTGCTCATATTTCAAAGAATACTAGCACTAATAACCAAATTCAAATTCAGGGAAAGTCATTTTCAAAGGGTAAAATCATCATGATATAAGGAATCACCGCGCTTCCGATCTCAGTATATCACACGGACGGTTTATCATACAGCAGCTTTATCCCAGAAGTCACAGAAGGAAAGTCTTCACCTCAAAAAAAAAAAAAAAAAAAAAAAAAGAAAAAAAAGAAAAAACATTTAGTCTTCAAGAAATGATCAATCATAACAGAATGCAATAACAAATTCATAGCATTGGGCTGAATCATAAGGAAGCCACAACAGTTTAATCTGTTCATAACATCTTTTTTCCCAAATTACCTGCAGCATTGACATCGCAACAATTGCGCACGTCAAGTGTCTCAAGATTAGGACAGCCATCAAGAATAGCCTTCAAGCCATCACTAGTAACCGGGATTCCAGAAAGCTTTCAGGTGGCGTAGTTTGGACATATGTTTAGCAATAGCAATTGCCTCTTCATCGAACTCCACCTTCTTATCAGAACCGATGTAGACGACACACAGCCATGGTAGGAGACAAGCGTCAACGACTTTAAGTGAGGGCAGCGGCGGCCAACAAGTTTCAGATACCTTTTCGAGAATGTGCTATGTGAAAGTTCAAGCTTCTCCAACAATGGAAGTCCGGAAGCTGCTCTGCTGAATACACTATTAGAGAAGTGGTCTCCATGAATCCGAAGGGTTTTGATCTTACGAGACCTGTCCACAGGAAAATTGAAAGAACAATATAACAAACAAGTTTATTTAGTTTTCCAGGAAGGTTTTGAATTATCAAATTGGTATTCGAAATAATTGAGATAAGGTAGTCACCAAAAAAAAAAAAAATTGTTTGTCAGAGAGAACGAGCGCACGAAGAGTTTTGTGACAAATCTGCTGCCTAAAATGGTCCCTTTGTAAGCAAAATATGAAAAAGACAACGAACAAATATCGGAATTAAACCCGAAATTCGTTAGCAACAAAATTACATAAAATACAAAAACAACGAAATTCAGAATTGATAAACACCGAGGCCCCTGTACCACACAGTTTCCTTAAAACAGATTCGCCTCCTCACCGTCGGTGCTTGAGGATCAACTGGCGTGGTAACGAAAATGTCCGGACTTTATCAAACCGAAACACCTGGACTGTGACCAACAGAGGAAAGAAATGCTCTATTTTTATGGTGCTTTGACAATGCAAGAGGGCTGCCTTCTATAGGCAATTAGGGAACAATGGCTTTAATTTGGAAATTAAAACAATTTCAATTTCTTTGCTGCCAAACGTTTTTGGCTGATGAAATTCGGAATTAGTTTGAAATTAATTCCTAAACGTTTTTGAAGTTGTATATGTTATATATGTAACCTTCATGTATTAACTGCAATTAATACCGTATTTATGTTGGAAAAAGAAAATTGTATCACAAAACCAAACCCTTGCGGAGTCGGAAATTTTATGTGACATTTGTGCCCGGAGGATGCGTGCTCGCACACAAGTCCTTTAGCTCGTTGTGGTTTTCCAGTCGAGGATTTGCACACCCAACATCCCCCCCCCCCCCCCCCCCCGGCCGCCGCGCCTGCACATGTGAGAGAGTCTCTATGCTTAATTGGTTACTAATAAGCAAATGTCCAAATCCTTAAAAACTTATTGGAACTTTAATCTCTTTCTCATATAGGACGAGTTTTTTCCTCATTTTCTTTTTCCTAATTTTCTAACTTTAAATGTGCACTTTTGATAGTCAATTTCTCATTTATCCTTTCATCATTTTGAGCGGATAAACATTCGATTTCGACCTCCTCATGGAGAAGAACACGAATCCACCATAAATCGACACTAATATAAAGTGGGTCCTGCTCAAATTCAAACATGAAAATGTGCATTAAAATGATTTTTATAAGCCATTTTCCAACACTCTTTCCATCTCCATCTTCGCCCAATTGTTAAAAAAAACAAAAAAAAAAAAAAAAAAAAAAAAAAAAACAAAAACAAAAACCATTTGTACATCTTAGTAACAAAAGTCTAGGATGGAGAAATTGCTAAGCTAGACATAAATATGGAACGTTTACATGCCAAGACCCAGGTGAAAGATCCTTCAATGCGTTGATTTTCTACTAAAAAATCGCGCTTCCATCAGGAGTTTTGTTTGTTGATCGATGTGAAAGGATCGAAAACTTGAATCGCAAGAACGGATTACATTGACTCCAACCTACGTATTTCTCACTAAAATTTCTTCATCATTCAGGCAAAATCCCAAAAACAATCCAATCATGAGCTCCAACCACATATATTAGCTCCTTTCCATTCTTTTGGTGGATTCCGCAATTTTTCTATAGGTCATGATGGGGATGGAGGCGGGATATCACCAAAATTATTCTCAACAAACATTATTTATTTGAACATACATACACTATACAACTAAATACATTCAAACATAAAATATATATATATATATATGTGCATATATATGCATATATATATATGTATGTCTATATGGTATTGTAGTCTAATCGATATGTTATACAATTTTCAAAAGGATTAATATCTCGTTTTCTAGTAAAGTTTGAAAAGCATCCAGGAAAACTGAGCTAAGAGTTTCTCAATTCAAGCCAAGGCAAATATATTTCAAATTTGGGTATAATTAGGAATAGGCTTCAAATGGAATACGATTACTGAACGAATATTCAAGAAAAAAATAATTTAAAAAAAAAATCGAAATCTCTACTTCCATGAAACAGAAGAGTAAAATTGTTTGATAAAATGTGATCGTTACCTTTCGGCAATGTACATAAGCAGTTCGCTGGTGGCAGAGTCCTCGAGAGAGATCTCGACAAGTTCGCCGGAGCTCCGGTCGACGGCGCGTCGGCACATAGCCTTCAAGTTCAATAGCAGAAAGCTCCACTGCGAAAGGCTGCTGAGGTTGCGCATGTCGATGGTCCGCCATAGCAGAAGATCCTTGCAGATCTCGAACCACGACGAGCACACTCTCTGAGCGCTCTTCAAGATCTCGACGGCGCCCAAACGAGTGAAGATCAACACCGTCGCGGTAGCGACAGCCAGTTCGGGCCTTGCTTCTCCGACAAGGAAGACTCCATCGGTACGTGGTGGCAGGGACTTTCCTGGAAAATCGCGAAGTGTTAGGTTCGCGGGAAAATACGAAGAAGTGGAGGAAAGCAATTTATATTTATAGGCGACGTGAGTGAGTGAGTGAGAAATGTGGGCGTGCTGAGAGAGAGAGAGAGAGAGAGCATGAATTTCACTATTAGCCGCTCTTACCAAAAATTATTTCACTTTTAACCTCTCTAAGAAAAATCAATTTCACTTATTTGCCCTTGAAGAACAGGAACAGTCTCAACTTGGCCCCAAAGTATGTTTTAGCTTCCTTTTAGTTCGATAATTAGAGTTGAAATTTTTAAGTTGAAGTTGGTTGACTTTTCAAAAATCAGTTTTAATTTTTATTAACTTTTCAGGAAAAAAAAAACTGAGATAAAATTTGAATTGAAACTAAGACACCAAATGAATGCTTAATCTTCTTCTTATTTTTGTTTTTAAACTTTGGATAGATTAAACGCTACACTTTTTTCTTATTCTTGATTTGGTTTGTAAGTATTCTCTTAATAGTTTTTGAGATTTTCTTACATGAAACTTTGTGGTTGTTATTAAAAAATTACAATTTCTCATTCCTATATTTCTTTTTGTGTAGTTGATTTGCTTAATTTGGTGTGTAAAATAGCAAATTATTTTTTCGGTGTATCAATTATGTTTATTGAGTATACAAAATATTCAAAGCTAATAAGAAGATTAAACATCAAAAGTAAAATCTAATATAATTTCATACTTGATTTCACCACGAGGTGTAATCAAGTGTAAAGTTTGAATCTCGTGTTTAAGTTCAAAAAATCAAAAAAATAAAAAAGAAAACAAAAACAAAATTAAATATATAACTAGTATTTTCTGTAACTATAAAGGTTATGTTTAATATTAGGGATTTATAGTTAAATAATTTTTAAAAAAAGTTTTTTAATAAATGACTGAAGTCTTTAAAAATTAATTAAAATATTATTTTTTTATAATTATTAATTAATTTCTTAAATGATCAATCAATTATTAATCTCATAATAGTCAATTAGTACTAATTAACTATAACGTAAATCACTAAATTTCATAATCAATAACTGACTGATTATTAGTTAATTACCAATTTTTATAATCAATCACTGATTGACCATATATAAAAAATTACAAATGACTATTTTCTTAAATAAGAAAAAAAAACTGATTCATATATTAAATTAGGTAATTAAAAAAATCTACCCATGCTAAGTATGAGTTATTTTGATAATTAAAGTATAAAGGCTACTCCAAACTATAAAGGCCTGTTGTTTTGTTTATTCGGCCAAAATATATATATATATATATATATATGCATATATACATGTGTATATATAGAAGGGCTACCCCAAACTTGATACCCACGCTACTTTGTCCAACAAAGATGCGAACATTAGACGAGATTAAGCTCGGGATGTCAATGTCCCCTCAAGGAGCAGTGCCCGTTTTCTCAGCATTAGGCAGTTTTGGGGCCGGGATAAGAAAAAAACCGATTAATCATCTTCGGGAATGGGATGAGGATGGCATTTATAAATTACCCATAACTAAATGCTAACCAATAGAAACGTATCCACAAGATGAACTGCTGCACCCACCCCGTCCTATTCCCCACCGGAGATTTCAGCCCCACACCATCTTAGGTGGTTTATGGGACAGGAATCGTATTGGAAAAAATGACCGAAAACCAACCCGTTTACATCCCTAAATTTAATCTATTTCTCTGTCTAGCAGGCCAAATGCAAACCAACCAGACAAGAAAAACAAACAGTGAGGCTGAAACAAACCCAACCTTCCCAGTTTCCATTGTAAACAAGACAAACATTCATAACGCAGAAAGACCAATAATTACAAAACTTAAGTTTTGTCTTAACAGAAAGCAGCCTAGATAGAAACATCTGCAAGGAACTTTATGATAGTTGCATGACAATATCTCCATCATCCCTTGTAAAACCAAAGAACCTATAATTCCCAGACGGCCCGACCTGAAAGCTTTACCCCAAAAAAGAAAGGGGGAAAAAAAAAAGAAAGACAATTCCAACATTGAAATACAGCATATTTCCTGCAAGAAAATAAAAATTGGGAGTTTGTGATTTGGATCTCATAGATGTTTCTTTTTGTTACCTTAAGTTTTATACTTGAAGCCAAACTACTTGCATATGCACAAAAGGAGATATAGCTTGGCTTGAATGAAGAACAAAAGAGCGATTCTGGATTCTGGATTCTGGACGACAGATACTGAGTTTCGGATTAAGGAAGGCCACGAATTCACCAATAGTCGTCATCCAAGGGAAAATCATAATAGTCAAAAGAGCCACCCCCACTCGATAAATCAGCAAAGTCATCTTCAAATCCTCCAAAACAATCATCATCATCAAATTGAGAATACTCGTTGTTGTTGATAGCATATTCATCATTATGGTCTTCAAGTCCAAAATTCTCCTCATGATTGCCTACATAATACTCATCCTCATTGCCTTCAGCATATCCGTCGCCATCGCCCTCGGAATACTCATTGTCATTGCCTTTAATAAACTCATCAGTGTCGCCTTCAAATTCAGAATACTCACTCTCTTCATCTTCAAGATACTTATCCCCGTTATCGTCTTTGGCATACTCATTGCCATCAGTGACAGAGGTCTCATCCTCATCATCATCTTCAGCATCCACATTGCTATCATCTTCAAAATACCCACCCCCTTCACCGTCTTCACCATCCTCATTGATATCATCTTCAGAAGACTTGTCCTCTTGCTCGTCTTCAGCAAACTCATCATCGTCTTCTTCAAAATACATGTTCCTAGCATATATGTTGTCATCATCTTCAAAATACACGTTCCTAACATACACGTTGTCATCATCTTCAGAATGCACATCAAAAAAGTTGTTCTCAACGGGAATCCCAACTTGTTGGCTAAAACTGGCACGAACCCAAGCTTGGTGAGCTTCCTCAACCAAACGGAATGTTCCATCATGAGGAAGAAACAAACGTTTAATCTGTTCCTTGCACCTCTTCTGCAAGTTACCTTGCATCCTAATATTGAAACAACAACGCAGGTCAAGTGACTCCAGATGAGGACAGCCATCAAGAACAGCTTGCAAGCCAACATCAGTCATCTCATTTCCAACAAGCTCCAAGTTGCGTAATCCAGGAAAATTTTTAGCAATAGCAATTGCATGTTCATTGAAGACCACCTCCTCATCAGGAGTCATCGGCCTGTTTTTGAAGTTTCTATTTCCCTCCCCTTGGAAGTTAAATTTCAATAATTTCAAATGAGGGCATTGTCGCCCGACAGCTTCGAGAGATTCCTTTGTCAAAGATCCATTTGAGAGCTCAAGCTCTTCCAGCAATGGAAGTTTGGCAGCCGCTGCACTCAGTCCTCCATCTGAAATTTGAAAGCAACGAAAAAGACGAAGGCATTTGATCTGACTCGACCTGTTGAAAACGTTTACAATAAGTCCGCGATAGCATAGACAAGGTAACAGCAATTTATCTGAAAGTTTTGGCAACAAGTATTCCTTCTCGATCAAAATTGATAAGAAGAAAGTTTTGACACCATTATTTGAACTTCTAGCTCATCAGCAGAAACAAATACTTGAAGAATGATGCAAGAATGTGCTAGTTCAACGAAAAGGAAATTTGGCAGAAATGAATATCCAAGTGGATTAGGTGTTTAATCAAAACTTACAAGGTGGGAAAATTCACATTTCCATGAGAAAACAGGGAATCGAAAATTGAAAGTGGTCCTAGAAATGATGGGTTGACCTTGGGACTATTTTGACAATATAAAATAACTTGTGGTCCTACAAAATATACCCTTGTGATGACTGCTCTTTGTCCCTCTTCTTGACATGGTGATGTTTTCTTCTAGCATTTTAGAAAGTGCAAATGAAAGAACATTTGAAGGGGTGCCATTAAAAAAATGATAGGTATATTATTACTTCTTACGCCAAAGTGTATGCTATTATATATGCGTATACATATACATACACACACACACACACCACACACACACATATATAAATGTATATATCAACTACTAGACTACTATTTCTTATGAAACGTGACAAGGCCAAGATATTATAATAATAAAAGCGGAATTTGGGACCACAACAAACAAAACCAATTTGCTAACAAAGTGGCGTAAAATCATATGAAATCAAGCAACCACAAGATTCAATCTTCTAAAAAAGAACAATTAAATATTAGTTAAAATGACTGTGTTGACATTTTCTATATTACACACAACACAAACACATATAATATATATATATATATATATTTATATATGAATTTCATGCAGATTAGGTTAGACAGAATACTCATAACAACAAAGCAATCTTAACGATCACTTTCTCAAAATTAAAAAGAGAGAGAATAAGAATCTTAACAATGAACGACTAGAAAACCCAAAATCAATTTGATTAATCATTACTCCAATTAAAAAATTGAGAGAGAGAGAGAGAGAGAGAAATGAATACCTGTTCGTTATATACTGAAGTAGACGATCAGTTGCGAAATCGCCGATGTTGATCTCGACCAACTGACCGGAGCTATAGTCGACGGCGCGGCGGCAAATCGTCTCGAAATCGGAGGGGAAATCTGGAGAAGAGAGACCGCGCAACTGAATGGTGCGCCACAAGAGAGGATCTCTGCAGATTTTGAGCCACGACGAGCACACGAACTGAGCACTTCTCAGGATATCGATGTCCTCCACGCGAGATAGAATCGACACCGTCAACTCCCGCGGAAGTTCCACCCAATTCCGATGTGAACTTTCGTTTACCGAAAACGATTCCATAGCCAAAATGATTCTGGGGATTTTCCCGGGAAAATAATCAGGGATCGGGAGAAATAGGGTTACGAACTTGAGCAGTTGATTTTTTATTTGGGAATTTTTACTTGAGAACTCTGTGTGGTGTGTGTGTGTAATGATTATGTTTTTTTTTTACTTCAATTATAAAGAGATGTGAAAGTATCAAAAGATATACTTAACGGAGGAAGTATGGATATCTATTTCTATCCAAAAGAAAAGGTATGTTAAGTTAAATCATGAGTCTTCAAACTACAGCTAAATATATGACTAATTAAACAACTAAATACGTGATTAACTAAACACTGGAGCAAGGAATAAGATAAACTAAGTATATTAATTTTGGAAAAGATACCTAAAAATAAAAACTAATTAGTATAAATATGTAAAAAAACCAATTAAAGGAAACTAAATCTAAGTTCTAGGACTTATGGTGAAGTAAATGCTACTTGATTTGATTGTCTGTCCTTCATTATTTAGAGGTATCAAGAATATAGAGATAATTGGAGGGATAATGAAATAAAAAAAGCAATGTGCTATTCTTTTCACACCTCCAATCAATTGCTCTTCTTTTGATCAAGACAAATTACTTTTGAAACTCTCATAATTAAAGAAAGACTAAACAAAATAGTTTTTAAAACTCTCAAAGAGACTAAAGATAAATTAATTTAATCTTTGAAAGATGATGACTTACTATGATAATACCATGATCACCTTTTTAGTTAAATAATAACATATAGTAACAATAAATAAAAATAAAATAAAATATATATATATATATATATAATGATAATTGAGATCATATTAGTTACGAAAATAGTCAAAAAAAAAAAAAAAGCATGATAATAAATGTTCCTAATCTATCATCAAAGATTTAAGCAAGCAGTATTACACCTTTTCAGCAGAAGTTCTTATAACTGGCAGTTACCATATCAAAAGACTAGAATATGTACTTTTTTATTTTTTGTTTTTTGAGAAGAACGGTTAAAAATGTTTTCTAATAAGTAACGGTCACTAATTTATATCAATATTCATAAAAATGTTTATATATATATTTTGGTAACGGTTGAGAACTTCTTTATTCGGAAAGATGTAGATGGAGAATTAAAAATAACAAATAACAAACTGTTATAACAAAGATGTATAAGAGGAATAAAATTGCAAAAAAAAAAAAAAAAACTAAGATTAATTTTGTTTTGGGTATGAAATAAAAATGAAAATGTTCTAAGAATGATTTTAGATATATTTTTTTAAATTGATTTTAATTGTGGCTCAGAAATTGGTTTGGGTACAATAAAAAAATTAAAATTGTGTTTTGATTTTTTTTGATATATATTAAATGTATAAACCTTAGAAAATGAAAAGCATAAATTGGAAAACAATTTTTTTTATTTTTTAATAAAAAATGAAAAGGATTTTTTGCATTTTTTTTTTATTTTCCAACTTTGCAAATGCTGTTTGAGAATTATTTCCAAAACACCCTTATAGGAAATCATGAGATTTTCTTTTAAAAAGTTTCCAAACCAATAATAAACGGGACAATAATGTTTTTGTACATGGAGTTCCTATATATTTAAATATTTAACGGTTGAATTAGATAATGGTCTAGTAGTCTACTAATCATATTAAAAATTTACCGTACAAGATATAGATTTGTCTTTGTATATCAATCTAACCTTGAAAGTTTAATTCAACACCTAAAATTCAAACTTCTATCGATAATAAAAAAGTTAGTAATTATCGTAATGATCTTTTATATCTTTTTTCTTCACATCAAATTTGAGATTGAATAAAGAAATCTAATGGGAATTTATGTCTCATTTAAGTTCCCATTAAGTTTTTTTTTTTTTTTTTGAAATAACTAGGGGTGAAAGTGATGCGGTTTTAGTACGGTTTGAAGCATTCCAATCCAAAAATCAATTTGAGAAATTCCAAGCCTAATCAAACTGTTAAACTAGTAATTTGGTGTGGCTTAAAACTGAGCGATCAATTTGATGCGGTTTAAAACTAAGCGATCTAGGTTTGGTGTCGTTTGAAGTCACGTTCGAATTGTTAGACTTGAGAATGATGAAAAAGGAAACAAGAATTACAATTTTTTTTTAGAATAAAATTAGGTGTTTGGTTTTTTTTTTTTTTTTTTTTTTTTTTAATTTGGTGAACAAGATAACGAAAACTGGATTATATATGATGTGTGAAAAATTAAGAAAAAAAATTTTAACTTTTAACCTTGCCTTCTATTTAAAATTTTAATTTACCTAAAAAATATTGATTTTTAGAAATAATTTATACTAAAAATAATTATGGTTTTTCGATTTGATTGCAATTTCAAAATCTCAAACCAAATCAAGTAAAATATTTAACGGTTTGGAATTAAATAAAATAGAAGTGGTCTGAAAAGCCGACGATTTTACTAGTGTGATTTGATATAATGATTTAGGTGGTGTAAAGATTTCCCCTAAAAAATAACCAAAAAATAAAAAAATCCCTAACTCTGAATTATAAATTTCATTAAACTCTACAATAATCGACATCATTGATCACAAATATTTTTAATAGGTGATAATTTGATTCTCCTTATTGATCAAACAATTCCAAATACTGTTTGTTAATATTGAGACTTAAAATGATTATCAAATATCTATTAAAATTATCTTTTGTAATTCTTTATATTGTTTAGATTGATAGATGGTAGTATAAGATATTTAAATATGTTTTTATTAATTTTCCATAATATTTATGGATAATTTATCCGTTTTTTTAGTTTGTAAATTTGTATTTAAATAGGAATCTATTCATAGTACTACTTACTAATAAAATTTCTTTTTGTTCTTAGTTCATGAATGATACCATGTTAAATTATATGTCTACTCTTCTATCTTTTATTTATTTATTTTATTTTCAAGTAATAATAGTAAAACTTGGTGAGTCAAAGAAATCCACAAAAGGCCGGAGAAAGGTGGTGGGGAGAAAATGAGAGGAGGAAAAGAAGAGAGAAAAATGTACAATATTTAAAAAAAAAAAATCATAATGGAGTAAGAGACCACGTTCTTAATTTTTAAAACATTAGGACAAAGCAGAATAAGTACACTATGCTCTACACTTAAAACTACTTTTGCAATTTACAGAATAAGTACATACGTTATAACTAGCTGGAATGAAGAACAAAGCAGAAACAATCTTCGGCACGTTGAACTGAGCATGGTGAAAACATAATCACCAAAAGTCAGTAGAATCATTTCCGCTTAGAGAATTCAGAAGAGTAATGGCCATCACGTTCAGGATACTCGTCGGAATGACAAGGGTAGTCTTCTATATCAGAATGTCAAAGGTAGTCACTGGAACAGCAAGACTACTCTTCACCAGAACTCCGTGAAGGGTAGTCTTGATGAAGTGATTCATCATCAGTATCATCATCAGAATCAGAATCATCATCGCTAAGAAAATCATAGTCACTCACTAAATCATAAGGAAGTCGCAAGTCTTCAATCTGCTCACTACACCTTTCCCCCAAAACTCCCTTCAGATTGATATTTAGACATTGGCGCAGGTCGAGCGACTCAAGATGAGGACAACCATCAAGAATAGCTTTCAATCCCAGGTTGGTCATCGCATTCCCAACGAGCTGCAGGTGGTGCAATGCAGGCATGCTTCTCCCAATAGTAATTGCAGCATTGTCCTCGTCAGCCTCCTCCTCACCTTCACTATCTAAGGCGGAGGTGCTACATAAATGGCAGTTCAATTTCAGTGATTTCAAACAGGGGCAATAGTTCCCAACAGCAACAAGAGGAATTACTGAGAATGCACAGAGTGCAACATCGAGTTCCTCCAAAAATGGGAATTTCGAAAAGGCATCAATCAACCCCTCATCTGAAATGCTAAAGCAAGAATGAATTTGAATGCGTTTGATCCACCTCGATCTGTTACAAAAGAGACAAAGCAGCACAAATTAGGAGAAGACACAAGGTAACTAAAATATTTGGAAACTTTTGCATCAATATGTTCTTCATTAGAATTCAAAAATGGAAGTCTCTATGTGTGCTTTTGAAGCTCTTTTTGCTTGTTTACGTGCTTTCAAGCTTACCAGGAGAAACCGAGTGTTTGCAGAATTCGTTAAGGAAAAAAAAAAGACAGTTGCTATTGGAACTTCAGAGAGTCTTGTTGCTGCAATACCGATATAACGTTCTGTGTTAGTATGTTACTAATGCTTCGGAGAATATGCGTGATAACGTAATGCTAGATTCAAGGATGCAAGAAAGACGTACACTCAAAGTTACAATAATCTTGTAAACAAAGATTTGCAGCTTCCCCGAGCTAACTCATCGATGAACCAACGTTAAAAATCGGTGCTGGTTTCCATAACACACATATTGCGCTATGAAAATGCATGAAGAATAAATTATTAACTCACAAATTGGATTGAGTTTGCTTGTTTATAAGAAGTGGATGTAGGCAAAGAATTGGGAACTGACTAGTCGTGTTTATGAACGTGAATTAAGATTCTTTTCAAAACAAAGATAAGAAATTATAATCTGAACTTCCTAATAAACTTCGTACTAATTCCGTTATGATTAAATTTAGTTGAGTTCAAACGTTGATCTCTCAAGGAAATTCCATAGCCTATTAATTTAGTGTTCTTATACAGTCTATCAGTAAATTCAGAGTCTTGCCTTATGCACTGGATTTTTAGTCATGAATTATTGGACCTCAAGCCTTAAGCAGTTATAAGCAAAAGGGTAGATTACACTGGTGCCCTAAACTTATCGCACAATTACAATTTACACCCTAAACTTAGGAAAACTGTCTCTCATTGATATCAATGTTTTTTTTTTTTTTTTTTTTTTTTTAATAATGGAAATTGACAGGTATCTTGCACATAGGTCTTTAATTAACAGCATGAATTTTTTTTTTTTCAACGTTAACCCATATTCGTATTTTTTTAAAAATTAATTCAAAATTTTCAGTTTTAATAATTCATTAAAGCTCCCAATCTCAATAAATCTGGCTTAAAATAGAGAAACATAACTGTTCATGTCTTACTTAAATGACTCATACACAAATCACATGTCAAATTTTATCAAAAAAGAAATTAATATTATTATCAATAGGGTAATTTGCTACAGATTTGTTAATTAATGATGAAAATTGTCAAAATTAAGTTTAGTGGGAAAATGGCAATTATGCGATAAATTTAGGCGTACAAGCGTTAAAAAAGCCTAAGCAAAACATGGACTAGATTTACGCGTTAAACTGAGCTAGCTCTCAAAAAAAAAAAAAAAATCCCCTAGCTTCCCTAAAAAAAAGGAGAGAAAAAAAAATCAACCAATTTCTCAATTCCATGCACCATCAATCTGAGAATAAATTAAAAATAAAAAAATAAAGACAATGATTAATAATAGCAAATAAAGTAAAGAAATTTGAGAAAGGCAAATACTTCCATATATTTTTACAAAAGCTCCAGAAAAAAATGAGTTACAGAATCCCCAAACGTTTATCAAGTCAAGCCAAGAACAAACACAGATTTAAATTTCTGAAAAAAGGTTCAAGATTTGACGGTAGAAAAATCAAATAATTTTGATAAATTTTCACAAATAATTCAAATACCTGTAAAAGAAAAAAAATCAGCAATTAAACTCCAAAACGGAAAAAGAGGAGAGAAACGAAATATAACCTGTCGGAGATGTAGTTAAGCAGTTGATCGGAGGCGACGTCCTTGTCGAGGACGACCTCGAGCAGCTGGCCGCGGCTGCAATCGACGGCGCAGCGGCACATCTTCACCAAATCAAAGCGATTCGGCAAGTGAGGGTCGCCGGAGAGGTTGCGCATGTCGATGGTCCGCCATACGAGAGGATCCTTGCAGATCTCGAACCACAACGAGCACACGTTCTGAGCGCTCATCAGGATATCTATGGCTCCCAACCTAGGAAATGATCGACAGTGTCACGTCTCGCGGCAGCGACAGCCAGTCCGGATCTCGCTTTTTTCCCCCGGAAGAGGATGCCATGGTTGAGTTGAGGGTCGGCAGATTTTCCCGCGAAAGGGAGAGGGGCTTTCTCGGGAAAGTGAGCAATTGTTTGAGTCGTTTCGCGGTTTCGTTGATACAGAAGGGGAACTGAGCAAAGGATATAAATATGAATCAATTTACTACTATTATTATTATTATTATTATTATTATTATGGGCATGACTGTGATAGAGACTCATATACCCATAGAGAGTCTCTACTTATAGAGTCTTTTTTTTAAATCAATGATTTTGAATCCTATGTTTTGAGGGTGTACTTGAAGACCCATAGAGACGCCCATAGTATAACAAAGTTAGGTGACGGACGCCGGTGAATCATCTTCCCGCCGCCGCGATGGACGTCGGTGACTCATCCCCGATGCCAGCGACCCACCTGCGGCCCCCCGCCCTGGCCGCCAGCCGTCAACGAATTTCTCTCTCTTCTCTTCTCTCTCTCTTCCCCTTTCTCTCTCTTCTCTTCTCTCTCCGGCGACCCACCTGCGGCCCCCCAGCCTCGGCCGGCCGACCGTCGGATGCTAGCGAATTTCTCTGTCTTCCCCTTTCTCTCTTGTCTCTTCTCTCTATCGTCTCTTCTCTCTCTCTTCCCCTCTCTCTCTTCCCCTTTCTCTCTCTTCTCTTCTCTCCCGCCGGCCCCCAGCCAGCCCTCGATGGCCCCCCCCCCAGCCCCCCCGGCAACCCCCCCTGACGACCCCCCCCCCCATCTTTCTCTTCCCTTTTCTCTCTCTTTTCCTCTATTCTCCCTGGTGTGGGGGATGAGGCCGAGGCGGTGGGCGATGAGCTCGTCATTGAGGACGGAGGAGTTGACCTCGATCTCGACCAGGTCGATGGCTATGGTCGGGACCTCAGCGATCATCACGCGCCACAGCGCGTTCGCCATGCTCGCGTCGGTGTCTCGGAGCTCGAACTTCAAGAAGTCATCCTTCATCTCTTGGATCTTCACCTTCGGGAATCTCTAGTTTTGGGGGATTCCTTCTTGAAAGAGCGAAAGAGAAGGTTTATTCGCTTCTAACATTCACAGGGCTGAGGGCTCTCAGACGGGTAAGGGGAGGCCAGGGGAGGGGGGCTAGTTGGGGGCCGGGGGTGGGGGCGGGCGGGAGAGAGGAGAAGAGAGAGAAAGGGGAAGAGAGAGAGAAGAGAAGAGAGAGATAAGAGAAAAGAGAGAAAGGGGAAGAGAGAAAAGTTCGCCGGCGTCCGGCGACCGGCCGACCGGGGCTGTGGGGCCGGAGGTGGGTCGCTAGGGTCGGGGTAGGTCGCCGGGGAGAGAGGAGAAGAGAGAAAGGGGAAGAGAGAGAGAAGAGAAGAGAAGAGAAAGAAAGGGGAAGAGAGAGAAATTCACTGGCGACCGGCGGCTAGGGCGGGGGGCCAGAGGTGGGTCACCGGCGTCTGTCGCTGGCGGCGAGAAGATGAGTCGCCGGCGTCCGTCCCCTAACTTTGTTATACTATGGGCGTCTCTATAGGTCTTCAAGTGCACCCTCAAATATAAGCCATAGGATTCAAAGTCATTGGTTCAAAAAAGACTCTATAGGTAGAGACTCTCAATGAGTCTATACTACAGCCATGCCCTATTATTATCATTATTATTATTATTATTTTAAGAGGGAGTGGTCTTAATTTACCGATAATGTGGACAGAAAAATCAATGTACCCCTACATTTTAAGGGGGAAAAAACGGATATTCTAATGAAAGCTTAAATTTCTTTTTGTTGAAACTTAGCAAAATACTAAACAAACAATGTTACTTAATATGAACTAATTTTGTAACAAAAATAGTACATTATTAAAGTGAGTTAATTCGCATTTTATGGTAAAAGTTGTCCTAATTAAATATTTACTATATTCCAATATTATTGTGCATACTCACAACAAATAAGGTATAATAATAAGATTGAACACTGCCAAATAAAATAGAATACTTATAATCTCCAATTGCCTTTTATATAAAAAGGAGTTTTTAGTATGTTGGAAAACATTAGGTAGGTTTCAATCTTAATATGGTCTAGCGAATCTTGTTTTCAAAGCTTAAGCTTTTTAGTAGGAGTTTTTAGTATGTTGGAAAACATTAGGGGGCAGGTACCTAAGGGCCCTATCCCGTGTGGTTCTGGTTTGTGTTTTTGTTCCTCTTTCATGTCTCTAGTTATGGGTGGTCTCCCTTTTCAGGTTTATATGTTGCTTGCTAGATCTAAATCTTTACAGTGTATTTCATACTTTCTTTTGATCTGGTAGATTTGTTTCTATATGGAGTAAGGGTAGCCTTCTTGTTACTCGTTCAATAAAATTTCTATCAATTATAGAGTGATGTTGAAAAGACCTTATACACACTCGAATTTTGATATACTTTTTTGATATACTGATATGTTTTCACTCAGTCAAGATCCAGTATACATCTTTTTCTTTGAACGCCATAAAATTTACGTGTGCATCCTATTGAAGTGGAGGGATAAGTCTCCTTGTATTGCAAGATCTTCACGTTGATTTTAGTACTTGTATCATATCAATTTTTTAATGCAATTTCCTTTTTTTTTTTAGGAAAAAAAAAATAAAACACTTAAAAATAGTTTAAAAAACAATTTAAGGGGTTAAACTAACGACGTTTACATTTATTTACATAATACCAGCACCGGGATTAATTTTGAAAATTTTTTAACTTAGAAACTAAATTTGATACAACTTTAACACACATTCTTCAATCGAGTTTAATCTAAAAATTTCCGTCCAAAATTTTAATAGAGGAACCCTAAAACACTTTCAAAGTTCACGGACTATCTATGAAACAAAATTGACTACAGAGACTACTTTAGTGAGTGAGGGGAAAAAAAACACAAGAACCATTTGTGTTTCTTTTAAAATAAAAGTAAGGAGAGATTTATGGATTGTTTGTTGCACTGGTTTGGAATGAAATTTTTAGATTAGGATTGGTTAACTTCTTCAAAACTAACCACAACTCTTTTTTTTAGAAAAAACGAATTGAAATGGAAATTTTGGGTTCCGACCTTGAATCCAAATGCAAGCTTAAACACAGTCAAAATTCCTATTAACAACAAGCAAACGAATCTCCTGCCTTGGAAAAAAGCAAGCTTGGAAAATGACAGGATACTTTCTTGGGAGAATGTTTCAGTACCTCCCACCCGAGTTCTTTTTTTAATAAAAAGAGTACAATGTCCATCCAAAACAAAATAAAACAGGCCCAAAAAAAAAAAAAAAAAAAAAAAAAAAAGGAAGAAGAGAGAGACAGAAAGATTTCCATGGATTTACCTTACTATAATGCATTTGCTTATACATCAAAGTGATTCCACACCTCTTCACATTTTGATTTTTGATTTCGTCACTCGAAATGGTCTCAAATTCATCAGAAGTTATCAGGCACATAAAAATCATCATAGTCAAAGGAACCATCTGCGCTGTCGAAGTCCGGATAGTCATCAGAATCGCCTTCAAGATACTGATCAAAGACGAAATCAGCAACACCAGAATACCAACCGTAGTTATCATCAAATGATCCATCATCAGAATAATCATGACAATCGTCAGGGGAATCATCAGGACCAATGCGAAATTCAAAGCCATCGGTTGATTCATGAGGAAGCCGCAAATATTTAATCTGTTCAGCACACCTTTTCCCCAGTTTTCCTTTCAAGTCAATACTGAGACACCGGCGCAAGTCAAGTGATTCGAGATGAGGACATCCGTCAAGAATAGCCTGCAAGCCCATGTTAGTCATGGGATTTCCAAGAAGCTGCAGATGGCGCAATTTGGGCATGTGTCTTGCAATAGCAAGTGACTCTTCATTAATCTCCAACTCCTCATCAGGATCCATGTGCCAAGGGCGACAAGCTTGGCAATTCAACTTCAGTGACCTTATACGAGGGCAATAGCGCCCAGCAGCTTCTAGAGGTTCTGTTGAGAAAGAGCAGAGTGTAAGATCAAGTTCCTCCAACAATGGAAGTTTTCCAAGGGCTTCAGTCAATCCCTCGTCTGAAACATAATAGCAACAAGCAAGCCGAAGGCGTTTGATTTTATCACAGCTGTAAAAAAGGTTTACAGAAGGAACAAGACTACCAAGGTTAGCAATAATATAGACAAGGTAACTAATCTTTTGCATGTTCAAGTTTTTCATTAGAATTTACAGATGGAAGGCGTTTTATTTTAGCACAGCTGTAAAAAGGGTTACAGAAGGAACAAGACTACCAAGGTTAGCAATAATATAGACAAGGTAACTAATCTTTTGCATGTTCAAGTTTGTCATTCGTATTTACGGATGGAAGCTTTCAACAATTAGGATTCAAAGCTTATCAGGAGAAACAAGTGCATAGAAATTTATCACAATCCGCAGTCCACTTTTTCAAAATTAAAAAAAAAAAAGGCTTTTCTAGTGGTGCATCATTTCAATTTATGTTCAAAGTTACCACAAATAATAAATACATGATAAAACTTTCCACAGTGAAGAGAAGTTTACATTTAATAGGAGAATCGTTTAAAGTAAAGTTGTCGTCAACTCGGAACATTAACATGCCAATAATCCCATGTGTTTTTAAAAAAAAAAGGTTCCAACATTCTAGTATAGCAGACAACAGCAAATATTTCCAACCAAAAAAAGGTTTCCTATATTTTTCACCAATTAGATTCCAAATATAGATTAAATAAAAGAAAACAGTAAGATTTCAGGACAAGAAATCTGCAGTCCCCTGCTTTACAATTTAAGGCAGGTTCTCTAACTGACTCACCATTATAATTTATATACAAAAACACAGAAATATTCAAAGAGAAATAAGTTAATGTCCAATTGGGAAATTGTTTAAAAAAGGTGTTGCCAATTTGGAACCATTGACACGCCAAAACATTTTCTAAGCAACAGTGCAGCCAATGATTCGGGCACTAATAGTTCCTTAACATGCCAAAAACAAGACCCACCGAAAGAAAATAATTCACAACTAAGTTCATCCCATGATTGAAGCTACCCACCAAAGACAAGCAACCTTATCCAAAGATTTTTAATTACTTAATTTGCCAATAAACAAAGTTATCTTGCATCACCAGTTGGTGACGCCAATCGATATTGAACGAGAACAATCTATATAATTTGTTTTATTTACTTGCATTAGCGATCATTATAGACGTTGTCATCGATCTTGAAGGCAGAAATGTGGCAAGGCGACCGAGCGAAATTCAGGAATTATTTAATTCAAACCTTATTAGATTAGAAGTTATGGCAAACATATACTACTTATAAATTTCACACACACACACACACACACACACACACATATATATATGTATACGTAACACCATAAACAATCAAAGACATATACAGCAAGCAGATTGACTGCCAATAATCCCAAATGTTTCTAACTCCAGGAACGAAGACACTTCAAACATAGAGCGACCCAAACATTAAGCAAACGAACAACAAATTGTTGAAATATATCTAAATTTGCCAACGCAATTCCACTAAAAGCACCATGCAGACAAAATCATTAATGGTCACGACAACAAAACAAAAACCCCAAAAAAAAAATTCAACCTTCTGTGAAATTACAGATAAGATGTCAAAAAGTCAACGGTTATGGAGCAGACGAAAGCAAAAAGCACTAAAATTCCAGATCGAGAGAGTACAGTATAAATTCCAAACTAAAACATAGAAGGAAAAAAAAATCAACCATTTTCCACCGATTAAAGTCCGAATATTAAATAGAATTCGAAGGGGGGGGGGGGGGGGGGGGGGGGGAGTTATTTTGAAGAGAAATGAATACCTATCGGTGATATACTTGAGAAGAGCATCATTTCCGAAGTACTCGATGTTAATGTCAACCAGACTGCCACAACTCCGATCGACGGCGTCGCGGCACATCCTGTCCAAGCTCAAATTCAAACCCGATTCGCCGATGTTATACATATCGATTTTGCGCCACACCAGCGGATCCTTGCAGACTTCGAACCACGACTTGCACACAAACTGAATGGTATTCAGGATCTCCGTCGCGACCAGCCGAGAGAAGATCGATGCCGTCACCTCCATCGGCAGTTCCAGCCAGTTCCGGAGTTGTTCCTCCGGACAATCTCCGCCGCTCCCCAAGGAAAGCTCCTTCGACGACGAACCGCCATCGCTCAAGGACGGCTCCTTCGTCGGAGGATCTTCGATAGAGGAAGAAGACACCATTAACGACGATTACTTGGGAGAATTTGAACTTCGATTGTTTTGAAGAGTTAGGGTTTCAATCGGCAGGAAGAAGAAAACGGAAGAGGATTTTGCTTTTGGAGAATGTCTGAGGAATGGGCCAAAAATATTAATTTATGTCTGAAGGATGCGAAATTTATGGCTGCGTTCACATTTTTCTTCCACGTATGCAGTCTTTCTCTTTCATATTAATACGGTAAATTATTAGGCCAGTCCCAAATTTTTAATCTTTTATAATTTTGATTTTTTGATTTTTTTTTTCATAATCAAAATATCACTAAATTATTATAATGTTGTTATAATAGCTTTTTCTGTTAAATTTTTAAGCGGAATTCATTAGTTAGCATCATTTTTTAACCAAATTATTAACTGATTTCATCCAATAATTAATAAAAATGACTATTATAATAATATTTTAATAATTTAACGACATTTTATATTCATTTTTTGTAGTTGAACTGAACATAAATTATTAAAAAAGTTATTACAATAGTCTTTCATGTTATTTTTAAACGAAATCCGTCAGTTATTATTACCTTTTGACTAAGTTACCAATGGACTCATTCCAAACTTAACGGAAATGACTACTATAACAATATTTTAATAATTTAAGGATCTTCCAGTTATAAAAAAAGATCAGAGATGAAAACTACACAAAGTTAAAAAATTTAAGAACTAAATGAGTAATTTACTCGGATTGATAAATGGAATTTAAAACTCTCGATTTCAAATTTCTAGTGTTTATTTTTGTATTTGAAAATTAAATGACATGAATTCCACTTAAAAATAAGATATTAGAGACCTATTTGAAACGGATTGACATCTCCTGTCCAATTCCACCTAAAAAACCAAAGTTTTAGTCCTTCTAGAGGCCTAATATGTCTTGTGCCAGCAAAAACCACTACAATCACCACTGATGTCGAGCACCCACCCACGAACGTCACCCACTCCCAACTCTACCTTGACTAGCGGGTTAGGAGTGGTCTTTGTACCAACCAGTCCCGCATATAAAAATACTCCCCATACCTATCCTGTAACTATTTAAATTGGTAGAATGGAATAGGTTTTGCCCATTGTGGGTTCGGAAATACTCGGATAATTCGTTTATTGAATTAGCTATTTTCGTCGTATAAAAAATTAAAAGTAAAAAGTAAAACATATATATAAACATATATAAAAGACTTTAAATTATTTATTATAGTTTTCTATTTTCCATATATTTAATATATTCGATATGTTAAAGTTTAATTCTTAAAATTACATATATAATATGATATCTTATACATGTCTTCAATATAATATATATATATATATATATATATATAATCAAGTAAGCAGGAAAATAGCGTCAGATCTCCTAAACCTGTCTCTCTCGTGATAGGTTAAAACTTTTAACTCATTTATAACTCATATCCGTTTATATCGGATTTTTCCCATTTCATTTAATACGAGTTCCCACATGTTGATGGGATAAGAGGGAAAATTGTCATCCTACTTGAACCTCAAGAATCACATAGCCATCAAAAAGAAAATATGCCCGGGGAGACGGTTGAAAAGCCGGTAACCTCCCTCCTCTACTTTGCCAAAGATCTAACCCCTCCGACCACAAGACCACACTCACCTCTAGAGCCTTCAACGTGGAACGCAAAGTTCAATCTCTAGAGCCGGGAATCCAAGGGCCAGTAAGGCGTGGCGGCCAAGCTCTTGATTTAATAGCGAGGCATACATAAAGAAACCCCATCACAACGAAGGGAGAGAACTTCCAAGCTTATTATGTGTATAATTTTGGTAATTTCATCCTTAAAGCATCAATTTTTTTTTTTAATTTAAACCAATATTACTTAGTTGATAAAAGGTAATATAAAAGGGATTGTGATGCTGCAATTACGAGCAAAGTAAGAGACGACACCTAAGGATAAAATAATGAAGAAGTTGGGTTTTTTTTTTTTTTTTTTGTTAAAGATATATATCAATCATTGGCTTGTGTTTAGTATAATGGTTTAAGATTAAGTTTTTAAGTTGAAATTAGTTAACTTTTTAAAAATTAATTATAATTTTTATTTACTTTTCAGAAAAAGATAAAAATTGAAATGAAAAATTTAGGTCTGGACCTAGATCCAAACGTACTATTAAGTTTATGATATTGTTTTTTATGAATGTATGAAATTAAAATATATCGTCGATAATAGAAGTATGAAAATTATAATTAATAATAAATTTGGGAAGAGCTTTATGTCATTTTGAGTTGTTATAATGAACGATGAAAATACCAATAACTTTTTTAAAAAAATCTATTTAGCTCTAAATACCTTTCATAAATTGCCCTCAAGTTATATATTATATTTTATGCTATGTTAGTTGCTGAATTTTGATTTCACAGATCATACTTCCAAATTTTTCTATTGTTACGCCAATGGTCATTTTATTAATATTATGCAAAAATATATATATATATATATATATATACAAAAATTGAACATGTTCTAATCACGTGAGCTTTAGTTGTAAGTAAAGCCGTAATTAAATATTGAGTAGTGTTAGGAATATCAACTCTAATCGTAGCTTATTGAGTACTAACTCACATGTTATATTTTTCATCTATCATAGAGCTATTTTGGAGATATAGTTTCACTCCCAAAAACATTTTTTATTATTATTATTTTAGTTTTAATTAAAACTCACGTAATATGAACGTATTTAATTTTTGTTCAGTTTTTTATGGAGTACTGATGTAGGAGTCGTTTTTGCAACAGTAGAAAAGTTTGAGATAATATAACTTGTAAAATTAAAAGTTAAGAACTAACTTGATACTGGGGGTTTAAGAGTTATTTATGAAAATAACCCTTTTTTCTTTAATTAACATTGACAACTGTATATTTTTTAAAAAAATTAATTCAAAAAATGTTAATCTCAAAAATAAGAACAAATTTTATTTTTTTCCCCTGAACTTTAAGGGTTCTTGTAACTTTAACTCCCGAACATTGAGAACTGGTATTTATACCCCTTCAAGCTTTGAACGGTTAACAGGAATATCTCTCGAACTTCAAACCACTGGCAAAAGCACCATTTTTTTCATATTTTAGCCATGTAAGACTTAGATACTTCTACCTCTTAAATTTTAGTGCCTTTGTAACTTTAACCACTGAATATTGAAAATCGTATTTACACCTCTCGAACTTTAAACTATTTAGAATTTCATTCATTTAAAACTGATGTTTAGCACTAATAATAATAAAATTTAAATTTGAACTAAAATTTTTTTTGTTGGTTAGATTTAGAATTTCCCAAATTGTATTTATGATTTGAATTGAAAACTATCTCAAATTGCACTATTTTCAACCCTACGACAAACAAACCCTAGCTATAACCAAATTTTGCTCGAACATTCACCAACCGGCACACTATCATCTCACTATCCTTGGCATTGGAATGGTAATTGTTTGGGACAGTGCAAGGACGGATCGTCGATAATGGTTAACAAGAGCTAAATGTTGCTCATTCGAGTCATGCGTCTACATCAATGGATTGGGAAAAAAGGAAGAATTTATTATAAAGAAACACTATGAATGAAATCCATATAAATATAAATTACAATTACAAAATCATTTAAGTTACTCAAAACTAACAAATATGCTAAAATTAAGATATTTTCTAAATTAAAAAATTAATCCAATCAAACACAAGTCAACTTTTTCTAAAACTCTTAATGGTTGTACATCTGGATTATGATGAAACCCTAATTATTATAGGTGTTGAGGGAAAATTCCGTATCGTAATCTTAACTGTCCAATCATCGAGTTAGCCATAGCTAATAAAGCAAGGGAATCAAGACCTGGAGAAAGCCAAGATAAAGCCAAATAAGCTAGAATCTGACTCATGTTACAAAATAATTGAAAGTGAATGTAGCTTCTCGCCACCAACACTGACTATATAACAGAATAGATTTCAGTCGACTGCTCCCTATAATAGCTAAAATTAACCATAAAGATCTTCAATCCCATGGAATATGAGAGTTAATTATAAGGATTAATTACCCTTAATCAGTGAGGATATGATTGCCATAAGAAATTCAGTCATAAACCAGAAAATTAAGGAAAAGTGTGCATTTAAGAGAGTTGAGATATCCAAATTAGGAAACTAAGCCTCCATTTGATAAGTTAGTTGGAGATGAAATTTTTAAGTTAAAGTTGGTTGACTTTTCAAAAATTAGCTATAAATTTTGTTGACTTTTCAGAAAAAGACAAAAATTAAGATGAAAAAGTACAATTTAATTGAAGTTTAACTAACTTATCAAACAGAGTGTAAGCATTTGAAGGTTACAACAACAAAAAGAGAAGGTCTCGATTGATGAAGGGCACATAACAAGGCATAATCACGCCCATACTCTACCATTTTCTCCCTAAATACCTAAAATATACTTTTGTCCTATTGTTATTCATTTTAAGTTTTACAAAGTTATTTCTATTTGTATTTTCTCTAGTAGTGAAAACCCCCAACACACCACAAAGGACTAGCTCTTACGTTAATAATGAATGTGTATAAAATTGATGTCTCTCATTTATTTTTTTTTCACATATTATTTATTCACTAATCGTTTTATCGATTCTAGACTCGGATTTACATCAAACAATTTCCAAATCAGTTATTTTCCCTTAAACAAAATGACTGTGTACCCGTTAATCAAAACCTATTTTCATAGTCCTTATAACTACAAGACTTGGAAGAACCATAATCAGCGGTTAAAATGATAAAACCAAAGTACTCGGTGGTAGTATATTGTGTTACCGACTGTAACATGCTGTGAAACTGAAAAGGTACTCCATCATAATTAGTATCCTGTTGTCACCATTTTATCGATGGGTTCTAATTAGAATACACACACACACACACACATTTACACACACACAAACCGTAGTCTACTATGTTATCAGGTAACCACGGTGTCGTGTGAGGGGTTGATCGAGCTGATAGTGGCGCTACTAGGGATTGAGGTGAAGTGCTAATGAGACTGTATGCGTACTTTTGAAGTCTACTAGTTTTTTTTAATAATAATTTTGATATGAAATTAGGTTTCAATTTACTACTAAAGTTATTTATTCAAATGGGACAATCTGGAGTACAGACTCATTAAGAGTAATTATAGATAGAACTTGATCGAATGGTGTCAAATGATGGTACGGGAAAATGGATGGTTTACCAATGTTTATATACTTTAGCAAACATACAAACTTTTTCTTTCTTTTTCAATTTTAAATTTACTTTTTTTTTTAATCTTTCTTTTAGTTTCTTTTCTTTTCTTTTTTTCCACAGATGTTCTTCAGTA
Source organism: Ficus hispida (assembly GCA_025413025.1). Taxonomy (NCBI): domain Eukaryota; kingdom Viridiplantae; phylum Streptophyta; class Magnoliopsida; order Rosales; family Moraceae; genus Ficus; species Ficus hispida. The sequence goes on from CM046361.1 coordinate 6,980,131, forward strand.
CACAAACCCACCAGCCACCATTACAACTCCTTTCGGCCAGAAAACCTCCTTCCGCCAGCCATCATTCAACGCACGCTAGCCATTGAACGATGGCCACCGAGGCTTCTTCTCCGACTTCGTTGAGCAATAGCCGGTAATGGCACGAGTTGTGCTATGGCCGGCGACTCCAAGATTGGGGGGCCAGTAGCCATGGCGTGAGTTAAGGAAGGCTGGTAACCAATGGGAGGTGGACCGGTAGCTGACAAGCGGCATAACTCTTTGGAGATCTCGTGACGAGTTTGGAGTCCCACAGATCTGGAGTTCTGTTCGTTTTTAACATTCGTGGGAGTCCTTGCAGCGTCTAGGTCGGCGAGGATGATCGGATTTGCTTCATAGAGGTTGTCATTTTTTCTTTTGCTCCACAGATATCGCCATTTTATCTGGTCAAAGAAACTTGGATGGCTGGAAGAGAGATGGCAGTTGGGGGTATTTTAGGCATTTAAATTTTTTATACTTTTATTTGGTGTAGTAGTATGCACTAGAGGTTGTGTGTTCCTCTATATCTTTGAACGTTTAATTTCATCGTATGGTAAATATGGATAGTACTCCACATATAAACTCTACTGCAGATTCTCTCTACTTAAAATCCAAAATTTTAAAAAGTGGTATTTCTCTAAATCACCACTATAGAGTTAAAAAGTTCATCAAAGCACTATTAAAAAAATAGAAATAACCTTTTTTTTTTTTTAGTGAAAATGAATATAATTATGTTTTAACTATCGAGAAGAGACAATAATAATTTTTCTTAAGACAACTAAAAAATTTAAAAAGATTTAAGGATTAAATGTTTTTTAAACAAATTTGTGGGGACACATGGTTCCGCTCTTTTTTTTTTTTTTTTTTTAAGTTCATAACATTTATTTTAACTTAAAACTTGGGTTTCCATAAAAAACAAAACAAACAAACAAACTTCATCTTTCTTTTTATATTTTTTTATTGTTCTTGGAGGTGAGATTTCAGATTATTCATCCTCAAATGAGATCAGATGTGAAACTCACAATCAATAAATGTAAAACATCAATACTTTCTACTATTACTTTCTTTTTTTATGAAGACAACATTTTCCATAATTACACATTTCGTAGATTTTAAGAAAGAAAGATAGTTTGTCACTATTATTACGTTGGTGAATGATTATGTCACTAAACTTATGTTGGTCCTTTTTTGTTTTTTTCCCTTAGTCCTCCTTGAACCCTTAAAACGACTTTTTCCTACGTAGAAAATATCTCCCATTGGATGGTGGGTAAATAAATTGAGTCCAACATCTTTAAAATACACTTACAAGTTACAACGCGATAATTTTCATCTTGATTCGAAACTTCCATTTTTTTTTTTCCCAGGTTATTTTACCTATCTTGGCCTAGCCTAAGCTTGCAAGTTATAGATTCACTTTTTTTTTTAATCCGTTTAGATCATACGAGTTTAATACCCGTGTTACGTACGGGGATGTAGGAAAAAAATAAAAGGAAATATATAAACAATATGATAGTTTATTTGGTTAAATTTAGTTAATTATAATCTATGATATCCAATGAAAATGTTAATCAGCATTTTAATTTTCTAAGTTTTTTTTTTTTGTATAAGAAATTATATTCATTAGATCAAACAATAACTAACCTAAGTCATTTATGTTCTTTATAAACTATTAATTTTTTGCAGTACAAATTCAAAATAACAAATATATATATATATATATATATATATAGAAGTAGGTATCTAATATTACATTATCAGATTACATAATACAAAAAAAAATTACAATAAAATTTACAGTAGTTGCTAACTGTAAAAATAGTTCTATGTAAAAATGGTGATAATAAATAAAAACATCTTAAAAACTTGATAAAAAGTAAGATAAATCCCCGGGTAGTAAAAATCTGAAAAAAAAAAATTTATATCAAGTTACAGAGGGGAAACAAAACATAAAATAATAATATGACAGTAAATTCATAACCAGCCAGGAAAAAAAAACTATAACATAATCAGTCTCATATATTAATCTAAATAAACAATTTAATATATATATATATAACATAACAAATATTCTTAAAATTTTAAATAAACAGTTTGTAGAAAAATAAAGAAAAAACTAAAAATTATTAGATCAAGCTCAGATCTCTTATATGATAAGAATATATGTAAAGAATAACTAAATTATAAATCAACTTCGTTTTTTGATAGCTACCAGATAAAATGTTTGGGAATCTGCAATGGGAAAAAAATTAATTGGAAGAAATAAAGACTGGTAGACAGAGAGAAGAAAACAATGAAAGAAGTCTAAAGACTAAAAAAGGTAGTGAAAAATGAGAAACAACCGATATAGATAATATAGAAAACAAAAGGTAAGATTGAGAGAGTATAAACTAAAAAAATTAGATAAGATAGAGAACGGCAGAGCGCAAAAAAATGAGAGGAGAATAAAGATTAAATCAACTAAATTAAATACTAACATATTTAATACTATTTTGTTCTCCAAAAAATAAAAATATCATAGCTCCCAAACATCCACAGCAACTATAAAGACTGTTAAATAATATGTATTAGTTATTCATGATATTCTATCAATGATATCACATTCAGCAACATATACCAAATTAACTAAAACATCTGGTATATGCATTATTATATATCTAAACTGAGATCATCATAGCAAGTTACATATTTTTTATAATAATTACTTTAAAAAACATTTATAGTATCAGGGGGGGAGAAAAATAAGGGAAAAAAATCCGGGAAACAAAAACAGGAAAAAGCAAACAATACTCATTAAATAGCATCATACAACCATAAATACTAAACTTTTATAGACCATATATAAAGAATAATATATTTAACATAAAACAGGTGAAAATTTTTTTTTTTAACACAATAACAAAATTATAAAGTGTACAATATTATTATAATAGTAATAACAATAATCATAATTGAAAAAATGAGAAGTTCAAAAATATTCAAGAAACAGGAATAAGAAAAACAAATAAATAAATAAATAAACAAAGAAACCAATCATTGTTATAAAAATAGAATGTTAAGAATTAAAAAAGTAATTTATCATAATACAATAAATCAATAATCAACTGTAATTAAGACACATAAATAAGAGTAGTACCTGAATAAAAACAATAAATTTGCAGAAAAACGAATATCCCAGTATGATTAGTCTTCAGAAGGTAAGAAAGAGCATAATAAAATTTTGCAGGTAAGAAATAAATGAGCTTTAAAGGAGAGCAATTAAGAGAGTGGTAAGAAGAGAATAATAATAAACTGTAAGAACAATATAATAAATGAGAGAAAAAGTTATACGTAGAAAAAAGTTGGAGGAAAAAAATTAATTAAAATTTTTAAAAAAGAGTCGGTGAACAACAGAAAGACTATCTGAACCAATACATATTCACACACAAAACAAATCACATAATTAAAACAACTCATAAGCATTAATGACAAAGTTATATATCTCAGTCAAAGCAATTATTATATTGTAAATAACATATTTATAGCCAATAAGAAAATTACAGTAAAAAACAAAATCTATAAACATTAAATATATAATACAGATTAGTAATAAGAAGACTAAAATCTCTGACCACAAAAACAAAGTGTATGAATAATCTAGAAGATTAAATAATGGGAAAGCCTAACAATCCATTGAAATCTAACTAAAATATAAAATATAGTTATGAAATATAATAAGAAATTATATAAACAAAAAATAAGCAAACAAATTTCGGCCATAAAAAAATTACCTGGGGCATAAAAACCAAAAAAAAAAAACATCAAAAATAAAAAAGTTTTCAATATCTTCGTTAACATTCCCAATCAGCCACTTTAGTAACATTACCACTACAATCTACAAAAACAAATTAACAAATAACAAATATCAAAATTAATATATATTACATCTAAGAAGGAAAAAAAGGGAAAAAAAGTCACTGAAATAAATGGAGCGAAAACAAAAACATACCTTTTTGTTTTTGTAAATTTATTTTAATAAGAATAATGAAAAAAATCCCCAAATCAAAATTTAAGATTTGGATAAAACAAATGCAAAAATGGGGACAAAAAATTATGGCATCAACAGTAAAAGAAGATGCAAACGAAAGGGTAACTAACAAAGCTTAAAAAAATAATAATAAAACTCAAAGTTAAAATTCGGAAGCCATGAATCTAAAAAATCAAATGATAGAAAAAGTATTTTAAAAAAATGCAACCCCTAAAAAAATAACAAAGAAAATTGGGAGAAAAAAGGACAACAAAATTAGAAATATCTTTCTTCCACTATACACAGACAGAGAATGAAGAAAAAAAAAACAAAAACCCAAAAAAAAAAGAGGCGAAAAATTTACAAAATAGTGAAAAAAAAAAAGAAATTTTTTTTCAAGAAAACAAATAACAAAACCTAAAACTCTAAAACAAAAATCATACAACAACAAAATAACAAAAAAATTATATACACTAAAAAAACCCCTAAAATAAAATCCTAAAAATCCAATAAAACAAACCCACTAGAAAAATAATAATAAAAAGACACAACCGGTGAAGATAGTAACAAAAACCCGAAAAAAAAAAAAAAAAATTATACACACCCTAAAAAAAACCAAAAAATCCGAAACAACAAACCACTGAGAAAAAAGAGAGAGAGAGAGAGAGAGAGAGGACCAGTAAATACAATAACCAAAACCAAAACCTAGGTTTGAAAACCCAAAATGCATAAAATCTAAAAAAAGAAAGAGAGCAGCCGAGAATCAATCAACACACTAACAAAAACCAAAAAATAAAAAATAATAATACACACCAAAAAAAAAAACCCCCCAAAATCAAACCCTACAAATCTAACCAGGGGGAGGAGGGGAGAGGATCAGTGAACACACCACAAAAACTAAGAGCTAGGGTCTGAAAATCTCAAAAAAAAAAAACCCCTAAAATAAAATGCTAAAAATCCAAGAAAACAAACCCACCAGGGAAAAAAATGAAGGAAAAAAAGAGAGAATCGATAAACACATCAACAAAAGCCAAAACCTAAGATTTGAAAATCCAAAATGCATACAATAGAGAAAGAGAGAACAGCCAAGAGAAGAGAAACCAAAGAGAGATGTGCATTGAGAAGACAAACACAAAATGAAGAGAGCGGCGGCGGCAAGAGGAAGAGGAAGACAAACATAGGGTTTGGGGAGCCAAAAAAAATGTAAAGAGAGAGAGAGAGAGGAGCGGAAAAGAAAAAAGGAAAGCAACAAAATAATGAAGAGACAAAGAGCAAATGAGGAGAGGGGTAGAGGCAAGAAGAAGAGAAACTCACAAATAGGGTTTCAAGGGCAAAAAGAGAAAGTACTGCAGACAACATAATCGGTACACACTAAAAGAGGGGCCAAAAAGTCTGGACAATGCCAAAATAGCAAAACCGGCAAATCACTATACTACTCAGGAAAAGGCAAAGGGTTTAAAGGACATAAGCACCATTTTACTGTTTAATTCACTGTTCATCGAAAAGTAAAAGTTTACATCCTTTTAATATATTAAGTAATTTTAAAAAAATAAATTTGCATTCAAATTTTATAAAATAAGATACTAAAAAAAAAAAAAACTTTCTTTTAAAAAAACACAATCTAAAAAGTCTCTAAACGGTGATCAAAACAATCACTACTTGGCAATTATTTAAACATATAATTAATAAATGCCTCGAGTTCTGCAATTAGATAGATCCAGAAGTTACAATTTTATATTTTTAAGTTGATTTGCATACAATTTTCTAGTTAAAATATTGTAATATAGTACAATTTATAAACTATTGATACAAATAACAAGTATTAATAAAAAAATATTAAATAAAATTAAATAAATATTATAACAACCTCAAAAAAGTTAAAATATTGTTTTATAAAAAATGTCACGTATAAGAAAATATCTATGTATTTATATGTATATAGTCATTTCGTTGAATGAAAGTCAAAGCAGAAGATAGCCATAAAAAAAAGTCAAACCATGACCACTAATTGCGCCTGATTACAACCAAGAACCAACCAGCCAACCAACCAAAACAAATCCAGAAAGAACGAATGGCCAAGCAAAAACAACCCATCCCATTACACATACATACATACATACATACATATACATACATACATACAGGAAAAAAAAAATCTCAATATTTTAGAGTCTTTAGAGAGAAGAATCCATTCTCTCTCTTTCCTCTCTCTGTTTTTTGAATCTCAAACTCACTTGTAGGCTCTGAAAAAAAATTTTAAAAAAATTATAGTACTTTCTGAATAAAACATAGATTACCCTTTTCTCTGTTTTGTTGATCCACCATTGTTAGATATCTCTTGGATCAAGGGCTATTCTAGATCATTCCTTTGCTTCTTTTTTTTTTTTTTTTCCTTCTCTTGAATATCCAATTTCATGGAAAGCATGAGTGGGGTCAGAGCATTTTCATCTCCTGAATTAATGCCTCCTGATATGAATCAAGGCCAACGACCAGAAGATCATGGTCTTGAAGGTAATTTGATAAACAGTCCTTTTTTTTTTTTCCATTTATTTTGATCAGTTTATATAATACAAAGGAACGGAATGGTTACGTCACTCCTACGGAGCAAAATAATCTGTTTTTGTTTCTTGACGAATTTGAGGTCAATCATCTTTGTTTTTGTTGTAATATTTGTTGTCTTTTGAATAGGAATTTCGACAAACGTAAAGTTGTTGTTGAAACTAATCCAAGACCACAACGAGGCGAGCACGAGAGAGGGCGGTGATGAAAGGAAGGCGCAGAGAGTGGCCGGGATGATAAGCATAATTGAGGATGTCAAGACACGGATTCAGAAATCTCAAACACATGTTAGCAGAAAAGCGGAGCTCCGGAGATGCAATACAGATCTAAAAACGAATCCTCCGAGAGACAAAAAGGCTCACGAGCCAATAACCGATGAGAAAGAGAAGCTGAGAAGGCAGCTCAGCGCAAGCTTAGCAGCAAGAAAGAGCCTAGAGATAATGTGCACCAGCTTGGGGAAAGAGAAGGAGATTATGGCGGCGGAGCTCTCGAGGAAGGTTCATGAATTGAGTGGAATGGAGGAGCTCATAAGCGATCTAAGGGCGCAAAACGACATGCTGTTGGGGAAGGTTAAGGCCTGCGCTGCCGAGCACAAGGAGAAGAAAGAGCAAGAGACATGCATTGGAAACTCAGCTCTCCAAGAGAGAAACCAGGCTCTTTCGGACCAACTCCTGAAATCCCTCGACGGGTATCGGTCTTTGAAGAGAAAGCTCAAGGACTCACAAGAGGAGAAAGCGAAGGTCAACGCCATGTTGGAGGAAATTCAAGTGGAAGTTCAAGCAGGCCTTGGCAGAATACACAATTTTGAGAAGGCGGCGGATAATGTCGATATTGATATCGATGACGAGATTTCCGCTCTGTCGCATTTGTTTCAGTCCTTGAACATGAAGATTTCCAAGCATAAGCAGAGGAAAAGTGAGTCTCCCAAGAGCAAAAGGTGAGATCAAAGTCAGTTAAGGCTTCTGTCATCCCAGATACCAGGGCATTTTTCGGTCACTTTTTTGTGTAGATACAGAGTGCTCACATTTTGTTTGTTCTTGAATATTTGGAGAAACATTTAGTCATGTTGTATCAAAAAAAACAAAAAAAACAAACAAAAAAAAAAGTGGAAATGGAATAATGAAACTTTCACGTTGTTGTTCATGAGCAATTTGACTTGTATATGTCTACAGATAAACAACCCTGGCCCCATTATGCCTGTACAATTCCAAAAGTTTCATCGTTTCGGTTCTTTTAAGAGCATTCTTTAATACGATGTTAAAAATACAGCTCCAGATCATTAGATCACAACATCAAAATTCTATCAGATTAAGAAAAATTTATCCACACTTTAACAGAACTTAATGAAGGTTTTACGATTCATGGTTGTGTTTCATTAATTAAGGTAACTTGGGATGCACTATACTCATGGGAAAGCTTCATCTTTCTCGCCGTTCACAAATGACAAATCTTTTGTGCGTCATTTGCCATCAATCAGTCAATTGGAATAAAATTACATGTATCAGTTTATGTTTAGTTTATTAGTTGAAGATAAAATTTTTAAATTGAAATTGATTGATTTTTTAAAAACTAGTTATAAATTTTATTGACTTTTCATAAAAAATACAAAAACTGATGTGAAAAAGTACAATTTAGTTGAAGTTAAACTTAAATACCATACGAAGCTTTCGATTTCATCCTATTAAATAAAAATGCAATGTTTTGCACGCCTAATATCATCAAATCAACTTGATATTACTAAAAGTAAAATTCAAATTTAGGACAAAATCATACCTTCTGGCCGACACAAGCTACCTTCACGTTAGTGAGTGGACAACTTTTGGCATCCATCGTATATAATATATATATGTATATATGTGTGTGTAACCGATTATCGCGGTATTATTATCAAAGCCTAAGTTGCTTAAATAAACAGGGTATAAAGTGATGTCGCTTCTTATCTACACTATCTTTTATATATATAAACTTACGCTTTATTTGACATTTAAGTTTAACTCCAATTAAATTATATTTTTTCATCTCAAATTTTTTTTTTTTCTGAAAAATCAACAAAATTTATAATTAGTTATTCAAAAGTCAACTAACACTAACTTAAAAATTTCATCTCCGACCGATAAACCAAATGTAAACTTAGTTTTTTATTTACACATGTTCCATAGCTTATCACTATTTTATTTGCATTTTTTCTTTTTTTAAGCACAGCAAGATTCTTACTTCTAAATGACTTGAGTTTGGCTTACGTAGTTGTACCGTTTTCTAGTTGTTGCTGTTCTGTTTTGGGTTGGATTTATTCTTATATGTCATAAAATTTTTTTTTAAGGATATCAACTCTAATATCAATTTTTAAATACCAACTTACATGACATGTTAATTGTTAATTATACTAGTAAGTTTTTAAAATTGAAAGAGCGTATCTACTAGTAAAAATATGACAACTCACGATCACACGAGTTGATACTCAAAAGTAGATATTAGAATTGATATCCCTAACAGTACTCTAAAATTATATAGTTGCTATTAGGTAATGAATTAAACATTTAAGCAAAATCGAAAGAGCTCATCTTCAAAATACCACATTTTAATTAGAAACCATGGTTATCCATGTCTACACACCTCTATGAGAAATAGTTTCAAAATCTGATTTAAAAGATGTACAAAGTTTATGTGTACATGACATTCATAATTATTCAGTAAGACTTTGTAAGTTACAGGCAGCAATGGAGTTCAAAACCCATAAATTGCTTACTACTTTAGCACCAGATGATCTTGCTAGTGCCTCGGCATCAGACCGCCTATGGTTGAATATCTCATTCCTCTTGGTGGGGTCAGATTGATTAGGTAACTCCAGGCTGTAAATAACGAAGGTTTCACAAGTAGAAGGGCCCGATGGCAACTCTTTCTCGTAGGCTGCAACAGGTTTTCTATGCAGAATAGTCCCTCCAGCAGCCGTAATGAGTTCTTGTAGATAGCCTTTGTATGAAGGTAAAAATTCCCCCATAAGATAGAACTTAAACCTGTCAAATAGCTTCGGTTGCTGCATTCGAAAGAGATCATTGGTAAAGCATACGAATATAATGTTTACAAACAAGCAACAGGAATGTGTTCAAGCAAATTCACGTTCTCTTCATCTTATAAAAGAAAGATCCTCATCCCATAATATCAACAAAGTCAAACTTACGCGAATTAACGTTATGTCGGAAATAGAATAATGCAAATGCTGACTTTTAGACAGCTTTGAAAGCCTCATAGGCAAAAATAGGCAGAGAATGGCAAGCAACACAAAATAGCCTTTAGTACACAAAAAAAGCTCTCTGGTTTCACTAATTTATTAAAAGGAAGCACGGAGCAAACCTTGTTCTGGACCCGGAGTCTTCCAAGTCGAGGGCCATCCCTGATTCTGTGAGTGTCAACAGGAATTTCAAAACTCTCCTCCTGAACTAGTTTCATTGCATCCATGCACGCCTGGATCCCTATTTAAGAGAGAGAGAGAGAGAGAGGCAACTCTATCAGGCTCTCATCTTCTTTCTAGAATAATCAAAATGCATCGCAATAAGAAAATTCAGCACTTACATTTCACGCTTAGTATCCACTTCCCATCCAAGATCCCCATTAGAACTTTGAGTGTTCTTCTGCATGCTCCACTTTCATCTGTTGATGCAATAACATGAGTGACGTTCGATTCCCAGTTTTTGGATACTGTAACTCCGGAAATTTTCTCAAATTCAAAAACTATTTTCTGCAGTTACAACCCAAAAAAAAAAAAAAAAAAAAACTCGATTAGATAAGCTTTTCGCAGTTTTCCACATCCATGGGATGGAACAACTGAAATTATAAGCAGCTTATTTACCCTCTCTGAATCTGTGAGAGCCGAACAACAAAGAACTAATTTCTTAGAGGACCCACTAGAACACCAATGAGGAGCGGTACCGGGATCGTTCCTAACAGCAACTTTAATTTCTTGAACAAATGATGGCCTAGAAAATAAGAAAAACGATATGCATATATTTCAGGAGGGATGTTCGACTCTGTTAAGTTGTTATAACTTTTGACGGGAGAGATTTACTTTTCAGAGTTGCACTTTCTCTTCCTTGCCTGAGATTCAAAACGTTCACTGGGAAGCTTAGAAGAGGAATGAAGAGGACACAACATGACAAAGTTATCCTGAAGCACAACCACCAAAATTAGAATAATTTGTATCTTTAGAAAAGGGTAAAACAATCAACAGAAGTTTGGATACATAATCTTTTTAATTCTAACACATACCATATCCCATCTACATTGGGGCATCAACTTAGCACAAGGGACGTGAAAACTCTTGCGGCAACTCTTATGATAACACCCCAGGGCAGCACCTTTCAGTCCACAACAACTACACGTAATTCTTCGACTTCTAGTTAATTCAGCTTCAAGATTCATGGCAATATCTTCTTCAAAGTACACATTGGGTGCCCTTCAAAAATTTTCCGCACTTGATTAGCCAAAAGAAAGTTACAAACAACTGATATCAAAGATTGGCTTAGTTTGCCAAACCTATAAATTGCAAACCCCATTAGTATAAATCTATGTTCCTTGTAGGAATCTTCACTGTCAAAGAAGACATTTGTATGTTTGTACTATCATATCCCATTCTGAACACTCAAAACTGCTTGCAGACTAATTTGGTAGTAACAACAAAAATTCAGTGAAAGAGAAATTATCATACACGCATGTCAAACATAGAAAGCATGTCAAACACAGCAATATGATAAGAAATATATTTTAGCTCATGCAAAGGTACTTTTACCATTCAGTGCAATTCTTGTGTGAATGTATAATCTTGGACTCTCCATTGTAATCTGTGGCAACGGGTTTGCCCTTGTAATAGTGAACCATCTCTCCTGAAGCCTGTAATTTTGGTTTGGTATAGAAAACAATGAGTACAGCTTTATTTATATTTTGATATACACATAAGGGAGTGGATATCAGATGACCAAGAAAACATGATCAAGGGAATTATTACCTCAGTGTCTTCTGATGAAAGACAAAAAGCACATTGGATTTTACTGGAGATGTTCTCACATCTCTGCAGGACCATATCGTTAGCCAGAGAGGGTGATTTTTTCACTGTTGATGTGTCAGCTAAACTTCCAACACCCAGATTTCTTTGAATATTTCCCATGGTTTGAGCTTCCTTCACATGAATATTGTTGACAGAACCAGCTTGGATGTCATCAGGTATTTCATCCTTTGAGTCGGCACTGCAAGGACTTTTGGATTTTCCCTGACTTCTCAATCCACAATTACTGGACTTAGATTTTCTGGAACATTTGCTGGGGTTTTCCCTAGAATCGTAGACATTCACTTTATTAACCAGAGGGACTAATAAAGCAGATAACTGAGCTATGGCATCCTTTTTTGTTTGGTTTTCCCTTTTACATACTTCTTCAGAATCCTTTGGCATAGAATCTGACTTTTTTTTTTTTGAGGTCACTGGTTGTGGTGTCTGGTTCTGGACATGGATCTCATTACGGCTTTTTCCGTCGTTTGAGGTAAAATCATTATTGCATCTTTTCTTTTTTCCAAAGGGAGCAGGCAACTCAGTTGTCATGTCTATACCATCGTCTAAAGATTCGGCTCCGCCACAGGGAGCATGAACTTTCTTACTCCTTTTGTGCGTCTTGAACACACCTTGAGATTTCTCATTTGAGTCCTCATTGGTTCCAAGGACCAGATTAGCACGTTTCAAAGAACATGTAATTCCAACCTTCTCTTTTGCCTTCCGACCCCTCTTCTTTGAATTCTTAACACCCATTTGATCCATTGCTTTGCCTACTTTCTTGCCCTGTGAGATTTCTTTCAGGTCCTCTTGAGCTACGTCAAATTCATTGGTATCAGCAACCTGCATTTTGATCGGATTTAGGAACACTTATGACTTACAACAATGTGCGCTAAAACAGATTTTCAATAGTAGATAAAAAGTGCTGTAATTTATACCTGAGTCTCAAGGGAACCTGAACAGAGCTCAGGAGAGCAAGGTCTTTGAGTCCATTCAAACATTTCACTATCAAACATATCAGCACCATTGGAGGACTTCCAAAGCTCTTTTCCCTACATGCGATCAGCAAAATGAGAAGACACAGTTTATGGCAGTGTTTAAAATGTAGAAATAAAATTTCTTTCTTCACATTATTCTTTTTGTTTCCTCACAATCCAGATAAGAAATAACTGTAAGCAAATTTCAGTAACAAAATTTAAATCAAGCGGAAAACTTTTCATTGTACAATAATTAGTAAAACAATTACCATCCAAGTCAAATAAACAACGGCATATATCATTCGATGTCAGTAACAAAGTAATATGTACTCACTTCTGTGGTCAATTTAGTTGAATTTTCATCATCCGAGTCCATGATATCACTGAAAGTAGGAGCATCTGGAAGTGGCATATCAATGAACGGATTCGTACTAGTCTCCTGGCTTAAATTTTCCACATTCTCTTCATCTCTCAACCAAAAGAAAGGTGAAAGATTTGGTCCTCCCTTCTCATCTGTTACTGGCTGCTTCTTTGGAGTTTTTGAACTCTTTTTGGATAATTTATCAACAGTTGCACCCAAGTCACCTTCAGACTGTGACTGTGGGACCTGAACCCTTTTCTTTGCTGGAAATGAAGGTTTTTCATGAACAGAAAAGGAACTTCTCAGATTGGAGTTGCTTTTTTCTCTTGTCCCTTGCACTTTGAAGGAATCCTGTTTCTCAACAAAAATTTGACCAGAATCCCCCCTGTCATGAATATTGCAATCTTCCACTTGCTCTTTCGCATCTGTTAATATCAGGAAATGATATTACCCGAGGCAAAGAAAAAATCAAAAGAACCAGATATGGTTTCTGCATTTTAAAATTAAAAACAATAAAACGGATATAGATGGACATATATTTAAGAAACTTCACGTCCAACCAACACAAAAGAGCATCTCCAGCTCATAGATGACAGAAATGTGTATGTATGTTCGACTTGTATCCTTGTACGTAGGCAGATGTCATTACTAATACGTCAAAAATACCTACTAAAAATCAACATCTTGCAATCTTAGACTGCCACTTTGCAATGAATGACAGAACAGGATTTTGAAAATTCTTACAATGAAGAAAACAATTAGAACAACTTAGAGCATGGAATTTAGACTTCATATTTATCAATAAAGTTATGGTTGTACTACGGTAGAGAAGAAATGGTTCTTGTTGTTATGGAAATTATATGAAAATTGAATTAATAAGCTTTTCAGAACTGAGATACTAGTTCAAGGCATACTAATTTATGCGGTTACCCTTAATAACCAATGTCCATGTGTTTTTTCATATCCTTGCATACCAAATCCATGTATAACTAAATACCTGATAACTTAGTAGAGGGTGCAATCTGAGTAATAAATATATTCATTCCTGAAGAAATCTCCATACTCTTGTAGATGCTAACCAAGTTATCCATGTGCAGAGCAGGACGAACCTCTACAGAAAATATTAGAAGGCCCCCGCAAGTAATTAGAAAACAAAGTCAACCAGTTCTAAAGCAACTCTAAAATCCCTGTCAGATCCAATATGCCAATTTGGAACAGCCTAGACGTTGAAAAGTATGAGTTTTGAGCTGCAATTGCCCTCAATATGTTGTTGCGCATGAAATTTTTTAATTCCATTACCAAATTGTGAAGTAATATACAAAAACGCAGGAAGCCTTATGTGGATGAAATTCGTGAGCTCTTTGTTGGGTAAGGGCATTAGTACTACAATTAGTACTAATTGTAGTACTAATTGTAGTACTAATCACAAGAGAATATATATATATATATATATATATATAATTTTGAATGCAATATCTTGTTGCATTTGTTAAATACTCTCCATGTATTCTGCTGCAACAACTTAACCCAAAAAATAATCCATGGAATGCTGATTAAGAACTTATGTCTCTTTCTTTTTTTCTGATAAAGAATTTTGTGTTTACAGTTTAAAAACCGGTATAGATGAAAATCCATAACAAATATATCCATGGGATGCTAATTAAGAAATTATGTCTCAGTGTAAAAGCATACCTCTACGACGGTATGGAACTTTACAGACCGGACAATTGGAACCCGATTTCATCGATTTCACAATACAAGAACTAAAAAAAAAACAACAACAACATTGCTAATGTCAGTGTTCTCTCTACAACTCGAAGCAAAAGAAGAAATCCATGAAATCAGTTATGGAGTAAAGAGCCTTACTTGCAGAAAACATGATTGCAATTAAGCGAAACTGCGGAGTTCAGTAGGCTCAAGCTGCCAAAAGTCCAAAACGAATTTACGAAGATTTTCAGAAACCTAATTAGAAATTGTGAAATAGAAGGAGAAATATTGCTAAGACGGAAAAAAAAAAAAAAAAAAAAAAAAAAGGTCTGTTTGCTGCCGAGAAAGCAAAAATCATAAACCTAGAAAATAATTTCTGAGCCAGATCTCCAACTTCATCGCAGGACGAACAAGAAATAAAACAGCAGAGAGAGAGAGAGAGGTACCAAATGGGGCATTTCAGTTCCCTGCCCATTTTCTCCAGGTGGTTCGGATCTCCCACATCCACCATTTTCGTTTTATGTCCTGTTCTCTGAGAGAGAGAGAGAGGAGAGAGAGTGAGAGAGTATTGTACTATTCTAGTATTGTATACTTTTATAGAGTAAATAGCTTTCTCGAGAAGCTCTCTCTCTCTCTCTCTTCAAATTTTGAAGCCCGCCAAATTTTATACGCGCCTAAACTTTCACCGCTTTTGGTGAATGGCAGGATCCGTGATTTTTAACGGGGAGAAGAATAGTCAAAATAGCATAATGAAATACATGGTTTAAAAGAATAGCAGATATGAAATTATTATTGATAACTAACATAATTAAGATAAATGATCAGAGAAAAACCCATAAATACCCCTAACCCCTCATTCTCTCTCTACCTTCTCTTTCCCCTTCCCCCCCCAGAACTGTCAGTTCCCGTCCCTGCCTCCGACGACAAGATTCGCAACCGGCACCGTCGCAACCACAATAGTCGATGAGATTCACAGTCGAAACCGTCGCCAACTTCATCGCGACCATGATCAACGGCAAGATTCACAGGTCCCAACGGTAGAACTCGTGAGTCTTTTAGCGAGGCGAGAATCAAGAAATCACGGTGAGAATCGTGATTTTTTGTCGCGAATTTTCTCACTGCCGCAAGTGGATTTCTTTGTCAAATTCTAATCACGACCGCAAGGTCATAATCGCAATGAAATCCGACAAGATCTCACCGTCGGTGGCGCGAAATCTCCGGCGATCCCGCGGTTTCGTATCCTCCGGCGGCTCCATGGCCAATACCAGTGGCGGCTATCATGTTTAGGAGTAAGGCCCTCTTTGGCATACCGGTTTAACTCAGCATAAACGGTATTTTTTTTTGTTTTTTTTTTTTTTAATTTTTTATCTTCTCTTAAAAAATCAATAAAAATTATTATTCAAATTTAAACATTTTAACTCAACTCAAACTTAACTCATTCACCAAACACGTCCTATTATTCAAATTTAAACATTTTAACTCAACTCAAACTTAACTCATTCACCAAGCACGCCCTAAGTGTTAGGGTTAGATTTGGGGCTAAATTTGGAGATAAATCGGGCTTTTTGCAATATTCAAAATTTATAGAACAAAATATAAATACTAAAAATAACTATAACAAATTTTAATTATTAACATTGATCGGTAATAAATGTAATATTATTCTATTAACTAAAATACATTAAATAGGATATTTACATGTAAAACATAATCTTTATTGACTTAATCATCAGTAAATTTCATATATACTTGATAAATTTCATATTTACTTGTTAGATAAAAAATAATAAGAAATAGTATTTACTTGATTTATTTATTAATAAATCTAATAGTTACTTGATAAATATAATATTTACTCTTTAAATAATAAATAATAAATAATGATATTTACATGTAAATAATGGTATTTACATTATTTATTTATCAGTAAATTAAATTTTTGTTAATATTATTATTTACTAATAAATCATAGATTTGTTAATAAATAAATATAATATTTATCAAAAAAAAATGAAATATTTACATATTTATTAATTCTCAATAAATAATATGAGTAAATAATAATATTTACTCAATAATAAAGTGTAACGGCAAATAATTAATTAATTCATTTATTTACCTGTAAATCTTATATCTATCATAATTGTTATCTTTATCAAGTTATGTATTTACAAAGATAAAAACCAGTGTTAAGTTATATAAATCTCATTATTTACTTAAATTTAAATAGTTAATATATATTGTAAATATGGGTATTTACCAATAAATAGCGATATTTACCTGTTTTAGAATTAATAAATATAATATTCTTAATAAATCTAACTCAATAAATCCAAATATTTACACATAATAAAATGGATATAATGTATAAAATAAGATGGATTTATAGAATAGATGAAATCAGTAAATCAAATATTAACAAATAATAGTAAATCTATTTTACTAAGAAATACTAGTACGTAAATCCTTTACTTATCTTTTATTTTATACTTTTAATGTAAATAGTATATCTAAATATTTACTAAGTATTCTTTAAAAAAAGATTTATTATATAAATCATAGTAAATCTATATATTTACTAAGAAATAATGGTATTTGCACGTAAATGCTTTACCTGTCTTGTATTTAATACTGTTTATGTAAATAGTAAATCTAAATCTTTAATCAGTATTCTTTCAAAAAAAATGTACTAAATAAATATTAATAATTGCAAATAAAGATGTTAATTTTTTCATTAAATTTCATAAATTACAAAATGTACCCCTAATTTATCCCAAATTTAGTCCTAATTTAATCAAACCCTAACCCTAAATTTTATTAAATTTCTTAAATTACAAAATGTACCTCAAAATTATCCCAAATTAAGCCATATTTCAACCAAACCCTAAAATCCCCAATAACCATCACCGCCGTCGTCGTCGCCATATCACTGGAGAACCCATCTCGAAGCTTCCGAGAGCATCTGTCGTCGCCCCATCGCCAAAAATCCGAGCACGTTGTCTGAACATCGCGATTGAGTTTGCGAAACATCGTCTTGTCGGTGAGATTGTTCTCAAAGCTTCTGAAGCCACCGCCACCGCAATATCATCACAGATATAGGAAACGTGCGAAGTCCAATTGCTGGTGGGAGATCGCAACCTTTGTTTCTTCACCGCGATTGGAGATTTGTTTGTGATCTCATCTTGTCATCGACGTGAGATCTAAGGTCCGTCACTAGCCGAACAAGAACGACGATTACGGCATTGATCTGCACCACCACCGCTCGCATCACGAGCCCATCAGAGTGCCATTGGAGATCTTCAGTAGCTACAGTTCAGGCAGCCATGATTTGGGGGCAAAAAAGGAATTCTACCATTAGAAAAAGTCCAACCTATTATTTTTTCAATAAAAAGTCATACATACTATATATTAACAATGGATATAAGAAATATGCTATTTAATATGATTTTCCTTTTTAAATATTACTAGTTTAAATGTTATATTGCTTAAAATATGTAAGAATTAAAATATATATATATATATATATATGAAAAGAAAAGGCATAGAACTATAAAATAAGGAAAAAAAAAAAAAAAACCGAAACTCCATACAAAACTTAAAAAACAAAAACTAACTTCTTAACGAAATTTTAGAAAATTTTAGACAAAATCCTTTTCAACCAAATTAATAAAAAAATATATAAAAATTAAATGAGAAAAAAAAAGAAAAGAAAAAGTACAGCATGACAAAACAATGTAAAGAAATAAAAAAACTAAAACTCCATATGAAATTTAAAAAAAAATTCAAAACTCCAAAAAAATCTACACAAAACCTTTTTTTAATCAAATAAAAAAAGCATAAAGAAACTCAAAAAAAAACGCCACAAATTAAGAAGGAAATAATTTTTTTAAAAAAAGCACATAACGACGTAAGAAGAAAAAGAAAAATAAAAGTACTTTTAGCTAGATTAAAAAATCACATCGAAACATCTTTACAAAACTTTAAAGAAAAAACTCTAAAAAAATATATTCTCAATTTTATTATTGATGATAGACATAAATTTGTTACTGAATAGATATACAGAGGATTATGTATATGTGTATATATCTGTAATGAGAAACGAAAAATATTAAAGAAATTAAAAAAAGAGAGATAAAAGAAGAAACAAATGATAAAAGCATAAAAGAGAAATGAAAAAAAAAAACAATGGATTAATATATTATATATATATATATCTTTCATATATGTTAAGATATGTAATGAGAGATGAAAAAGATAGAAGAAATAAATAAAAGACGAAAGCATAAAAGAAAATAAATGGAGGAAACTTTCCTCTCTCTCTTCTCTTTCCCTCTAATACGTGAGTACTTTCTTAATATTTTCTCTTTCTTAGGGCCGGATTCCGGTGATGATCTTTGGTGTGTCTTTGGCTTCCTAGCCCTAGAGATGAAAATGGAAATCATATGGTGAGGGTCTAGTCAGAGGTGAGCCCATGGTAGAGGATGGACGTTGTGAGAAGGAGCAATATAGGAATAAGATAGTTGGTGGTGGTGTGTGGTCGTCACAGAGCAGAAACATTCTACCGCAGCTCAGCTTTGACAACTCGGTTCCTTTTAGCAATGTGGTTCGTTTTATTGGCAATGACTCTTTATGTGTGATTGGTGTTTTTGTTTTACGGTTTATGGGTTTGTATGTATTAATGATGATGTCTTCGTCGTCTTTCTTTTAGTGTTTTATTCTTGTTTGTTTTTTCTAATAACGCAGATAGTTTCTCCACCTTCTACATTAGTTGTTCATCCATCAAATTTGAGTCTTAACGGTATTTTGATCCCACTAAAATTACTTCTATGCAGAGTTAGTAGTGGTCGTTGTGCTACTGAATCTTAGCCACCGATTGATCGGGAAATTCTATCGATTGTCGGGATTTTGTCAAAAAGAGCCTTATATGTGCTCAATTTCAGTGTACCAAAGTATATATCCGGTATCGGACCTCAAGCATACGTTTTTTCTTTTGAGCGTTTTCAGATTTCACTAGTGGATTCACTCTTATTTAAGGATTTTGTCTCATGTGCTATGGGATTTGTTATGTTCATTGTTTTTTTATCTCCTTATTGAGAGTAATGAAATTTCCATTAAAAAAAATAAAGAAAATAAATGAGAGAAGAAAAAGATAAAGATAAAAGAAAGAAAAAGGATAAAAGCATAAAAGATATGTTAAAAAACAATAGGTTGACACATGGCAAAAGAATGAGAGAGCATTATTGATTCTTTTATATATGTTAAGATTAAGATTACATCTTTTATTTTTAGAGAATTTAACACCAATGTCCCTAAGTCATCACCTTTTGACAGTTTACCCTAAAACTTAATTTTGACAATCTTCCCTATTGAACTTACTAAATTGTTGCTACGTACCTTTTATTGAAATAATTTTCCTTTAAATTAGTCATGAAAAGCTCACGTCTCATGTGAATACTAAAAACCCCATTTCCGATCAAAAATTTGCAAATCTAATATAGATCCTAGTGCAAGCCGTCTAATTGCAAACTTTCAATTTAGCTTGCGTTCCATTTGCTGGTTGGAGGTAAAAATTTTAAGTTGGATTTGGTTAACTTTTTAAAAACTAGTTATAAATTATGTTGACTTTTCATAAAAAGATAAAAACTTGAAATGAAAAAGTACAGTTTAATTGTAGTTAAACTAGAATCCCAAACAAAGCCTTAATGTAAAATCAGCTAAAAGGGGTAAATTACAATAATTAACAAGTTCATAGAGTAAATTATCAAAATTAAAAATTTGAAGGGTAAGTTGTCAAAGATAACAAACTTAACGGGTATTAATGCTAACTACCCTTATATGTTTCATGAGATTTTGGGAATTCTCCTTTTCTTTTCCAAGTAAAATATATTCAATATCACAATTTCAAAGTTTTATAAAGTAAATTTTATTTTGTCTTGCTAAAGTTTTTAGAAATTTGCATATATGGGAAAGGCATAAAACTATGGATTTGGCTAATACATTTCCTTTTTTATGCCCCTTATGTTTATGACATTTTAATTAATTTGACGTATCATGATGCATAAACATGTTTTACATTGCTTGTATTATTTTGAGTGCCATTTTATTAAATTTTTTATGCGGCAAAAAATAATAGTGGCATAATTGCAATACGCAGGTTTACCGTAATTAAGAATTGATGTAATCTTTTGCCCTATTTTATTCGAGCGTTTGAAAAAGAGCCGCAATCAATTACACATTGAAAACTGCGGTCTTTAAAAAATGCCGTAAAAATTTGTAGTGGAACTTTTTGTGGAATTCTTTTTTCACTTTTGCGGCACATTTCGGTTGCCACTAAAAAGCATATTGGTTGTTCAAGTTATTGAACTAAAAACTCAAATGGGTGCTCGATTTATGGTATGTTCGAATTAAAGGTTTGAGATGAAGTTTTTATATCGAAATTGATTAACTTTTCAAAAATTAGTTATAATTTTTATTGATTTTACAGAAAACGATAAAAAACTACGATGAAAAATTTAGATTCACACCTGAGGACCAAACACGTATTTACTCAACTAGATTCTCGGTTTACTCACTATGTGATCTTCTGACAAAACCACTAGCGCCACATATGCAAGCACCTCCAAGTGATGTTTCATCCCGTGAGTGTAAGCTTCCTCCGGTGGGTCGCCTAAATCCCCATGAGTTTACCAAGCCAATCATCATCAAGCAATGTCCCGTGGAAAAATTTTCAAGCCATTTAGTTTTGGTTGTGATCAAAATCATCGAGAATTTCATTAGATTTTCTCTTCGGCAAGTATATTTCTAAAATCACATCTCAACTTTTAGAGGCTCCGATCAAAATTAAATTTTTTGATTGAAAATTTTCTCACACTTCAAATTATTGCTTTACGATCTTCCATTTAAACTTGCCGGAGTTGAGTTCTTCAATCCGTGGAGAATGATAACAAAATTAGAATAACTTGTAGTATTTACATTTAAATATAGATACAGATTGATCTCTTAGGAGTATTCGAAATATTTAAAATTAAATTATGTTTTTTTTAAATTAATTTAGACCTCTAAAAATTAAGTAAATCGTTCAAATGGTATTCAGAGAGATAAAAATGATTTGATCATTGACTGAATATTTAGTTTCTAGTTTCCTCCTTGATGTTGCGGAAGCGTATAAAAAAATACGTAAAATTTGTTGATTCTTAAAGAATATTTGAGAGTATGCACAATAAGTTGTGTTAAATTCGTTGATTCAATCATGTGACCGAAACAAGCTACCAAAAATCTCCACAAGAACAAGTACCATTTCTAAAATGGTGAAACCGAGTACAATCCCTAACCACAACCTCCCTGTCATAGACCTTTGATATGAGCTTCAAAGCAACATGGCAATCTACACAAACTCTCAAATTTTTCATAATACGAATCGGTGTTCCTGGTGCTGTGTTAACAAGCATGAAAGCAACTGCGATTTTCTCGCTGTGAAAGGATAGAGCACTCTCCTTTTCCTCCTCTTCTATGTCGGCAAGCACATTTGCTGTATGAGGCAAATAACCTTCCAACTTCAATAACTTTGTGATCTCTGCTAGCTTCGCATATGTCTCCTCCCTCTGTGGATGTGATCTATCACCCATAACAAACTTGTAAACATGATTTCTCAACTCAACAAGACTGAAACCAGGAGTTTTCCTCACGCGTTGGTTGACCATTGCCCTTCTCAACTTCTGAACATCTGACCAACGATTCTCCGATGCATAAAGATTGGAGAGAAGCACGTCATCCCCACTATGTCCAGGCTCTAATTGGTGGAGCTGAGTTCTCGACAACTCCCCGAGAACCAAATGCCCATGTATTGTGCATGCTCCTAGCAAGGTCCTCCATATAACAGCATTCGGATGCAATGGCATTGTTTGAATGTATTCATAAGCTTTTTCGACCAAACCCGCCCTACTCAACAAATCAATCATGCAACCATAGTGTTCTATCCTGGGCTCAATTCCATATTCCTCTTTCATCTTTCTAAAGTAACCGAACCCTTCATCAACCATTCCACAGTGGCTGCAGGCATACAAGACCCCCACAAAAGTTATCTGAGTAGGCGCTAAACCTTCCCTTACTAAGTCCTTGAAAAGCTCAAGTGCTTCTTTCCCAAGACCGTTAACCGCCAAACCAACAACCAATGAAGTCCAAGAAACCACACTCCTTTCCTCCATCTCACTAAACACTTGTTTTGCCTCCATAATGCTCCCACACTTTGCATAAAGATCCAAAAGTGCATTACTAGCAATCAAATTCGAACACAATCCAACTTTCAACATGTACACATGGGCCCTCCTTCCCAATGCCAAAGCTCCAAGCTCGCCACAAGCCGACAATAAACCGACCATGGTGAACCCGTCCAGCTCCACACCCTCAAACCGCAAGTCTCTAAAAAGCACCAGAGCCTCATTGGGCCTCCCATTGCAAGCAAAACCATTGATCACAGTATTCCACGCGACAAGATCTCTCTGCGGCATTAACACAAATACCTGGTGCGCACTCTTGGAATGCCCGCAACAACCATAGAAATGAAGCAAAGCGTTCTGAACAAACACCAAAGACTCAAACCCATTTCTCAAAACAACAGAATGTATCTTCTCACCGTCCTCAACATCCGCCAACTTCGCCACGGCCTTCAAAACAAAAGGGAAAGTGTGCGTATCCGGTTTGACACAAGACATTCTCATAATGCGATAAAGCTCGAGAGCTGGCCTCGGATTCTCGCTCTCGGCGTACCCTCTAATCATGGTGTTCCACGTGAATATGTTCGGCCTATCGATTTGGGAAAAGACGCTGTGGGCATACGACATCGGAGACGAGAGAGAGACGGCGGCGAATATGAGGTGCTTGCCGATGTCTGGGTCGGTGAGTGGGACGCCGTGTCTGATCGAGAAAGCGTGGATTTGCGTCAGTTTGGACAGGGACGAAGCGCAGAGCTGCAACAGACAGATGCATTTTCCGAGGATGTTGTACGGGGTTGGGTTTTTTGGGACGCAAGTTGATGTAGAGAATGTCGGGTGGGGATTGTGGCGGTGACTACTTATGGAGTTGTGATGGGAAGGTGATGAGAAGCGACGGACAAAAGATGGTTTGGTGAGAAAGAATTGCTTTGAGAGCATCAGATCATCTTCTTTGAGAAACTCAATTGTTTGTTTGTTTGTTTTTGTTTTTGCTTTTTTCCTTTGTAATTTTTTTGAATTTGCATATGGATGATTTAAATTATAACCTTATAAGAGAGACAAACATAGAATTAACACTATACTATGTATGCAAAAAAAAAAAAATCGGTACTGACTTTATGATAAGTTAAATATCGAATCACCATCTTAAATAATAATAATAATAAAAAAAAGCTGATTTCTGTAATGTACTTTTAAGTGAAAAACTTATATTATATGGGGGCAAATTGAATCAGTATATTAAGCGTGTGAAATATCGAATTATAACGTTTTGCTTCACAGATTGTTGTAAGCAAGTCTTCTTTTTTCTCTCTTTAAAAAACAAGAAAAAAATAATGAACAAGTATAAATCACAAATCGATCACAAGACCTAAAAAACAAATATCCTTTGTTTGGATTATATGTTCAATTTCGAAAATTGAAATTATTTTACAAAAGTGTGTTTTTCTCCAATTTTTTCCATTATTCTCTTATTTTAAAAAAAGGAAATTATCTCATTTTTAAACTTATTTTGTATATTAATATTTTGAAAAAAGAAAAATAATTTTTTTAAAATCTTCTCACAATACACCATTTCCAACACCATTTCTTCTCATTCCAAATAATTTTTTGTTTTTAAAAATTTTTTTTTTTATATATCCAAACACTATCTTATTTTTAAATTAAAATGACATTCCATTTCAAATAAGAAAATTTCTTTCTGAAAATGGACATGCGATCTAAACAGAGATAATATTATTTAGTTTGACATGTGAAATTTCTTTAAAAAAATTTTCCACAAGGTGACATTTTGATGGGACACTTTTTTATGCCAGGAATGTCTGCGGTAGGATGTGGAACTCTGTTTGATATATTTACTATTTATAGACCTTATTGTATATAGTCATAGAACTATGTTTGTAAGCATGCACACAATGAAAAAACTACTGATATATATATATATATACATATACATATTTCATATATGATGCCATAGAACTTTATACATACGCTTACACACAATAATTAAGAAAATTAGAAGCATAGATGTGCATGCGTGTGTATACTACATAGTCAGCAGTCGAGTCACGAGATGAATGCTAAATGATTAAATTTTTAGAAAATATATACAAGGATAATCAATTTTTAATATAGACAAAGTGAAAAGAATATAAAGTTTTTAAATATAAAATTTAAAAAAAAATCATTGAGACGAAAATTCTCGCTCAGTTATCAGTGATTCCGCCTTAACATATAAGTATATATATACATAAATATACACACATAATATACTCATAGAGGGGGGAAAGTGTGCATAACAAAAATAGTGTTGGAGCAAAACTATCTTAACCCAATACATTTAAATTTTATTGGCCAAGGATATTGTACAAAGGAAGGGACATGAGGGCTATTAAGTACAAAGGAGGAGACTTGGCTGCTCTGAGACTTCCTCTCGACCTAAACTATAAAAGGAATGAACAAAATACATGATTTTTAAAACCATCCACATGGGGCAATCCAACAAAAAAGAAGATCTAATCAAAAATTTCCCAATGGGCTGTATTGGGAGGAGGATCAAAAGTCTCCCACTTTGTTGTGACGACGACAGGCTTAATTAGTCCAGCATTTGATATCTTCAGCACATCCAGACTTTCCACGCACTTCTGCACTCTCTTACCCTGCAAAACTCCACAATCAAAACGAAGACAAATCGTGTCCTCACGCCTATATTGTTCAATATCATCATAAAAATCTACTGAAATTATAGATGGGATGATAAGGATCTTGATCCCGGACCTTCATCATCAACTAACAGGTCAAGGTTCACATAATCTATGTCAAACACAGACTCTAACATGCGATACATGACTCGAACCTTTGACCAGATAAAAGTTCACCATAATTATTTCAATGTCCCGCTTATTTTTTAAATTTAAGGGTCATTTCCCTAAGCAATTACTCATCATTCCTAACATTCCCTAATTGTTTTTACTGAGCAAAAGAAACTATACAAGTTAATAAGAGATAAATAAAGGAGTGAAATGAAAAATTTTACCTGCAAAATTTTTTGAGCAGAAGCATCTCCTTCTGCAGGAATGTTGTCCAGCTTGATTGCGTGTCTCATGAGCATCTCGATTAACGTTGTGATCTGAACTTCAGACACCTTCACACCACTCGAAATCGATTTCTCAATCATTGAAACCTGCACAAAAGTTTTGTTTTTAATTATTTTTTTTTTTTATATTTATCTTGTGATAACCCAACATTTTTACGCCAAACAAATAGTGACTCAAAAAAAGTGAATTTTACATTTTAAAGAAATGAGATTTAATCCCATGTTGAATTCTCATTAGTCACATCAGTGGGCTCACCCCACTATTTGGAACCTGCCACTTTGTGTATAATTGGAATTCAACATGGATCTCATTTTCTTTTTTTTTTTTTTTTTAATTAAAATAAAGCCAACATAGCATCTTTTTCTTTTAGGAAACAAACATAACATTTTTAACACATAGTATATGAGTCTACTTATTAGTTTTCTCTCGTTTTTCCCCCTCAGAAGCTCTAAGATATAACCCATATAGTATACTAATAGACAAACAAGTGATTATCACCTATATAGGAAATTGTTATGGTCCTTTCGTCGTAACATAAAATTTATTTAATATAACATGCAAGTTAAAAAGATATAACAATAATTTAAGTATAATTAAATTAATCGGTGTTATGTTTTTTTAAAGTTCATATTATGTAAAATAACTATCATACTATACTTTTTACGCCTATATATTACTCCACACATACATACTAGGGATCTTCACATATCAAATTATACGGATTAGGGGATTAATCTGTAGTTCAATCTAGCCCATAGAACATTATATTTCGCATATTAGATTCGTGGATTCAATCCACGTTCTTATTTAGGCGACAGGTAAGAGGATTGTTGATTTGTTGTTGTTGGGGGTGACGGTTGTACATGAATTGGGGGTAAACTAAAACTTATTTAGGTTGTGGTTCTATTCTCAATCTAAAATGGGCTGCGTTTTATTTAAAATCGTTAAACAAAAGAAAAGCTACAATCGTGGACTGGATTGCGGGATATAAATAGAGATACATCAAGTTATATTCAATCCATACGTATTTAGTAAATAAAAAAAAAAGATAAATTACTCATTTAGTCTCTAAACTCTTAGCATTATATAATTTTAATCTCAGAACTTTTTTTTGTAGCTGGAATATTCCTAAACTTTTCAAATATTTCTACAATAGTCATTTTCATTATTTTTTAACAGGATTTATAAGTAATTTGATCAAAAAGTGTTACTAACTTCGGATTCCGTAAAAAAATTAACGACAAAGACTACTGAAGTAACATTTTTAATAGTTTATGATCATTTCAGCTACAAAAAAAAAAAGAACAGATAATGCCACTAAACTTTTAAAATGTTACTATAATAGACATTTTTGTTAATTTTTAAATGGAATCCGTTATTAATTTGATCAAAAAATAATGTTAATTAACAGATTCCATCCAAAAATTAACATAAATGATTATTGTAGTAATATTTTAAAAGTTTAAGAGTATTTTAATTGTGAAAAAAATTTCAGGAACCAAAGTTACATAAAGTTAAAAATTCAAGAACTAGTAATTTACCCAAAAAATAATTTAGAGAATATATATTTGTGGCTTGGTTTTACATATTTTATGGATTGAAAAAATGTCGATAGTCAATTCTGATGTATTATCACTGTTTAATCTTTTAATCTAATCCAATTCAATCTGGCTTTAACGGATTAACTAGATTCACATTTGGTAAACCCCATGATATATGCCACTCCAAACTTGGAGAGGAAAAAATCTGTGACCGTATTGTGATGTCGTTATCACTATCACAGCCAGCTGTGTTTGCTGATGATCATGATCACCATTGACCCATGAAAGAGCTCTCAGCCTCTTTTTATTCAAACCAATCATCTCAATATGCCCAACAACCAAACACTAAACAGAGAGCTGACCTTTTGACAATCACAGAACATGGGCTTCGTGGCTCATATATATATATATATATATGCATTTTTTTTAAGGGCCCGTTTGAAGGGTTTTAAGATATAATTTTGGATTGAAAATGATGTATAACATGCGTTTGGTGCTAAATTTTAATTGTAGAATTTGGGTTTAAATTAAATTGTGTGTTTAGTGAGATATTTGAATTACTGGGATTAACAAATGTAAACACTTAAACGTATTCGGAAAAAATATCAATATGGAGTTTGTTTATTTCGTCTCGAAATTCTATACAATTAAAAAAAATAATCTCATTTAGATTTGTATACGCAAAGTTATAGACTTTTAAAGTTTGAGTTATAAAATTATGTGAATAGTGAAATTGAGGTTGAGTTTTTTAAAAAAAAAAAGAAAAAGAAAAAAAAAAGAATTATAATTTATGATTCAAACCTTAACACCAAACACCCCTGTAGTTTTGAAAACGTGTGTTTGGAGAGAAAATCTGTTAGGAGTGAAAAATTGTAAAATCTTAAAATATTTTCGGAAAAAAAAAAGTCAATATAAATTTTGTTTTGTTCATCTTGAAATTCTATGTAATTAAAAAAAAAAGTAATCTCATTTGGATTTGAAGTAACAAAATTATAAAATTATAAAATTTAAGTTTTTTGTAGACATTTGGAGATATGAATAATGAAAAGTAATTTTAAGTTTAAGAAAAAGACCAAAAAAAAAAAAAAAAAAGGAAATCGGATGTCAGATTTGGCTTAAAACGAGTCCTAAGGAATTTTTCTTTTATACATTTATATTTTGTAGAAATGCTTTCTTATTTATTTCTCATGCGTAGTATAATTGCCAAAGTTTTTTTTTTTTTTTTTGGAGGAAGTTTCAATTTTTTTTTTTTTTGAAATTAGAGATCATGAGAGTATTCAAACTCTATATCTTTTAATAAAGTCAGATGTAAATTATCGTCAGACTTCTAATATTTAAAAGATATGCGTCTACGTTTAGAATGCATATTGAGTTTAAACTCAACTATATTTTACGGTTGGTTTTTTTTTTTAATCTTTTTATGAAAAATTAACAAAAATTATAACTAATTTTTTAAAAAATTAATCAATTTTAACATAAAAATTTCATTATATTTAAACCTTAATCTGAACACCAAATACATCTTAAGATTCTGACGCATCCGCTATTAATAACATTACATGTAGAGAGAGAAAAAAAAAAAAAAAAAACCGCTACGGAGGTTTTTTGTTACGAAATGGCTATTCAGGACATTTATTATTATCTTTTATTTTGATAATCGAGGACATTATTTTTTTTAATAAATAATCCAGGGCATTATTATTACTTTATTCCAAATACATATCATCAATGACAAAGCTAGGAAATTAGGAACTTTGGTGAAAGAGACTAATAATTATAAGTTCTAAATTTTTGGAGAACTAAAATGAATTTTTTAATTTATTATAAAGGAGATTATTTATAAATTTGAGTCGCCTTGAAATATATATACATATGTATTATATTGTAATCAAGAAAAAGTTGAGGGGACTTAATCTTCTTAAGCTTTTATTATCTCTGTACCGTATTAATTGAATTATCCTAATATGATTAAAAGATACATATTTATTAATTGATTTGGTTGTAATTATAACGTGTCTCGTGATTACAAACATAATTTATCTAATTTTACACTTAATTATATTATAAAATATATAATTTAAATCATTCTATCTATAATGAGTTTGAAAAAAAAAAAAAAAAAAGGTCTTGCATATTATAAGTTTGTACTTTGTACTACCATAAGATCATTGGACTTTCTTTCTTTCTTTTTCTCTTTTTGCCTTAAACCATACAAGTAAAGAATTTCTCACCTTACCTATTGTAGGAAAAGACAAGTAAACATAAAAAGAAAACATAAATTAAAACAAACAACTAAATCTATGTTTGATTCAGATTTAAAAATTTCATATTAATTTTTATTTTTATTTATAAAAAATTAATAAAAATTATAAATAATTTTTTAAAAATATATCAACATCAAATTAAAAATTTCACTCCAAATCAACGTACTAAAGGCATCCTAAAAAACAATTAGAAACAAAAAAAAGGCAGAGCGGTGGTTGTGATTACCTGCTCCGTGAGCTTATCAAGCTCAAAGGAGATGTCGGAGATGGCGCGATGAGCGGTCTGGATCCTGGCATTCCTGCGCATCTCGATAAATCTCTTCTCGATGCTTGCTGGGTCCTCCATTAGTATGACTTTTGATCTGTCTTTGACCCCGCACGTGTCCAAATACTCCCCATTTTCCCTCTCCTTTCCCTTGAATATCAGCCTCTGCTCCCCCACCTGCAGCCCCGTCTCCCCCGTCAGCACCTTCTTCACCTCCCCTGCCCAGGTCAAACCCCTCGTCAACGAGGGCATTTTTCGTCATTTCATCTTTTTATGTCAACTCCGACCAATTATTTATATTTGGACCGTCTTTCTTACTTTTAACGTATTTGGATACCGTGGTTATATTATATGACTCATCAATTAAAAAAATGCGTATTTTAATTAAAATAATAGATAATGTACCATGCGCGAAAATTAATAAGGAACAATGTAGAGTGAAAAGAGTGTAGATCAATAAGCATTACCAAAGGTAGCTTGAGAGCTGACGGAGATCTGGTATCGGAGCGCTCCGAAAGCGATTCGGAGGCACAAATTTGGAGCTGAAACATCGGGCGGCGCTCCGATCCTTTTCTGCACCAACATGCCTCCGGGTCTCATCTCCCACTTGATCTCGGCCTCGGCCTCGGCCTCAACCTCGACCTTGTTAGACGACGTCGTTTTGGAGTAGTTCCCGCTCATTCTACCATAATTGGAGCTTCTACTCATCATGATATGTGAAATTAAAATTAATTCCAAGAAAATCAAAGTTGAAGAAGGAAATATCTGGGTTAAGATGATTTTTTATTTTTTAAATAAAATTTTTCTGCCGACACACAGGTTGTATTTGGGCTGTGGCTTTTTATATAGCGTGGAGGAGGGAGGGAGGGGGGGCGTGGTTCGATTTGCGATGCTGACTAGAAAATGTGGGAACCAATGGGAGGCATGCCACGTGGCGGATCCTGTCGCGTTGTGTGGACTAACAGCTAAGCACGGAGAGTTTTTGCCGACAATCGTTTGGGAACAGCTTTGTTACACACAAACGAAATAATTCTTGGCCTCCTTTGAGTATTTATTCTTTTTCTTATTCTTATTATTATTTTTTTTCCCACCCTACTAAATTTGTTTCTATTCGTCACATGTACATTTGGTATGGTACTCCTGTTCCAAATTTGTAACAATTCATTTTAAAGATTGAATTTGGATTCTGGAAGGATCTACGACAGGTTAACAGCGTTTAGTAAATCCTGTTTTAGATTGGTTCAGTAGATTATGAAAATTATTACTCTACAACAAAATTTGATAAGCATTTCAGCAATTTCTTTAACATACCTACTTCTGTGAAATTTACAAAGTATCCTTGGTAATAAAACACAATATAAAATATATATCATTTTTATTTATCTTTATAATAAATAAACTATTATTTTAAATTTGTTTGAAAATTACAAATTCTTGCCTTTTAACAAATAACTAGTAAATTCTTTAGTAATACAGTTTCTCATATATTTATAAATATCTTTTTTTTTTTTGTTATTTGTTGGAAAACAAAATACTAAACGCCTACTTATTTGTGAACATAATTAACTTTGAATTTACAGCACTATAAAAACAAATATTATCTACAACATGACATAGCAATGTCAAACAGACCTTAAGCCCGTGTTTAGTAGAGTGAAAAAGGAAGAGCAATGAATTAGATGATTGATATTAGAGTAAAAAAAAAAAAAAGGGGATATCTTTTAGACGGATTGATAAAAAAAAATTAGGAAGGAGGCAGCTAAAATCCATGGGGACCTGCAATTTATTAATCATTTCAACTTTGAAAAGTAGAGAGGAAAAAAATTTGACCGAAAAATACTTTGTAAATTAAGTAACTATTTTGAGCTCAATTTCTGTTTATCTTTTTATTTATATAAAGATATAATTAAAAATAAACTATAGATTAGATACTTTTATTCTCATTTCTTTCTACCAAATAATATGAATGCAAATCTCTCTTTCTCTTTTTTATTTTCCTCAAATAGATATTTTATTTCTGTTTTCTTTTTTTCATTCCTTTTGCCAAACATAACATAATGATCAACTATTTTACCACATATATATATACAGATATATATATTTCCTGGTTTATTTTACCACATATATATTTTTTTGCTGGAATATAATCTTACATATTTTTTTTTTTTGAAAATTATTATCTTACAAATTTGATTTAACTAAAATGTGATTTGTAAAATATCTCTCAACAAAACCAAAGAATCATCAGGGTCAATTGCAAAGGTAAAAACTAGTCAAAATAGGTTAAAAAACAGAAAGTGTTTATTTTTTATTTTTATTTTTTAACATCTTTTCTTTTCTTCTGCTTATACATCAGAGAGTTGCACCGTGGGACACGTGGAGACACTCTATAGGGGGGTGACTCTTCGTCAAGTGTTTATCTTCAGATTTAGCAGCTTCGTTTTCATTGGAGGGCTAGAGAGAGAAGACGAACTTATGCTTTACACACATGAAGTTAGGTGGGACCCGCAGCTGAAAATGTGTGGTTTTTCACTTTCAGCGCTGGGAGCGATTATAACAGACAGCTGCATCGACCAGATCATAAGATGATCACAGCCGGTCGATTAATCTATAGCCGTAGCTGTTTAATCGGATGGTGATGGGTTATCTGTTACTTCAGAGTGAGCAAAATCAAAGCAAGTTGCTTAGGGTTGTAATCCCCGTTGTTAGCAAGGGAAAACTAAGGCTTAACAAAATGTTGTAGTATACTATAATCAATAGTGATTGAGTCTTTTGACTTTAATTTATGTGTTTAGCTCTTTAATTACGTCTCATGAAAAAGTTTGTTTGTTTTTTTTAAATAGTTCATATTACTTCGGATTAATTACTTAATGATTGTCAAAAAAACTACCAAAAATTAAACAAACATGTTATAGGGCTCGTTTAGAATGTCAATTGGAATTGGAGCTTGAGTTTAAGGCTATGTTTGGTAGGAGGGATAGAGAGGAGGAAGAATAAAGAGAGTTGGAGGGATGGAGAGAGTGAAGGATAACGAGAATTAAATACATCATTTATGTTGTTTAGTAAGAAGGGGGGAGAGTTGAAATAATGGTTGATAATTATTTGTGTAAATACTACGTAGTTCATTTTATAAAATTTTTTTAAAATTTTTTTGAGGATAAATCTGTCTTTTTAGTATAAAAGTGAATGTTAAAAAAATATGTGGTTGGTTTAATTGAAAATTGAAAAATGAACTATGATATTTAACTAACATAAAAATCTTATGTGTTCAGGAAAAAAAAAAAAAAACATAGCAGCATAGCTTTTTTTTTTTTTTTTTTTCATTATTCTTCTGTCATTATGTAGATGGAAGAATTATTTCATTTCAATTTGAAATAAGAAAGTTATGGATTATTAAAATTTGACTTTTTAAATATAAAAGATAAAGCAAAAGAGATGTTAATTTGAAATAAGGAAGTAAAACAAATGATTTTTGAAAAAAGGAAAAAAAAAAAAAAAAAACTTAGGTTTCAACGGGTGTTTCAAATACCATCTTAGTTTTGAACTTCAAAATAGTTGTGGGTAAATTATGTTTTGTTATATGATCAAGCTCTTCCTTATAAAATATTATCTAGTTTCAAAATATTTTTTAAATGTCTGATAAGTTATTTTACATTGTACGTATAATATATACTGACCTATTTATTTGGCACTGACTTAAAAAAAAAGATAGAGACGTTAATTAATTTTTATAGGGAAGTATCCAAGTGTCTTAACATAAGATAGTAGTGGATCTACTTTTGTGGTAAATTCTACCAACTCCGACCAACCGGTGCCAATTTTGTGAGGAGAAAATAAAGAAGAAGAATGGAGAAAAAAAGATTTGCCATATACCATGAAGACGCATCTAATTTTTTTTTTTTTGGGCATGGTTGCCTCTAAACTCCAAATTTTTTCGTGTTTGACAAATCAATATTTGAAGTAAAAAAAATTTGACAATTAACTTCTTAAACTTTAAAATCGATTATAATTAACTCCAATTAAAAATGAGATTTGTTACGATTTTCTTGACTATGATTCACACATATCTCTCAAGGTCAGTGGCTTGGGTAGTTCTCTTTTTGCTCCAATTGGATCTCATATGAACAAAACATCTTGCTTGTCGGGATATTATCCTTGGATTTATCATGGAGATCGATGGGATAGAGTTTTGTTTATACAAGATCCAATTTTAGTTTAAAAAAAAAAAAAAATCTTGGTCATGTCTCTTTATAGAAGGATACTTAGAGTCACATGTAAGAAAATCATAAGAAATTTAACCTCATTCTTGAATGGGGTTAATTGTAATGGATTTTGAAGTTAATTTCAGGGGTATCGATACTTTTAGTTTAGGAACTAATTTCAAACGCGAGAGGTTTAGGGCTAAATATATAAAGATTCCACAAAATAAAAATATCATTTTTTAAAACCAAAGAACTTTGGCTTTGCTACCAATATGACAATTTAATCACCTGATCATCAAAGATAAATATAAGGTTAATTCTATTTTTTGTCTTAGAATTATATGTTAGATTTAAATTTAATCCATATTTGAAAACACATTTCAAAACGAGTTCTTAATTTATTAAGTTGTCATAAGTTTGTCATCGTCCGATCGACCATTAAAAGCTCGATGAAAAAAAGGAATATGACCATGTATAATTTAATAACTAGTTGTTTTTGTTATTTTACAATCAGGGAATAGCTATTACTAAGAAAGAACGGTGCCTAATTTAAATGTCGAGATTTTAACATTTAGAAGAATAAAAGGACTAATTTATGATAGCTTGTCGTATTAGAGATTCGTTTGGTAACGTTTTAAAAGTCAGGGGTCAATATTGAATTTGACCTATGATCCTAGGACAAAATAAAATATATCCTAAAAGATTATCATCATGATCAATAGCTGCATATAGTTAAAATAAGTGCAATATATATATATATATATATATGAATGTACATACGATACGTATAACATGTATAAATATGTACGATATACAAACAGCTTGCGAAGTTCATGATTGTTTTGGTTACAATTATTTGAAAAAAAGGTGTTCCATTCCAATTCAAGAAATAATAATTCTGATGTAAAAGAACATGAAATAATGTTCTGCGCAGGCACTTCCCATAATGTGAGAGGCAAATATCAACATTCAACTAGACATGCTTTTGATCATGATGATCATCATCTACCAAAAGTGATTTATGGATAGGATAGGGCCATATGATTCTCGATTCACAAATGCATCATTATTGATTTGTGAATGAGTGGTTCACAAAAGGCTACACATTTTTGTACCAATATTGCTTGCTTCATGTTCTAATAATACCCACTTCTTTGGTATTTCTGTATATGAGCAAAAAATCCACGCATTTTTTTTTTTTTTCAAAGAATAGAGTCCATGCATCTTGAAGCCGACATTTATATATATTAATTTTCCCTGATGCAGTGCGGCAAGAGTTTCTTTTTACTTTACTGTTTTATTTTTCTAGTATACACTTCCACTCCATCAACTTTGGAAAAAAAAAAAAAAAAATGAAAGGGAGCTAACACATTGTAAATTGAGGTTTTTTTTTTTTTTTTTTTTTTTTTTTTTTTTTTTTAACTTAAAGAGGGAGGATTCGAATTATGCATCTTTAGATAGAGTCAAGTGTGGTATTACCGTTAAGCTATACCTGTAACTACCATTGTTAATCGAGTTAGTTGTAGTACTGTATTCACCTTTTTTTTTTTTTTGAAAAGTTCTGTATTTATTTATTTTTTAAGAGATGCTCTACCATCTTTTTTCAATGTTAACCAAAAAAAAAAAAAAAAAACGGTAGATATTGATCACAAGGCTGACAGTAGTTATGGTTTGTTATGAAGCTAGAGTAAGTGTCCGTTTGGTACATAAATTCAAACTCATATAATTTAATTCGAATTCTTTAAAAATTAAATTGAATTTTTTTGGTTTTGAACCATGGCCAAACATAGCAAATGTCTAGGTTCCATTGTATGGAGTATTTCTGATCGGATATTATAATTTATGTTAGTTATCACCTATAGTTGGTTTTTAGAAGGCATTTCAAGGAATTTCAATAATGAGTTAATGATTATTTTTGTTAAACTTGTTATAAATAATATTTGTCTAATAAATTTGACCTTTTTATTATATGAATGGTGATGATAGGAACAAGTAAAAGAATTAAGACATCCCGATTAGGTTAACATTATTTTAGTATCCTCATAATTTATTATCTATTTCACATGAAATTTATAGTTAAATTAATTTTATTTTATTTTTAAAGAAACAAAATCACTTCAAAAAGGAGAGCAAACATAAAAACAACTCTTATACTACCGTTCTAGATAAGAATCTATCCGGGCAATTACAATACCTCATTAAAACCAGTTGCCAGAAAAAGAAAAAACCGAAGAAAAAAATCTGACAAAGTGAAAACAAATGCATGATTAAGGATAAATAAAACACCTCAAAAACTTGAAAGAAATCTTTAAAAAGGAAGACCATTTATATCCCTATAAACTAGGGGTAGAATAAATTCTGGAGCCGAGATCTATATCGTTTGAAACTGACGATGTTGGTTCGAATGATTTACTAATTTAAAATCTTCCACACCATTAGCTTCATGAAAATCATGAGACGAACACCCTAACCATCAAGTCCCCTGTATACAGAGACGAAGGCGAGCAAGGTCAGGCCTAATAGGGCTTAAGCCCTCCCTCAACTTTCTTTTCCTTCCTATTTACCTATGTGTGGATATGAGTATATGTACAAAAAATTGCATAAAATCCCCCTAAAAAAAAAAAAAATCCAATCTATATCCCTTTAAAATTTATCTATGTAGTTATTAGTCCTTTAACAAAACTTTCTGGCTTCGTCAGTACCCGCATAGGTAAAGAATGAAGTCATCTGCTACTAAACTTCCAAAGAACTTTATGATCAGATTTATTCATGAAAAGATTGACCACATAAATAGAGTCATATTCAATCCCCAAGTTATATCATTGAAACTCTCAAGCTTTATTTTCAATCGTCAAAATAAAAGCAGCTACCAAGTTCCGCTTCTAAAGCAAAAAAAAGGTTTTGTTCTTGTTAATAAAATGCAACATGTAAAAGAAGGTCGTGTTATGTAAGAGAATTTTTCACAACACTATACATACAAGGCAACCAAACTCTTCTTTTTCTACACAAAGATAAACTTCCTTTTTATTTATGTATTTATTTATTTCTTGAATGAAACCTACTCTGTCTGGATATTCCTCTGAATCTTTTATATAAACACTGACTTCAAAAAGTTTGACATAGCATATCCCAATCAAACTAGCACCAACTAGGCCTTCTATTACAAACCAAGCACTCGACTCAAATGATATTAAAAGAAATTTAAAAAAAAAGTACAAAATGTCCAAGAAATAAACTATGAAAACCGAAATAACTAATTAATACGCGAAGGTGCCACCATATATCTAAGAGAAATTAAAAAATTAAAAAGAAGAGAAACAACAAGTAAGACTTCAATGTCAACCATTGTTTTAGAACAACTTCAGAAGCATAACAATCTACTTCAAATGGAAAAAATCTAAGAGAATGCCTAGTAAAAACTTTCTATCTAAAAAAACTCAGTACGAAAAAAAAACCGAAACAAAAAAGAAATAAAAGTTTCACATGTATATATATATATATATATATATATATATTCCTCAATGGAGTAATTTTTTACAACATAGCAAAAGAAATTTTTTTTAAAAAGTTGTTGAAGGGTTCTGGTTTGGTAGAAGTTCACGCTGGAATATCATATATGCACGGGGGGGGGGGGGGGGGGGGGGGGGGTGTAAGGCTAGTCATATTCATATAATTGGCCACGGACAAGAAAGCAGACAGTGAGATAATTAATTGGATTGATTTGACTCGTCCGCGCCTAGGATACCCTAAAAATTTTACATCATCTACAGAGCCAGACCAACATGAAATTAATGCAAATATCCATATACCACGAAACTATACATATATATATATATATATATATGTATATATAAAATATGTATAAATATGTGTGATCCTACATGAATGAGAGCAACCGTGTCTAGCTATTTGGTAAAGTATAGATGGCGACTACTAAGTAACATCAATTTATGGCAGCAGCAGAAAGTTGCAATTCATGAGCAAAATTTTCTAGCTCCATCATTAATTTTATTTATTGTTTCTTTAAAAAGACAAATAATTAGGAGTACCCCTCACGTCATATCGTGTTTATTGGTTACGATGACAGACGAGATTTTTGCTTATATATGTGCGTGCTCTAGGCTCTAGCTATAGCCACTTATTGTGATTCAGTAAACTATTATTAGTGCCAACTTTGTTAAAATGTTTTTACCGTATTGTACGTTCTCTTCCTCACAACAACATAAATATCTGCGATCCAAACTTAAGTTCTATTTGTTCTCATAGGTCTACACTGAAAATGTATGAATTTCTTAGTTCTCGAGAACAAACAAATAAATTGGATTTGTATGTATTTTAATGTCAGATATAATCATATGGTTCTTTTACAAAATAATGCATATATATATATATATATATATATTTTGGAGAGAATGTAATAAGCCTCTTCAAAGTTAAAAAGCCAAATGTTTCATATTGGGAACATACAAGCAAATTAAATGGTTTAAATAAAATAAGTGATATGAAGTATCACTTGTGTATGAGTGAACCGGCCTATGCTACTACATGCACCGCTTATGCGCGCAATTAGGCGTTTAGGGTATTTTTGAGATTTAATCTAAACTATTGATTTGACCGATTATGATTTAACATTAGAATTAAATGATTTCAGATTTAATATAAATTCTTGATCGAATAATTACAATCTAATTGTCAGAATTAAATTATTGTTGCCAAATGGTTTTATTTGTTGACAAATAAATATATATGTTTTAAGTATTACACATTTTCAATTAAAAAGACACTTTTTAATCAAAGATTGTGTCTGTCATAACAGTTGAATCTTTTCATAAATGTACATGATTTTGATTACAAATAAGACTCAAAATTAAAATTAAAATTTACTTTTATTCTGGAAATCAATAAGATTGCTATTTATTGAATTCAAGAGTTCGTTGTATCTTGGAGATAATTTGTCACAAAAAAAAAAAAATGACGGTTAGCAAACTTCATAGTAGGGAGCAAATAAAACTTTAAGAAAAGTAATTTCTTAAGCCTGAAACTCCTCAGACTTTCTCTGTTTTCTATTCTGGTTTCTTTGCACTAAAATAGTTTTCCACTATTAGAGCATTGAGGACCTTTTCCTAGTAGGAGAGGACCAGGGGACGCGGGTACCGTGCCCAAGGTAAACCTCCACCACAATAGTATTTTAGGATTTGTAATAAAAAAAAATGATTGATAATAGATGTACAAATGTAAGAAGGCAGGTCCCTTCTCCATCAAAGAAAATGATATTATCGAGGGTACGACACATACTATCTTCAACATTTTTTTTATCAACTAAAATCAATATTGTTAAATCCAAGTTTTTCTATTTTTTTAGTACTAGTCTTTTGATATTTTAGTAAGTTTGGCTTTCGCGGCATGGTTTATGCAGCATGAGATACAATTTGGTGCATATGATTGACGGATCATGAGCTGGTGAATCGTGAATGGTGAGGCCACTGTTTGGTTTTGGGACAGACAATGTTGTTGATTGGTCATCTTTGTAGGTCATAGATCATCTGCACGTAATTAAACGCGATGAATACTCCTCGGAGCAGAATTTCATCCAACCAAATGTAGGGCTGGCAATGTGAACAACATGTCTTGAAAAGCGACACGAATTTTGTAGGTTAGCGTTGGGAAAAAAGGATTAATGCAGATCTGTTTTTGGTCGACTTGAAATCGACATGATGGGATTGACGAGTGGCATCAATTGTGGATGATCATAGTAGTAGATCCGAGCTCTCACTCGAACTTGGAGTGGCCTAGGTAGCTCCCATATATTCGAACCCTGGAGTAGTCTATAGCTTCGAACCAGATCAGTAAGCCAGGCTCCCACTTAGACACATGAATGGCCGAGCTCTCACTTGGATATTGGGCGAACACATACAAAGGTACTTTTAAGGTTGATGTAGAAAACCAGCTATAACTAAAATGAAGAACAGGCATCAACCATTCCCATATAGCCTTTAAAATTCTTTGAAAAAGGCAACAACAAATCTGCTAACAAAACTAATCAGCAATAAAAGTAGCTTTGTATGCGTGTGTTCGTGTGTATATGTAAGTGTTTTGAGGCAATTTTTGGTTCAGATTGTATCAAATGAATTACAGATCGTATATATAGTTTTTTTTTTTTTTTTTTCAATTGAAGTGAAATTGTAAAATATAAAATATATAGAGCAAAATTAATAAAAAAAAACAAGCAACTACATCCCCTAATTTTTTTTTGGTGAATCATCCCCTATTTTTTTTTGTGCTTTGGCAAATTACCCTTTTAAATTGTCATTTATTTGAGGCTGTTCTGCACTATTGTCCACTGAATTAACTTTGCGGAATTTAATAAATCAATCCCTGACAAAAAAAAAAAAAACATAAAATTTTCTTAATGAACATGGGAAAGTTTTGAAATATATGTTACAAAATTAGTCCAATAGAAAACAATTGTTAATTATTATAAACGAATTTCGACATGCAAAATTTTCAGTTGTGCGGCCTGCAACTCTATTTTATTATAAAGAATTGAAAACACAAGTTTTCAACTTAACGTCTCCTACCTGAATCCCTTCTCTTCTCTTGACCTCTTTCATCTATTGAGTTAGTCCTAATAGGGTTTTTACACGTGGCCATTTTAAAATGACACATGTCATTTTTCTTAATTTCTAACTCAAAAGTACATTTTATAGACTTAATTAATAATCCTTGGTTTTTCAATTAAGATGTAAAAATGTAAATAAATTACCATTAAAAAAACTATGAAATAAAGAATAAATAAATAAATAAAAAGACACCCCATGGTGGTCATGAGATTTCATGGAAGTTCTGTGAAGAAGATGAACCAAACCTCACTCCAACCATCCACAACACCTCTGGACCTGAGTACGCATCAGTTCCGATGACGATCCGTGAACGACGCCTTTTATCGACCTAAAGAAATATTCTGCGAATAACAATGCAGACATTGTTGCGATGTCTGCTCCGTCGATGACCATGAAAGGTTGAAGAATTTGAGGAAAGTTAATATATCTCTCAAGAATTTGTTGTTGGTGAGATTGTAATATATCTCTTTGAAGTTGAAAAATAAAAAAATATCACATAGGAAAGATAGAAACGAGCAATGTGGCTTTATAAAGACATGTATTATGTGAGTTACTTGTGTATGAGTGCGACAACACTCAGTGATAGAGCCATAAAATTTTTTTAGAAGGCGTGACTTAAACAAAAAATTTGAACCAAAATTACATCGCTAAAATCTTTTGTCATCATTTATCAATTTGTATCTTTGGTTTTTTGAATGCTAAACTTTAAAATTTTTCCTACTAAACGAATTAAACTCGTAATAGAGTTAATTAGTTTAGTTTAATTTTAAAGTTTAGTATTCAAAAAATCGTGAATTTATAGAGCAATATGATTGATTTTGATTCATTTGAGATACTAAATCTTAAATAAAAAATTTGGATGAGATTTAAAAAAATTTTGGGTGGCAAATAAGGGATTAAGTTGTTAAATTTTTTGTCCTAAGAGAAAAAATAATAAAGAATTAGGGGCTAATATATAATATTTTTTTTCAACAAATTTGGGGTCCCTAAGGAACCACTCTTCTCTCTCCGCCTCCACCACATGCATGTACGCTCGCGTGAATGGTGAAAAGGCGATAGGACGTTAGGATGCTTTTTGCGCCACACGAACGTATCGTCCTAAGGAGCTCACTTTTTCGTTACTTGCATATTTGCACACGTAAAATGGACCGTTCATTTGATCAAATTACTATCCAACGGTCAGAATTAAGTGTCAATTATCTAAAATAAGAGTTTGTTGTCACCATTTAGGCTTTTCATGAAAAGTAACATTTTGACTAGAAGATTTTTTTTTAAACAGTTGCGTCCACTCATAAATAGAAACTTTTTTTTTTTTTTGGTTATAAACAAAATCTAAATTGAGATCTATTATATTTTTGTTCTGGGATTTCATAACTTTGCTACTTAGTGAATTCGTGTATTTATTGTTTCGTGGAAAAATCTTACAAGAAAATCCTGTTAGCAAACTGTTCCGCCTTCAACTCTCACTTTTCTATCGTGTTTCTCTACAACCATCTACAGTCTTCCACCTTGAAAAAAAAAAAAAAAAAAACATTTGAGATCTATTCAAGGATGGGATCTTCATCTCATGGGCTTGAGACATGCCTTGTTAGATCCGCATACATACATAT
This sequence comes from Ficus hispida, assembly GCA_025413025.1. Taxonomy (NCBI): domain Eukaryota; kingdom Viridiplantae; phylum Streptophyta; class Magnoliopsida; order Rosales; family Moraceae; genus Ficus; species Ficus hispida. The sequence continues at coordinate 7,022,595 of CM046361.1, forward strand.
ATATATATATATATATATATGTATGTATATAGGAGGGCAGGGCAGTGGCGTATGTTCGGCAATGCATCCGTGGCCATTGGATGCAAAATGGACGGCACCGATGAGAGGGGAGAGAGAGAGTGCAGGGATGCAAAATGGACGTCCGTGTGATTGATGATGGCTGCGATCAATACGTAGCTCTTGTTTTTCTCTGGCGCCGCCGTCTGCTTCTTCTTCCACGTCTCTTGTGGAGGAGACGGGAGGTGGGGAGAGCTCTGAGGGTGGCAGCAGTGGGTTGAACGACGGCAATTGTGTTAGCCGAAGATTGTGAAAAAACAGAGAGGAGGAAGTATATTATGTACCATCACTAAGAAGCGAATTGGGAAGCAAGAGAAAGGCATGAACAAGAACGAAGAAGAAGAAGAAGAAGAAGAAGAAGAAGATGAAGAAGAAGAAGAAGAAGAAGAAGAAGAAGAAGCTGAAGCTAAGCTTGAAGGAGACGCCATATTTTCGGTGCTAAAAGACACAACAACTCGTTAATATATAAATATATATTTATATATATATATATATATATCTCAGACCAATAGCCCCATTTCTCATCAACTTCTCAATTTATCTACTCCTTTTGAAAGGAGTAGATAAATTGAGAAGTTGATGAGAAATGGGGCTATTGGTCTGCATAAGCAAATGGTCTCCCTCCCTCCCTTCGATGACGGCCTTGAGTTCCGGCGAAATTGTTGACGCCTCCGGCCGGGTTTTCGCCGTCGATGGGCTCTCCCTCTTCCTCTCCCCCTCTTTGCCCCGCCGTTCATTTTCAGCATTTTTGGAGTTGTCGGCCATGACCGGTGAAATCTTTGACGGAAGTTTAGCCGCCGATGAGCTCTCTCTCTCATTCTCCCTCTTCGCCCTGCCGTTCACGTCCGGCATTTTTGGTCTGCTATACCCGTGAGTATTCCTATATAGATATATTTTCATACAGACACATAACATAGAGAAAATTAGGTGAACAACCATATTTTGAATACTTTATAATAATTTTGTCAACCATAATATTAAAATTAATAATTTTTAGTATTATAAAATGATAAAATTATCAACTTTAATACTATGATAAGCATAAATATAAGGTGTCAAATACATACCATTCTTGCATATAACCCAAATATATGACGGCCTATTGATGAAGCAGATTTAATAAATGGTCCATTTGATTCATACTCCTAAAAGTCTTTGTGATCGATTTGCTCATGAAAAAAGTGTATTATTGTCAGTGTGTTTTACCAAAAAAAAAAAAAAAATTCTGGTACCATAGCCATGTAGAAATCCATTTAATAACCAAGATCGTTTCCCATTGGACACCTTTTTAAAGTTCTAGGGCTGATTTGCTAAACTCCACAAAGTTCAAGGAAAAATTGTACAAAAAAAAGGCTAGATTTAATTCCACGACGGTTTTGTTTAACAAAAACTGTTGTGGTATGTTACTAAATTATCCATTTTTTGATCCTATTTTACCTATTTCACGACGGGAAGAAGACCGTTGTTGAATATTAAAAGATTCCACGACTTTGAATTCCACGACGGTTGGAGAACCATCGTGGATACCTTACACGACGGTTAAAAACCGTCGTGGAATCGACATTCTGTAGTAGTGTCTTTACTTGTAAGAACATCATTTCCTTTTTATTTCTTTTAATAAATTTGAATGAGAAACTTTGTGCAGGAGTGGTTAAGAGGACGTAGTTGAGATGTTTTTAATGATAGTTGCTCATTATCACCATTCATTTAAAAATAATAACGGAAATACCCATGTTGGCCTCACATTTTGTTTTGTTTTGTTTTGTTTTTTTGTTTTTAATAATTGTTTGACAAAATTTAGGGGTTAATTACTAAAATTAAAAATTCAATGAGCAATATTTTCATGAGGAAAAGAACAATAATTCTTATCTTTATATTTCAATTCTCAAATAATTATAAAAGTGATGATTATTTTTCAATTATCATACAATTACAAGACAAATAATTAATAGACTCTTATTATATACACACAAGTAATCACACACACATTTCCCATGAGGCCTTTAGAAAGAAGAACATGTGGACCCTCACTAAATTATAAGTATCCACGAGTTCTCTTTCTGTCAGCAATAAATAAACTCTTCTTAAATTTAAGAACTCATTATCCATAAATAAATGAATTACCAACTTAATCGTTCAATGAGTAAATCCAAAAAATACTTGTGTGTATTAATTGTTGATTTTGATTTGTTTTAGTTTCAAATTACACTAGTCGGTTGTCAACACTGAACTGGCAAGGCTTAAGGGTATATTCTGTAATAACTCATCTAAGTTGGCTATTACATTATTGCTTAACCTAAATTTACTTATAATTATTAAATATACTTAGGCTTGAGTACTGAAAATCTTGGAATTATTTTTATTATTATTTTAACTTATCATTAAAACATTTGTCACATACTTTGAATAATTTTTCATATGACCTTACATATCATAAACTTTATTATATAATATAATCTGAAATTTTTATAACAGAAATATTAATTTCTAAAATAGCTTTTGCAGAATAATTTGCGTAGTAGTATCCATACTGGCTTCGCTTGCTCAACATCTCAATTTGCATTTGCCCTTAAGCAATATGCTGCTTATTGCTTACCTATAGTATGAATATAACTAATGAGCTTTCGCTTAGCAAATACAAACATAGATCTCACATTCCTTAAAAACATGAATGATGCATGATCCAATTATAGAATCTAAGACGTGATCCAATTATATTCAATTATGAATGCCTTATTTTCTATTATAAACTTATTATATTTCTAATTTGTGGGCCCTTATGTGTACATACCAGGTGCGCGCATTGCTCATAAAGTTAGGGTTTGCAAGGTCCCTAATAGTTATGGGAATAAATCTAGAACTTTAAACTAGAATATAATGTAACATGACATGATCCTCCATTATCTGAAGGAAGGTTGGTACGGCACCCTAAGTTGTCTTGAATTAGTCTTAGCCTTTAATTGGACTGAATTTGAATATGCCTAAATCATACTTTAACTTAAACTCTTATTCAAAGACTACGTCTAAGATTAATGTTCCTTGATTATGAACTTATTAGTCATGATGCAATGACATGAAATAAACTTGAAATCATAGCATAAATATAAAGTGTGGCATTTACATAACAAGCTAGAAAAAATTTGTGGCAAGTATATAAATGTGGCATACTTATGAACCATGACATAAACATAGGTGTGGCATACACGTGATTGTGGCATGTCATAACAAATCATGGCAGTCATATAATTCATAACACATATATTATCACTTCATGAACATAGGCAAAGCATTCCTGACATGGCATGTGCCTATCACATAGCTTGAAAATAATAATATTTTTCATATGATAGGCGAGGTTTGTACTTGTCTTACTCACAACAAAAACACTTCCTTCAAGGCCACAATATAAAATTCTCTTTCTGAAATTTATGCAAGTCGAGTATTGATTTATATATACTCTTTGGATAAGGTTAATCCTAAATTCCCTTTCAAAAAGAATTTAAGACTTAATCTACTAGAGCTATAGTTATGAGACCATGGTGTATTTCAAAATCAAAATCATATATTTTTACTTAGAAAAATTGGATCTAAAGATTTTGAATCCAACCTTATCTTACTATTTTATAAAAAGTTTTGTCTTTAAAAATACCACATTTTTTTATTTTTAAAAATTTCCTTTTTTTTTTTTGCTGAACGCTGCTGTTGGAATCTATATGTGCCCTAATGATAGAAAATCAATTCTAGAGATTTTATGTAAATATAACATTTTGATATTAATAAAAAGAGGTTATTCATATTTAATAAGATAATGTATCCTAGTTACTTTCATTTGTTGATTGTATGATTATTTTAAGAAAACATAAAATACTCATAGGCTGTTGGTAATATATCGGATTATCATATATATACGGGGTATACATAAAAGACGTGGTAATTTGATAACAGTCTAAATAAATGATCTACAATTAATGGAATAAGATTTGAGGATCTTATTCATAATAAGATTGTAAAGGTTATCTACTTCCTTGGAGGGATGGTTTATCTTGACTATCGGATAGGTTCCGAGTATAAACTTTAATGTATACCAGTATTGAAGTATGACATTGGATTGAACCTAAGGTGTTAATTGATTCAGTTTAATAATTCTATTTATAAGAATCAATGACACATTGATTATTATCCTACATTAATCTTAATCCTGAAATGGATACTTGAGTTCGCATTCATAACTTATGTACTTTGATCCACTACAGATGAGGCACTGATAATTGATGGTAAATATATACTTGTGTTTTGGGTGTATGACTTATAGATGGAGAAATCAAGATTCATAGATACGGAATCCATAGCTATTTCAACGATTGATGAGAACATGACTAGCACAAGAGCATGTAATTCTAGTCCTATTCAAGTTCTAGAAGAATCTAGTAAAGACCAAGTTTAATTTTAGCAAAGTTAAATTGGGTTGTAAGGCTTGCATGCCAAGATATTTACTTTCCTTTATTTGTTTAGCCCTTTTTCACTTTTCATATGTGTTTATGGCTGATAATAAAGCTATTTAAAAACTTCCAACTTTCCTTTTCTAGTGAAGGTGTGAGATCAGCCAATTAAAGGGCATATTGTTTCCTTTTTCTCTTTTAGGCAAGTATGAACTTTAATTACCAGATTTTAGTCTTAATTAGTATAGTTATTTTAGGAACCTTTTGGTAACATTTAGGCTATAAATAGGCGTCTTTGTAACATTTTTTTGGAAAGTAATAATTCAGAATGTGAGAGTATTTTCTCTTTGATTCTTTGATGAATCATTTGAACTTATCGAAATTGTCCGTGGCATTCATTATCGACTTATCAAATGGATTTTCACCACTGTTTGTGGCGTCTTCTTTATACCGAGGTTCTTGTTTGTGGGTTGGCATTGGGTCACGGTCTTCTATACCAAGGTTCGTATCACGATTTAAACAACGGGTCGAGGTCTCCCATTCAAATCTGGTTGTAGAACGTTCTTGGTTTCCTTTTCGTTGTCAGGTCTCGTCACAAGTTAGCGTGGTTCGTATCATTTGGTAGCAGAGCTTAGGATCTAGTCTCAGATTTACCTATCCTTTAAATTTTCTTTTTTTTTTTTTTCGAATTCTAGTTTATTTCAGTTCTTGATAGTTCAAAAAAAAATAAAAAAAAAATTCGAAATAAAAAAAAAAGGTAAAAAAAAATGAAAACAGAAATCAGAAAAGGAATCTATAAAAAAAAACGTGTTTCCTAATTTGTTTCTAATTAGTAATTTTTGGTTCTAGTTGTAATTCCTATTCGTGGCATATTATAAAAAAAAAAAAAAAGGTAGAAGAAGAAAATATCATTGCAGATGTGCTTACTCGCAGGTGATCAACTTGATTTGAGGACAAATCATTTTCAAAAGGAGGAGAATGATGAGAACATGGCTAGCACAAGAGCATGTAATGCTGTTCCTATTCAAGTTCTACAAGAATCTAGCAAAGGCAAAGTTTAATTTTAGCAAAGTTAAATTGGGTTGTAAGGCTTGCATGCCAAGATATTTACTTTCTTTTATTTGTTTAGCCCCTTTTTACTTTTCATGTGTGTTTATGGCTGATAATAAAGCCATTTAAAAACTTCAAACTTTCCTTTTCTAGTAAAGATGTGACATCAGCCAATTAAAGGGCATATTGTTTCCTTTTTCTCTTTTAGGCAAGTATGAACTTTAATTACCAGATTTTAGCATTAATTAGTATAGTTATTTTAGGAACATTTTGGTAACATTTAGGCTATAAATAGGCGTCTTTGTAACAGTTTTTGGGCAAGTAATAATTCAGAATGTGAGAGTATTTTCTCTTTGGTTCGCTGATGAACCATTTAAACTTATCGGAATTGTCTGTGGTGTTCACTATCGACTTATCAAACGGATTTTCACCATCGTTTGTGGCGTCTTCCTTATACCAAAGTTCTTGTTTGCGGGTTGGCATTGGGTCACGATCTTATATACCAAGGTTTGTATCACGATTTAAACAACAGGTCGAGGTCTCCCATCCAAATCTGATCATATAACGTTCTTGGTTTCCTTTTCGTTATCGGGTCTCGTCACACGTTGGCATGGTTCGCATCATTTGGTATCAGAGCTTAGGATCTAGTATCAGGTTTGCCTATCCTTTAAATTTTCTTTTTGTTCGAATTCTAGTTTATTTCAGCTCCTGATAGTTCAAAAAAAAAAAAGAAAAAAAAAGTTTGAATAAAAAAAAAGTCAAAAAAAAAAGAAAATAGAAATAAGAAAAGGAGTCTGTTAAAAAAAACGTGTTTCCTAATTTGTTTCTAATTAGTAATTTTTGGTTCTAGTTGTAATTCCTATTCGTGGCATATTAAAAAAAAAAAAAAAGGTAGTAGAAGAAAATATTGTCACAGATATGCTTACTCACAGGTGATCAACTTGATTTGAGGACAAATCCTTTTCAAGAGGAAGAGAATGATAAGAACATGGCTAGCATAAGAGCATATAATGCTGATCCTATTCAAGTTCTAGAAGAATCTAACAAAGACAAAGTTTAATTTTAGCGAAGTTAAATTGGATTGTAAGGTTTGCATGCCAAGATATTTACTTTCCTTTATTTGTTTAGCCCTTTTTCACTTTTCATGTGTGTTTATGGCTGATAATAGAGTCATTTAAAAACTTCCAACTTTTCTTTTCTAGTGAAGGTGTGAGATCAGCCAATTAAAGGGTATATTGTTTCATTTTTCTCTTTTAGGTAAGTATGAACTTTAATTACTAGATTTTAGCCTTAATTAGTATAGTTATTTTAGGAACCTTTTGGTAACATTTAGCCTATAAATAGGCGTCTTTGTAATAGTTTTTTGGCAAGTAATAATTCAGAATGTGAGAGTATTTTCTCTTTGGTTCTTTGATGAACCATTTGAACTTATCGGAATTGTCCGTGGCGTTCACTATCGACTTATCAAACGGATTTTCACCACCGTTTGTGGCGTCTTCCTTATACCGAGGTACTTATTTGCGGGTTGACATTGGGTCACGGTCTTCTATACCAAGGTTCATGTCACGATTTAAACAACGAGTCGTGGTCTCCCATCCAAATCTGATTGTAAAACGTTCTTGGTTTCCTTTTCGTTGTCGGGTCTTGTCACAAGTTGGCGTGGTTCTTGTTTTGGGTGTATGACTTATGGATGGAGAAATCAAGATTCATAGATACGGAATCCATAGCTATCTTAATGATAGTACATGTTATCTACTTAAAGACATTATTCGGGAATTGAAAGATAATATAACAAGATCTTAACCATCGGTTTACTTTGTGTTCTCTGATGATTTATCGATTGTATGGCTTTACAATTGGTGGTTCTTTCAATGGAAAGTAATGGAACTTTAAGTTAAAATGATTGAAAAGGTAAAACGGAAAAAGTCCTTAATTCAATCATGGATAACATATGGGGATTAAGTAAGCGATGAATAAATCATGAAAGAAGCACTGTGTTAGAGAGCTTTCATAATACGGTATGTAAATGGGAGTTCAGCTTCAGACTTTTAGTGGAATAGTCTTGAAGTTGATAATTGTTAAATAATTAATCCGGAATTAATTTTTCACAATTATAAGAGCTTCTTTACATATTTCTATCGGGTCCCTTTACTAGCTCATCTAGTTCCACGAAGCATCTCAGGATTTGTTTCTAATAAGATCGGTAAATAAAATGAGAATTTAAAATTATCTATTAAGACATGGTACTCTTTTACATGCAGTCCCGAAAAAGAATTGGATATGTGATATTAATGTAGACAAATAATATGATTTGTCAACACATGACTGGTTATAAATAAAATAATTATTTGTTAATTATTTTGATTAATTGAATTTTAGAAATAAGATTATGTTTGAATTATTTAACTTTTGAAAACAAAATTTTTCTCTCCTAATTAATAGTGCACGGTTTTTTAATGGATGGAGGGAATACGATTTTGTTTCAAAATTATTTAAATATATTCCAAATATTAAATTATTAATTGATTTAAAAAATGGAGCTTATTTGATAGATTTTATTTTCTTAAAGAATGGTGCACGGTTTTTTGGTGGAAAGGAAATCTAAAATATTTCATTTCTTTAAATTAATTAAATATGGATAATGTTTGTGGAAAATAGTTATTTAAATTCAAATAAAAGAATCTTATTTAAATTCAAATGTTTAAAAGGAGTTTTAAACATTTGAATCTAGGTAGGAATAGGACTTTTTGACTAGTTTAGATTCTTGATTTAAATTTGAATCACCAATCAACCTCCACATTATATTTTTGAAAAATGTTTGAAGTATTATATAAAGGCTAGGGGTTCTTGAAAAAAGCCAACCATTATCTTACACTCGTAGTGAATGATTTTGGGAGAGAGAGAAAACACAAAAAACTAGGGTTTTGTACTTAAGAAAATTCATCATTCTTAGGTGTGAGAAAAAAAGAGAAATTTCCATTGAATCAAAACTGTGAGGAAGGTTAAGCCGAGTGATATTTTTCATAGATAGTTAACTGATTCCTATTTTGTAGTTTTAAAGAATGAACCCGAATCGAATTCTCAATTAGGTACATGGGGATTGAGAAAGTGGGATTTAGACTTCGGAAGAATTACTGGTCACTTGGATTCATAGTACATGTACCTACACACACTCTGAGACATGCGGACTTGAGAATAGTAGAGAAGACATATTGATTGACGCTTTAGCAATTCCGGAATTTGAGAAACAAGGTATGTTTGATCATGTATTTAATTTATTGTTATATACATCATGAGCTTCTTTTCTGAATCGGCATAAAATTTTTAAAACTTCCGTTACGCTGTAACTCTGATATCGAATATGTTTTTCCAACAGCTGCCTGACCACTGTGCAGCCCAGGTGCGCTGCAGCGCAGAGGGACTGCATGGGACTGCCCCCAAGCTGCAGTGGCATGCAGTCCCTCCCCCAAAAATTCCCCAGTTTTTGTAAGACTTTGAAAAATCTTATCTCTCAAACCATCAAGAATTTGACAAAACATTCTTACGGAAAATGTTCGTCTACATGTTATCTAAATTTTTAATGTTTATGGTCAAGTCTAATTTTGACCATAAATACTTCGTTCTTTCAAAACTTCGAGACTCAATAGTTTTAACAATTTTCATCAAAAAATCAAAATTTCACTTCCGGAAAATTTTGAAATTCAGATATAAACACCATAGTTCAATGTTCCATAGTTTTTCTAAATATCCTTAATAGTTTCCATCTAATAGAAACTCATTAAAATTTCTAAAACTCTTAACGAAGATCGAAATTCAAAATCTCTGATTTAAGTTCGATTTCTAAAAATTCTACACTACCCATAATATAATCATGAACATATTTATATGAACAATCATAAACTCTATATTGTCAAACCACTGATTCTAAAAATTTTGACAGTATTTCTACTTAAATATTAACCCATAAAAATTTAAACTAAAAGAGAAATAACTAGAGTCTTAGTCGTAAAACTACCTCGACAATCGGAGTTTCCGTCAGAAAACTAAATTACAACCTCCTTGAAAAGAACTTCTTGAAGGGGCTTGGAGGATTTCTTCAAACTCTGATGAAGCTAGGATGTTGTTTGGAGGTGGGAAAATGGGAAGGAAAATTTTTGAAGACTAAAGAAAATTTTCTCTAGAAAACTTGAGACTATTTAAAAAAATTTCTAAAGAGAGTTTCTAGAGAGAAAGAAGAGAATGGATTTTGTGGTGTGAAGATTTGGTAGAGGGAGGATGCCTATTTATAGGCCTTGGCTAATGACTTTGGGGTTAATTTATTAATTAATTCTAATCAAGGTGATTAAAAACCTTGTCCAAGAATGCTTTTTCTTTGTCATTGATCCCTTGATACTTACCCATTTCTAACCATTGGATCACAAATTCCTATTTTCCTTAAAAATAATAATTAAAGATAATTCTAGATATGATCTTGAACAGATAAATTCTTAGACCGTTAACTCAACATAATAGTATTTTCCTTTATTTATCACCAGCATAACTCCCAAGTTATGCTAAAAAGTTAATCAGTATCAAGTTAATTAGCATAACTCTACCGCTAAAAAGTTAATCAGTATAATTTCAATCTGTTAGAAAACTTGCTCACCAAGTTTTTGGAATGAAAAAGGTATGCAGTCTAATCTTATTTGTTTGTAAAAACTTGGCCTCCAAGTTTTTGAACTGATTAAACAATTAAGTAAAATCTTATCTGTATCAAAATCTTATCCTTTAAGTTTCCGTACTGAAAAAGTAACTCAGTCTGACATCAAGACTTATCCACTAAGTTCCTATAATGAAAAATTAATCTGTCTAAATTTTATTTATAAAAAGTTAGACTGTCTAATTTTCATCTGACTAAAAAGTTGATGTCAAATCCTTGATATTGTATTTTATATGCAGAAAAATCCTATCTAGGAAAACTTTAAGACTGCTAATTCCCATACTATTAAAACTGTTGAAAACTATATTTGGTAATTTGAAAACTTCATTTACACTTACATCATCAATTGGTCACATTTTACTATTCACACTTTTTGAATAATAATATGTGACCATATACTAACTACTAAGTGACAAAAATTAAAAAAAAAATTGTCACATCATAAAAATTCATTTCATAACTTTAGGTTAAAACTATAACCTAAACTTTAATTAACATACGGAATTTTGATATATTAAAAAACTCATAAAAATTCCTTATCATAAATTTGGGTATTACATATTCACACTTTGTCTTCTGAGTTTTTAAAAATCTTACTTTATCTTTTTTAAATTTGAATTAGACCCACTTAATTTTCTATGTCAGAATTTCAATTAAAAACATAAAAAAAAAAATTAGTCATGAGATTTTTTCCGCTTGTTTTCATAAAAACTATAGTAAGACATTAAGCAGACTGTTCTCCCTATTGTTTCCATATGTTCTTAACCAAAATTCAAATAAATTAGGTTAAGTGAAACTATTTTAAATTTAGAGGGTAAAATACGAGTTCTCAAACTTCAAGGGGGTAAAGCGTGATTGTTCCAGGTTCCAAGGGTATAACTGTATAAGTAAGAATAATTTAAATTAAAAAAAAGCACTTCTTCCCCGATCGTGCAGCAGAGAGGGAACATAAACGAGATTCCGCAAGAGTTCCCTTTCGGCCTCCGCAACTCGATGTCGAAGCTTTCCTTCCCATTTGCAGACTTCTCCATTGTTTTTCAACCACTTATTTATTTTTTTGGATATTTTCTCGGGTAAACTTATTTCCTCCTTCTCGATCTGATTTCACTTCCGACACTTCTTGGTTAGATGAACAAAGAGATATGGTCTCGTAATGTCAAAATTGATTTTTCTTAGCGTTTGTTGCATTTTTTTTTTATCATATCTTGTTTTTTGGTTCTTATAAAGATTGCTCTTATTTATTGTCATTATTATTTTTTTTTTAATTTCATTAGAGGCTGAAATTTATACCTCTTGTTGTTGTTTTTGTTGTTTTTATTTATTTATTTATTTTTTTGACAGATGAAATTGAAGTAGAATTAAAGAATTTTCAGTAAGCAGATGGATCTTGAAGCCAAAAGATTTGGAGAGGGTAAGAATCCGTAGTGATTGTGTGATTAGTATTCTGCTCTTGTATAGTTCTTTCATAATGGCATTGCTTGGATTTAGCTGTGGAACCAGTTAATTTTTTCAATGAGGGCGTTATAAAAGTAATCAGTAATATATATATATATATATATATATATATTTATTTTTTAATTAGTGAGTGTGGATATAATATACATTATAAAATGGTTGCATAAATTCTACTGAAATTTTAGGAGTAAAAATTGTGTCAAAATTTTTAGCCGGGCGCAGTTGTAATTTTTCTTATAAAATCGAGGTAGTGTACCAAATTATAAGGTTAAAACCCACTTGTATGTGGCGCCGCCACTGCTTGGATTGTGTTTGGAGTTTTAGGCCATGTAAGAAAAGAAAGACAGCTAACGTTGGTGAGGAAAATAGAGAGAAAAGGGCGGACCTTTCTCTTATTGTGTTTGGTACGGGTTCCGTTGTTGTATTAATTTCTCGTAGACCACAGATAAATATATTTTACTCCTATTCCCCTCAAGAGCCCTCTATCGACGGAACACACACAAACATAAGATATAATGTAAAAATAGGTGGAATGTCTTTTTTGAATAATTGTCTTGGTATTGTTTACCTTCCTGTTTTCACTTCACTGTTTATTAGAGCTTCACGTTGGTAGAATTCCCGTGAGGATTAAATGCAGTGGTATAACAATACGGGCTTGATTTACCCTTCTGCTTGTGAAATGATCAACTGGAAGAGTCCTCAGAAGGCACTTGCTCAAACATATACAGTTGCGTGCGTAAGAGTATTACATTTCTGGTTTCAAGCTTGATCCTCTGTGTTTGTTAGGACTGGATTGCAGACCGTGGTCTTTGGTACTTCTGTTCTCTTTGTTCACTAGCAGCTAAGGTTGTATGTTTCCAGACACAGTTGTCCGAAAGGTGCTAATTTTTGTTTGCATGGAGCTTGTTGGCTAGTAAGGTCCTAGTGCAAGAGATAAAACTGTGTCGTCCCTGGATATGTTTGAATAATTGACGTAGTTCTCAATGGTGTTGAATTAGACACATTCAGTTGAGGGATGGGATTTGTTAACGCTTTTCATGTAAGATTGTTTTTTTATGGCTTTTTGCTATTTTTGGGATGGATACGAAACAGAACATTGGGAGAATCTGCAGATACAAGTTCTGATTACCCTTGTCCTTTTTCTAAGATGCAAGCTCTGTGTGTGTTCTTGGTATCCATCAGTGGAATTGTATTTCATCGGTTTTTCTTTTTTGGTACTGTGTTCTTGACTTGTAGTCTATGAAACACAACAGATACGTGTTCTTGGAAAGTCAATGATTTGATGTACCTGGTCAGAGGGAAATATAGAAATTACCCGATTCTTTCCAGAGCTCACACTGATGATTAACACCCGAATATTGTCCATGGTTCAACTGTATAATCGACAATGTGGGTATAGTTTCGTTAAGTTTAGGAATATAACTTTTAGATGATCCTAGTGCAAAGTCAGATTGTGATGAGCCTTGCCAAATGAAATACTGAATATATCTTACAGCATCCGAAAGAAAAGAGGATAAGAATTATATATATGCATTGGTTTAGTTATTTTCTTTGTTCTTCCGTTTACAAAAAATGAGTGAAAACTGAACAAACCTTTTATACTTGGAATCAACTTTCTAAAGTTCTGAATGATTATCAGGGCCAAGGGAACTTGGTGGCGCTGCTGATCTCATAAGTCAATTCAAGCTTTGGCCTCATTATGAATCTTTTTGCAAAAAGTCCATTCCTTTGTCAATATCTGAGACTCGCTATCTTCATAATGTTGTTGGAGATACCGAAATCAGGAAAGGGGAAGGGATGGAGTTGGATCAGCTATTTCGAAATGCCTCCCATTCGAGAGAACGAAACACACACATGCATCTTTTTGATTTGGATATTCTAGGGGATGCATTTCGTATGAGAGAGACAACTTCTGTTAACCTGCGTTTTGTAAGACATTTTTCTCCAGTACATATTGTGTACACGTCACAGTATATTATATTTTGAACTTCTGTTGGTGTCAACAGGCAGAGAAGGGGATCCCTACCTCCGGGGCGAAGCTAAAGAGCGAGTTAAAAGAAGAGGAGAGGAAGCGCAAAAGGCTTGAAAGCAAGGTTAAAAAAGACAAGAAGGATCATAAGAAACACAGCGAACAGCAAAAGGATAAGAGTAGTCATTTGGACAAACGTAGAGATTTTTCCCGTGGCTCTACCCTTGAGTCCTTCAAAAAACCATGGGACAATGTCCGTGCCTTCGCACCTCTTGTTGCTCTTTTGTACTTAATGAAGATCTTTTACTTGAGCTTAAATATAACGTTGTCTGAGTATTGTTTACTACTATGTGCTTATGCCTTCGTGTTGTAGTTGGCTTGATGGTTTTGAAGGTCTTTCGGTTCGTGGGAGTCAAAGAAGCATGGTAACAGAGGTATACTTAAAATGGTCTTTCCCGTTTGTTGCATTCTTCATTATTATCTGCTTCGCCATACTCCTTGTTTAGTTGCTAGCTTATTATTTTCTGCTCATCATATATTTTGCTCTAGTCAACATTTTTCTGTCTGATCATGTGATCATGAAACCCCAAAGTCGCCGATATGGACGAACTAAAGGTGATGGGCAAAAAGTACATTGCCTGTTTTTCGTCTAGATTTGTAAATGCTCTAACCAGACTCTTCAACGTAAATCTATCATCTATTTTGTTAACGAAGACAAACTAGAAGAAACTATTAGGCTTAATAAGTTGAATTCTATAATAGGGTCTGAAAAATATAAGTAAGACTTTGTTTTAAACCGTAAATCTGTACAAGTTCTATATATTTTGCATATCTTATCATTTTGATGCTATTTTAATTAGATTTAACATTTAGAAATATGCAATACTGATGGGGTATCCCTTCATTCAGGGAAGCGGGCAGAGAGAATGCTGAAGTAATTTGAGATGAGAGATCGCGAACTTATACCTACAGTTCTTACCAAAAAAATCAGCCTATGTAAAGAAACAATTTTATGTCACCATCCCTCATTGATACCGTCTTTTCCTTTTCTCTTCGATCTTTCGGCAAAACCAGTCTTGGAAGCTGTTTACTATTCTTGAGAAAGAGAAAATTGTGGTTGGTGGCGCCAATGTAATGGGACACATTCTCAGTTCTTCTAAAGTTAAAAGGGTTGATCTCATAAATGGTCCCGAATTTTAATGCCGATCTCACTTTGGCCCTGTCATTTAAAAATGTCCTAAATTTAACCCGTCTATTGATCTATTTTGATTTTAAAATGGAATAGAGGGGTTTTTTCGGAATAGTATCCTATGCTCTATTGTTGTAGAAATGTAGTCTGAAAAAATGATATAGCTAGGATTTAAGAGAAAATTATGAAAACAACCGTTCAAATAGATATGTTTATATTTTTTACCCTCTCTTAATATTTGTTTGGATTTTTGATGTTTTATACTTATTCAACTTGAGATTAAAAAAAAAAAAAACAACTGAGGTAATAATACGGAGATGTACGCATTGAAAGACAATCCCGCAAATCCACCTTGGGATTCGCTCATGAAACTTCATTAGATCTGTATGTATCCGGTTTTCCAGGCCCATTTCAAGCAGGTAATACAAAACTTATGGCCCAATATAATGTTCTTTCACGTTTTTTAAATGTGTTACTAATATTTTATCTTGACTGTGACGCTCAAATTATGTCAGAATTTTAGAAACTCAAGATTGATAAAAGGAACTCGACAAAATACTAAGAACTTAAAGCGTGAATAAGACTTGAAACCAGATGTGGATACTTATTATTAATCTTGTATTTATGATGTTAATTTATGGTTGAGTAAATTATCTACTGCAAATGGATAATCAATTGTCCAATCGTGGAAAAATCATTAAGATTTTAGGATCAAATTTGAAGAAAAAGAAATTTCAATGGGAACTTTAGTCTCACTAGGCCTCATATAAATTTACACATAGATTTGTTCCAGTTAAGAATGGTACTTAGTGAGGGCGAATTTATATGTGTTATTTTTAGTTATAGGAGGTAAAGTAAGGTAACAGTTGTTCTTTAAGGTAAAATATGAAATTAACCCTTTTTAATTTATTGTTATTGCCAAGTTGGATAACTTACATATACCAACTTATTGGTTACATTTCTTAATGCACTCGCCATTCACATGAAAATCAACTTTAGTCGAGTGAGTGAGCTGTTTGGTTCCCTAGTTTAGGAATAAAGCAACAAGAACCACCACCTACAATACTAAGGTAATTTAAAGAAATTTCTCAGGCAAAAAACCTAGGGACTATAAATAGAAGACTAGTGCTAGAAACACTAACTCTAAATTAATTTTTGAGTATCTATCTATGTGATATGTAAGGTATCATTTTTTATTATTAAGTCTTTATAATTAAAATATTGTATCTACTTGAAAAAATGTAAACTCGTGGACACATAAATTGATAATTAAAAAATTGGGATCAAGGAAATTGGTGTCCTTAACAAATTATGGAGGTGACCACAATCAATGGAAAAGAGCAAAGCTTTCTGAATGGCAATCGGCTATCATAACCGGATCTTTCCATCAATTCTCTTAGACATGTTCCCTACGACAGTCCCTTCATGGTCATGGGTAATAGCAGTGTCTAAACCACAGACATATTATGATTCTCTCTAAGCGCATCTCTTCATGTCCCTCTAATAATATTATGACACATCAATTAGAAATATATATTTAATTATAATATCATACAATATTAATTAAAAAGTCATGCTTGTTTAATACATATTGAAATATTATTAGAGAGAAATTGAATGAGACACAAATAAAGAAACATATAAGCCAAATCCCACCTAGATTGGGTGCAAAGTGCAGACCAACTTTTGACAATTTCGATCTTTAAATAACCAAAAAGGAAAAAAAAAAAATTATGATCACAAGTATAGCATAGCGATAAATTTCACACATGACTTTATAAAAAAATTAGAGTTCGAGTCTCCATCCCTAATTAAGGAAACCCCCCTCCACCCCCCTCCCCCCTACCCCCACATTCTTTAATATTAAAATGTAAAGATACGTATTGTGCCAACAAAAGAAAATGTAAATATACAGGTCTCTCTCTTTTAGGAACCAAGTGCAACTCATTCATAGTACACCTGGCGAAGCTGAAAATTTTTCAGTGCACAATATTTAAACCATGAGAAATCCACGGAATTAAGATATGTCTAGTTAAGAAATTTTCTGTTTGAGTGAGAGTAAAGATATATATATTTTTTATTAATTGGATGAATATAACCAAAATTTTATAAAATCTTACATATAGAAGCTCCTCCTCGGACAGTCAGGTATAGAGTAGATTATGGCTGTAAAGGTATTTTGGAAATACATGCAACTTATACATTAATTAAATGCATGCTTAAACTCTTTTTGTAAAGGCGTGACGGACGATTATATTAATTTCTGTCTACACGAGATCACTTAAATTAAAAAAAAAAATATATATATATTGGTCCTAAGATTAGGTCTCTATGAAATCAGACATGAAAATCAGATAATCTTGGATTTGAATTTTTCTCGAAATTTTAATTCAAAACTGTAACGAAAGACGACTCTATCTACATTTCGTGGTGACAGACTTTTGCATTTGGAATTTGAATGGTAGAAAAACATTATATGGTAGATAAAACTCATAGGACAATTGATAACGAATTGACTTGTTAAACCTTTTCAAATGCTAATTAACAGATAAGCTTGAAAAATTCTTCGAACAAATCTCAAATGAACCTAGACATGATTTGTTTTTTTGAAAGGTCCTAGACATGATTTAAACACAAGATTAGTTAAAAAAAGAATAAATTTCAAACAAATCTAAATGATAATCACAAAAATTCGAATTCAAGATTGAATAAAACTAATTTGATCGATATTTGGTCAAGTCTCAGATTAATAACAAAAGTTAATCCAAGAATTGACTTAACAAAATGCGAAATTAATCACGTGACAAAATCCTGGAAAACAATAGAGTCAGTTGTTTATCAATTTCTACAGTGAATATCAATAAAAAAATGGGATTACAAATTCTAAATAACATGATACGTCATATATTTATCAAAGATCAGTAGAGATCTATATACATATCCAATCACTCCTGAAACCTTAAATACTACTAACTAAACATATTCAGACAGCAAAAAAAAAAAAAACTTTGAGAAAACGAAGTCTTTGGCTTTAGTTAAAATATGAGGCAGCTACAAGGTAATATTATTGTAGTAAATACCATTTTTACGAGAATAATAGAAACAAATAACAATATTTTAAAATACATTAAATACATAGTAATTTACATCTCTTGCTCGACCATTCAATTTTCAATATTTATTTATTTATTTTTCATGCCAATTCATAACTTTCAAGATGCAACAAAAGAATTAAAAAAAAAAAAAAAAACACTAAACTTCCTGTAGGTTTTGCACGCGCGAATACAGCGATTTCGCGAAACATAAAGCTTCTACGCATGTTCGGGTTTGATTGCATAATCAGATGACAAATGCATGCATGCACGTGTAGAGCCGTAGACATAGAAACAGAAGTGTTTTTATTTCTACAAACCGCTTAATGACCTTCGTGTTCTTTTAAATAAGTACTTCACAAAAAAATGCAAATAAAAGTACCTCATTCGCTGAGAAGGGATTTGAATAGAAGCTCCTAGTTTTAAAATTTGAAAGTGTTTTTCTTTTTAATAGGTGACAACTAAGAAAAGTATTGCTCTCCTTTTATTAAAAAAAAAAAAACGTAAATAAAATGATCTCGATCTGTTTAACTTCATAGCTATATCATTTTTTTAAAAATCTTATTTCCTTGACTGATAACATGGACATGACTATATAAATGAGTGAAGCATTCAAATAGCAAAGTAATATTTTCTTTGAAAAACACGAAATGATACCCAAATACAATAAGATCCATTTTTCTACGAGGTACTTTGAATTGGAAATCTCTATTGCTTTTGAAAATCCATCTCTTTAAGAGAAATATGTAAGAAACAATATAACTATCAACACATATGTTTCAATGTCCAGTATATATGCCACTCATTGAGGGTTCATGTGTTTGAAAAATATTTGAGTCAAAACTATACACTATATATATTGAAAATTATGTTAAAAAAAAAATTCATTGCTTTCAAAGAGGAGCTTATCTAAATGTTTTCTTTGATATTAATCAAAATACCTTCCTATCTAAAATAATGTTATATTATATGATGATTTTAATTATGTCAATTATAAGAGAATAAAAGTATAAACAAGATCAGAGGAAAATAACAGTACCAACATATATATATATATATATATATATATATATGTAGCATCTGCTTTATGAAGAAACTAGAAAAGCAAAATCCATTTATTACATATAATTTAAAACATACAAAGATTGTTCAAACTAAAAGAGACTGTTCACAACAACATATTATCTTCTTATCTTCATTCGTCAGCTCTTCCTTTGTGTATCTTCATTATCATTAGAACTTTCTTTGTGTATCTTCCTCTGTACGTATATATGAAGCACAGAATCTGGGCACTGTACAACATCAATAAAAAGAGGACAGGAGAGTCAACATCAGGAAAACATATATCATAAAAATTAACGAGCATAAATTATATCAAGAGGAATTTAATTTTCTGTATTACAAAACATTTGCAAATCTAAAAATATATGATGTCCAACTAGCACTTTTGTTATTTAATAAAGTTTCTAAGCAGTATAATAAAAAACTGATAGCACTCAATCATATTTAGTTTGTGCAAAGCATAATTAGCATCCAACAGTATTGCTTGACTCACTATGATTATCATAAAAATTATGTGACATGAACCCTTCAGCCACTTTGTTCAAGGTGTAAAATTTTTGTTTGACATATATTGCAAGACATAGATATTATATCATGTGCTTTTGAAATGTTCGAGATAGAAAAATGTTGGGGTATCACCAATGTTAAACATCACGTAGATTCTTAGTCTTATTTATGAGTTTCATCTCATGAGATCTACCTTCTATTATTTAATGGTGTTCAACACCATAAGTTCCCTTTAGCATTGTTCATCGAGATAGTAAAAAAGTTTTTTCATAGAATGGAAAAAGAAGAATAGACAAGTATACAAGTTGGCTCAACTAACATTGTCAGATATGGAAATGTAGAGCTTTCAAGATCTTCATACATATTACCATCAAACTAGCTAATGACCTATTTTGTCATTGAGTGAAAGAATCATTCTCTTAAAATTATAATAAAAATATCAGTTTCGCAGCTTTTAATACACAAGGGGATATGTAATGCGTTAGTCTAGCTGGCTTGGTTTCCTTGGTTTTATTACCAATATGTTTTTACACAAATCAAGATTTCCATCTCTTCATAAATATTATGCATAATTATCATGCTTATTCCTTCAACCACTACATATGCTTCGAATAAAGCGTATTTTATTCACACCTTTCTTGATAAATCTAATTCCAATATTAACTAATACACAATATGAAGTATTTTGACATATAATATTGGACGGTAAAGTTTTTATTTTTATTTTGTAGAACAATAAATTTATAAGCACATTGATATATAGAGCATCCTAGAATACCTTCTTGAAAGCTTCTTGTGGTCGAACTGTCAATGAGTTTGTGTTGTTTGTTATTCTTTCTTTGTGTACTAAAAAAAAATCATAGGACACCTTTATCCGATCCTATTAGTCAGACCCACAAAATTATACCAATCAAACTGCCAAATTTTATGCTACTTGCAATTGACTACACTGCCAAAAATTTATGTTATCAGTAAAAATCTGTGCAAATAAGTCATGGAGAAAGAGAAAATCACAGCACGTCCATAAGAATGGATATAACTCAGATGTCCCATTATTCAACAATACCATAATACATATTTAACGAATGATATGATGTCACTAGTACAGAATGTGGATACCATGACGGTTTTTAACCGTCGTGGTAACATTTCTACGACGGTTTTCTAACCGTCGTGGAATCCATAGTCGTGGAATCTTTTTAGATTCTACGACGGTTTTTTACCCGTCGTGGAATAGGCAAAAAATGGGGCCTAAATGTGGACATTTAAGAACATACCACGACGGTTTTATACAAAAAACCGTCGTGATAGGCGGACCTACCACGACTGTTTTTTTTGAAAAACCGGTGGGTAGGTCCGCCTATCACGACGGTCAGAAAAACCGTCGTGGTAGAGTCCACCAAAAAAAAAAATTTGTGAATTCATTTCATTTCCCACGGGTGGCAAATCCGGAAAATTTATCTCACAAAATCAACATTTTTTATGGAAAATTCTCAAATCCAAGCATTACCCAATCAATTTTAAAGCAATCCAAATCACAACGACAATCAACAATCACCGAAAAGATGGATTTTGGACATTTTTCTACGGAAAATTCCCAAATCAACATTTTGGAAGGAACATTGTGGATTTTTGACATTTTGGATGGAAATTTCACAATCAACAACCATAATCAACAAGATCAACATTTTAGACGAAAAATTCCCAAATCCGTGCCTTACCCAAGCAAGATACATTTTAACTTACCGGATTGTTGAGCGTGGATACGGGCAGAGTGGTAAAGAATGTAGGGGACGGAGGAATAGCGGCGAGAGGGATAGGGAAAAATGCTCGGAGTTAGAGAGAGAGGGAGGAATGGCGGCTAGAGAGAGAGGGAAAAAGGCTTGGAGTTAGAGAGAGAAAGAGGAATGACGGCGAGAATGTAGAGAGGAAGCAGAGAGAGATAAATGGAGGGAGGATATGGGCGACTTTGGGTTTGGAGTTAGAGTTTATATTAGAGAGTGAAAAAGTCTCGGAATCTACATTTTGTAGTAGTGTGTTTAACATGCGGCAATATTATTTTAACACAAAAGAGACATGAATAAAGAAATATAGAGTCAAGTCCATCAACAACACATCACATTAAGCATACGTAGAACTCTTTGATACTCATGCAGATTCAATAACCATGATCTATTTTTGTAATTGAAATACAAGAATAATTATTTACACAGTTTATATATATAAACCATGATAAAAAAGAAAGAGTAGGGTATTAGATATGCAAACCTTAGATGATGCCTTGTATTAACATATGAAAGGATTTCAGTTTTGGTGATGATCTCCTCCGGAATTCGGCTGCGACTGGATCATGAGCTGTGCTTGAACCTGATAATCGAGAGACGGGTGATGAACTTGCTGCTGCTGAGCCTGGATATGATAAGGAACGTTTTCAAAACCTCCTAATCCCAATGAAGGAGACCCAACACCCCCACTCGGAGAGCCTCCGCCGCCGCGGCCGCCGCCTCCACCGCCGCGGCCGCCGCCTCCACCGCCGCCGCCGCCTCCACCGCCGCCGCCACCGCCACCGCCACCGCTCATCTGATTGTTAAACCCGCCAACAGTGACAACTGAAGAACTCCCCCGAACATGATCGAATCCACAGTTTAACAGTTGCTGCTGAGGATTCACCGGCTCTCGAATCAAGACCTGCGCGGTCGGAACACCATTGGCGGGTTGAATATTGCCGAGAGATGGATGCGGAGGAGGCAGCGGCTGAGGCATGCCATAGGAGGGCAACATCATCATCATAGCCTGGGGGCCGATGTAGGCTGCGAGCTCCTTCTTCGAAGCGAGGATCTCCGCCTGGATCTGCTTGAGGCGGTTGTGGAGGATGGTGACGAAGCCGACGCAGCCGAAGACCGGATCCCTCAGGCGGGCCTCGGCCTCGTAGGCAAGGGAGATGACGGCCTCCTCGCGGAGGGTGGGGGCCAGCTCATTGAGGATCTTCGCCACGTTGCTTGCACCATAAACCCTGTGGACGGAGGCGAACTTCTGCGGCTGGTCCGGCGGGAAATAGGGCGCAAACACGCACTCCTGAGTGCACTTTCGCCGGAGGAACTTGCACGCCGCACACGGTGAGTGAGAGTTTGGTGTCACCATTGTTGGGATTTTTTTTTTTTGGGTGCTTAGATCTTCCAATCAAACAATTAAAAAAAAAGGAAAATTAAATAAGATTAGAGTTCAATTTTCGATGAAATGGTCATAAATAAATGACAAGAAAATAATAAAACCTAACCCTAGAACTGATATCCTTAATAATCATTGAAGTGGCTGAAACCCTAGAGAAGAAGAGAGACATTGATTAACGATGAAACAAATAAGCGAAATGAAACTACATAAAAATTAAAAAAAAAAAAAGAAAAAAAAAACGTATCTATTCGTTAAATTAGAGAATAAGAGAGAAACCTAGATCTAAGATATTCTTCGGGCAATCAAATTGATAAGGTGATTTTGAATCTGTAGATCAGATAAGCCTTCAGAGGAGGCCCAAATAACCCTAGAAATTGAAGAAATTAAAAGAGTTCATTAGATAAATAGTTGTGGGGTTTGGGAATAAATTGGAACGAAAAAGGTCGTCGTCTTCTTAATTTTGGTTTGGATTGAAGGGCAAAGTGATTGACAGGACTGATGAAGATCGATTCCTCAATCAAGGAGAGTGGAAGGGGGTGGAGAGGGAGAGAGACTTGACATGAGATGAGAGGGATCAAAGGTTTTATTGTAATTTGAATTTTTCTTTTTCTTTTTCTTTTTTTTAATTTTTCTTTATATATTTTTTTAGGGGTATTTTTTAGATGATATTTTTACTTACGGATACAGGTCCACGGGTACCCATTGAGACAATAATTTTGCAGACCCATTTATCGATTAACAGTAGATAAAGTGGACCAAAAGAAAAAACAATAATTAAAAAAAGAAAACCCACAAAACCAAATTCTAAATTCGGAACTGAAATCGCATGCATGGCTAAAATCTTTGTGTTGAAGAGAGAGATTGGTGACATGCAAAAGCTGAAATTTGAATTAAAATCTCCGAGGAATAAACAGAATCGGAACTATTTGCGCAGAAGAAAATAGCAAAAAATTGGAGAAATTGAAAGCGATTAGTAAGCCCTAAAAAAGCAGAGAGAGAGAGAGACAGAGAGAGATTTATGGCGAAGAAAGCCACAACCTCTTCGTTTAAGATTGAATCGTCGGAAAAACTACAATTGGTAAACGCTTTTTTTCTCTGATTAAAGCTTCATGCAGTTGCTCCAGCTTTCCCCGCTTTCCCGTTTTGTATCAAGGAAGAAAAAGAGTGCTCGTTCCAAAAAACGACATGTCGCTTCCGAATAATTTGTGTCGTTGACGCAACGAAGAAACAACAGATCGTTCAGAATATGACAAAACCACACGTTTGCTCTGATTCTCAGATAAACGACACATGTCATTTAATTACCAAGCGACCCCCGTTTTGCAAATGAAACAATACACGAAAGATGATCCCTAAATTGCACGTCTCTCTCAATATTTTCCCTAGTGTACAAACGACATGGCATTTTATTTACCAACGATCGAAATGTTTTTTGGTTTTTGTTTGTTTGTTTGTTTGTTTTTTTTTTTACTTATATTTCATTAAGAAAACATAAAGGGTGAAAATTGATTGGAGACATAGTAATTTCACATCTAATTCCACCAAAAGAAATAGAGTTTGAATTCCTTGTCCCATTTAAAAATATATATATATATATATATCTCTATATATATAAGGGTGAAACGACATAAAATATCAGCAGCACACTTTATTAGAGAAGAAGAGGGAGATTGATAAATGGTGAAACAATTAAGTGAAATGAAACTGCATAAAAATAAAAAAAAAACATAAATAATTGAAAAAAACACGTATCTATTCGTTAAATTAGAGAATAAGAGAGAAACCT
The DNA here is from genome assembly GCA_025413025.1 of Ficus hispida. Classification (NCBI taxonomy): domain Eukaryota; kingdom Viridiplantae; phylum Streptophyta; class Magnoliopsida; order Rosales; family Moraceae; genus Ficus; species Ficus hispida. The sequence goes on from CM046361.1 coordinate 7,047,071, forward strand.
AGATCTGAGATATTTTTCTGGCAATCAAATTGATAAGGTGATTTTGGATCTATAGATCATATCAGACTTCAGAGGCGACCCAAATAACCCTAGAAATTGAAGAAATTAGAAGAGTTAATTAGACAAATAGTTGTGGGGTTTAGGAATAAATTGGAATGGAAAAAGGTCGTCGTCTTCTTAATTTTGATTTGGATTGAAGGGCAAAGTGATTGACACGACTGATGAAGATCGATTCCTCAATCAAGGAGAGAGGAAGGGGGTGGAGACGGAGAGAGACTCGACGTGAGATGAGAGGGATCAAAGGTTTCAATGTAATTCGAATTTTTCTTTTTCTTTTTCTTTTTTAAATTTTTCTTTATATATTTTTTTAGGGGTATTTTGAGATGATATTTTTACTTATGGGTACAGGTGTACACGGGTACAATTATTAGAGGTGGGTATGTGGGATAATACATGAATATGAGGGCGGGTGTAGGGGTTAAGATTAAACCCCATGTGAGTGCGAGGTGGGGGTGGGGGAAGCTCCCCTATACCCATACCCACATCCACCCCACTTATATTCACACTAAAAAAAATATTTATGTATTTATATCTATATTATTTGAAATTTAAGTGTTTTAATGTTTTAGGTTTTTTATGAAATTATGTATAGTTTTCTGGATATTGAATTTGTTTTTAAGATTTCATTTTTTTTCAATTACATTTGTGATTATGTTGTCAAACTTCTTGTCAAATTTTGTGGAAACTTTAATGAAATTTGTTTTTTGTGTGTATGTGTGCTTTTTTTTTTTTTTTTTTTTTTTAATTCTTAATGGGTAAATGGATAAAGTATGAATATAACATCCCTGGTGGAGATTACTTGCACCCACACCCATATTAAATTAGGTAGATATGAGGGGTAAAAAGAATAGTGGGTATGGGGGTGGGGGAAGCATATTACCCACCCCTGTCTCGCCCCACCCCATTACTGGGTATTTTCTTTTCTTTAAGATTAATATATTATTATTCTTTCGGTAAATTGTTGGATTGGTTCTTGAACTTTTAAGTAGGTGTGAGTTTGGTCCCTGAACTTTATTTTTTAGTAAAAATCTTCTGAACTTTTAAGTGGGTGAGAGTTTGATCACGAATATTTTATTTTTGTTACTAAAATACCCTTGATCTCTTGTAAAATGTCTGTTTTGGTCCTCACATTAAATTTGGAAAAAAAAATGGGTGTACGATGGTGGTGTGATAGTAATAAGAGAGGTCGCCTTGGCTAAAGGAGTACGGGGACAGACACCTTTTTTTGAAGGAAAGTACTTTATTATGTTGAAAAATAAATAAGCTAAAAAATAATCTCCAACCAAAATTAATCTTTATGAATTAACAAAAAAAAATGAGAAAAAAAATGATAAAGAGAGAAACAAAAATGATGTTTCTTGTGAACAGACAAATCAGTTTAAAATAAAAAGAAATTAAAAAAACCAACATCTTTTGTTTGTATCTTTATGAAAATTTATATTCCTGATTACTTATGATTTGTGTTTTTTTTTTAATTCATAAAGATTATTTTTGGTTGGGGATTTTTTTTTATACTTATTGGTTTTAAGGTAATATAACACGTTTTTTTTTTTTTTTTTTTTCCAAAAATGATGTCTTTTGTCATTCTCTCCAAGTTAATATTGATGAGGATGTCGTCATAGGTAAGAGCACGTGGGATGAGATGTATTCAGATCCAATTCAAGTTCCCATTAGTCCGGTTATGAGGGCTCACACGAAGAAATTCAAAGATGCACTTATGGGGTTGATTCGAGCAACTTGGTCTCAAGCTATTGCGTGGAGGCCTATCGAGGGAATCACAAGCGACAACCAGCCTAACAAATGCGTGATTCAAGTACTAGAAGAGACTGAGTAATTATGTTTGCAAGATCACTAGCTGTCACTTTCCGTTTTGAGAAGTTTCCCTTTTTGAGGTAATAATTGACGACAAGAATCAGTTATTTACTGAATCATTATTTAGTTTCTTTTTATTTTAGAATATTGTAAGGCTTTTCAGCCATTTAGGAAGCTTACCTTATTTGATTTATCTTTATTTGCTTCAGATTAGTTGTTTCCCTTTTCTGCTTAGTGTTTGCCGAAATTCCTTGGGCAATTAGGGATTAAAAATCCATAAAGGGAAACATCTATATATATGTACGAATTTCTTTGTGAAGGTAGATCAATTTTGGCACGAAATTTTTAAGGCTTAGTTCTCTCTAGTTTTTAAACGAACTTCTTGAACTTATCGGAGAATTTTGTAACGTTCATAAGACTTATCAATCAGCTCGTTCATAACTAATTGTGCGTCTTCACATACCAAGGTTTGTGCTTCTTGTTAGGCATCGGGTCACGGTTCTATTCAAAACCATTTAGAATTTGATCTTGGAGACTAATTTGGTTAGGGTCGCGTCAGTTCTTATCGTGGTTCGTATCATTTAGTATCAGAGCAAAGGGTTCCAATCAGGTTTTGCTTAGCCAAACCTTTATTTTACGTTTATTTTCTATAAATCTTGAGTCTTAATTCCCAGAATTGAGTCGGTATTGAAAAAAAAAAAAGATTGATGTCTGAAAACTACAAGAACTTAGGGTTTAACCAGGTTTTCCTTGTTCCTACCGGGGGACAAAATTTCTTTAGATTACTAGTCCTTTGTTTATTCTTATTCGGACATGTGCTGTAGATTCTATATAAAAAAAATATCCAGATTATCAAAAGAAGGAACCAAAAAAAAAAAAGAGTCTAAAAACCTTTCTATAATTTTGCCGTTTAGTTGCTGTTATTCAGGGTTTAATGAACTCTGGATTTCGTTTCTTTTGGGTGTTAATTCCGAAAGCCTTTACTCGTCGTGCTTGTTATATTCTTGTATCTAATCTGAGCCTCCTTGGAAATCTGTTTTTGAATCGTCACGGAAGTTTCGATATTGATTTAATTAGTTTTATAAGAATTGAGTGAGAATTAATGAGTGGAAAAAGGCAAGAGAGGCGAGAGCATTAGAGTAAACAAAAGTCGAAAATATTAAGTGCAGACACGAGTGAATTTGAGCGAACCAGTTCACGAGAGAAACATGTAAGGGAGTGTGGTAAGGTCCTTTGAATTATCTCTAACTTTGTTTTGTAGAAAAAGAAAGAATAAAATGTCAAACAACAGCAAGAACACTACTGAGGGTACCACTGGAGCGGCCGATCCAAAACTCCTCATGGAAGCGATGATGGGAGAGATGAGGCGATTGTTGAGAGGGGAGTTAGAGCAGCTTCATGAGAGGGTAGACCGGATAAAAAATGAACGTGTAGAACAGCCACAACATGTTCCTCATGCGTATAGGCGAGAGAGGGTTCCGGCTAGAGGAGAGGTCCATTAGTACTATGGAATTGATGGCGATGAGTTGGATGAAGCAGAAGATTCAGTAGGTAGTTACAGGAGATTTGGATGGGATAGAGGAGTTAGGAATCGGGGAAATGATAGTTTGAGTGGCATCAAAATGAAGATACCATCTTTCCAAGGTAAATCTGATCCCAAAGCATACCTAGAATGGGAGAAGAAAATGGAGTTCATCTTTGACTGCCACACCTATTCTGAAACAAATAAGGTAAAACTAGCAGTAATTGAATTTTCTGATTATGCTATTACTTGGTGGGATCAGCTTGTCATAAATAGGAGACGAAATAGAGAGCATCCTATCGAGTTATGGGAAGAGATGAATATCGTGATGAGGAAGCGACTTGTACTAGCTTACTACTATCGGGAATTGTACAACAAACTCCAAAATCTTAAGCACAGCAACCGGAGTGTGGAGGAGTACTATAAGGAGATGGAGGTCACGATGATCTGGGTAAATATAGAAGAGGATCAGAAGGCTACAATTGCCAGGTTTTTGGCAGGCTTGAACCTAGAAATTCATAATGTCATTGAGTTATAATATTATGTGGAGTTGGAGGACATGGTATACATGGCTGTCAAAATTGAGAATCAACTCAAGAGGAAGGGCAGTAACATGCGTCCAAACCAAAACCCGAGTACCTCAGCTTGGAAGGTGAACCAATGGAAGAAGGATGAGAAGCAACCTAACACAAGGCCAAAGACCGAACAAAAATAAGAGGAGGCCAGCCATAGGAGTCAAGGTAAATCCGATTCTACCACTGCTCGGAATCATGATATTAAGTGTTTTAAATGTCAAGGTAGGGGTCATGTAGCAAGCTAATGTCTGAACAAACAAGTTATGGTGATGTGGGACAATGGAGAGATTGAAACCGACGAGGATTCGGATAATGAATCTATGCCTTCATTAGAGGATGCCGACGATGAGGAGTACGCTGTCAAGAGAGACTTGTTGGTTGCAAGGAGAGCTCTAAGTATGCAAGCCAGAGAAGATGAAGAGGAGAAACAGAAAAAACATCTTTCATATTGGGTGCCATGTCCAAAACAAGGAATGTAGTGTGATTATTGATGGTGGAAGTTGCAATAACGTACAATAATTTTGTTAAAATTGATAGGGACGGCGTGACAGTGGTGGACTTTAGATGGTTGGGATACAAAAATGATCATTTCATTATGGCTTCGCAAGCGATACAAGTATTTTTCACAACGGACCCCGGTAATTTAGAGTTATCATTAGTTATGCCAATGAAGCCAAAACTAATCGGGGATGGCCAAGAAGATGTTGAAGATTGCACCAACATTTCATCTTTCACAAACGGATTGCCACCAATTGAGGAGATTGATGATTTGGACGATGATGCCTCACACTTGCTTCGTTTAGATATCGAGTGGACACGTGTTGAGAAGACCAAAAAAAAGAAAAAAAAATGACATTGTTTTTTAATTTCCCATTGTATATAATTTATAAGTTGTTATGTATATGTTAATTATGCACATTATATTTTTTTTTTGTATGCCTTTTTGTTAAACGAAACAAGAACAAGAGTTATATATATTGCTGTGCAGGATTATGCATAACACACAGGTGTGGCCGCCTGTTGAATTATTACTAATGCTCAATAATAATTTAAATTATTGTCGGTCACAATACCATGACGGTTTTTTTTATTAAAAATCGTCGTTGTATCTCACAAATACGACGGTTTTTATGAAAAACTGTCGTTGTAATTAAATGCAATTTTAAAATTTATATTTTTTAAAAAAATATAAAAATAAGTTATACTACGACCGTTTTTACAAAAACCGTCGTGGTATCTAATTTTTTCGAAATTTTTTAAAAAATTTTTGATATTTTTAAAAAATTTTAAAAATTAGATACCATGACGGTTTCTGAAAACTGTCGTGGTATCTACCAAGACGGATCGTGGTAAGTTTTTTTTAATTTTTTTTAATTTTTTAAATTTTTTAAAAAAATTTTGATACTTTGTAAAAATTAGATACCACGATGGTTATTGAAAACCGTCGTGGTATCTACCACGACGGTTTCCTTGAGAAACCATCATGGTACCTTTAGATACCACGACGGTTTCTCATGGAAACCGTCATGGTTTTGTAGATACCATGACGGTTTATAAAAACCGTCGTGGTATCTAATTTTTAAATTTTTTAAAATATTTTTTTTATAAAAATTAAAATTTTTTTTAATAAAAAATTAAAAATTAGATACCACCGGTAGTCGAGACGGATATAGGAAATGTGACCAAGCTCATGTATGTGAATTAGTTGGAATTTCTTGATAAATGGTTGAACTTCAATTTATTCCATTATCTTTACTAACGGTAATTATTAAACTACAGTTCGAGAAGACGGAAAATGGACAGAGCGACATACTAGGTGGCTAGACATGCGCATCAAACCTGATGGAGAGTTTAAGAATGAAGCATTTAAATTTATTGCCGATACAATAGTAAGATTTTGAATCCATTTACAATATATTTATCCCGTACATTCATTTATGTTTATGAGTTAATAAAATATTCATTAATTGTTACAGGATTACTTCAGTGAACAAGAGACACAAGGAAGTTTCGAATCTGTGGAGACAAATGACATATTGATGAAAGCATTAGGCAATGCCGAGCATTCAGGGATGATTTGGGGTCAATCTAAGTTTGTCAAACAGTCACAATACTTCAATTTTGTGCAAACTCCAAGGGAAAATCCTGAAGTATCGGTGATGAAACGGCAGATTGCCGCATTAGAAAGAACCATACAGGAACTTTGTGCGAAGTACGGTATCAACTGAGAGACTATGGCTGAGGAGATGACTGCACCTATTGTTGATCAACACAACAACGTCAAGTCTAGTAGCACTTTGAATGAAAAAGAAGTTAGGCCGTCGGATCGGAAGCCAATGCCGAATGAAAGTAAGGAATGCCAACTATTTATTCCTGATTTAGTTAACGGAGGAGATGTACTTGTTGCAAACGGAAGGGCATACATGGACTGTGTTCCTACTGACACAGTCCATGGGATTCCTTTAGGTGAGGACAATGTAAGAGTGACAATTACAGTCCCAAAAATAAAACGTGCACTCCTACCTAATCCGACGAACGAAGCCACATGTTTTGAAGAAGTTGTCGGTTGGTTTGTTACTTGGCCTAAAAGATTAGTCGTCGTTCAAACAAGTTTGAGTCAGGCAAGTAAAGGTCCCAGTCATGCCCCTCATACAGAAGATGAGGGAAGCAAGCGAACAAAAAAGAGAGCAGGGTGTAAGAAAATACAGTCACAACCAGAGGTACAAAAATAAATGGCACAAGAAGAATTACCTTCGTTCGACTTTAATGAAATTCCCTTTGAATTAAGACATTTGGCATACTACGCACAAAGTTCCATACGTGACGGTACCCAAATAATGTGCCCACTACAACAGTCCGTCATTGGCAATGACATGCCAATATATATTGGGTTTGAAGATGTATACCATTTCATAACATTTAAAGAAATTAGTGCAAATAACATAATGGTATACATCAGGAAATACATTTATCCTTAACCAAACATTATTATATATCATTCTTAATCTTATATATGTAGTGTTTGCGTAACAAGTGAGCCAAATTATTTTGCAGATACTTAGCGGATTGTTGTTCAAGAACAGATATGGATCAACAGTTCAAGTTTATTTCTCCAGTCCTTGTCTCACCAGTTCAACGAAATGTAGATCGTGTTGCCTACGTTTGAGAGGGGGCCTAATATATCAAACGGATATTAAGAAACGCACCTAAAGGAAAGCGGTTTTTAATGCCATATAATAGCGGCCGACATTGGATCTTGGTAGTTATTGATCCGTGGGATGACTTGGTCCTGTATTTTAATCCTTTAGCAAACGAACCGGGTGATAATTTTAAAGACCTAATTATGACGTAAGTATTCTTTGATGTTCATATATATATATATGCTTAATTAGAAATAAAATGATTGTTGTTGTAATTGTTTTCAATGTGTCAAATTGTTAGGGCACTTAATGATTGGAAATTGTTGATGGGAAGAGGAATGAAACAGCGACGCAACTGCCAGACGTTGATTGATACTATTCGATGTCCAATACAGGAAGGTTATGTAGAATGCGGTTATTTTGTGTTAGCTTTCATGCGAGAAATAACCTTTACTGTTGATGAAATAATCATGCTTCAAACTAAGGATTTTTATATTGATGCTGACATGATCTTGGTTAGGCAGGAGTGGGCTTCATTTGTCATGCGGTTTATATGATATTGACTGCAAACAAATAAATAACATTTTTACTCTGTTAAATTGATTGTTGTAAATTATATAATACAGGTAATTATAGATTATTTATGGAAATATTATTGCATGTTTTATAATATCGTATTAAAACACGAGATTTGCCACCCGTGAATAATGAAACGAACTGGAAATTTTTTTTTTTTCACAAGATACCACGACGGTTTCCCATTGAACCGTTGTGGTTTTGGATGGAAACCGTAGTGATTTCCTTACAAATCACGACGGTTTCTTCGTGAAACCGTCGTGGTTGATGAACTTACCAAGACGATTTTTTAAAAAACCGTCGTGGTATGTTCTTAAATTTCCAACCTACTGTTTTTATTTTTCGCATTACACGACGGTTAAAAAACCGTCGTGGAATCTTAAAAGATTCCATGACTATGGATTCCACGACGGTTAGAAAACCGTCATGGAAATTTTAGCACGACGGTTTTTAACTGTCGTGGAATCTTCATTATGTAGTAGTGTGTATGCTGACATCAAGAATTGTACTTTTTTGCGCATATAAGCTTGTGTTTCTTGGTTTTGTTGTTAGTATTGAAGGTATACAGGTTGATGAAGAGAAGGTGCGAGCCATCTGGGAGTGGCCGAGTCCTAATAGTGTGAGTAACATACGGAGTTTTCATGGACTTGCTAGTTTTTACCGATAGTTTGTGAAAGATTTTAGTACTTTAGCCGCACCACTGACTGAAGTGATCAAGAAAGACGTTGGGTAAGAAAGGGCATTCCAGTTAATCAAGGATAAGTTGACCAATACTCCATTGTTATATTTACCTAATTTTTCCAAAGCTTTTGAAATTGAATGTGATGCTTCAGGTGTTGGAATTGGTGCCATTTTGATGCAGGATAGGCGACCAATAACATATTTCAGTGAGAAGCTGAACGGAGTAGCTCTTAATTACCCAACCTATGATAAAGAGTTGTATGCGTTAGTTTGGGTGTTGGAGACGTGGCAGCACTACCTATGGCCTAAGGAGTTCGTGATTTACACCGACCACGTGTCCTTTAACACTTGAAGGGCCAACATAAGCTGAACAAGAGGCATGCTCGATATGTGGAATTCATAGAGACGTTTTTGTTTGTCATTTGCTACAATCAAGGTAAGGAAAATGTCGTTGCGGATGCGCTCTCTCGCAGGTATGCGTTAATCTCAACTCTTGATGCTAAACTACTGGGTTTTGAATGAATTAAAGAGTTATATGTTGATGATCATGACTTTAGTGTTGAGCATCAAGCTTGTGAGAAATTCGCTAGTAGTAAATACTTTAGGCATGAGGGATACTTGTTTCGGGAGAATAAATTATGTGTGCCTAATTGTTCCATAAGAGATTTGTTAGTGCGAGAATCCTATGGGAGAGGGTTAATGGGACATTTTGGAGTTTCCAAGACCCTAGCTGTTTTACAAGAACATTTCTATTGGCCACATATGAGATGAGATGTTGAGAGGCTTTGGGATAGATGTGTAACTTGTAGGCAGGCTAAATCAAGAGTGTAGCCCCACGGATTGTACACTTCTTTGCAAATACCTAGTGAACCTTGGACTGATATCTCAATGGACTTTGTGTTAGGTTTGCCTAGGTCCAAATGGGGAAAGGATTCGGTATTTGTGGTCATGGATAGGTTTTCAAAGATGGCACATTTTATTCCATGCCACAAGACAGATGATACTTCCAATGTTGCTGACTTGTTCTTTAGGGAAATTGTGAGACTTCATGGTATGCCTAGGACAATTATTTCTGATAGGGATGTTAAGTTCTTAAACTACTTTTGGAAGACTTTGTGGGCTAAGTTAGGGACTAAGATGTTATTTTCGACTACTTGTCACCCTCAAATCGATGGTCAAACAGAAGTTGTGAATAGGACCTTACCTACCTTGTTGCGGGCTATCATAAAAAAGAATATCAAAAATTGGGAGAAATGTTTACCGCATGTTGAGTTTGCTTATAATCGATCTGTACATTCTACTACTCAATTTTCACCATTTGAAATTGTTATGGTTTTAATCCTTTAATCCCTTTGGATTTAATGCCATTACCTTTATCTGTGCATGTGAATTTAGATGCAAAAAGAAAAGCTAAGATTGTTAAGTAGATACACGAGAAGGCAATACTTAATATTGAGCGGAGGACCAAGTAACATGCCAAACAAGCCAACAAAGGGTGTCACAAGCTCATTTTCGAGCTCGGCGATTGGGTGTGGTTGCACTTACGCAAAGAATGATTTCCGAAATAAAGAAAGTCTAAGCTATTGCCTAGAGAGGACGGTCCTTTTCAAATTCTTGAAAGGATCAATGATAATACGTACAAGTTAGACCTGCCAGGTGAGTATGCTGTAAGTGCTACCTTTAACGTTTCTGATCTAAGTCCTTTCGATGCAGGCGATGATGTGAGGACAAATCCTTCTTAAGAGGAGGGGAATGATGAGGACATTGTCACAGGCAAAAGCACGTATGATGAGACATATTCAGATCCAATTCAAGTTCTCATTGGTCCGGTTACGAGGGCTCACATGAAGAAATTCAAAGACACACTTATAGGGCTGATTTGAGTAATTTGGTCTCAAGCTATTGTGTGGAGGCCCATCGAGGGAATTACAAGCGACAACCAGCCCAACAAATGCGTGATTCAAGTACTAGAAGAGACCGAGTAATTATGTTTGCAAGATCATTAGCTGTCACTTTTCTATTTTGAGAACTTTCCCTTTTTGAGGCAAATATTTGGTGACAAGAATCAGTTATTTACTGAATCATTATTTAGTTTCCTTTTATTTTAGAATATTGTAAGGCTTTTCAGCCATTTAGGGAATTTACCTTATTTGCTTTATCTTTATTTGCTTCAGATTGGTTGTTTCCTTTTTTAGCTTAGTGTTTGCCAAAATTCCTTCGGCAATTAGGGATTGAAAATCCATAAAGCGAAACACCAATATATATGTACGAATTTCTTTATGGAAGGCAGATCAGTTTTGATACGAAATTTTTACGGCTTAGTTCTCTCTGGTTCTTAAACGAACTTCTTGAACTTATCGGAGAATTCCATGGCGTTCATAAGACTTATCAATCTCTCCGTCCATAACTGATTGTGGCGTCCTCACATACCAAGGTTCGTGCTTCTTGTTAGGCATTGGGTTGTGGTTCCATTCAAAGCCATTTAGAATTCAATCTTGGAGACTAATTGGTCGCGTCAGTTCTTGTCGTGGTTCATATCAAAGACGATCACTCATTGATTTCATTCCATCATCGTATCCCCACTATAGGAAAAGAGGGTAATTTACGCAGCGGAATTTTTATTTTTTCTTAAGATCGTACTAACTCATGTTGTCATATATAATAAATTATTCTACAATCTACGTACCTTAAGAGAAGACAATAGAAATGCCAGAGGATGTGATCAAAGAGAGTCTCAACTAACTAGCTTTCTTTACTATTCTCCAATTGCTGAATGGTAGAGTGTGTGGGCACTCAATCTCTCGAACGGTATTCGTGCGCGGGTTTCTCCTTCCAACCACCCGAAATTCTTGCAGCTTTTTATTACTATAATGGGAGAATAATAATAAGCTTGCTCACCTTAGAGTCTGTGGTTAAATAAAATATAAGCCCCTTGGGTCTTATTTATAGTGAATGGACTGGTTGAAATTTGAATTTGAATAGGACTAGGAGATTTAAAATTTGATTCAAATTTTTTAATCTCCAATTATCTTATGATTTTATCTCCAAGGATAATGTTCCATAACTCCAATTTAAATTTAAAATAAAATCATGGAAACTTTATTTGAATTAAATAATTATGTAATAGTTATCTAAATAAAATCAATAATGAGAAAATCTTTTCGTTCTCTTATCCTTATAAAAAATGCCTACACAAGTTAGACTAGGATAAGATTTTGTTTCAATTTCAAATCCGAATTGGATAATTACCATTTTTAATTTAAAATATTTATTTAAATAAGATTATCTAGATATTTAAATTAATTATTTAAATAAATAATTTATCCATATCTCTTAATTAAAATTAATCTCATAATTATCACAAAAGATAAATATAATTATTTCAAATTTCAATTCTTATCTTCAAATAAATATATATCCAATTAATTAAATCAAACAAAATTCTCATTCTACCCTTAGCAGGAAAAACGCCTACACTTTATGGGAGGTGTTCAAGGATTTTTCTCTTCACTAAGTCTAAGAATTAAAACCATAATGAATATCCCAATGATTATCATTCGTTAAAGAATTATATTGAGCTAGTAAATGGATCAATTGGACATATATAATATGGGCTTGAATAATCTATGTAATTAATTATTTTATACTAAATAAATTAGTTATACAATTATTAGTTTCAGAATCACACCACTATAAACCTGAAACTACACTCCTAAATATAGACCGTATTACGTAAGCCAGGGTGTAGCCGCAATCCAATGACCTTGTCTTATGTTCAATACCCTTATATGAAATCCATGATCAACTTAAAGTCAAAGTCCATTCAACCTTATGATCATGCTATCTTAAAGATCCATTATACATCCAATAGGAAATGATTATTCACCCAATGTGAATAATTAGTCATTTTACTAGCAAATGACCTGAGGCCTCGTCCATTTTCACATCCTGTATTATGTTGTTTAAGAGGATAACCTTTACTTTTTATGGAAGCTATGATTCCATATCTATAAACAAAGCTCACATCGAATATAAGTCATATACCTAACGAATCGGTCTAATAACTTACTACTTTGAGATGTTTTAGCCTTTTGAACATCAAAGTACACAAGTCATAAACATGAAGTTACTTACTCAGGTTAAGGTTATCGTATGATGAACGTCAAAAGTGAATTAATCTAATCAAGTGGACTTATATATTAATTACACTTTGGTCCAGTCTAATAAATCACCACCACTAGGCAATATATCTATGTCTCTACTTGGAAGTCGGCTCGCTCCAGATGGTTAAGACAAACCATCTCCCTCTTTAGACAACATAATAGTCTTCATATGAGTTAGATGCTCATTCTAACCTCATAGACTACGGACTATAGATTTAGACTACTTACTTTAAAATGTTGTCTTCTCGCATACAAAAATGCATTGTATGCAACATTCTAACAGTTTAAACACCATGTAGTCAATGAGCCATATTTGCTTACATTTACTTTAATATGTAAATCTAGATGAGGATAGTGTAGTAAAGATATAATGAAAAAATTTCAAATATATTATTAATCATTTCAAAATAAATGATATACAACTAAAATTTTTTTCACTCTTAGGGCATTCCCAACACCCTCCTTTAAAACAAATTAACAGAAGGATCAAAATACATATTTTTTAAAAGCTGAGGGTGCTTAAATAACGAATATATATACATATATATATATATATATATATCAAACTCTCACCAACTTAAGAGTTTGAGGGTATTTGTATAAATAAAAAAAATTTAAAAGCTAAACTCTCATCTATTTAAAAGTTCAGGAGTAATCCAAGAACTCATTATATTTGCTTTTACAACCAATTTGCTACAACATATTTTCAACTCATTCTTTTTTTTTTTTTTTTTTTTTTGTAATTAGCTAAAAGACAATTACGGTGCAAGTAAATCCACCATGATCTGGGGATAACAAGTTAAAATATCATTGATAGGTTATTTTTCGCAAGTGCACGAGCTGGTTCAACTAATAAAGTGATGAAAAGGTATCGTTCCCAATGAGGACTATTTACTACTAAGTACCGAGTTACTTTAATCCCAATTCTATTTGAATGATAAATTTACGAGATGCAATGAATTAAAATAAACACAATGCACAAATTTAGTAAGGAGAATTCAATATATTAGGATATCTAGAGTTTCTGATTTCACCGGATTAATCCTATTCAAAACACCAATTTTAATCAACCACTACTTATTCCTATGCTGATGATAAACTTCCCTAATGTAATCACTAATCTTTCTCAAGTATAAGCAAAGTACTACAACAAGCTAGTTTTCACCTCTTGGTCACAAACTCAAGACCTATCATGATTTATTAAGAACAAGAAATTCATAGTATCACATAAGCCTCATAGATATCTCTATCCTATGACAATCTCATGGTATTTAATCAAAGTCTAATCTAACTATCAGTTCTCAGTCTCAAATTGGATCACAAATCAATGGGAAATGGTGCACACACTTTCACAAGCATTAAGATTAGAATAAACACTCAACATATAGATATGAATAAACGTCAAAATTGAATTAAACCATGATAAATTTGAACATTCATTATCCGGCTACATCGTAGACCTAGAAAAATAAATTTAGTTCATAATGAAACTAAACAAAATCCTAAATAAAGTTCTAAACATAATGAGAAAAGGAAAATAACTGATTTATGAATTGGAATTGTCATGCTCCGTTTCCGGAATTGCTACTCTTCTTTTTCAATTCACCAATTGCTCTCCTCTCCTTCACTCCTCTATTTTTCTGCCAAAATTCCTTTTTGGAACCCTAAAAGGGTTTTATTTATAGCCATAGACCGAAAGATTTAATTTTTGAATTTCAAATTCGGAGAATCAAAACGAATCCTGCATAATCCCGCATTTGACGTCTAGGCCCTATTTTTCTACGCCTAGGCACAAAACTGTTATGCCTGAGGAACCGCGATCTGTGCCTAGGCACAAATTTATCAGCACCTAGGCCCTAAGTTACGTCGATGGAAATCTCTTTTGGTGCCCAGGCGTTACTGAAATTATGCCTAGGCCCTAAGCTCTCGGGTTTTTGTACTGAAAAACTCAATTCAAATGCCTAGGCCCCATAAAATTGATGCTTAGGCGCCCAATACTCTTCAAAACATAAACTTCACACCAAAGTATGCCAAATGCTTCATTTTAGCTCCAATCGCACCGAAAAACAACGAATCCACCTTTTTACCTAAATCCTACAAGAGAATAAAACGAAGTGAAAGAACCTAGAAACTGTAACGACCCGCCTAGCACAGGCCGTTACCATACATACATACTTATCTTCTCGTACATACTTACATACTTATGAAACACAGCGGAATTTTTTTTTTATATGGCATACGAGTGCAACATATAAAAGTGTCTTTATCAAAATATTTACCATAACATAATTACGTAAAGGACAAAACGCGTAGCGGCTACATTTCCCACATTTCACAGTTTGCCCCGCCATGCCTTTATATCTTGCATCAACCATTGCTGACGGTTGCTTACCTACAACATAAACGTAAGACAGTGAGCTTTCGCTCAGCAAGTACAACCTCCTATACCGCGACATAAACAAACATGATCTAATCTTTCACATACTAATTTAACTTACCATAGCATTGTAACGCCCCGAACCGTCACGCGTAGGGGCGTCCTACTGCGCAGACGTGGGCCGTTACATTACTTGCTTAACTTAATTCTAATTTAAAAAGCTTAAACTTGCTGAAAATTTCGGAGTAAAATTTTTTCTTTTCTTACTTACATAAAACTTAACTTATCCTCATACATATTCATAAGTACTCACTTGAGTACCGAGCTTTCATACTCATATTGAAAGCTAACATAATCATACCGTGGACCAAACCCAACCTAGTGTGGGTCGGTACGACACGAGGCAACTTGCTTGCCGTCATCATTGAAAACCATTCTTTAACTCGTTCTTGAAAACAATTTCTTAAAAATAGTTTTCTTCTTGGAAACAGTTCCTTATCCATACTGTCACATAACATAAAACACGTCTTTAAAATATATTTTTCAAAACATATTTTACATAGCATAAATTCAAAACCCGTGGTGGTGTCCATCCCACATTTCACAGCCTGAAGCACCAGCCTTCACAGCTTTGCATCACGTATCGCCGGTAGGTTGCTTAACCTACAGCATGAACGTAAGTAATGAGCTTATGCCCAGTAAGTACAACGTGCAATCCGCAAAACATTTTTAACAAAGGAATGCATGAACCAATTAGGTTTTCTTATGAATCGATTAAATTTTCATTTATTATCTTGATTCTTATTTATTTGCATATCATGTGTGCACGTACCGTGGTCCATAACTATGGAATGGCTGGAGGCAGCCAATCCAAACCAACTCAAACCATGAAACAAACTGTTTAACATGGAGTGATTGGGGCAGCCAATCCAACTCAGCCCAAACCATAGACTAAACCATTTAAACTCGCCATCATGGCAAGTCGGTACGACACAATGACCTTAGCTTATCTTAACATGTGTTCTTACCTTGTAGTTAATATTAGTGGACATGCTACATGATGTCACTATATTAAAACATAACATAACATAAACCATTACATAACCGTCGTAACATAAATCATCATAGCATAGCATCGTAACATAGTATCTTATCATATACGTCATGACATAAACCTCATAACATAGCATCATAACATTTCATCTTATCATAAACATCATGACATAAACCTCATAACATAGCATCATAACATTTCATCTTATCATAAACATCATGACATAAACTTCATAACATAGCATCATAACATTTCATCTTATCATAAACATCATGACATAAACCTCATAGCATCACAACATAGTATCATATCATAGAGTAAGTACCATAAATCATCAACATATGATTTCTTGAAAAACATGTTCTTTAAAAACATTTTGCCCATGCTGTAGGCGGAGTTATACTTACTTGTCGTCCTATGCTCTTGGTTAATCGTCCGAATCGTGGCACGACAACAGTTCATACTCCTGTTTCCAAACAGGACGTAAGATAAGAGCCATAGACATTTTATCTTACCATAATTCATAATCATTAAATGTTGGTGTCCTAACCAACATTTATGAGTAGCCTTAGTTATGTTATATGTTCCCTCCTATAACAACTTACGATAACTTGTTTGGTTACTTGCCGTAACTCTAAGGTTCATGGCCCAACATACTTAACCAACATCATGCTAGGTTACTTCTGGTAACCTTGGGTACTAAGCCCAACCATTCTTAAATAGTATTAGGTTACTAATCTTATTAGGCCCAACCCACTATCTCGGGTATCTCATGTGGTTACTATAAGTAACCTAACTTATTTGGCCCAATAAAATTAGGTAACCTCTCCGGTTACTAACTGTCCTATAGTTGTCACCATAGGACCCGCGTATTTCAATTATTCTTGACAAACCTTTGTCAATTTTTCTTTAAAAATCTTTATGAAAACCGCATTTTCATAAAATCTTAACATTTAAGCAAAGGCAGTTAAAAACTTGTCAAGCTCTGAAAACAATCTTTAAAACAGTTTCTTAAACTTTGGTTATCAGTGCATGTGTAAGAATTTCCTGCTTATGCACTGTTTTTCTGAAAATCCTGTGCTGGAATTTCTGTTTCCTGCACAGTTTTGGGAATCAAATTTTACTTTAAAATCTGTTCATAATTTGATAAAACTTTCTTCATAAAAGTTGTAGATCTCGGATAATACTACAACTTTCATGTTTTGAGGAAAACTCAGTTCTGCTTGGATTCTTGTCAGTTTTAATTTGAATCTTACTGGACGTGTAGACTAGGTCTGGGCAGATTAGCCTCGGATTTTTGTAAAAACGGAGGCCATTGGAGCCTTATTTTGAAAAACGGTCCACGTGCCCTCTAGGAAAAACCATTATCTACAACTTTTTAGTTTTGAGTTTCTTCAAATTCGGCCTCTAAGGGCCTCAAAATACCATTTCCAGAACACTGCCCAGTCTTGACCCGAGACTGGCAGTTTCGGTTCTTAATTTCGTTTTACGTCCTAAAACGTGCACGCTACCTCAACCGACCACAGCGGGAGCCTAAAGTCACACATGCAATCGTTTCTAACGTTCCAATGCATCATACATTCAATCTTAAACCTATGGGAACATATAACAAACACATGGTAGGCATATTGCAAACATGCATCAAAATCATAAATTAGAGACCACCAACCCTAATCAAGCATAATTAAGCACTTAAAGGTGAGCTTATGCTCTTACATTCAATGCTGTAAATACACATAAACTGAAGCTCAAATTAACAGCTTAGGGCTAATGGAGATTACCTCAAGATTCAAGAAATTGAATCTTCCCATGGCTGCCCATAACTTAACCGGCCTCCTCCTAAGAGTTACCCGAAAAATTTCTGTCCCTTGGCTGCTGCTCCTCACCAAGACCAGCCACTAAATCCGGCCACTCCTTCAGCTTTTCTCTTCCTTTTCCAGCTCACTAACAGCCGGCCAGCTTGCCCAACAAAGGGTTCCAATTTTTTTCCAGCACTTTTCCTTGCTTCCAAACTGAAATCCGAACTCTCCCTAATGGATTGTCTCTTGGATTTCTGCTTTTGTTCTTGTTTTTCTTGGCTGCTAAGGGTCGGTTTTGGGCAGAGAAAAATGGGCAGAGTATGGCTCAATTTTCTGATTTTTTTTTGAATAAAATGGGCACCTATTTATAGAGGTTTTTGAAACTTTGCTTAATTGCAAAATAGTCCTCCAAAAACCAACTTTTTGCACTTTTTGCATGCTAGGTGGCCGGCCATCACCTTGTTCTCCAAGCAAATGATGACATCATTTTGATGACATCATCTTGCTTACATCACCTATTTTTCAGAAATTGCATTTTAGCCCCGAAAGTTAAAATTCTTGCATTTATGCCCTCTAGGTGGCCGGCCCCTTACTTGGAGATCAAGCCAAGCTTATCTCACCTTGATGACATCATCTTGATGACATCACTTTGCTTACATTACATCGTCAATTTTTCAAAATTTTCACTTTAACCCCTAAAGATAAAATTTTGGCATTTTTGCCCCTGAGGTGGCCGGCCATGTCATCTCTTCTAGAGCCTTCCTTGCTTTCTTTCCAAGCTTATTTAATCCAATTATGATGTCATAAATTAAGGATAGGATGATGTCATCCATATTAAGCCCTGTTTGGCTTTTCCTCAATATTCAGTCCATTTTTCTGCTACACAGATATTTCTAATACTGTGTTTGCTTAAACACAATATTTTTATACTGTACTACTGTCCAAAATTTATCTGTGTAAAAATAAACTGAATAAAATTTTTCTTATCTCTTGGCACCTTTCTTGCCCTTAATACCATACTTGGTGTGCTTGAATTTCTTGGGTGGTCTCACAGCTTATGCTTGCTAAATTGTCCGTAATGAAAGTTTTTCGCAGTATAATTCCATACTGCTTTGCTATATCTCAACACCTTCATCTATTTGACCTCCCTGGTCAACCTTTGACTTTTCGGTCAACTTTGACTTTTTCGGTCAAACTTTGACAAGCATAAAATCATAGGATTTTTCTTCCCTTTTTGCTCAAGGGTCAGATGCATGACTAAGCAAACTGCTTATTGAGTCTCATAGCTAATTAAACGAGAACTCAACCATATACTGATATTTAACTCAGATCGTGAGTTTTATATCGGCATCCAAGAGTAAGACTCGGGATTTTCATTGTCTAAAAGGAAATCATAGTTTCATCGAAATTTCGGGTATTACAAGCATATCGTACATATCATGACTTCCTTTTCATAGCATAACATACATCATAATGCATGGTCCATTTATGCTTATTTTATGCTCAATTCATGCTTAACTTACTTTCATTTCTTATCTTACTTATGGGCCCCTTACTTGTGTGTATGTACCGGGCGCGCGACTATGGAGTGGTTGGGGCGGCCAAACCATTTCCAACTCAAACCATAGTCCAACCCGACCTTACTCGGGTCGGTACAACACAGGCGACTTGCTCGCCATCTTACTTTCCTTTCATCTTATCATGTCATACTTGATTTATTTTATAAGATTTTGTGAACATGCTTCGTGCTCTCATACTTCCATGATTCATGTAATCATAACATAATATTCATCATAAACATACCTTAACTTATCATACTACATAACCTAGCATACAACATATGACATATTGCATAGCATGTCAATAACATAACATAACATAACAACAACAACAACATAATATAGCATCAATAACAACATAGCATAGCATCAACAACCGCATAACATACATCCCTAGCATACATCTAACATACTTGGGCAAGTACCACAACAAAGCCTATGCTGTAGGCGGTGGTTGTACTTACCTCTCTTGCTATGTCCTGCGTTATGCTGCTTCTTCTCTGAGTACAGCTGCAGGTTCTCTCCTGCTCCTTGAAGGACATAGGCGAGGTTCTTAGTTAGTGTTGCAGAATGTTGATACTCTAATCAACATGCTTACATAATCCTAATTGTATGTCCCTGATACTAGATGTCTTACTGGGTTATAGATAGTAACCCTATTATTAATAGAACCCAATATGAATTAATTCTTTAAGAGGTTACGTTGGATAACCTCATGTGCTAAACCCTATACATACTGTCAGGGTTCGATTACTTTCCTAACCTTGGGCTTTATCATAATTATTGGGTTTCCTTAATTAACCCTATATCTTAGCCCAATTTATTATTCTTGGTATCCTTTAGGGTTATCTTGATTAACCCTTAAGGTTAATAATAGTTGAACTCTTAATTAACTAAAGTTAACCCTATATGGGTTAAACTTGAGCTTTAGGCTTTGGCCTAGTAACTCGGATATTACATCCGGTTATTACCCGTAATCATTTTGCTTACCCAATTTGGTTTAAAAATCCATTTTCCATTTCTTTGGAAACTTGGGTAATTTTAACTTCAAAAATCGTTTACTTAACTCATAAAAATTCATATCCTTAAAATAGGTTTTTATAAAATCATTTAGGACTGGAAACTGCCTTTGGAACAGTTTTCCTAGTCAAAACAGTGGTTTTGGAAAAGATATAATTTTTCTGAACTGTGTTTAGAAAATCCTGTGCAGGAATTTCCTATTCCCTGCACAGTCTTTATAAAACCGTGTCAGTTTAAAAATGAATTCCGATTTTGAAAAAGTTGTCTTCACAAAAGTTCTAGCTCTCGAAAAATCCTAAAACTTTTGTGTTTGGAGAAAAATCCAGTTCTGCTTGTATTTGCGTCAGTTTTTGTTTGAAACTGGCTGATCCTGTAAACTGGGTCTGGGCAGACCAGCCACGGATTTTTGTAAAAACAGAGACCATTGGAGTCTCATTTTTGGATTCTGCTCACGCTGTCCCCTAGGAAAAACCCTTATGGACAACTTTTATGTTTTAAGTTTCACCCAGTTCGGCCTCTAAAGGCCTCAAATTTCTCTTTTCCCGAAACTGGGCAGTTCACATCCGAACTGGCAGTTTTTGGTTTTAAATTCGTTTTACGTCCTATTACGTGCATCTAACCTCAACCGAACACGCGGGAGCCTATATAGCATACATGCAGCATTTTCTAACGTCCCATAAGAACCAACATGTAACTCCAACGTGCCCATGCAAACCAAAACCCGCACTAACCTAGCCTAGGTTTGCATGGTTCTAACTTTGCATTATATTCATACATGCATCAATCATTCACCCTTAAACTAGCAGCCAATCAAGCACTGCCTAGGGCAGATTTTGGACCAAAAAATCAGGGGACATACAACCCTAAGCATCAAGCATGAAAATCAATCACAAACAAGCACAACAATGCAAGAATTCAAGCCATACACCCTTAGATCTACAAATCAAGCACATACAACCTACTAGGGCATAAAATGGAAGATGGACTTATGTCCTTACAACCAAATTGAATCACCTTATAACTTTGAATTTGAACTCAAATAAAAGAGTTAGGGCTCTAGATTTTTACCTTAGACCAAAGTCAAGTTTTGGTCACAAAATTTCTTCCTCCCCCTAGCTCAAAACCGTGGCTGCCCTAGACCAAGAAAATGGTCTCAAAACTTGTTTTCGGTTGATTGAATCACACCTGAATTAACCCTAACTTTTCCCCTTAATTTTTCAGTTTCTCTCTTGGTTTTTCCTGCACCTAACCACTCGGCAGCAAGTCTAGAAAAGGCTGGGAAAACTTTCTCAAACTCTCCCCTTAGCTTTCCCTTGCAAACCGAACACTAACCTAAGCTTGGTTTAGGAAAATTTTGGTTTTTCTCTTGGCTCCCTCTCACTTTCTTTTTCGGTTTTGATGAGCAGAAAAATGGCAAGAGTTTGGCTAGAGGTTGTGAAAAATGAACAAGGACCACCCCTATTTATAGGCAAAGGAGAACTTCTTGAAATTCAACTTTGACCCCTAAATTATTGAAAAATTTGCCAAATGGCATGCTAGGTTGGCCGGCCATCCCTTGGTGAGCAAGGAACAATTTTTCTAGAACAAGACACTTGTCATCTAATGCTTGGTTCATGGAATTATGATGTCATAATTCCAAATAAGGATGATGTCATAATTTAAAAGGTATATGATGTCATCCTAAGGCCTTGTTTGGCTATTTTTCTCTAAAATAATCCATTTTTTGTGTTACACAGATATTTCCAATACTGTGTTCACTAATACACAGTACAATTCAGTACTGTTTTACTCGACTGCAGTCCAAAATTTATCTGTGTAAAAATGGACTAAAAACTTTTTCTTATTTTTCCGAGCCCTTTTGGTCTTTAGTTCCCACTAGGTGTGCTTGATTTTCTAAGGTGGTTTTTTTTTAAAACCTATGCATGCTATCTTAACCGTAAAGACGGTTTTCGCAGTATACTTTATTTTTCAATACTGCAAAATCACTCCTTTGACCGTTCTTGGTCAAACTTTGACTTTCGTAAAATCATGTACTTTTCGCCCTTTTTTTACTCAAAAGGTCTGTTTCTAATCTACATAGTCCATTTTGAGTTTTATTGATACTGAAAACTCATAAAATGTAAGAAAACTCTTAACCGAGTTTCTCTTTCAATAATACCTTGATGGTATACATTTAATTCCTTTGAAAGGAAATAGTAACATCGGAAAATCTAGGTATTACAGAAACAAATTGAAAACCAACAAAATGATAAGTTAAAAGTACCCAATTAATTAGTCTAAAACTAACTTATCAATCATATATATATTTTTTATCCCTTTTAAAGATGGTAATTACTACCAAAAAATTTTTTTTTAAAGGAAAAAAAATATCAGCTTTTCCCTACAAGAATTGGTTGTTCATTTCTCTCCCTCTTCGTGGCCTCCTTTCTCATCTCTCTTCTCCATTCCCTCGTCCCTCTCTCTCTCGATAGATCTCCCTCTCCACTCTTCCACCCTTCGCTCTCCACAGCCCTACGTACGTGATCGGCTCTGCACCGTCGTTAATACATGATCGGCTGCTGCATACCCCTCATCCATTTGCTCGACAAAGCACAACATTGTCCTTTTCCACCGGGCTGAAAGAAAACTGTACGTACAGTAAGTAACATGTGTGTTTGTTTTGGCTCCTGAGTGAGAACGGCATATGTTGATCTTGACTTGACAAATTCATTCAATTGAACCTACACTCAAAGGAGGACCACAAACCCAGAACTCGACGAAACAAAAATTATCAACATTAAGAAACTTCTTGCTTGAGGTTAGCAGTGCAAGATTCCGGCATTCATAATTCGTTCACATTTCTTGTCTCTCCTTTTACTAGTCTTCTCCAAGCTTGGTGTGAAGTGAAGAGATTGCATTACACCTATGATTAGCAATAGGCAACCACAGATTTTATTTTTGGTGGTGTTGTTAACGTTGTTGAAAGCTAATTTTGAAGTAGGTCTCGCTTTTCAGAGCGGCTCCGAACTCACTATCGTAAGATTTTTTTCACTGTTATTACCATCGCTGTCCAAATCCTACATGAGATTCCACCACATACGGCTAATTCCTTAAGGACCATATGTTCATACGATGGACATGATAAGGTGAAAATTTATCGTGCTATCTTTGAATTATTGCACTTAATTACGTTTGTTCTGCTTTAATTATTAGAATGCACCAAAACACTAAACGCAGGTGGTAGATAATCCATAGCAGATCTGGGGTTATTTTTCATTAAGAGTACTAAAATTGTCATTGAACTTGTAATGACATTTTCTTCATTAGATTAGTCCGTTGTAAGTTACTTTATTTTATTTTGTGATCATGACAATAACTCTTCATCCGTTTCTTTTCTCTACACATACAAAGATTCCTCACTATAAATAAATAATAGTAACTACTTAATTTATTCATGACTTTCAATAAAAGTATATGTCCTCTTAAGGCAGAATTTTTAGCTCGCTATATCCTCTCGCCTAGCCAGCTGGTAAAGATTTACCTGCATGAAAAGTATGATTCATTCGTATCGATGAAAAAGGACAATCCAGATGTTCAACTTATCACATATAATATTAGCGTTTCAAAAATCTATGTCAAAATAAAATTAGCAAACAAAAATTTTGTTGACAGTATAAATAAAGTGAAAAAGGAAAAAAAGTCTAATCTTTGATGTAGAATCTACTTCAGCGGCGAAATTGATGGAAATAATACATTAAATTCCAAATCTCAGATCAAATCAAACCAACAATCCAAACTTTCAAGGATTCTATCAAAATAAATAGTGGAAATATATAATTATATATATTTTATCTTTTTTGTTTTTCCACCAGTTGAACAATTAGCAATCATTTCTCCCTCCACATGGTAAACGTGTAAATAGGTGGCATAGCTCAATCATGATTGTTGACATCAAATTTCGTACCTCATCTCTCAATATACACATGTCTCCAGAGATGTCATCGAAGAGTACAAGACGACTCGAAGACGGATAACTCATAAGACTCGGGAATGAGCCGAGACGACTGATAGATCAGCAGAGGTCAAATAAGGAAAGTTGATTTCGTGGGTAGCAATAAAGAATTTCCTATCAGAATAAGTCAACTCAAGTCAGCCAATTATTATTGGGATCTATATGTGCCCTAAGGGTAGAAAATCAATTATAGGGATTTTATGTAAATATGACATTTTGATATTAATAAAAAGAGATTATTCATGTTTAATAAGAAGTGTCCTATTTACTTTCATTTGTTGATTGTATGATGATTTTGAGCAAACATAAAATACTCCTGGACTGTTGGTAATATATCGGATTACTATATGTATACGGGGTATACATAGAAGACGTGGTAATTTGATAACAATATAAATAAGTGGTCCGCAATCGATGGAATAAGAATTGGGGATCTTATTCATGATAAGATTGTAAAAATTGTCTACTTCCTTGGTGGGATGGTTTGTCTTGACTATCGGATTAGTTCCGAGTAGAAACTTTAATGTATACCAGTATTGAGGTATGACATTGGACTGGACTATGGTATTAATTGATTCGGTTTAATAATTCCGTTTATAAGAATCAATAATGCTTTGATTATTATCCTGTATTAATCTTAATCTTGAAATGAATACTTGAGTTCGCATCCATGACTTATGCACTTTGATCCACTATAGGGGAGACATTGATAATTGATGGTCAATACTTGTGTTTTGTGTGTATGACTTATGGATGGACAAATCAAGATTCATATATATGGAATCCATAGCTATCTTAGCGATAGTACATGTTATCTACTTAAAGGCATTATTTGGGAATTGAAAGATAATATAATAATATCTTGGCAATTGGTTTACTTTGTGTTCTCTGATGGTCTACCGATTGTATGGCTTTACAATTGGTGGTTTTTTCATTGGAGAATAATAGAACTTTAAGTTAAAATGATTGAAAAGGTAAAACGAAAAAGTCCTTAATTCAATTGTAATACCCGAAATTTCAATGAACCTATGATTTCCTTTTAGACAAGGAAAATTTCAAGTTTGAATCTTGTATGTCGATATAAAGCTCATAATCTGAGCAGAATATCAGTTTATGTGTGAGTTCTCATTTAATTAGCTACGAGACTCAACAATAGATTGCTTAAGTCAAGCATGTGGCCTTTTGAGGAAAAAGGGCAAAATGGTAATTTATGATTTTATGTTGGTCAAAGCTTGACCGAAAAAGTCAAAGTTGACCAAAAAGTCAGGGTTGACCAGGAAGGTCGAATAGATGAAGGTGCTGAGATACGGCAAAGCAGTATGGAGTTATACTGCGGAAAACCTTCATTACGGTCAATTAAGCAAGAATAAGCTAGGAGACCACCGTAGAAAAATCAAGCACGATTTTAAGAGCGATTAGGACTAAATAATTTTAAGTCATAAGAAAATCCGATACGCAGTCCAATTTTATTATGCAAATGAATTCTGGACTGTAGTCCAGTATGACAATACTGTTTTGGTGAAAAACAGTATTGATATTATGTAAGTTAGTAAGGAGATGGACTGCAGGATTACGATTATTAGATTTTTAGTGTCCAGTGAATAATTATGCACGAAAGGGAAGCCAAGTGGCTCCGCCATAGTTGGCGACCTACAGGGACTAAATTGCAAATATTTTGTCCGTAGGGGCCAAAGTGTAATTTTAGAAAAGTTAGTAATGATGGATTAGTATGTAATTCTAGAGTTATGGAATTTCCTAACCAAGGTTCCAACTAGGCCAAGAATTGGTTACAAGCCTAGTTACATTGGAACAAGGATTTAAGCTAAGATTAGTTTGAAAAGATTTTTGGTTGATTTTCACACTAAATGGCCGGATTTTTACTTGGCTTGGTGAGCAAGTATT
The DNA here is from genome assembly GCA_025413025.1 of Ficus hispida. NCBI lineage: Eukaryota > Viridiplantae > Streptophyta > Magnoliopsida > Rosales > Moraceae > Ficus > Ficus hispida. Next base: position 7,073,302 of record CM046361.1, read on the forward strand.
GAGCTAGATGATATCATCAAGATGATGTCATCATCGTGATGCAAGCGGATGATGTCACGAGGGTGATGCAAGCCAAACTTGGTGAGCAAGCAAACTTGCCCACCAAGGCATCCAAATGGCCGGATTTTGTAGCATGCTTGGAGAACAAGTTTTGGCTTGATGATGTCATCAAGATGATGTCATCAAGGTGATGTAAGCAATGATGTCATCAAGGTGATGTAAGCGATGATGTCATCAAGGTGATGTAAGCAATGATGTCATCCAAGTGATGTCATGGGTGACATAAGCAAAACTTGGTGAGCAAGCAAACTTGCCCACCAAGGAACCATAATGGCCGGCCACCTAGGAGGATCAATGAGCAAATATTTTGCTCTTAGGTCCCTTTATGCAATTGTAGAAACTTAGATTTTCACCTATAAATAGGTGATGTTGGTTCACAATTTTAGAGCAAGTTTTGATAGCTTAGCCAAACTATGGCAAAATTCTTCCACACATTGCACCCTAGAGGCCGAGCCATAGAAGAGAGAAATTGGAAAGAAAAGTGAGCTAGAGGTTCGGATTTTTCAAGTAGGAAATCAAGAAAAAGTGGAGAAAAACTTTGTTACCCATTGGAGGCCAAGTGGCCGGCCATGGGAGGAAAAGAAAGAGAAAAGAGAAAAATGCAGAAAATTGGGTTCTAGGGCAGCCGAATGTTGTAGGATGAACCACCAAATGACCAATAGGTTTTAGTGCTCAATTGTGGAGCAAAACCGGCTATGGACAGCCAAGGAGATAGGGCAGAAAATTGATCCATACTCCTAGCCTAGCCTTGTGTTCAATCGAGGTAAATTCCTTTGGTCCCGAGCTTTTAAATTAAGCTTTTACTTTGGAAATTTATGTGTATTTCCAAGTCGGATTGTAAGAGCGTAAGCTCACCTATTTTATGTCTATGCTCTAGATTAGTTTGCTTGATTATGCTTGATTAGGGTGTGGTCTCTAGTTTACATTTTGATGCATGTTTATGAGTTTTTGAGTATTGCCTACCATGTGTTTGTTGTATGTTCCCATAGGTTTATGATTGAAAGTATGATTATGTGATTGTGGAATGGAACGTTAGAAACGATTGCATGAGTGAATTTAGGCTCCCGCTGTGGTCGGTTGAGGTAGAGTGCGCGTTTTAGGACGTGAAACGGATTTATGAACCGAAACTGCCAGTCTCGGGTCAAGATTGGGCAGCGTTCCGGAAATGGTATTTTGAGGCCCTTAGAGGCCGAATTTGAAGAAACTCAAAACTACAAAGTTGTAGATAATGATTTTTCCTAGAGGGTAGCGCGGGCCGTTTTTCAAAATAAGGCTCCAATGGCCTCCGTTTTTACGAAAATCCGAGGCTAATCTGCCCAGACCTAGTCTACACGTCCAGTAAGTTTCAAATTAAAACTGACAAGAATCTAAGCAGAACTGGGTTTTCCTCAAAACATGAAAGTTGTAGTATTATCCGAGATCTACAACTTTTATGAAGAAAGTTTTATCAAATTACGAACAGATTTTAAAGTACAATTTGATTCCCAAAACTGTGCAGGAAACAGAAATTTCAGCACAGGATTTTCAGAAAAACAGTGCATAAGCAGGAAATTCTTACACATGCACTGATAACCTAAGTTTAAGAAACTGTTTTCAAAGATTGTTTTCAGAGCTTGACAGTTTTAACTGTCTTTGCTTAAATGTTAAGATTTGATGAAAATACGGTTTTCATTAAGAAAAACTTGACAACGGTTTGTCAAGAAATAATTGAAATACGCAGGGTCCTATGGTAAACAACTATAGGACAAATAGAATAGTAACCGGGAAGGTTACCTAATTTTATTGGGCCAATAAGTTAGGTTACTCATAGTAACCACTTGAGATACCCGAGATTGTGGGTTGGGCCTAATAAGATTAGTAACCTAATACTGTTTAAGTATAATTGGGCTTAGTACCCAAGGTTACCTGAAGTAACCTAACTAGATATCGTTTAAGTATGTTGGGCCTTGGGCCCTAGGGTTACGGTAAGTAACCGAGCAAGTTATCATTTGATGTTTTAGGGGAACATATAATATAACTAAGGCTACTCACAAATGTTGGTTAGGATACCAACATTTAACGATTATGATTTATGGTAAGCAAGAATGTGTATGGCTCTTATCTTACGTCCTGTTTGGAAACAGGAGTAGGAACTGTTGTCGTGCCACGTTTGGACGATAAACCAAGAGCATAGGACGACAAGTAAGTACAACTCCGCCTACAGCATGGGCAAAATGTTTTTAAAACTTGATTTTCATACGTTGATAAGCATGATTTATGTTATGGTACTTACGTTATGAAGTTTATGTTATGACGTATTATGATGTTATGATGCCATGTTATGATGTTTATGCTAAGATGTTATGGTATGATGTTATGTTATGATGGTTAAGATACGATGTTTATGTTATGATGATACGATGTTACGTTACGAGGTTTATGCTATGGTAATTTATGTTACGTAGTTTATGTTACGATTTATGTTATGTTATGTTATATGTTTAAAATAGTGACATCACGTAGCATGTTCACTAATATTTAATTACTTGGTAAGAATATAATTTAAGACAAGCTAAGGTCATTGTGTCGTACCGACTTGCCACGATGGCGGGTTTAAACGGTTTAGTCTATGGTTTGGGTTGAATTGGATTGGCTGCCCCAATCACTCCATGTTAAACGGTTAGTTTCATGGTTTGAGTTGGATTGGATTGCCTGCCTCCAACCACTCTATAGCTATGGACCACGATACGTGCACACATGACATGTAAGCTTTAAGAAAATAGAATCTAGATAATTTATGAAAGTTAAATTGATTCACAAGAAAGCATAATTGGTTCATGCATTCTTTTATGAAAATGTTTTGCGGATTGAACGTTGTGCTTACTGAGCATTAGCTCATTACTTACGTTCATGCTGTAGGTTAGCTACCTACCGGCAATCCTTGATGCAAGGCTGTGAAGGCTGGCGCTACAGACTGTGAAACGTGGGATGGACACCGCCACGAGTTTTGAATTTCCGCTATGAAAAATATATTTTGAAAAATATATTTTAAAGATGTGTTTTATGTTATGTGAGAGTATGGATAAGAAAACGTTTTCAAGAAGAAAACTATTTTTTAAGAAATTGTTTTCAAGAACGAGTTAAAGAATGGTTTTCAAGAATGATGGCAACAAGTTGCCTCGTGTTGTACCGAACCGCATTAAGTCGGATTGGTCCACGGTATACTTATGATTAGCTTTCAATATGATTATGAAAGCTCGGTACTCGAGTGAGTACATATGATTATGTATGAAGATAAGTTATGTTCAAGGTAGAGTAATAAAAGAAAAGAAAAAAAAAATTTACTCAGAATTTTCCGCAACTTTAAAGTTATTTTTAAAGTAAGAATTAAGTTAAGCAAGTAATGTAACGGCCCACGTCTGCGCAGTAGGACGCCCCTACGCGTGACGGTTCGGGGCGTTACAGAGATGGTATCAGAGCAAAGTTTTCTGCCATCCAGTTTCACAGTTCTGCCGCCAAAGCCACAGTTTTGCAAGTAAGTTTTCTTACTTTAGTTTAGTTAGAGTAACAAGTAGCTATGTGAGGTCATAGTATTAGAATAGTAAAGATTTGAACCTGGTGTGAAACCCGGGTACGACTGAAGAGGACCGCAAGACTTAATTCGCATTCGAAGGAATGGAGTCACGCATCTTCGATGGGACTCAAGAAGTGGCTGCATTTGCTGAGTAGCTGCATGATATGGAGACGATACATCAGTTGTGTTGCAGCTTGGCGCATTTATCCAGATGAGTCTATGGGCTATGATTGCTAGTGGATCAGAGTTGCGCAGCGAAAGCGTGATGAATAAGCTAAGCCTACGGTATGATATGATGAGATCGTGAGGAATCTCTAGTATGATATGTTAAGCAATGGATGAAAGAATGAGCGTTAGACATGTTGAGAATTAGAATTAGAAAGTAGAAAATGGTTCGTTGCTGGTACAACCGAACCAATTTCTGCAAGAGCCTCATCTTGCAACTATGATAGCCAAGTCATGATGATAAATGCTAGAGTAGCAATAAGAAATGAATAGGCTTCGAGATCAGATAGCCTATCGCCTTACCTCAGTAGGGTGATAATCAGGAAGTTTTCATAAAAAAAAAAAATAAGCTAGATGCTATAGAACTTAAGTTTCGTGATTGTGAAACTTATGCTCCCATAAGAATGATAATAGGTATGGAAAGATGTTTGGTAGTGCCTTGATTCGGTGGTAATATCAAGGCAATATACAAGCAATAAGTGGGATAACGGCTATCAGTATGACGATGAAATTAAGGATATGATCCCTCAGTAAGGGGAAATTATGTAATAATTGGGAATTTTTAGACATTCCTAAGGATTACGATCTTGTTCCGTGAAGGAAAAGTTAGAAGCAATGAGAGAAGCTTCTACTATCTAGCAAGCAGCTAGGCGATAAGATATAAGTATGCCATCTATTGCATCACTCGAACAATATTATGTTTCCTCAATTATTGACTTTGAAAGATTCAAAGAAAATATTTATATAAAAGATGCAATACAGCCGAATCCTTGAGGAAGAATTCCAAGATAGGGGCTGTTATGAACAGTAAAGGTTCCAAGATAGGAGCCGTTATGTTCAATGACCGAATCCTTGAGGGACAAGTCCCAAGATAGGGGTCATAGGCCGAATCCTTGAGGGACAAGTTCCAAGAGAGGGATGAGTTCCAAGAAAGGGGCCATTATGATAAGAAATGTTTTTCAAAAATGGCAAGTTATATGATATACTTGATCAAATTTTTATGAAAATAGTTCTTGTGATGCAATATGAAAGGAGAATATGATAGCACGATACGTATGTAAGTATGTAAGCTTGTAAGAAAGTATGCAAGTATGTAAGTATGAACGTATGTAAGTAAGAACGTATGTAAGTATGAACGTATGATAGTATGAAGTAAGAATGAATGAAAGCATGTTAGTATGATATGAAAGTAAGAGTATGGTTCTAGATAAGAGACATAATCCCATTAAAGTATAAAAATGGGAATATGAATAAGTTATGATGGATCAATAGTGGATTTGAAGAAAAGCCACTTAGAAGTATCCGAATTTTCGAGGACGAAAATTTCTTTAAGGAGGGTAGAATGTAATACCCGAAATTTCAATGAACCTATGATTTCCTTTTAGACAAGGAAAATTTCAAGTTTGAATCTTGTATGTCGATATAAAGCTCATAATCTGAGCAGAATATCAGTTTATGTGTGAGTTCTCATTTAATTAGCTACGAGACTCAACAATAGTTTGCTTAAGTCAAGCATGTGGCCTTTTGAGGAAAAAGGGCAAAATGGTAATTTATGATTTTATGTTGGTCAAAGCTTGACCGAAAAAGTCAAAGTTGACCAAAAAGTCAGGGTTGACCAGGAAGGTCGAATAGATGAAGGTGCTGAGATACGGCAAAGCAGTATGGAGTTATACTGCGGAAAACCTTCATTACGGTCAATTAAGCAAGAATAAGCTAGGAGACCACCGTAGAAAAATCAAGCACGATTTTAAGAGCGATTAGGACTAAATAATTTTAAGTCATAAGAAAATCCGATACGCAGTCCAATTTTATTATGCAAATGAATTCTGGACTGTAGTCCAGTATGACAATACTGTTTTGGTGAAAAACAGTATTGATATTATGTAAGTTAGTAAGGAGATGGACTGCAGGATTACGATTATTAGATTTTTAGTGTCCAGTGAATAATTATGCACGAAAGGGAAGCCAAGTGGCTCCGCCATAGTTGGCGACCTACAGGGACTAAATTGCAAATATTTTGTCCGTAGGGGCCAAAGTGTAATTTTAGAAAAGTTAGTAATGATGGATTAGTATGTAATTCTAGAGTTATGGAATTTCCTAACCAAGGTTCCAACTAGGCCAAGAATTGGTTACAAGCCTAGTTACATTGGAACAAGGATTTAAGCTAAGATTAGTTTGAAAAGATTTTTGGTTGATTTTCACACTAAATGGCCGGATTTTTACTTGGCTTGGTGAGCAAGTATTGAGCTAGATGATATCATCAAGATGATGTCATCATCGTGATGCAAGCGGATGATGTCACGAGGGTGATGCAAGCCAAACTTGGTGAGCAAGCAAACTTGCCCACCAAGGCATCCAAATGGCCGGATTTTGTAGCATGCTTGGAGAACAAGTTTTGGCTTGATGATGTCATCAAGATGATGTCATCAAGGTGATGTAAGCAATGATGTCATCAAGGTGATGTAAGCGATGATGTCATCAAGGTGATGTAAGCAATGATGTCATCCAAGTGATGTCATGGGTGACATAAGCAAAACTTGGTGAGCAAGCAAACTTGCCCACCAAGGAACCATAATGGCCGGCCACCTAGGAGGATCAATGAGCAAATATTTTGCTCTTAGGTCCCTTTATGCAATTGTAGAAACTTAGATTTTCACCTATAAATAGGTGATGTTGGTTCACAATTTTAGAGCAAGTTTTGATAGCTTAGCCAAACTATGGCAAAATTCTTCCACACATTGCACCCTAGAGGCCGAGCCATAGAAGAGAGAAATTGGAAAGAAAAGTGAGCTAGAGGTTCGGATTTTTCAAGTAGGAAATCAAGAAAAAGTGGAGAAAAACTTTGTTACCCATTGGAGGCCAAGTGGCCGGCCATGGGAGGAAAAGAAAGAGAAAAGAGAAAAATGCAGAAAATTGGGTTCTAGGGCAGCCGAATGTTGTAGGATGAACCACCAAATGACCAATAGGTTTTAGTGCTCAATTGTGGAGCAAAACCGGCTATGGACAGCCAAGGAGATAGGGCAGAAAATTGATCCATACTCCTAGCCTAGCCTTGTGTTCAATCGAGGTAAATTCCTTTGGTCCCGAGCTTTTAAATTAAGCTTTTACTTTGGAAATTTATGTGTATTTCCAAGTCGGATTGTAAGAGCGTAAGCTCACCTATTTTATGTCTATGCTCTAGATTAGTTTGCTTGATTATGCTTGATTAGGGTGTGGTCTCTAGTTTACATTTTGATGCATGTTTATGAGTTTTTGAGTATTGCCTACCATGTGTTTGTTGTATGTTCCCATAGGTTTATGATTGAAAGTATGATTATGTGATTGTGGAATGGAACGTTAGAAACGATTGCATGAGTGAATTTAGGCTCCCGCTGTGGTCGGTTGAGGTAGAGTGCGCGTTTTAGGACGTGAAACGGATTTATGAACCGAAACTGCCAGTCTCGGGTCAAGATTGGGCAGCGTTCCGGAAATGGTATTTTGAGGCCCTTAGAGGCCGAATTTGAAGAAACTCAAAACTACAAAGTTGTAGATAATGATTTTTCCTAGAGGGTAGCGCGGGCCGTTTTTCAAAATAAGGCTCCAATGGCCTCCGTTTTTACGAAAATCCGAGGCTAATCTGCCCAGACCTAGTCTACACGTCCAGTAAGTTTCAAATTAAAACTGACAAGAATCTAAGCAGAACTGGGTTTTCCTCAAAACATGAAAGTTGTAGTATTATCCGAGATCTACAACTTTTATGAAGAAAGTTTTATCAAATTACGAACAGATTTTAAAGTACAATTTGATTCCCAAAACTGTGCAGGAAACAGAAATTTCAGCACAGGATTTTCAGAAAAACAGTGCATAAGCAGGAAATTCTTACACATGCACTGATAACCTAAGTTTAAGAAACTGTTTTCAAAGATTGTTTTCAGAGCTTGACAGTTTTAACTGTCTTTGCTTAAATGTTAAGATTTGATGAAAATACGGTTTTCATTAAGAAAAACTTGACAACGGTTTGTCAAGAAATAATTGAAATACGCAGGGTCCTATGGTAAACAACTACAGGACAAATAGAATAGTAACCGGGAAGGTTACCTAATTTTATTGGGCCAATAAGTTAGGTTACTCATAGTAACCACTTGAGATACCCGAGATTGTGGGTTGGGCCTAATAAGATTAGTAACCTAATACTGTTTAAGTATAATTGGGCTTAGTACCCAAGGTTACCTGAAGTAACCTAACTAGATATCGTTTAAGTATGTTGGGCCTTGGGCCCTAGGGTTACGGTAAGTAACCGAGCAAGTTATCATTTGATGTTTTAGGGGAACATATAATATAACTAAGGCTACTCACAAATGTTGGTTAGGATACCAACATTTAACGATTATGATTTATGGTAAGCAAGAATGTGTATGGCTCTTATCTTACGTCCTGTTTGGAAACAGGAGTAGGAACTGTTGTCGTGCCACGTTTGGACGATAAACCAAGAGCATAGGACGACAAGTAAGTACAACTCCGCCTACAGCATGGGCAAAATGTTTTTAAAACTTGATTTTCATACGTTGATAAGCATGATTTATGTTATGGTACTTACGTTATGAAGTTTATGTTATGACGTATTATGATGTTATGATGCCATGTTATGATGTTTATGCTAAGATGTTATGGTATGATGTTATGTTATGATGGTTAAGATACGATGTTTATGTTATGATGATACGATGTTACGTTACGAGGTTTATGCTATGGTAATTTATGTTACGTAGTTTATGTTACGATTTATGTTATGTTATGTTATATGTTTAAAATAGTGACATCACGTAGCATGTTCACTAATATTTAATTACTTGGTAAGAATATAATTTAAGACAAGCTAAGGTCATTGTGTCGTACCGACTTGCCACGATGGCGGGTTTAAACGGTTTAGTCTATGGTTTGGGTTGAATTGGATTGGCTGCCCCAATCACTCCATGTTAAACGGTTAGTTTCATGGTTTGAGTTGGATTGGATTGCCTGCCTCCAACCACTCTATAGCTATGGACCACGATACGTGCACACATGACATGTAAGCTTTAAGAAAATAGAATCTAGATAATTTATGAAAGTTAAATTGATTCACAAGAAAGCATAATTGGTTCATGCATTCTTTTATGAAAATGTTTTGCGGATTGAACGTTGTGCTTACTGAGCATTAGCTCATTACTTACGTTCATGCTGTAGGTTAGCTACCTACCGGCAATCCTTGATGCAAGGCTGTGAAGGCTGGCGCTACAGACTGTGAAACGTGGGATGGACACCGCCACGAGTTTTGAATTTCCGCTATGAAAAATATATTTTGAAAAATATATTTTAAAGATGTGTTTTATGTTATGTGAGAGTATGGATAAGAAAACGTTTTCAAGAAGAAAACTATTTTTAAGAAATTGTTTTCAAGAACGAGTTAAAGAATGGTTTTCAAGAATGATGGCAACAAGTTGCCTCGTGTTGTACCGAACCGCATTAAGTCGGATTGGTCCACGGTATACTTATGATTAGCTTTCAATATGATTATGAAAGCTCGGTACTCGAGTGAGTACATATGATTATGTATGAAGATAAGTTATGTTCAAGGTAGAGTAATAAAAGAAAAGAAAAAAAAAATTTACTCAGAATTTTCCGCAACTTTAAAGTTATTTTTAAAGTAAGAATTAAGTTAAGCAAGTAATGTAACGGCCCACGTCTGCGCAGTAGGACGCCCCTACGCGTGACGGTTCGGGGCGTTACATCAATCATGGATAAGATATGGGCATTGAGCAAGCAATGAATAAATCATGGAAAAAACACTGCGTTAGAGAGCTTTCATAATACAGTATGTAAATAGGAGTTCAACTGCAGACTTTTAGTGGAATAGTCCTGAAGTTGATAATTGATGAATAATTAATCCGGGATTAATTTTTCATAATTATAGGAGTCTCTTTACATATTTCCGTCGGGTCCCTCTACTAGCTCATATAGTTTAACAAAGCATCCCGGGATTTGTTCCTAATGAGATCGGTAAATTAAATGAGAATTTAATAATGTCTATTAAGACATGGTACTCTCTAACATGCAATTCTGAAAGGATTGAACATGTGAAATTAATGTAGATAAATAATGTGATTTGTCAACATATGATTGGCTGTAAATAAAATAATTATTTGTTAATCATTTTGATTAATTGAATTTTAGAAATAAGGTTGTGTTTGAATTATTTAATTTTTGAAAACAAAATTTTTCTCTCCTAATTATAGGGCGCGGTTTTTTTAATAGATGGAGAGAAGAAGATTTTGTTTCAAAATTGTTTAAATATTTGCAAACATTAAATTATTAATTGATTTAAATAATGAAGCTTATTTGATAGATTTTCTTTTCTTAAAGAATAGTGCACATTTTTTTGGTGGAAAGGAAATCTAAAATATTTCATTTATTTAAATTAATTAAATATGGATAACGTTTGTAGAAAATATTTATTTAAATTCAAATAAGAAAATCTTATTTAAATTCAAAGGTTTAAAAGGGGTTTGAATCTAGATAGGATTAGGACTTTTTGACTAGTCTAGATTCTTAATTTAAATTTGAACTACCAATCAATATCTACATGAGGTGGAGTACGAATTTTTTGAGCTTCTCCTAGGAAAAAACCGTCCATAAGATTTAAAGAACCTAGCCCAAAATTTGAATGATCCTTTGGTTCAAAATATTATCCAGAAAAATAATTATTAATTATTTTTCAAGTATTCATAGGTGGACAATTTTTGGGAGAGAGAAAAACGCCAAAATCTAGGTTTTTGTGCTTGAGAAAAATTCGTCCTTCTTAGATGTGAGAAAAAGAGAGAAATTTTCATTGAATCAAAACTGTGAGAAGGTTAAGCCAAGTGATATTTTTCATAGAAAGTTAACTGGTTCATGTTTTGTAGTTTTGAATAACGAACTCGGATCGAATTCTCAATAAGGTACATCGAGATTGAGAAGATAGGATCTAGACTTCGGAAGAATTACTGGTCGCTTGGATTCATAGCATATGTGCCCACATACACTCTGAGACGTGGGGACTCGAGAATAATAGAGAAGACACGTTGATCGACGCTTTAGTAATTCCGGAATCTGAGAAACAAGGTATGTTTTATCATGTATTTAATTTATTGTTATATACATCATGAGCTTCTTTTCTGAATCGGTATAAAAAATTTTAAAACTTCCACTACGCTGTAACTCTAATATCGGAACTATTTTTTCCAACAATTGGTATCAGAGCCAACTCATGATTATGTATATAAGATAAATTATTTGATCAAATAAATTTCTCTCTTTGTATTAATGAAATATTTTCGAGAGTTGGCACTCTAGGTTTTATTTTGTGTATATTAAATATATTGTGAATGGATGTATGGATGAATAAATGCTTTATATTATTTTTTTTAATATATGATGCTTGCTCAATTTTGCTGGTTATGATTCCATAGAGGTTAGAATTTGTATTTAGGATTTTCAAGTCTAATAGATGCGGTCTATTATCACCGCTAGGTCATTTTTTTCAATTCATAGAATTTTTGTAAGCCGGAAACGGCGTAAGAATGTTTTTTGTAAATTTGGGCTACAATGGATTTAAGGAGATTGAAGATGAATGAAGGTATGAAAATGTTCAAATGATGTGATTTTTTTTTTTGAAATTTGGAAATTTTAATTAATTCAAATTTCATGATTGCCGTTTTTTTTTTTTTTGTGGAAGAAAAATTACATTAAATCTTTTTGAAAATTTTAATTTTTCAATGAAATGTGATCTTGAAAATTTGGAAAATCAAAAATCAAAATTTAAATTTAAATTGAATGGATGTTTTTTTATTGAGAATTTTAAAATTTTGTAATTTTAATTAAATTTAGAAAATCACATTTTTTTGAAAATTTAAATTTTGAATTTTAAATTAAAAACATGTTTTATTTAAATTTTTGATATTTTGTAATTTTGATTAAAATTAAAAATCACATATAATTTTTTTAGAAATTTAAATTTAATTTAAATTTAAAAGGACGTGACATTGGAGAAAGACAACACATTGAAGAAGGATACAATGCATGGATCTACAAAAGAAGGCCGATATATATTTCGGTTAATTTTTGTAAATTTTACGATTTTTTTTTCTCTAGGATGGAATCATGATCCACGGTTATTTACATATTTTGCAAACCATGAATGATGTGATGCCAGATAAATATGTTATACTATTTCATGATATATTGATAACATGTCATATAGACTAGGGAGTGCCGCTCAATAAATATTATTTATGCATGAAAACAAAAATCCTAATTCAAAAAATTGAGTGGGAGAAGGTTTTACACACTAAGACCAACGGTCTCCATCATTGGTCCAATAGTTATGCATGGTAGTACCTACTACTCGGGTTCGACCCAGGAATTCCCTTCGGATAGGTATCCTACCTAGAGTGCACACTGATTTGGATTTCCGAAAGGATAACAATTTTGAATATATTTTATGTTTAGATTACCCCTCGATGGCGAATGTAAAATGTGGATTCAAATTTGGAAACGATGGTTACACACTCATGCTACTTTATTTATTAACCCTCCCTCGAGGCTCTGAAATTTAAAATAGTGACCAAATAAGAGATAGTTAATATATATTTAATGGGGTTATGTTCCATGGATGAATATGTATTAATTGGAGGATATCCGTATTATTGGCTAGTTTTTCCATGACTACCCATCGATAGCTTGAAAAGCAGAAGCTATGAATTATCTGTCAATATGAATCTTATCTGTCAATATGAAACACATGATCTGAGTTGAATATCAGTATATGTTTGAGTTCTCGTTTAATTAGTTATGAGACTCAATAGTAATTTGCTTAGTCAAGCATGAGGTCTTTTGATGAAAAAGGCATAATAGGAATTTATGAATTTATGCTGGTCAATATTTGACCAAGTTGACCTAAGGTTTGACTGAGACGGTACTGCAGTATAATTAATAATATGAAAATTATACTGCGATAAACCATCATTACGAACAAATAAGTAAGAATAAGGTTCAAGACCACCTTTGAAAAATCAAGCACATTATTTATGATAATAAGAACTAAGTAGCTTTAAGTCCTAAGAAAAATCCATACGTAGTCCGATTAAGCGTAGATAAATTCTTGACTATAGTCTAATACAACTATACTGTTATTAGTTGAAAACAGTATTTGAAATATCTGTAATATTATAAAGTTGGACTGCATATTTATATTAATGGATTTTTGGAATCAGGTGGATAATTATGCATGAATTGGAAGCCAAGTGGCTCCATGATAGCCGGCCACCTTCAGGGACTAAAGTGTAAATATTTTATCCTTAGGGGTCAAAATGCAATTCTAAGAAACATGAGTAATGATGGATGAAATTCCTTTACATGCACTGATAACTGAAATTAAGAAACTGTTTTCAAAGATTTGTTTTCAGAGCTTGATGGTTTTTAACTATTTTTGCTTAATATTACGGTTTTATAAATATACGTTTTTTTTAAGCAATATAAAGTTTTACAAAATAGTTTTAAAGGAAACTTGACAAAGTTTTGTCAACAAAAGAGAAAAATAAATACTTAGGCCAAAAATTATTTCGAAGGCATAATAACAGAAAGATGACCGATAGTAACCAGTTAGGATACCCAAGTTATTGGGTTGAGGTTTACCCTATGATTACCGATAGTAACCTAATGGGGTAGTACTTTGAAAGTAATTGGATCCTAGTAACCCAATAGGGTATCATTCAAAATTAGTTGGGCCATGAATCTTAGGGTTACAATAACTAACCGAATGAGTTATCATAAGAAGATATGGGGGACATATAACTAGGGTTATTCATGGATGTTGGTTAGGATACTAACATTTAATAATTATGATAAGATAGGATGATCCTTACCTTACGTCTTTTTTGAAAATAGGAGCAACAAACTCAGGATGTAACGTAACAAATAAGTACAACTTCGCTTACAGCATGGACAAAATGTTTTTGTTGCATGGCATGTTTTTCAAGAAATCATGTATTGATTTACATGATTTACATATGTTATGATGTTTTATGTTATGATGTATTACACTATGATGCTTTATATTATGGTTTGTTCTTATGCTATATTATATGTTTTCTTATCGTGACATCATGAAGCATGTTCATGAATATTAAGTTACATGATAAAATCATAAGATAAAACAAGCTAATGTTATTGTGACGTACCAACTTGCCACGAGGGCGGGTTTAAACGGTATTATCCATGGTTTGAGTTGGATTGAATTAGTTGCCCCAACCACTCCATGTTAAACAGTATAGTTCATGGTTTGAGTTGGATTGAACTGGCTGTAACGCCCCGACCATCCATGTAGGGCTGGCAACGTAAACGTGGGCCGTTACTTTACTTACTTAACTTACTTGTTAGATTCTAATACTTGAACTTTCAGAAAAATTACATAATAAATTTTTTTTTGTAACTTAATTAAACTAATCCATATGGGTAAACTTTACCATGCCTACCCATTACTTGTTAAACCGATTAAAAGGTCACACCTAAACCTTTTAAATCGGGGTTTTGAAACATCTCATAGTTAACATGGTACATATTACTTAATCATACATCATACATGTACTAGTTCATAATTTAAAGAGTTTACAGAAAATCTGCATAGTGATATTCCACACCACCCTTCACTTGCCGCATCATCTTCATGGCCTACCAAGTAAAGCTGCAAGCATCTTACCTACAGTATAAAATATACTGATGAGTTTTCGCCTAGCAAGTACAAGCAAAATCTCACAAAACATAATAAACATCATATAACTTATGCATGATCCAATTATGATCGATTATGAATGTCTTATGCTTCATTATAAACTTATTATGAACTTATTATCTTGCTTAACATATAGACCCCTTGTGTACGTACTGATTGCGTGCATTCCACAGAAAGTTAAGGTTTGCAAAGTCCCTAACAATTCTGGGAATCATGAAACATAACCCTTCTGCATCAACAGAAGGTCTAAGAATTTTCTTGAATATACATGATCCTCCCGCATCAACAGGAGGTTGGTACGACACTTTACTTGTCTTGGTTTAGTCTTAGTCTTGTATTTTCCAAGACTAAGAATCTTTAAGTATGATCTTATTAGTCATGATACATATGATATATAGACATGACATGACTTAAGAATGAATAGTATAAAATGTAACGACCCACCTAACACAGGCCGTTACCGTACATACATACATACGTACATACATGCATACATACTTATACGTAAAATAGCGGAATAAATTTTTTATTATTTTTTTTATAAGCCGTATAAACATATTTGCACATACGTAAGTAATTATACTGATTAATTAAAAACGTTGTGCAGGCATAAATAAAGCTTATAAAATAATCATATAACAAAACGCATGGCGGCATTGTTCCCACATTTCACAGTTCAGCACACCTCGCCCTCCATCTTGCATCACGGGTTGCTACTAGGCTGCTTACCTACAGCATAGACGTAAGACAATGAGCTAACGCTCAGCAAGTACAACTATTAAATACCGCAATAACATAAACACAACACGATCTAACCTAACATAACATTTCATGACATATCATAACATAACATTCCTTATCATGACTTATCATAACATAACATTTCTTATCATGACTTATCATAACATAACATTCCTTATCATGACTTATCATAACATAACATTTCTTATCATGACTTATCATAACATATGCATGAATCATTTATGCTTTGTTATGCTTTCTTATATCATCGTATCTTTCTTTCTTAACTTATCTTTACTTATGGGCCCCGTAACATGAGTGTTCGTACCGGGCGCGCTCTATGGGCTTACTCTTGCCATAGCTCAACCCGACCTGACGCGGGTCGGTACGACACAGGCAATTGCTTGCCATCATAGCTTAATCTTTCTTTTGTTAATTAGTGAACATGCATCGTGATGTTCACTCAATTAATCTTAACATATCTTAACCCTAAACATGCTCCTATAAATCATAGCATACTTAACATTTCATACATCATAACATACATTCATAAAATCATAGCACTTATCATTCATATAAAATCATAACGTTCCTAGGATATTCTATAGCACTTAGCATGTAACATTCATAAATAGCAGACATACTTAGGCAAGTATTCACAACAAGCATATGCTGTAGGCGGAGTTGTACTTACCTTGTTTGTAAAAGCTGTGTCCAATGTGGAGTTAAATTCCGCTAGGACACGTCCGCGTATAACGTTCTGAGATAAAATAAAAGTAAGGGTTAGAACTGTTGGTAGTATAACCAACATTCTTTCATAACCTTAGTTATAAGCCCTTACTTATTTTTACGTTATCCTAATTGGTTACTTTGGTAACCCTAATCGGTTTGTTTTTAACTTTGGTTTTAAAATCTTATTCTTAGAAAAGAAAACCTTAATTTTTGGTATAAAAATCCTTTTTGTTTAACTTTAAAACTGAAAATCTTAAACTGAGACTTATAAAATTATTGACTATTAGAAACTGCCTTTGGAACAGTTTCACAATGTCAATTTGCAGTGAAATTGTGGAATTATACTTTTTCTGTGTTAATTTATAAATCCTGTACAGAGTTTTCCATAATTCCTGTACAGTTTTCCGAAATCCATTTTCATCTTAAAATCAAGACTGATTCTGAAAAACTTGTCTTCACGAAAGTTTTAGACATTGAAAAGTTCTACAACTTTCGTGTTTTGGATAAAACCTAGTTCGGACGTTTTCGTGGTCAAAAACCCTGTGGAACTAGTCCTGGCCGTGCACGGGTCCTGGGCACTTTAGGCACGGGTTTTGGTAGAAACCGAGGCCATTGGAGCCTCATTTTACAAAACTGTCCGCGTTAATCTCTAGGAAAAACTCTACTTAAAAACTTTCATGTTTTAAGTTTCCCCTGTTTCGGCCTCTAGAGGCCTCAAAAACTGTTTTCCCCGAAACTGGCCAATTTCTACCCGAGTTGGCAGTTTTCGGTTTAAAATTTCGTTTGCGTCCTAAAACGTCCACCCTACCTCAACCGAACTCAGCGGGAGCCTAAATCAGACATGCATAAGGTTTCTAACGTTCGGATTTCAACATGCAAGCCAAATTGAACGTCATTCATAATCATACAAAAACCCTAAGCATACAATCAAACATCTAACATGCACATAATTGAACCACCAAACCCTATACCTAAACAAATCAAGCACATGCTCATAATTT